>OX344749.2:2500-1202500 GCA_947034885.2 Thuidium tamariscinum
TCAAAAAAAACATGTCCAAAATTCGGGGATGCCCTTGTAACCCTAAACCCTAAACCCTAAACCCTAAACCCTAAACCCCTAAACCCAAACCCTAAACCCTAAACCCTAAACCCTAAACCCTAAACCCTAAACCCAAAACCCTAAATATACTCAAGGGCTCTCTAAAATGATAAAAAACTCTTCAATTGGACATTGTATGAAGAACTTATGGACGGATGAAGTTTCCAAATAACAACCTACCTTCATCCATCCATAACTCATGCATACAAGGTCCAATCACCAAGTGGGATACAAATCCTAAACACCCACTCCTAAACCTACAACATTGCTTTTCGTCAAACTTTCAAAATCATCAATCTTCAAAAAGTCAACTTTGAGGTCAAACGGGCTATATCTCCCAAAATAAGTCCACTCTAATGGATTTTTTTTACTCCATTGTGTTCACAACCCTTGAAAATGGGGGGTTTGGTACCTTGAAACCCTAAAAATACCTAAACCCTAAAAAGATACCAACCCTCTTGATCACTTTTGAAACACTCATAACTTTCAACTTTCAACTCTTTTGGCAAAATCAACACCACCATTAGATTCACAATACCCACAAATAGGAGGGTAGGTCTTCTCAAAACTTCAAAATACATTACCCTAAAGAAAGTCAACTCACCCTCTAAAAGTCCAAGTTGCTATATCTCCCAATCCGTGATAGTGTAATGGTGGTTTTTTGCACCATTGGATAGGCCATACCCCTAAATGGGGGGGTAGCCAAAATCCTAGCTCAAAAAAAACATGTCCAAAATTCGGGGATGCCCTTGTAACCCTAAACCCTAAACCCTAAACCCTAAACCCTATACCCTATACCCTATACCCTAAACCCTATACCCTAAACCCTATACCCTAACCCTAAACCCTAAACCCTAAACCCACCCTAAAACCCTAAACCCTAAACCCTAAAAAACATTCATAATTTATACTAAAAATACCTTATTCTAAATATACTCAAGGGCTCTCTAAAATGATAAAAAACTCTTCAATTGGACATTGTATGAAGAACTTATGGACGGATGAAGTTTCCAAATAACAACCTACCTTCATCCATCCATAACTCATGCATACAAGGTCCAATCACCAAGTGGGATACAAATCCTAAACACCCACTCCTAAACCTACAACATTGCTTTTCGTCAAACTTTCAAAATCATCAATCTTCAAAAAGTCAACTTTGAGGTCAAACGGGCTATATCTCCCAAAATAAGTCCACTCTAATGGATTTTTTTTACTCCATTGTGTTCACAACCCTTGAAAATGGGGGGTTTGGTACCTTGAAACCCTAAAAATACCTAAACCCTAAAAAGATACCAACCCTCTTGATCACTTTTGAAACACTCATAACTTTCAACTTTCAACTCTTTTGGCAAAATCAACACCACCATTAGATTCACAATACCCACAAATAGGAGGGTAGGTCTTCTCAAAACTTCAAAATACATTACCCTAAAGAAAGTCAACTCACCCTCTAAAAGTCCAAGTTGCTATATCTCCCAATCCGTGATAGTGTAATGGTGGTTTTTTGCACCATTGGATAGGCCATACCCCTAAATGGGGGGGTAGCCAAAATCCTAGCTCAAAAAAAACATGTCCAAAATTCGGGGATGCCCTTGTAACCCTAAACCCTAAACCCTAAACCCTAAACCCTAAACCCCTAAACCCAAACCCTAAACCCTAAACCCTAAACCCTAAACCCTAAACCCTAAACCCAAAACCCTAAATATACTCAAGGGCTCTCTAAAATGATAAAAAACTCTTCAATTGGACATTGTATGAAGAACTTATGGACGGATGAAGTTTCCAAATAACAACCTACCTTCATCCATCCATAACTCATGCATACAAGGTCCAATCACCAAGTGGGATACAAATCCTAAACACCCACTCCTAAACCTACAACATTGCTTTTCGTCAAACTTTCAAAATCATCAATCTTCAAAAAGTCAACTTTGAGGTCAAACGGGCTATATCTCCCAAAATAAGTCCACTCTAATGGATTTTTTTTACTCCATTGTGTTCACAACCCTTGAAAATGGGGGGTTTGGTACCTTGAAACCCTAAAAATACCTAAACCCTAAAAAGATACCAACCCTCTTGATCACTTTTGAAACACTCATAACTTTCAACTTTCAACTCTTTTGGCAAAATCAACACCACCATTAGATTCACAATACCCACAAATAGGAGGGTAGGTCTTCTCAAAACTTCAAAATACATTACCCTAAAGAAAGTCAACTCACCCTCTAAAAGTCCAAGTTGCTATATCTCCCAATCCGTGATAGTGTAATGGTGGTTTTTTGCACCATTGGATAGGCCATACCCCTAAATGGGGGGGTAGCCAAAATCCTAGCTCAAAAAAAACATGTCCAAAATTCGGGGATGCCCTTGTAACCCTAAACCCTAAACCCTAAACCCTAAACCCTAAACCCTATACCCTATACCCTATACCCTAAACCCTATACCCTAAACCCTAAACCCTATACCCTAACCCTAAACCCTAAACCCACCCTAAAACCCTAAACCCTAAACCCTAAAAAACATTCATAATTTATACTAAAAATACCTTATTCTAAATATACTCAAGGGCTCTCTAAAATGATAAAAAACTCTTCAATTGGACATTGTATGAAGAACTTATGGACGGATGAAGTTTCCAAATAACAACCTACCTTCATCCATCCATAACTCATGCATACAAGGTCCAATCACCAAGTGGGATACAAATCCTAAACACCCACTCCTAAACCTACAACATTGCTTTTCGTCAAACTTTCAAAATCATCAATCTTCAAAAAGTCAACTTTGAGGTCAAACGGGCTATATCTCCCAAAATAAGTCCACTCTAATGGATTTTTTTTACTCCATTGTGTTCACAACCCTTGAAAATGGGGGGTTTGGTACCTTGAAACCCTAAAAATACCTAAACCCTAAAAAGATACCAACCCTCTTGATCACTTTTGAAACACTCATAACTTTCAACTTTCAACTCTTTTGGCAAAATCAACACCACCATTAGATTCACAATACCCACAAATAGGAGGGTAGGTCTTCTCAAAACTTCAAAATACATTACCCTAAAGAAAGTCAACTCACCCTCTAAAAGTCCAAGTTGCTATATCTCCCAATCCGTGATAGTGTAATGGTGGTTTTTTGCACCATTGGATAGGCCATACCCCTAAATGGGGGGGTAGCCAAAATCCTAGCTCAAAAAAAACATGTCCAAAATTCGGGGATGCCCTTGTAACCCTAAACCCTAAACCCTAAACCCCTAAACCCAAACCCTAAACCCTAAACCCTAAACCCTAAACCCTAAACCCTAAACCCAAAACCCTAAATATACTCAAGGGCTCTCTAAAATGATAAAAAACTCTTCAATTGGACATTGTATGAAGAACTTATGGACGGATGAAGTTTCCAAATAACAACCTACCTTCATCCATCCATAACTCATGCATACAAGGTCCAATCACCAAGTGGGATACAAATCCTAAACACCCACTCCTAAACCTACAACATTGCTTTTCGTCAAACTTTCAAAATCATCAATCTTCAAAAAGTCAACTTTGAGGTCAAACGGGCTATATCTCCCAAAATAAGTCCACTCTAATGGATTTTTTTTACTCCATTGTGTTCACAACCCTTGAAAATGGGGGGTTTGGTACCTTGAAACCCTAAAAATACCTAAACCCTAAAAAGATACCAACCCTCTTGATCACTTTTGAAACACTCATAACTTTCAACTTTCAACTCTTTTGGCAAAATCAACACCACCATTAGATTCACAATACCCACAAATAGGAGGGTAGGTCTTCTCAAAACTTCAAAATACATTACCCTAAAGAAAGTCAACTCACCCTCTAAAAGTCCAAGTTGCTATATCTCCCAATCCGTGATAGTGTAATGGTGGTTTTTTGCACCATTGGATAGGCCATACCCCTAAATGGGGGGGTAGCCAAAATCCTAGCTCAAAAAAAACATGTCCAAAATTCGGGGATGCCCTTGTAACCCTAAACCCTAAACCCTAAACCCTAAACCCTAAACCCTATACCCTATACCCTATACCCTAAACCCTATACCCTAAACCCTAAACCCTATACCCTAACCCTAAACCCTAAACCCACCCTAAAACCCTAAACCCTAAACCCTAAAAAACATTCATAATTTATACTAAAAATACCTTATTCTAAATATACTCAAGGGCTCTCTAAAATGATAAAAAACTCTTCAATTGGACATTGTATGAAGAACTTATGGACGGATGAAGTTTCCAAATAACAACCTACCTTCATCCATCCATAACTCATGCATACAAGGTCCAATCACCAAGTGGGATACAAATCCTAAACACCCACTCCTAAACCTACAACATTGCTTTTCGTCAAACTTTCAAAATCATCAATCTTCAAAAAGTCAACTTTGAGGTCAAACGGGCTATATCTCCCAAAATAAGTCCACTCTAATGGATTTTTTTTACTCCATTGTGTTCACAACCCTTGAAAATGGGGGGTTTGGTACCTTGAAACCCTAAAAATACCTAAACCCTAAAAAGATACCAACCCTCTTGATCACTTTTGAAACACTCATAACTTTCAACTTTCAACTCTTTTGGCAAAATCAACACCACCATTAGATTCACAATACCCACAAATAGGAGGGTAGGTCTTCTCAAAACTTCAAAATACATTACCCTAAAGAAAGTCAACTCACCCTCTAAAAGTCCAAGTTGCTATATCTCCCAATCCGTGATAGTGTAATGGTGGTTTTTTGCACCATTGGATAGGCCATACCCCTAAATGGGGGGGTAGCCAAAATCCTAGCTCAAAAAAAACATGTCCAAAATTCGGGGATGCCCTTGTAACCCTAAACCCTAAACCCTAAACCCTAAACCCTAAACCCCTAAACCCAAACCCTAAACCCTAAACCCTAAACCCTAAACCCTAAACCCTAAACCCAAAACCCTAAATATACTCAAGGGCTCTCTAAAATGATAAAAAACTCTTCAATTGGACATTGTATGAAGAACTTATGGACGGATGAAGTTTCCAAATAACAACCTACCTTCATCCATCCATAACTCATGCATACAAGGTCCAATCACCAAGTGGGATACAAATCCTAAACACCCACTCCTAAACCTACAACATTGCTTTTCGTCAAACTTTCAAAATCATCAATCTTCAAAAAGTCAACTTTGAGGTCAAACGGGCTATATCTCCCAAAATAAGTCCACTCTAATGGATTTTTTTTACTCCATTGTGTTCACAACCCTTGAAAATGGGGGGTTTGGTACCTTGAAACCCTAAAAATACCTAAACCCTAAAAAGATACCAACCCTCTTGATCACTTTTGAAACACTCATAACTTTCAACTTTCAACTCTTTTGGCAAAATCAACACCACCATTAGATTCACAATACCCACAAATAGGAGGGTAGGTCTTCTCAAAACTTCAAAATACATTACCCTAAAGAAAGTCAACTCACCCTCTAAAAGTCCAAGTTGCTATATCTCCCAATCCGTGATAGTGTAATGGTGGTTTTTTGCACCATTGGATAGGCCATACCCCTAAATGGGGGGGTAGCCAAAATCCTAGCTCAAAAAAAACATGTCCAAAATTCGGGGATGCCCTTGTAACCCTAAACCCTAAACCCTAAACCCTAAACCCTAAACCCTATACCCTATACCCTATACCCTAAACCCTATACCCTAAACCCTAAACCCTATACCCTAACCCTAAACCCTAAACCCACCCTAAAACCCTAAACCCTAAACCCTAAAAAACATTCATAATTTATACTAAAAATACCTTATTCTAAATATACTCAAGGGCTCTCTAAAATGATAAAAAACTCTTCAATTGGACATTGTATGAAGAACTTATGGACGGATGAAGTTTCCAAATAACAACCTACCTTCATCCATCCATAACTCATGCATACAAGGTCCAATCACCAAGTGGGATACAAATCCTAAACACCCACTCCTAAACCTACAACATTGCTTTTCGTCAAACTTTCAAAATCATCAATCTTCAAAAAGTCAACTTTGAGGTCAAACGGGCTATATCTCCCAAAATAAGTCCACTCTAATGGATTTTTTTTACTCCATTGTGTTCACAACCCTTGAAAATGGGGGGTTTGGTACCTTGAAACCCTAAAAATACCTAAACCCTAAAAAGATACCAACCCTCTTGATCACTTTTGAAACACTCATAACTTTCAACTTTCAACTCTTTTGGCAAAATCAACACCACCATTAGATTCACAATACCCACAAATAGGAGGGTAGGTCTTCTCAAAACTTCAAAATACATTACCCTAAAGAAAGTCAACTCACCCTCTAAAAGTCCAAGTTGCTATATCTCCCAATCCGTGATAGTGTAATGGTGGTTTTTTGCACCATTGGATAGGCCATACCCCTAAATGGGGGGGTAGCCAAAATCCTAGCTCAAAAAAAACATGTCCAAAATTCGGGGATGCCCTTGTAACCCTAAACCCTAAACCCTAAACCCTAAACCCTAAACCCCTAAACCCAAACCCTAAACCCTAAACCCTAAACCCTAAACCCTAAACCCTAAACCCAAAACCCTAAATATACTCAAGGGCTCTCTAAAATGATAAAAAACTCTTCAATTGGACATTGTATGAAGAACTTATGGACGGATGAAGTTTCCAAATAACAACCTACCTTCATCCATCCATAACTCATGCATACAAGGTCCAATCACCAAGTGGGATACAAATCCTAAACACCCACTCCTAAACCTACAACATTGCTTTTCGTCAAACTTTCAAAATCATCAATCTTCAAAAAGTCAACTTTGAGGTCAAACGGGCTATATCTCCCAAAATAAGTCCACTCTAATGGATTTTTTTTACTCCATTGTGTTCACAACCCTTGAAAATGGGGGGTTTGGTACCTTGAAACCCTAAAAATACCTAAACCCTAAAAAGATACCAACCCTCTTGATCACTTTTGAAACACTCATAACTTTCAACTTTCAACTCTTTTGGCAAAATCAACACCACCATTAGATTCACAATACCCACAAATAGGAGGGTAGGTCTTCTCAAAACTTCAAAATACATTACCCTAAAGAAAGTCAACTCACCCTCTAAAAGTCCAAGTTGCTATATCTCCCAATCCGTGATAGTGTAATGGTGGTTTTTTGCACCATTGGATAGGCCATACCCCTAAATGGGGGGGTAGCCAAAATCCTAGCTCAAAAAAAACATGTCCAAAATTCGGGGATGCCCTTGTAACCCTAAACCCTAAACCCTAAACCCTAAACCCTAAACCCTAAACCCTAAACCCTATACCCTATACCCTATACCCTAAACCCTATACCCTAAACCCTAAACCCTATACCCTAACCCTAAACCCTAAACCCACCCTAAAACCCTAAACCCTAAACCCTAAAAAACATTCATAATTTATACTAAAAATACCTTATTCTAAATATACTCAAGGGCTCTCTAAAATGATAAAAAACTCTTCAATTGGACATTGTATGAAGAACTTATGGACGGATGAAGTTTCCAAATAACAACCTACCTTCATCCATCCATAACTCATGCATACAAGGTCCAATCACCAAGTGGGATACAAATCCTAAACACCCACTCCTAAACCTACAACATTGCTTTTCGTCAAACTTTCAAAATCATCAATCTTCAAAAAGTCAACTTTGAGGTCAAACGGGCTATATCTCCCAAAATAAGTCCACTCTAATGGATTTTTTTTACTCCATTGTGTTCACAACCCTTGAAAATGGGGGGTTTGGTACCTTGAAACCCTAAAAATACCTAAACCCTAAAAAGATACCAACCCTCTTGATCACTTTTGAAACACTCATAACTTTCAACTTTCAACTCTTTTGGCAAAATCAACACCACCATTAGATTCACAATACCCACAAATAGGAGGGTAGGTCTTCTCAAAACTTCAAAATACATTACCCTAAAGAAAGTCAACTCACCCTCTAAAAGTCCAAGTTGCTATATCTCCCAATCCGTGATAGTGTAATGGTGGTTTTTTGCACCATTGGATAGGCCATACCCCTAAATGGGGGGGTAGCCAAAATCCTAGCTCAAAAAAAACATGTCCAAAATTCGGGGATGCCCTTGTAACCCTAAACCCTAAACCCTAAACCCTAAACCCTAAACCCCTAAACCCAAACCCTAAACCCTAAACCCTAAACCCTAAACCCTAAACCCTAAACCCAAAACCCTAAATATACTCAAGGGCTCTCTAAAATGATAAAAAACTCTTCAATTGGACATTGTATGAAGAACTTATGGACGGATGAAGTTTCCAAATAACAACCTACCTTCATCCATCCATAACTCATGCATACAAGGTCCAATCACCAAGTGGGATACAAATCCTAAACACCCACTCCTAAACCTACAACATTGCTTTTCGTCAAACTTTCAAAATCATCAATCTTCAAAAAGTCAACTTTGAGGTCAAACGGGCTATATCTCCCAAAATAAGTCCACTCTAATGGATTTTTTTTACTCCATTGTGTTCACAACCCTTGAAAATGGGGGGTTTGGTACCTTGAAACCCTAAAAATACCTAAACCCTAAAAAGATACCAACCCTCTTGATCACTTTTGAAACACTCATAACTTTCAACTTTCAACTCTTTTGGCAAAATCAACACCACCATTAGATTCACAATACCCACAAATAGGAGGGTAGGTCTTCTCAAAACTTCAAAATACATTACCCTAAAGAAAGTCAACTCACCCTCTAAAAGTCCAAGTTGCTATATCTCCCAATCCGTGATAGTGTAATGGTGGTTTTTTGCACCATTGGATAGGCCATACCCCTAAATGGGGGGGTAGCCAAAATCCTAGCTCAAAAAAAACATGTCCAAAATTCGGGGATGCCCTTGTAACCCTAAACCCTAAACCCTAAACCCTAAACCCTAAACCCTATACCCTATACCCTATACCCTAAACCCTAAACCCTATACCCTAACCCTAAACCCTAAACCCACCCTAAAACCCTAAACCCTAAACCCTAAAAAACATTCATAATTTATACTAAAAATACCTTATTCTAAATATACTCAAGGGCTCTCTAAAATGATAAAAAACTCTTCAATTGGACATTGTATGAAGAACTTATGGACGGATGAAGTTTCCAAATAACAACCTACCTTCATCCATCCATAACTCATGCATACAAGGTCCAATCACCAAGTGGGATACAAATCCTAAACACCCACTCCTAAACCTACAACATTGCTTTTCGTCAAACTTTCAAAATCATCAATCTTCAAAAAGTCAACTTTGAGGTCAAACGGGCTATATCTCCCAAAATAAGTCCACTCTAATGGATTTTTTTTACTCCATTGTGTTCACAACCCTTGAAAATGGGGGGTTTGGTACCTTGAAACCCTAAAAATACCTAAACCCTAAAAAGATACCAACCCTCTTGATCACTTTTGAAACACTCATAACTTTCAACTTTCAACTCTTTTGGCAAAATCAACACCACCATTAGATTCACAATACCCACAAATAGGAGGGTAGGTCTTCTCAAAACTTCAAAATACATTACCCTAAAGAAAGTCAACTCACCCTCTAAAAGTCCAAGTTGCTATATCTCCCAATCCGTGATAGTGTAATGGTGGTTTTTTGCACCATTGGATAGGCCATACCCCTAAATGGGGGGGTAGCCAAAATCCTAGCTCAAAAAAAACATGTCCAAAATTCGGGGATGCCCTTGTAACCCTAAACCCTAAACCCTAAACCCTAAACCCTAAACCCCTAAACCCAAACCCTAAACCCTAAACCCTAAACCCTAAACCCTAAACCCTAAACCCAAAACCCTAAATATACTCAAGGGCTCTCTAAAATGATAAAAAACTCTTCAATTGGACATTGTATGAAGAACTTATGGACGGATGAAGTTTCCAAATAACAACCTACCTTCATCCATCCATAACTCATGCATACAAGGTCCAATCACCAAGTGGGATACAAATCCTAAACACCCACTCCTAAACCTACAACATTGCTTTTCGTCAAACTTTCAAAATCATCAATCTTCAAAAAGTCAACTTTGAGGTCAAACGGGCTATATCTCCCAAAATAAGTCCACTCTAATGGATTTTTTTTACTCCATTGTGTTCACAACCCTTGAAAATGGGGGGTTTGGTACCTTGAAACCCTAAAAATACCTAAACCCTAAAAAGATACCAACCCTCTTGATCACTTTTGAAACACTCATAACTTTCAACTTTCAACTCTTTTGGCAAAATCAACACCACCATTAGATTCACAATACCCACAAATAGGAGGGTAGGTCTTCTCAAAACTTCAAAATACATTACCCTAAAGAAAGTCAACTCACCCTCTAAAAGTCCAAGTTGCTATATCTCCCAATCCGTGATAGTGTAATGGTGGTTTTTTGCACCATTGGATAGGCCATACCCCTAAATGGGGGGGTAGCCAAAATCCTAGCTCAAAAAAAACATGTCCAAAATTCGGGGATGCCCTTGTAACCCTAAACCCTAAACCCTAAACCCTAAACCCTAAACCCTAAACCCTATACCCTATACCCTATACCCTAAACCCTATACCCTAAACCCTAAACCCTATACCCTAACCCTAAACCCTAAACCCACCCTAAAACCCTAAACCCTAAACCCTAAAAAACATTCATAATTTATACTAAAAATACCTTATTCTAAATATACTCAAGGGCTCTCTAAAATGATAAAAAACTCTTCAATTGGACATTGTATGAAGAACTTATGGACGGATGAAGTTTCCAAATAACAACCTACCTTCATCCATCCATAACTCATGCATACAAGGTCCAATCACCAAGTGGGATACAAATCCTAAACACCCACTCCTAAACCTACAACATTGCTTTTCGTCAAACTTTCAAAATCATCAATCTTCAAAAAGTCAACTTTGAGGTCAAACGGGCTATATCTCC
The DNA here is from genome assembly GCA_947034885.2 of Thuidium tamariscinum. NCBI lineage: Eukaryota > Viridiplantae > Streptophyta > Bryopsida > Hypnales > Thuidiaceae > Thuidium > Thuidium tamariscinum. The sequence goes on from OX344749.2 coordinate 13,506, forward strand.
CAAAATAAGTCCACTCTAATGGATTTTTTTTACTCCATTGTGTTCACAACCCTTGAAAATGGGGGGTTTGGTACCTTGAAACCCTAAAAATACCTAAACCCTAAAAAGATACCAACCCTCTTGATCACTTTTGAAACACTCATAACTTTCAACTTTCAACTCTTTTGGCAAAATCAACACCACCATTAGATTCACAATACCCACAAATAGGAGGGTAGGTCTTCTCAAAACTTCAAAATACATTACCCTAAAGAAAGTCAACTCACCCTCTAAAAGTCCAAGTTGCTATATCTCCCAATCCGTGATAGTGTAATGGTGGTTTTTTGCACCATTGGATAGGCCATACCCCTAAATGGGGGGGTAGCCAAAATCCTAGCTCAAAAAAAACATGTCCAAAATTCGGGGATGCCCTTGTAACCCTAAACCCTAAACCCTAAACCCTAAACCCTAAACCCCTAAACCCAAACCCTAAACCCTAAACCCTAAACCCTAAACCCTAAACCCTAAACCCAAAACCCTAAATATACTCAAGGGCTCTCTAAAATGATAAAAAACTCTTCAATTGGACATTGTATGAAGAACTTATGGACGGATGAAGTTTCCAAATAACAACCTACCTTCATCCATCCATAACTCATGCATACAAGGTCCAATCACCAAGTGGGATACAAATCCTAAACACCCACTCCTAAACCTACAACATTGCTTTTCGTCAAACTTTCAAAATCATCAATCTTCAAAAAGTCAACTTTGAGGTCAAACGGGCTATATCTCCCAAAATAAGTCCACTCTAATGGATTTTTTTTACTCCATTGTGTTCACAACCCTTGAAAATGGGGGGTTTGGTACCTTGAAACCCTAAAAATACCTAAACCCTAAAAAGATACCAACCCTCTTGATCACTTTTGAAACACTCATAACTTTCAACTTTCAACTCTTTTGGCAAAATCAACACCACCATTAGATTCACAATACCCACAAATAGGAGGGTAGGTCTTCTCAAAACTTCAAAATACATTACCCTAAAGAAAGTCAACTCACCCTCTAAAAGTCCAAGTTGCTATATCTCCCAATCCGTGATAGTGTAATGGTGGTTTTTTGCACCATTGGATAGGCCATACCCCTAAATGGGGGGGTAGCCAAAATCCTAGCTCAAAAAAAACATGTCCAAAATTCGGGGATGCCCTTGTAACCCTAAACCCTAAACCCTAAACCCTAAACCCTAAACCCTATACCCTATACCCTATACCCTAAACCCTATACCCTAAACCCTAAACCCTATACCCTAACCCTAAACCCTAAACCCACCCTAAAACCCTAAACCCTAAACCCTAAAAAACATTCATAATTTATACTAAAAATACCTTATTCTAAATATACTCAAGGGCTCTCTAAAATGATAAAAAACTCTTCAATTGGACATTGTATGAAGAACTTATGGACGGATGAAGTTTCCAAATAACAACCTACCTTCATCCATCCATAACTCATGCATACAAGGTCCAATCACCAAGTGGGATACAAATCCTAAACACCCACTCCTAAACCTACAACATTGCTTTTCGTCAAACTTTCAAAATCATCAATCTTCAAAAAGTCAACTTTGAGGTCAAACGGGCTATATCTCCCAAAATAAGTCCACTCTAATGGATTTTTTTTACTCCATTGTGTTCACAACCCTTGAAAATGGGGGGTTTGGTACCTTGAAACCCTAAAAATACCTAAACCCTAAAAAGATACCAACCCTCTTGATCACTTTTGAAACACTCATAACTTTCAACTTTCAACTCTTTTGGCAAAATCAACACCACCATTAGATTCACAATACCCACAAATAGGAGGGTAGGTCTTCTCAAAACTTCAAAATACATTACCCTAAAGAAAGTCAACTCACCCTCTAAAAGTCCAAGTTGCTATATCTCCCAATCCGTGATAGTGTAATGGTGGTTTTTTGCACCATTGGATAGGCCATACCCCTAAATGGGGGGGTAGCCAAAATCCTAGCTCAAAAAAAACATGTCCAAAATTCGGGGATGCCCTTGTAACCCTAAACCCTAAACCCTAAACCCTAAACCCTAAACCCCTAAACCCAAACCCTAAACCCTAAACCCTAAACCCTAAACCCTAAACCCTAAACCCAAAACCCTAAATATACTCAAGGGCTCTCTAAAATGATAAAAAACTCTTCAATTGGACATTGTATGAAGAACTTATGGACGGATGAAGTTTCCAAATAACAACCTACCTTCATCCATCCATAACTCATGCATACAAGGTCCAATCACCAAGTGGGATACAAATCCTAAACACCCACTCCTAAACCTACAACATTGCTTTTCGTCAAACTTTCAAAATCATCAATCTTCAAAAAGTCAACTTTGAGGTCAAACGGGCTATATCTCCCAAAATAAGTCCACTCTAATGGATTTTTTTTACTCCATTGTGTTCACAACCCTTGAAAATGGGGGGTTTGGTACCTTGAAACCCTAAAAATACCTAAACCCTAAAAAGATACCAACCCTCTTGATCACTTTTGAAACACTCATAACTTTCAACTTTCAACTCTTTTGGCAAAATCAACACCACCATTAGATTCACAATACCCACAAATAGGAGGGTAGGTCTTCTCAAAACTTCAAAATACATTACCCTAAAGAAAGTCAACTCACCCTCTAAAAGTCCAAGTTGCTATATCTCCCAATCCGTGATAGTGTAATGGTGGTTTTTTGCACCATTGGATAGGCCATACCCCTAAATGGGGGGGTAGCCAAAATCCTAGCTCAAAAAAAACATGTCCAAAATTCGGGGATGCCCTTGTAACCCTAAACCCTAAACCCTAAACCCTAAACCCTAAACCCTATACCCTATACCCTATACCCTAAACCCTATACCCTAAACCCTAAACCCTATACCCTAACCCTAAACCCTAAACCCACCCTAAAACCCTAAACCCTAAACCCTAAAAAACATTCATAATTTATACTAAAAATACCTTATTCTAAATATACTCAAGGGCTCTCTAAAATGATAAAAAACTCTTCAATTGGACATTGTATGAAGAACTTATGGACGGATGAAGTTTCCAAATAACAACCTACCTTCATCCATCCATAACTCATGCATACAAGGTCCAATCACCAAGTGGGATACAAATCCTAAACACCCACTCCTAAACCTACAACATTGCTTTTCGTCAAACTTTCAAAATCATCAATCTTCAAAAAGTCAACTTTGAGGTCAAACGGGCTATATCTCCCAAAATAAGTCCACTCTAATGGATTTTTTTTACTCCATTGTGTTCACAACCCTTGAAAATGGGGGGTTTGGTACCTTGAAACCCTAAAAATACCTAAACCCTAAAAAGATACCAACCCTCTTGATCACTTTTGAAACACTCATAACTTTCAACTTTCAACTCTTTTGGCAAAATCAACACCACCATTAGATTCACAATACCCACAAATAGGAGGGTAGGTCTTCTCAAAACTTCAAAATACATTACCCTAAAGAAAGTCAACTCACCCTCTAAAAGTCCAAGTTGCTATATCTCCCAATCCGTGATAGTGTAATGGTGGTTTTTTGCACCATTGGATAGGCCATACCCCTAAATGGGGGGGTAGCCAAAATCCTAGCTCAAAAAAAACATGTCCAAAATTCGGGGATGCCCTTGTAACCCTAAACCCTAAACCCTAAACCCTAAACCCTAAACCCCTAAACCCAAACCCTAAACCCTAAACCCTAAACCCTAAACCCTAAACCCTAAACCCAAAACCCTAAATATACTCAAGGGCTCTCTAAAATGATAAAAAACTCTTCAATTGGACATTGTATGAAGAACTTATGGACGGATGAAGTTTCCAAATAACAACCTACCTTCATCCATCCATAACTCATGCATACAAGGTCCAATCACCAAGTGGGATACAAATCCTAAACACCCACTCCTAAACCTACAACATTGCTTTTCGTCAAACTTTCAAAATCATCAATCTTCAAAAAGTCAACTTTGAGGTCAAACGGGCTATATCTCCCAAAATAAGTCCACTCTAATGGATTTTTTTTACTCCATTGTGTTCACAACCCTTGAAAATGGGGGGTTTGGTACCTTGAAACCCTAAAAATACCTAAACCCTAAAAAGATACCAACCCTCTTGATCACTTTTGAAACACTCATAACTTTCAACTTTCAACTCTTTTGGCAAAATCAACACCACCATTAGATTCACAATACCCACAAATAGGAGGGTAGGTCTTCTCAAAACTTCAAAATACATTACCCTAAAGAAAGTCAACTCACCCTCTAAAAGTCCAAGTTGCTATATCTCCCAATCCGTGATAGTGTAATGGTGGTTTTTTGCACCATTGGATAGGCCATACCCCTAAATGGGGGGGTAGCCAAAATCCTAGCTCAAAAAAAACATGTCCAAAATTCGGGGATGCCCTTGTAACCCTAAACCCTAAACCCTAAACCCTAAACCCTAAACCCTATACCCTATACCCTATACCCTAAACCCTATACCCTAAACCCTAAACCCTATACCCTAACCCTAAACCCTAAACCCACCCTAAAACCCTAAACCCTAAACCCTAAAAAACATTCATAATTTATACTAAAAATACCTTATTCTAAATATACTCAAGGGCTCTCTAAAATGATAAAAAACTCTTCAATTGGACATTGTATGAAGAACTTATGGACGGATGAAGTTTCCAAATAACAACCTACCTTCATCCATCCATAACTCATGCATACAAGGTCCAATCACCAAGTGGGATACAAATCCTAAACACCCACTCCTAAACCTACAACATTGCTTTTCGTCAAACTTTCAAAATCATCAATCTTCAAAAAGTCAACTTTGAGGTCAAACGGGCTATATCTCCCAAAATAAGTCCACTCTAATGGATTTTTTTTACTCCATTGTGTTCACAACCCTTGAAAATGGGGGGTTTGGTACCTTGAAACCCTAAAAATACCTAAACCCTAAAAAGATACCAACCCTCTTGATCACTTTTGAAACACTCATAACTTTCAACTTTCAACTCTTTTGGCAAAATCAACACCACCATTAGATTCACAATACCCACAAATAGGAGGGTAGGTCTTCTCAAAACTTCAAAATACATTACCCTAAAGAAAGTCAACTCACCCTCTAAAAGTCCAAGTTGCTATATCTCCCAATCCGTGATAGTGTAATGGTGGTTTTTTGCACCATTGGATAGGCCATACCCCTAAATGGGGGGGTAGCCAAAATCCTAGCTCAAAAAAAACATGTCCAAAATTCGGGGATGCCCTTGTAACCCTAAACCCTAAACCCTAAACCCTAAACCCGAGAGAAATCCGCTCTTCTAGGTCCCTTGGTATGATTTAATGTTCTACAAATGAATTCCAAGTCTACTGTCTTGAACAGAAACATCTGCGTGACATGTGTCTACGTATGACTTCCTCCATATACATCTTATTTACTCTATCGTTTTGCAAACATTTTAGTCACGAATCTTGTCTTAAGCGTATGCATCACCCATATTTATCAGGAGTTCTCCCGATGATTGGAGGTCTTTTTCTGCATGTAGAATTGATTAGTGAATGGATCTTGGCAGAAGGCGCTACTCGTTGTATTGACTGGTGCGCTGTACGTTGAAGGCGGTGTTGCGGATCTCCCTCAGGATATCAACATAATGGATGGTTTTAACGAATTCTTTCAATATCTTGTTGAAAGTACCCACTGTGGCTTGTGGTCATGCATGCGTGCTTCAACTTTGTCGGAGCTTGTTCGACGTCTTTTACAACAAAATATTATAGACCGGTTCCTTTTTATATCCAGTGCCGTAACTCTTGACAAGAACGACCCCTATCCGAATCGTGTAGAAATGTTGGAGCATGTTTTAGGTAGTCCTGCATTGCGTAGGGTTCTTTGGAATCAAACTATTGCATTGCTTGAGGTAGACCCTCTGAACTGGCAACGTCCACGCGTTATAGGACCGTAGATACGCGTGGGAGATGATATAGATCTTATCAATTTGCAACGTCCTTACTATGTAGGACCAGACTTGAGTATAAGGGGGAAAAAATACCATCAAGTGCACTAGTTAGGTATTATAAAGGCACCTATTTGTGAATTTTGGTATGAAAATTAGTAAAATCTGTTGAGCCTTTGTTCTCCATCTAACTGTAACTAATTCTTGTGTACCCAATGTTTGAAATTGGGTTAGCCTTGTCATTCACTATGTTCTCTTGTAATGTTATGGGAATTGCATCCGGAGATCTCTGGACCTCTACTTTCAAATGCAAATCCAATGAAGCCAGAAATAAAGCTTACTTAATATGTGAGTTGAAGTAATCCCTAGTTTATTGCCTTGGGGCAATTCAAAAAATTCCAAATGTCTGATATTCCCTTTCATCGGGAAATCTCCTGATGATTGATATTCCTTTTTGTATACAAGTAAATGTAGTCTTCTTGTAGGCAATCCAATTGGGACTAGAGAATTGCTTAGATTTATATGAGTTGGAATTAGGTTCAGTCCTTGGTTTCTTGCAATACCGGGAACCTCTATTATATGTTGTTCCCTTACATCAGGAAATCTCCCGATGATTTATCTTAAGCACTACCTATAACTTGAATGATGAAGTTCAGTGTACTTCTCCAATTTCCTACACCCCAGGAACCTCCATTATGTGCTATTCCCTTAGATCAGGAAATCTCCCGATGATTCATGTAAAATATTACATATAACTTAATGAAGTTCAGTATACTTCTCCAATTTCCTAAACCCCAGAAGCCTCCATTATGTGCTATTCTCTTAAATCGGGAAATCTCCCGATGATTCATTTGAAATACTACATATAATGTAATGAAGTTTAGTACTTCTCCTAAACCTTAAACCCCAAGAGCCTCCATTATGTGATATTCCCTTAGATCGGGAAATCTCCCGATGATTCATCTCAAGTACTACATATAACTTCATGAAGTTCGATATATTCCAACTCCCCAAATCCCCTAAATCCTACTTATATTGAAAATTATAAAATCCTGAAATCCTACTTACATTGAAAAATCTCCCGCTAGTACCATGACAAAGTCCAAAATTAACAACAAAGTCCAAAAGTAGTTAAATATGGCATATTGTTCTATTTTCTCATAATTGTTTGACAATTGATTTTTAATAGAGAATAATTTTTTTCAATTTTTCATTCTTGTTTATGAAAATTTCTTATCTAACATAGTAACGTATGGGCGTGATAGTTATTTTTAATTCTATAGTATATTCCTTTATTCCAAAAATTTATAACTAATTACATTGAATAAATAAAAATATTGATAATTCAAAACATAAACTTCCAAAGTAGTAAAATCTATTCATATTTTTAAAAGAAGGTGGGTCACCTAAATATTATATAAATTTATATATAAATACATATAGATACTTATTTACTTATAGATACTTATATATAGGGAGTACATTTAAATGCTTGAAAAAATATGAATAGATTTTACTACTATGAAAGTTTATGTTTTGAATTATTGATATTTTTTCTTGTTAATAATAATTAATTATAAATTTTTAAAATAAAAAGGTACATTATAAAGCTAAAAATAACTTCCTCACCTCTATATTATATAAGACAAAAATGTCTAAAAAATTAAAAAAAATTCTAAGAAATAACTTTATATTGAAAGTTTTTTTTCCTTAATTATTGATGCAATAGTCATCTAAATGTGATCTCTATAACTATTTGAGTTAAAAAACATGCCATTTCAATTCATTTTTCAACCTTTTTTAGAGTACATACGACTTTTTATTTGAGATGAAAGTTTTTGGCAATAAAAAATTATATTCATTATTAGATAAAGCTCAAAATCGTAAATTGAAATTCTAGTTTATTAAAAAGGTATGTCTTTTAGAATGTAGAAATAAAATTCTAATGCAAATGCCTTTGTTTGTATATTGTGAGAAACATGAACATGTCCATTGAGACATCATGTACAACAATTTAACAAAGAATGGCATGTGTTCTACAATGTCACTAGTTTTGAAAAGATGTTAGATTTAATGTCAATGCAAATGTTAAAAAAATCCTAGAGAAATTGCCTTTTTCAATCAGCCTCTTAAATTTGCTCATAACTTTTAGTTAAAGAATTGAAATTAAAACAAACTTTTGGAGATGAAACCTAGCTTAAATTACCAACTTTTTTTAGTTGAAAGTATTTTGAAAAAAGTTGCTCTACTATGCCTAAATGTGGTCTAAAAATGTACTTGTAACTCCAATTTCTGCATTTAACACAATGTCCCATATGGTTTGTCTTACCTTCCACCCTTAAACATGTATAAAGAGCTTGAGTTTTCCTCTTTACATATCCAAAGGCAAATGCCTTTCAAGGTGAAATATAGTGTATATTGTAAATTGTATGAAACATTAAGTATGGTGTATGGTATGTGTATGATGTATTGTATATGGTACATAGAATATTGTAAGTGATGTATGGAATCTTATATGCAATGTATAGTGTACTATATGATATGCTTTAATAAACATTATATTTGCATAGCACATGTATTTGGTGATTATTTTGAAATGCATATGTGCATTATCGTGGATAGATGGGATTGTACATATTGACACCATGTTCTATATTGCATAATTTAATGACTAGGATGTCAAAGATGACATCATTTTTTCCACATAAATTAAATTGGACAATCCAATTTATGCATTTATAAAGAAATATCAACATCTAAGTTAACATTGCAAAACATCTAGATGTTCAAGTTGATGTCTCAAAAATCATCTCATAAAATGTTTGGATGTCTAAGCTAACATTCCAAAAATCATTAAGATGTCTAAGTTGACATCTCTAAAAATAGATTGAAATTTTCAAATGGCACAAAATTGTACTGACTAAGCATGCCACCTCAACATATTTGGATGCCACATCATCCAATTTTTTGATTGACACATGGTATGTCATGTCACTGCCACGTCCAGTGCCACATCATCGATATGCAATAGATGAAAAATCTTCCATATTGGCATTGCCGCACTTAGGTGGTAGCTACATGACAAACTTTAAGGACCCTAATTATGACTCGTGTTTTTTTTATGTCCAAGGCTCAACATGTCATGTTTTGCCTTAGCACATCATGTTTTTGGCACGTCTATTGCAACGCAAGTAAATTGATGTCTATTTTGACATGGAAAAACATCACACGCAACATTCTCATGCAAAATCTTGACAAAATCTTGACACCAAAAATACAGGAGTTTCTTATAATGGATGGATGGATTTTTGCATATACATGTCATGACAAATTTGTTGTGTTGTTTAGAAAGATAGAATTCATATTTTGCTATTATCTATTTATATTGAGGAATATTCATGAGATTGTAAGACTGACATTATGTAGAAAAAGGGCAAAGGGAAAAAAAGCCTATCTAAATAAATTCAATTCAATGAACTTATCATATCAAGGAAATACGAGAGGTGTGGACAACATTGACCAACTTCAAGTGTACTATAGCACTTTAATAGGTAGCCATAAATGGTGGCACCATCTCTTTCATTTTCTTTTAGACATGACCATCAGCGTTCACAAAATTGGCTAAATTTCGCTCCATTGCTACTAAAAAATTTTAGTAGTTAAATCTCTATAGGAAAAAATTCTTGAAAAAATTAAATTTTAGCTAAGATTTTAACAACCAATAGAATTTGATAGCCAATTTGTTACTTACTCTATATTGGAATTAGCATCTCTGTAGTTAGTTATGGGTATTAATAGCCCCCATTATCCTTTACAACTTGCAAAATCCTTTCTTTTCTAATTTTTTTAATGCCACTTTCTCTCAAGATAGCCAAAGTTGATGCTTATTTATCTTGAAGGTAGCAAATTGCACTAAATCCCCTAAACTAAGTAGCATATTATACTAAATTCTATAAACTAGTTCTGGGATCACTGATGACCATTGTAAACTCTTGGATCATTCACAATGATTTGAGTTTCAAATTCCTAATGGATCCTATGACCCACTTATCATTTCAAATGAATTTGACAAAAGAGTTGACTTTGAAATGGCCAAGTAGAATGACAAGTTTTTTGAGTTTTGTCCCTCATGTCAATGCAATTCATGGACCGTGGTCTATAGGGAAGACTAGGAGGTTGTGCAAAATTTGCAAGAAAAAAACTTTCTATGTATGCCCAAGATGCATCCCTATGAATACCCTCACTATTAGACTAGTTACTAGTTTTAGCTACCATGATCTACAATTGAAAGATAATAATTACTTTAATTCTCATTTACTGTATTTGTAAGGATGCTTTGAACTCCAGTTACAGTGTTGGATTAGCTTCTAGATGCCTTCCAGACATTAGATTGCAAATATGAATTCAGAATTTGCAAAGCATGGCATGCGTGGAAAATAAAAAATTTCAGTGCATGTTTTCCCAAGTGACCGAGCGAGGGGGGCGATTCACCCCGGCCCTGTCAGGGAAGGGTTTATCACGAAACCCTAATCGCTCCTTCAGCGCCCTGTTGCGGGAGGTGAAGGACTGTCCACCGTAGCATTTTCAGCCGGTGGTTATCGGTCATTTCTCTTACTAGTGAGGGAGTCACCTGCTGGCTAATGAATTGCGGCAACTGCTTCATCAGGTGGAAATGCATTGTACTGGAAGACTCCAGACTTGTTCAACATTTCCGACGTTCAAAACTTCCAAGCCGGTGCTTCACTACCACTGCTCTTCGCCTTCATTTTTTCCGCTGTTGGCATTAATTGAGAAAGAGAACACAGCGAGGAAGGATTCGAAGAAGACGGGAAATGCCTTGCAGACGATGCTGACTGTGTGCTAAGTAGTGGACGTGTTTTTCAGACAAGTGCCTTGTGAACAATGTTAGTGCCATCTGCGCTGAGGAGAAGTCGCTGGTATGGCTTCGTGACAGCTCGATACTGGACAATGGATGCTCAGATGTAGGGGGAGAATAAGTAGCCAACGCAGTCAGTGAATCTGTGGAAAACTTACTGAGCCATGAAAAAGGTACGTCAATTGGGCTTTTGCATTAGTGTTTGCAGTGTGATTGTCAAAGTCATTCAGCTTCGCTTCACCTTCACTGTGCAGGCAGCCATTTCTTGGGTTGCTGAGAGAGGAGGTACTTGAGTCACTCCAACATGGCTCCATAATGAGTTGTGCATTTTCTCCATTTTGTCTACATTGCTTTTTGGGAATCTGGAGAAACTTAATTCCAAATTCCGCAAGTTCTTGATTGTTGTCATAGATTCCGAACTTTGACTGACGAGCTTGGTTGCGGCAGTCGGCAGTGGAGCGGGATATGTCGCTTCTTCTTCTCCAGTACGTGCTCTTTGTGAAGGTACGTGACTTGGAAGAATTTTCGCTCTCTTCAATGACTGCACCGTCCTCTTCATAGCGATATGAGTCTTTTGTGTCTGAAATTCGACTTCAGCTCATGAAAGCGGAACTGTCGGAAGAGAATTTCAGACCTCAATGTGAGTTCAGCAATGTCCATGGTCATTGTCATTTTCACGGGTAGATAGCAATGTACATTTCAGGGTAATGAGCTCCCCTGGTCTCATTCTGTACCTCAGTGAACGTAGTAATTGGTTGTGTTCTGCACTCCAGCGGTTTCAAAAGGTGAGAGCAGTCATTGGTGCTCACCATGTCATCTTTTGTATTCTGGTTCCCTGCCTTTCATTTTCTCAATTTGTTTGTGTTATTTTCCACATGTGGATCACTATCAAGGGGCTTGTAGAAACGTGAACATGACTTTCTTGTTCTCATCATGTGCACTGTATCGTATATGCAGGTCAATAAGAACATGACCTGGAAAGCGTGTGGAATAGAATGCTACGTGAATGTGCTTCATTCAGTCTTTAGGTAAGATCGTTTCTGTTCATCAGGCGGAGAGAATGCTGCAACAAGAAAGTGATTTGTACCAAAGAATTGGGATGCAAGCTCTGAACTTCTTATATAAATATAAGCTTTCAATTGAAGTAGAGTAATGTTCTGCTTCCACATGTTACACTAGTGCTTGTCTCAGTAGTTCTTCACATGCTCTTTGCAAAGTGGCGAATTACAGAAATTAAGTAGCTGTTACGTTACTGCTAGGAAGGAAGAAAGGGACGCCTCTGAACGGCACATGTGGACGGGACTGTAGCTACAAACGTGTTCGTTGATTCCACTTGTGTCGGACACCCAGAGGAAATCGTGTCAGAAGGGCATTGGTAACCTGGTCAACGACCGTTTCCTTTGTTCACCTTTTGCAGGTGCCGGGCTGCCCAACTGCATCATGTCCGTAACACTGCTCATAGATCGTGAACAGTGTGTCCACCTTCGGTCAGCAACACTAGTCGCAGCCTGCTTTCTCCCACGGTGCCCCTGCTGCCTCCCGCGGTGCCCGGCCCGACGTTTAAGGGTTAGTGTGTTCGGGTTTTCGGGATTGGAAGTAGTAGCAGATTTTTTTCACATGCAGTTTCTTTTTAATTTGATGTGTTTCTGTCCCCAGGTTCAATTCTGAGGTCCATTCCGGCGTTGTTCTTTGTGATGTTCTTCTTAGTAACAGGGAGTGTGAATTGATTTATGTAATGCAGGCAGATAGTGATGGGACTGCCATCTCAATTGGTGTCGTGGGATTTAGATTGTAGACAACAATTGCAGTGCAGGAGAGAACAGAGAAGCTTTTTGTCGGTGCGGGGACTAGGTGGTGCACAGGTGAGTGAATTAAGCGGTTGGATGACTTGTGACATGGGTTGGACTACTGTGGTCATGCTGACAACAAATGTGTCGAAATATGAGGTCTCCTTTAGAGCAATGTTTGATAAAGAGGTTGTCACATTTTTCCAAACGTAACCGGATATGAACATAGTTGACCGAACTTTAAACCCCGGTACTGGTGGGAAGAGCGCTTTGAATGGTGCGAAGTTGCTTATTAACAGAGTGTTGACGTTTGTGTACCCAGGATATCTGTGCAATCTCAGTCTTCAGGTCTCCATGGCCTATCTACCGTTCTTTATCCCTGCCCTTGTCCTCTCACATACGAGGCAGTGGACCAATCCAGTGTTCACCATCTTCATCAGTTTGGAAGAGATCACCTTCGAATTCCAATGCTTCAGGTATGTATCATATGCCCATCGTCGCAGAAAGAGTTTGCCTCTCCTGGTGAGAATGTGACTGACATGAGTAAAGCATGTTGCGGTGGATTCAGGTGAGCTACAGTCGGTTGAAGAACTTTGGAAAGAGTACTTTGCGGATCCTACACAGTGGTGGGACAACAGAGCTGACAAGGTATGACTAGATAAAAGAAAGCGGATACAATACTCGGCTCAACAAGTGACGGGACGTTTCTTGCTTGTACAAGGCCATGGGCACTTGTGGGCATTTCGTAAAGCAACTACTGTAGTATGAAATTGCGTTGTTTGCTGTCATTGAGTGGAATGAACACTGCTCAGATCATTGCAGTGTCATCGACAAATATTCCTGGAATATTGATTGTTCAATGCAAAAGGAATATGAGACAGTTTTTTAGGATCTGATCATGGGTTGTGGTATCTACAGAGGAATCCTAGATCACCTGACTTTAGGCATAAGGTGGCAAGGAAAGCACTTTGGGTATATGGCTGGTCAACTCCACCGTGGGTAAAGGCAATGCTCAAGTTGACAACTGAAGGGAGAATGCAACCTCCTGTTGATTATCGCTCCAAAGATTCTCAAGACACAACACAAGGAGACAGGTAACTTAAGGAACTGAGTTGGCTACCTTGTCTACGGACTAGAGTAGGTGCATCTAGAAATATGTGATTTTGGGTGAGTTTAAGGATTTTTGTGTGTGCAATATGCTCTGTTCTTCCTTTTGGTTATTGGGTGCACTGAAAGTGGAACGATTTACAATGAATTGCTGTGTATGTGAGAGGTATTAAGAATTCAAATGGATGGATGCAAATTTGTGGATGTTGAAATATGTGAGTACTGGGCATTAGTGGTCGTGCACCCTTTCACTGTGTATTAGTGTTCTTCTTTCGAAGGGATTTCTATTGAAGTCTCTATTGATGAATCAGGCTATCTAAGGGCTACAATGGAAGAGGATGCATTGTGCCTAGTACTGCAAGAGATTCGAGGCATATTGTACCGGGTGGTGGCGGTGGTATGTCCTTGAAAACTGCAAGAAGCACGACTGAAGCAATTGGTATTTTGAAGAATGGACTAGAACAAGGCATGGCCATCGACTCGTTTATGTATGTTGAAGTTTTGAGACGGTGCTTGAAGGAGGAAAACCTTAATGTTAATGTCGCGAAGCAGGTTCACGACTACATCAACCAGAGTGGAATGGAGCAGAATACGTATGTGGCAAACAACCTAGTGAGCGTGTATGTCAGGTGTGGAGAATTGCAGGATGCTCGTGGAGTGTTTGATAAACTTGTGAACAAGAACGTGTTCAGTTGGACCATTATGATTGGAGGTTATGCAAAGCACAATCATGCTGAAAAAGCAATGGAACTTTTCAATCGAATGTGCCAAAAAGGGGTCCGGCCAGATGCAATTACTTTCTTAAGCATCCTGAAGGCATGTGCCGATCCATCAGCTTTGCAGTGGGGCAAAGAAGTTCATGCGCATGTAAGACATGCTGGGCTTGAATCAGATTTGCGTGTGGGCAATGCGCTTGTCCACATGTATGGTGAGTGTGGCAGTTTGGTTGATGCTCGGCTAGTTTTCGACCGGATGGAGGACCGTGATGTGATCACGTGGAACGTGATGATTGGTGGACTTGCACAGCATGGGTGTGGGAGTGAAGCATATGAACTGCTTCTCCAAATGAAACAGGAAGGCCTCGAACCCAATGCAATCACTTATGCGAGCATTCTGAATCCATGTTCAAGCGCAGGGGGTTTGGAGTGGGTGAAGGAGGTTCATAGGCATGTCCTCGAAGCGGGACTTGAGTCGGATTTGCGTGCGGGCAATGCGCTGGTCCACATGTATGGAAAGTGTGGCAGTTTGGTTGATGCTCGGCTAGTTTTCGACCGGATGGAGGATCGTGATGTGATCACGTGGAACGTGATGATTGGTGGACTTGCCGAACACGGATGTGGGCGAGAAGCTTATGAACTATTTATGCAAATGCAAAGGGAAGGCTATAAACCCGATGCATTCACTTATGCGAGCATTCTGAATTCATGTTCAAGCGCAGGGGGTTTGGAGTGGGTGAAGGAGGTTCACAGTCATGTCCTCAAAGCGGGACTTGAGTCGGATTTGCGTGTGGGCACTGCGCTTGTCCGCATGTATGGTGAGTGTGGCAGTTTGGTTGATGCTCGGCTAGTTTTCGACCGGATGGAGGACCGTGATGTGATGACGTGGAACGTGATGATTGGTGGACTTGCACAGCATGAGTGTGGGAGTGAAGCATATGAACTGCTTCTCCAAATGAAACAGGAAGGCCACGAACCTAATGCATTCACTTATGCGAGCATTCTGAATCCATGTTCAAGCGTAGGGGGTTTGGAGTGGGTGAAGGAGGTTCACAGGCATGTCCTCAAAGCGGGACTTGAGTCGGATTTGCATGTGGGCAATGCGCTGGTCCACATGTATGGAAAGTGTGGCAGTTTGGTTGATGCTCGGCTAGTTTTCGACCGGATGGAGGATCGTGATGTGATCACGTGGAACGTGATGATTGGTGGACTTGCCGAACACGGATGTGGGCGAGAAGCATATGAACTATTTATGCAAATGCAAAGGGAAGGCTATAAACCCGATGCATTCACTTATGCGAGCATTCTGAATCCATGTTCAAGCGCAGGGGGTTTGGAGTGGGTGAAGGAGGTTCACAGTCATGTCCTCAAAGCGGGACTTGAGTCGGATTTGCGTGTGGGCACTGCGCTTGTCCACATGTATGGAGAGTGTGGCAGTTTGGTTGATGCTCGGCTAGTTTTTGACCGGATGGAGGATCGTGACGTGATCACATGGAACGTGATGATTGGTGGACTTGCAGACCATGGGTGTGGGCTCGAGGCCCTGCAAGTGTTCAGAAATATGATTGCAGACGGTGTGGAGCCTAATGTGATCTCCTTCGTTGCAGTGTTGTCGGCCTGTAGTCATGCTGGCCTTGTGGATGAGGGCCGTAGACTTTTTCTCGCTATGACACAAGATGATGGCATCGAACCTACTGTTGTGCTCTGTAACTGCATGGTGGATGTTCTTGGCCGAGCAGGACACTTGGAGGCAGCAAAGCTCTTGATTGGGAACATGCCAGTGGAACCAGATGGGGCAACTTGGGGAGCCTTGCTTGGTGCTTGTAGAACTTACGGTAATGTGGATTTGGGCAAACTTGCCGCTAATGAGCGTCTGAAGTTGGAACCGATGGATGCTTCTGCCTACGTGCTTCTGTCGAATATCTATGCTGCAGCTGGCAAGTGGGAGGAGGTGTTGTGGGTGCGCACTATGATGCAGGAGAGAGGTATACGCAAGGAGCCAGGGCGTAGCTGGATTGAAGTTGATAACAAGGTCCATGACTTCATCGTAGGGGATACTTCTCACTCAGAAGCGAAGGAAATCTATGCGGAGCTGAGGAGATTGAGTGTGAAAATTAAGGCCGAAGGCTACATTCCTGATACCCGGCTAGTGTTGCGGAACATTGAGGAGGGGGAGAAAGAACTGGCTCTTTGCTCCCATAGTGAGAAGTTGGCTATTGCTTATGGACTCATGCGGACGCCCTTTGGAGAGCCAATTCGGGTGTTCAAGAACCTTCGAGTGTGTTCAGATTGCCACACAGCAACGAAGTTTATCTCAAAGGCGATTGAACGAGAGATTGTTGTAAGGGATGCTAATCGCTTTCACCACTTCCAAAATGGCGTGTGTTCTTGTGGTGATTATTGGTGATTATTGGTGACAAGGTTGGCAATCCTACCAATTTTAGCTTATGTTATTGTTTGGAGCTCTTCATTGGAATTTGTCATTATGTGAATATGTTATGATGTCGATAATTGATTGAAAACATTTGCATTGGTTGGAATTGACTCTATGTTCATGTTCATAGAGGTGGGCACCTCTTGCATTTTCTTCACCTATTGTTTTTGTGAAGAGTACAAAATCAAAGGTTGGCAAATTTAGCTATAGAAATTATTGTAGCACTACCATTCACCTTGCATCCTTTTGTTGGCAACATCAAAATTTAAGGATTCTTTATTGAGAAGACTATTTATATAGAAATATCAATTGATTATCTTGAAATCCTTCCTTTGAGAAGCTAACTATGTGAGCTTTTATTTTTATCCAATACAAGTAAGGGCAATTGTAGATCCTTCTATTGCAAGGGTAACTTTGGTTACATTTAGGTGGTTAGTTTAGAATGAACTCTATACTTGACTAATTGGAAAAATTCCCAATCCAAAATGTGCAAAAGCTCCATCATTGATTGTCGCAATAAATACACATGACTTTAATTGATTACTAAACTTCTTTCAAACAACAATTTAGGAGGTCAATTAATGTTCTTAACTATAAATGCACACTAAAACCACTACAATGTTTGCCACATTGCCCATTGAGTGTCATAGTGATAGTCATATGAAGATACTTGCCCCTCATTTTTGTTCAGTAGTCATTCGTGTCAAAATCAACGGCAAACAAGAAAGAAAGCCAATACCAAATTTGGGCACAATCACTTGATACAAAATCTGAAATCAAATCTTACTCAGAGAAGTAGTTTTCTTCCAACACACAATAAGACCATTGTTACATTTCTATTTTCCTTAGAACTTCTCTACGACCTTAAGTTTAAGACCATTTTCTTTCTCTCCGAACGACGGTGGCCACAGTTTATAGACTCATAGGTTCATCGAGTAGTAGATTCAAAACTTACATCCCCCTATGAAGATACGCTATTTGTTTGTTTGTTACGTTGAGATCTCCCGGACCGTGAGTTCCCCGGGTGCGAGTTTGGTACCGTCGGAAGGCCCTCAAAGAGGAGGTGCATGGGCTTTGATTCATGGTGTTCCAACCTACGACATTAAAGTTATTGAATTTCGAAGTTTCTATACACTGTGGCAACGGCACGGGCCACTCTAGTTCAACCGAAGTAATGTACTGTACTTAAGAGCATGGGCCTCAATTTTTGCAACAAATAAGTTTTGATACCAACTTACGCAATGTGGTTCAGGCCCATAAAGGTCTGCAGACAGGAAGGTATCCAGTTTCAATCATGACCAGACAGAGTCACGGACATTCTTTTCTCGAGGAAAAATGCACAAAGAAAACGGCCAGTGCGATTTAATACAATAGTGTACATGAACAGGAGAGAAGTTCTGAAATTCTACCTAGATGTGCTAGGCGAAAGAGCTGGACCTCGCAGGTAGAAACCCTTGGTTCACTGCTGGACTGAAAAGAGGGCAGAGTTTTTCTCTACTGAGGACCGCTTCTCTCCAAATCTAAATCTAAAGTTCCAGTTCACACATTTTGCAGATGGGAGATTTATCATTTGAACCTAAAAAGATACTAAATAGTCTGCCGAGTTGCCATCTCAGCAGACCTAGTGTCAATAACGCTGTCGGGAACTGTAGGTGCCTGGCGGAAATTGGGTTCTAGAAGACTAGTTCAACCTCAGATATCACGAATGACTCTGCAAACTATTATAATCAATCCCGAAAGTATTTTCAAGTTTGCGATCAATGCTCTTCTGAGCCCTCCAGCACCTTTCCAACATATCATCAATGCTTCCCAAGTCACTGCACTTGGTCAGTGCACGTGACTCAATACGCTCACTAACTCCACAATTTACAGTCTCGTCATAAGGTAAATTGATAACTGAGCGAAAACAACTATTCTCATTCATCACTCCATCAGAACTTAAATCTGCTGCAACCTGGGTGTCAGCGAAGCACATATCCGAGCTGGCGCGACGTAGCGAACGGTTCACATCATGGCTCAGCTTCACGACGATGTTGTCTAAAAGTATTTCCTCTGGTAAGCGAGGAATTTCAAATGTTCCAACGACTTTATGGTCTTTCCCATTTTCAAGAAGAGGAATACCGTGAGACCCAGGCGCTTGTAACTCAATAACACTGGAGCTCTCCGTCGAGATAACTGATGCCAAGGAGGTACTTAAGTTCCTGGGAAGGGATTGGGTGACGCTTTCAGGAGAAAGCGACAATCGCCTCTTCTTCAAGGACACGGGCCGACCTGGTTGCCATGACTCCAATGACGGTGAAAAGATTGACCACGTATTTGCTTGAATCGAAAATTGCAACGTGTCCTCCATCTCCCCTGGGTTTGCTTCCTGTTTCAACGGAGTTGTGCTCTGAAAATCTCCACAGCTGAACCGGTCAGTGTAAGATTTCGCTAAAGACAGCTTCTCTTGAAGAGTCGTCCTTGCTACTCGTTCTTCTGTATCATCGAACATGAGATTGACGTGTCTTGTCCTTCCGAACGGAGTTCCAGCAGCAATTTCACTTGCGAATGGAACCTGCTGCTCAACTTCATCGAGTTCCAGTGGTCGCACTATCTCCTCCTCATCTCTTGATACGACGTAGACAAATGGGGGAGGCTCACTGTTCAGTAGTAGTAACCGAGTTTGATAGATGGCTTGGAAAATGTTTGCCCACCGAGGAACCAGCACACGTCCCGACTCGGTCCACTCCAGGCAGCTGTTCCTTCGTACCATCGTCTGTGCTTGACGAATAAGGACCGGATCGTCTTCGTTTATTCCATCAATACGAGCCAAGTACTTTTGCAAAGCCCTCTCTACTGCTGCCTGAAACCCAGAACGTGAGAAACATCAGGAACCAATAACATGAATATGAGAAGATTTTCTTCGAAAAAAGGCAATAATAAGCAGGGTTGATTCAGGATCTACACAAGTCAATCCTGCTTGAGAGCAGTGCCAAGGCCTATACAATGCAGGGGGAACAGCGCCCGCACATGACAGTGCTATAACATACATTCATGGCATATAGCGAAATCGTAAAATTTACGGTGATAATTGAGCAGAGCTTAGCCTGTGAAAATCGATACTAAAGCTAGATAATCTTACATATATAATTATTTAGCAAGTGTAAAAGAACTGCAGAAAACACAATACTACCTTCTGATACCGCACGTTCTCCCACGCACTTGTTGGGGAGCCTGGCTTAACTTGCTCAACCTTAGGAAATCTGGGTAGCTCAGATATATGCAAAACGTGGTGAATTGGATCCAACAGATAAGGTTCATTCCACCCTTTCTGGGGTAAAATACCAGGTAGTGCACTACTGACTTCGGACTCGGCCTCTTCAGGTGGCCAGTGAGGTGGTGCGGCACCTACAGCTTTTCGAATCTCCATAGCAGCTGACCTTAATGAGCGGTTGAAAATACTTATGCACCGCTCAGGAGTCACTTTAGAGGAGGAACTCGCCATAAGGATTTTACAATGTCCATCTAAATTGCTTGTGACTAACTCACGGACGTGTATAGGTCGTAAGTTGGGCTGCGAAGGAGTACTATTAGCTAGCCACACTAACCCTCCGCAAAGGAATCCATCACTATACAAGCCTCCATCATTGCTTGATGACACAGGCGACACGTTCTGCCAACCTATTCGAAGTCCTTCAAAGTCATACAACCCTAGAGAAGCCTTCAATCTCTCTGTTTCCGCTTCAATATTACGTTCCTTAGGTGAGTAGAGGAGGAGTAAAGGTAGACGCACCCCAACAGGTAAAGTTTCCACTAACGAGTGTAACCGAAGTCTTTCCTCCAGAACTGAATGTCCCTTACGTACAAGGAACACAAGACCACTTGCTCCGTGCCATGCAGTCTCTTGATGTGATGTCTTGCTGGCATCAACATTCATGGCTTCAAACCATAACCCTGGGGTACGGCCATCTGCGTGAACTTCTGGGATTACAAGCTGTCTTCTTGACAACTTGTTGGATAACCACTGCCCAGCCATGTTTGAGGCATCTGTACCGCCCACTGACAGTAGTAATTTGAACGTGATGAACTTCGTGGAAGGAAACTTGTGTTCAAATAATGGAAGAACTAAAGATGCGATATCTAAAGGCTTCCACATCTCACGAATTTTCTCCGAACGCACCCTCGCAACTTGGTCAATAGTCATTCGTGCAGATCCATTGTTCGTGAGTGTTCTGAGTGCCTGCCAGTACCAAGCGACAATAGCCTAAATAAATAAACAGAACTGTTATATACTCGGAACTGCAGCCTTTTGAATGTCCACTATGAAACCATCCATTGTTAAGTCTTTCCTCCTGAACTGAATTAGAAGGATGGTAAGTGAAAGTACAACTCACCCCATCTTCGTCGGATTTAGCAATAGCTAGAGGAGGTCCAACAGAGAGAGAACCCAAGGCAGCCTCTGCCCTTATTCTACGCCGATGCTTTTCCTCTGCCATGACTGCAGCCCTGCGTCTCCATCGTCTGGTTTGACAGAAACCAGCATGCATGTCAGTTCCTCGTACTGTATGAAAACCGGCAACGTAAGTACATCAAAAACAAAAATTAAACAAGGAGAAGCACCATTAGTGAAGGTGTATAGTTGGAACAAATTCCTTTCGAACTGCAAAAAAATCTAAGAGGTGAAAGAGGTGAAATTTGAAGGTGGGTAATGTAGCTAAGGAACAAGAGACAGGATGTAGGTAAATAACCTAAACCGGCATAATCAAGCTAGAGTCAAAATTACCTCAGCCATAGTCGTTTCTTCCCAGCGCTCGCCTCCGCCCGATAAGCTGCCAGCCTTTGCTCTTCTTGCTTCTGCAGCTTCAATTCAGCATCTGCAGCTAGTTTCGCTGCCCACTTCGCAGCAGCAGCTTCAGCTTCTTCTGTTGCTCGTTTCCTTCTATCACGTTCCCTTTCATTCTCCCTCTCTTTCTCCTTCTCAACTTCCAACTCGAGCACTCTCTGTGCCCTTATCTCCTCTAAAGTTGGGCCGGGCTCAGGTATGTCATCATCTTCTTCTTCCTCTGGTTCTACGTCAATTGCTCCCCCTGCCGTTACAAGTTTCTTATTTCCCTCTTTCAAGTCAATGTCTTGGGTTAGACGCCCGGGATACGATTCCCGCTTCCGACTTCTCTGTGAACTTGGGTTCTCTGTCGAAAATTTTGGAATCAGGTGATTTCGGTGAGGAGTAGGCCACAATGGTAACGTCCTTGAACTGAAAGAAGTTGCAGACAGCGTAGTCTGGCCATCTCTAGTAGGAGAAGTGGCCTTATAGGGAGGAGAAATACGCATGTCGTCAACTCCTTGACTGGTACCCGGACTAGATCTTCCTGGAGCAGTTGCCCAACGCCCCTGCGCAAGAGAGGCTTGAGACGCCTCTGCGGGGAAAAGCGGATCATCCTCTTCATAGTCAGGCATCTCTTCTTCTTGCATGCCAGGTGTCATCGGAGTAGCTGCCCAGCTATCAACTAAAGCCTGTTGCTGGCCCTTACCTTCCACATCCTCAACAATAGTTGAAGAGCGTTTTGTTTCTACTAACCGTGACCGACGGGCTTGGAATTCTGCATCACGATTGAGTAAAGGTCCATCCTTCATAGCATACAATTTCTCAAAAGTCTTCAAGTTGAAGCCGTGGTACTCGACCAGAGTTTCAATGTCCTCACCCTGTTTGCCAAAGAGAACAATTAACATAAACAGTTTAAAGAGATTTCTCGGTACATATTTTCCTTCATTCCCAGTTCTCGAGAACCCTAAAACCCTACAAAGAATCTGGTCACAAGCGGCTCCCATCGCAAGGAGCATTGTCCAACAGTGGACATGAAACAGACATGTAGAGTAGAAGCCTTGAATGATTTTTTTGAATCACTATCTCTTGTGGCGCCTCCCCGTGTAAGCCACGAATTGAGAAATGAGCAGAATTGATTCAATTACCTCCATACCGAGCCATTTCACAACTTGGGTGATTGGGACACCCTGGTTCTTCTGTAGACCGCTATGAAGTATTGCTAAAGCCTCAGTTCGAAGCTACATAATCAGTAAATATCACATGTCAGTACGGACAAGACCCAAGATTATATGTCATGATTCTGCAGCGAACATACAGAATCTATCAGCTACTTTATTGGGTTATGAACCAGGCTATTCTAATTCATGGAGAAGTAACTTAACCCTACAGCTGAAATCCCAACACACAATTCTCGAGTCATACACAACGAGCATAGATTTCTCTTTTCACCAGCAATACAAACAAAACTTTGCTCCACAAGTTGAAAACATGAAAACGTTCTTAAATCCTGTCGGCTATAGACATGCCAAAAGATACTATCATTGGTGTGACGAACCAAAAATAGAAGCAGGATCTATACAAAGGACGAAATTTGAAAAGGATTCTCATCCTGTATCCTCATAGTTGAAACTTATAGTGAAGATTACCTTAGCAAAATGAGCATGCATTAGACAGGCTTGAAGGTACGTGGACTTCCTCGCTAAACGGAAAAATGAGATATAGTTGCCCCCACGGCAAGCCCTGACAAATCCAGTGTACACACCCACCCAAGCGGAAAAACTACCCATCAAATAATCGTCTGTCAAGAAAACGCGCATTAGTATAGAGCACAAGAGCTGCCTCCATCTCGTACACTGTAAGTCGTGCCCAAACAAAGACTACACCAATAAGGCATCCTTTCGCAAAGTCCCAATATGCATTCTTCAATTGCTTCCCACGATGATGCAGGCTTTGAGAAACTGCCAAATTCCAGGTGGAAATTGATCAAGGTTTCTTAATTGCCTTCCTGCAATATTGCCTACCAAAAGCACCAATAGGATTGGCAAACTACAAACATAAGAAAATAACAACTCTCACAAGATGGGGATCGCAAACACCCGACATCCCTGAAGAACGTCTTCTGGAGATGTGCAAATTTGAACATATTCTTTCAAGACAGCTGACTAGAGGGAAGACCTAACCGATTCTCCAAAATTTGCCCCATTTAAAGTTGCAAGAGCCAAAACGACGATTTTAGCATACAGATATGCCTGTTAGGAACGGCATCATATCATCAATTTAAGATTACTGCGAGCGGCAGCACCATCAAACTAACGAACACAAGCAAACTAAAAAGGAGGATTTATAACAAATTAATATCTAGAAATGTAAGAGACACAAAGGTGACAGACCTGGCAACATCCCGAGCAAACAAAACTTGAGGAGTATTCCGCATATCTGGTGTCATCTTTGCAAGATCCAAAGACAGCTCCGCAGGTTCAACCTACAAAATTTCAGAATAGTGTTCACTTATATTATTCTCACGGCTAGAATGCCTTCAGAAAATAGAAAATTAAACTATGGATGACATTTGGGCAGTAGGGCCGGGTTAACTTACAGAGTACCCAGGGTGTTTGTCAAGTTTCAACAGAGCATAATAGCCTCTAAATTCTGCCTCTGTCTCAACTTGGATTCCTTTCTTTCGATGGTCATCATACATCTCAAAGAGATCTACAGAGGCCTTGTTCATCTGCTCAATGTTTAGATGAGCATCGAACCCTTCGTTGAAACCTTCCCCTTTCTTGTACTCGCAAAGCTCATGCATGGCAAGAATGTGAAACCGGATCTGGGAAAATAACATCAAACTAAATTGCTAATATATAATAAAAACAAGATTTTGCACTAATCCAAAATTTCAACAAATCCACAACCCAATCCTTACGGAATTTAAGATAACGATTAAACAGCGAATATCTAAATTTTCGGGCAAGATGCATGCAAAGCTCCACCTCCCAGCAAAGAAAATTCATCGCTATAAAAGAAATTCGGTAAGATACGCAATACTCGTGGTGTTAGGAGTTCACCATCTGCTCATGCATAATGATGGCTTCACGATTGAAAATGTGCTGCATTCGTAGATCCATGCGCACTGCTCTCATTCGATCCCATAAAAAACTATGGAGCCTTAAGAGTCGTTCATCATAAACTTGATCGATCAAGGACAAGAGATAGTTCATAGTCACTTGAAGAACTGGAAGGGGACGAATCAAGTGCGGTTCTCGAGAAGGAGTCCTTGTATACTGCAGGATCACCAGAGGCCAAGAACTTATTAGGGCAACAAACTTCAATGGCATTGTTAACGCAATGCCAGCTGAGTCTTTTCTAGACTCTCACAGATAATCGAGAACACATATGACCAAACCTCATACTATCACACAGGTTCAACATACATGTTTGGAAAGATGCTTAGCAAGACAGACAAAAGCTAGAACGTGCATTAAAGATACAGGAACCCCGAACTCAAACTCACTTCAGCTTGCTCCAAACAGGTTTGAAGGTTTACGAGTGAACTCGTGCTTGAAATAGATAAGCTCAAATGACTTGATGGTCAGGTGCATATGACAATAGACGAGTTAAGCCAATGCAAATAACAATACCCTGTTAAACCGTACGTACCTTCTTCACTGCCAAGTCAACGCTGGTCAGGTTACGGTCACCATCTACTCTTTCAAATTTGTCAAGGTCACCTTTTCTCTCGCGTTCGTGGCGCTCGGTTTCTTTGAAACATTCACAGCACGCAAGTTAAGCACCTTCAGTCAGTCCCTTGGCCCTACTTTGTTCTGCAATTTGCTTGACCCCTATCTCACACGGAGCAGCCGATCACACCCTAAATTACGTTTCAGAAAAGGTTCAGCCTCGCAGTTCTAATTTAAAACAGGCCTTGGGCAAACCGCATTTAGATAAGGAAAACAGAACCAAGTGAAAATCTTAAAAATCTTAAAGGAAAAAGCTACCTGAGCACATGTCATCGCAAGTCCCAACAATGGCTTCTGTGTCGCTGAAGTCCTCCCCAAGGGCCTCCGTTTCCATCGTGTCAAGTTGTGCATTGTCCACTGAGGGCTTTGGGGTTTGGCTCGGCTGTCGAGCTTCTCGCTGGGGAAATCGAGGTTCTACCTTCCCTGAGACACGACCAATAGTCGGCTGTGATGCTAATTCGGAGGTTTCCTGACCTTGCGAAAATCGTAGAAGTCTCTGAGCTTTGGCATTCGCTTCTCTGTACCACTCATTCCAGGCAGTCAAAACACAGCATAAACCAAAATGAAAGGACAGGCATCAAAATTAACATAACCCAACACGACCGATTTATTATATTGTCCCCTTGACTATTCTCTCTACCTTCGACTGAGCAGATATTACTGACCTTTGCAGCTCGGCATCGCTGAAGATTGCTCCACCTGGATTTTGTTTTACAGGAGGATGAGCAGAAGCCGTAGCTGACTTCCGCATGCGAGTAGGGCTGGGCTTCCTGTCGTGCACATTTAGTTCAGTGTCGGCATTGGAAATCTGTTCGCCTGGTCTAGCACCTTTCACCGTCTGCCTCCCAGGGCCAGATCCCGATCCAGGCAATAATCCAGCAACAGCCTTGTCCCCAGCCGTTGCAACTACAGGTTTTCCTGCCGCAGCTGCTTTGCCAAAGACGACTCCCTGACGTGGCACCAATGGGACTGCAACAGCCCTTCCAGTGTTGAAACCCGACGAATCCATCGCTGGAACGATAAGGTGGTGAGGATCAAAACCACAGCACGAAAATCGTCGGCTCATCCATGAGGATGAACAAGAGTGTTGAAACAAATTGGGTTGATTGCAGAAGGGAAATGTAGAGGAAACCGAGGGAACATGGATAAAAACCTCACGGCTGCAATTCAGTCGCGCTTAATGTTCCAACATGACATGAAAGACAATACGAGGAGACGAGAATTGCTCGGAGTAACGACATCAAACTGCTACAGGTGGTAAGATCGGTTGCTCGAGACATGAGGGGAAGTTGCTGCAACAGGGGGGAGGCACGGACGTACCCAGTGGCAATGGCAGGAACGGAGGACTTCAACCAGCGTTGCTCATCTGGATAGGAGCGGCAGACGGGCCAAAGAAAGCCAAGAGAAGGGGAGGCAAGGTGGCGCATGCACACATTGCACAAAATTCTAGGGTTTCGAGAGGGAAGACCATCCGACTCAATTGCTTCCGAAGCGGGCGGGGGTGGCTCTCACTCTTCGACAGAACAAATTTGGCGTACGATAACGGAACGGAACGGACCCAACCCTTCACTTGTCCCGCAATCGTGCCTCACGAAGACGGAACTTTAGGGTTCAAGGTTCTACTACACGAGAGAGTTCATAACCCGCTCAGGCTTTTGCACCTGTCCACTAGGTGTTTAATTGTGAGAAAATGAATTGTGGATTACATTGAAGCATGCTAAGATTTGGTTTTCATTAATTGAATGGATGATTTCAGAGTCCCAATGGATTCATTCTTAACTAAGTGAATAGTTGTCTACTGATTATATTCAAAGTAAGAATTGGTTCTTGAACTATCTTCTTTCAAGTGTTAAAAAAATCTGTAGTAATGATTTATTCGAGCATTCATTTCAGTTTTAGAAAGGAACACATTTCGAAACAAATTCTATTACTTTTTACATGTTGTAGTTTTAGTTTTTGAACCAAGCCAAAAAAAATTTCAAATTGCGCTTGCAAGGCCTATTGATCACAAATAGGACCCTATGCCAAATTGTGTTTGAAAATTCATAACTAATTCAATAATGCTTCATAAAATATAAAACGACTTACGTTAGATTCCTTGTTTATTTCTCTTTCATTAAAAAATGAGTGAAAAATATTATCATCCCAACAAATACATGAAAAAGGTAGACCAACCCTTAGATGAGTAGTTTATGAACTTCTTACCTTATAGTTAGTCACATCAGTACGTAGTTCCAAATTTCAAAGTGTTCAACAGCGATCCCAAAACTAATTTAGTGAAATATATTATCTTTAAGACAAACTAGTATACCCTATGCCATTGTCAGAATCAAAATCAAAGTAAAAGTAATTTTCAAATTTTTTTTGAACCAAAAATAAGTCAAAAATCTAAAATTTTATTGCCATACATCCATATGCCACAAAATCAAGCCCTTGCACCCCTCTTCCCCAACAACTTTTTCATGGTACAAAGAACATAACCAATGGGACGCACTAGAAAACGTGATTAGGAAAGTGTGCTTTTGGCCGTTGCCACAATCAAAACAAAAGTAAAACTAATTTTCTAATTCTTCAATGGATAAAAACTTTGAAATTTAGTAGCTTTCGCACCATAGGTCCATATGTCATGAAACCAAGCTTGTGCATTCCTCTTTGCCAAATCTAGATTGCCACCAAAATATAAATATAAATAATTTTCTAATTTTGTAGAACCAAAAATAATTCAAAAATCCATAACTTTTCTATTGTAGGTTGGAACGCCATGAAAAAAAGCCCATACACCCCTCTTCTCTAAGAGCTTTCTCATGGTACCAAGCATGCAACCATAGTACCCACAATTCGAAAGATCTCAACATGACAAACAAATAAAACAAACAACATTTCTTAAGATATGGACTATTGTGCCCTATGTTGTTACTACAATCAAAATCAAAGTAAAAGGCCATATTCATTAAATTGAGAAAATGGGGAGTTTCATTTTAATCGTGATCCTAAATTTAGAAAAAAAAGTAGTCATTAATTTGAGACAATTCAATAAAATGAGACAAAAAGATGTCAAATTAATCAAAAAAT
The DNA here is from genome assembly GCA_947034885.2 of Thuidium tamariscinum. Taxonomy (NCBI): domain Eukaryota; kingdom Viridiplantae; phylum Streptophyta; class Bryopsida; order Hypnales; family Thuidiaceae; genus Thuidium; species Thuidium tamariscinum. The sequence goes on from OX344749.2 coordinate 42,015, forward strand.
AATCAAGGAAATAAATTAATTGGATCAGGCGGTACATTCGATATAGAGTACTTATAACAAGTTTAGAATTATTTATTATAAAATATAGAATAAAATTCAATCTTAAAAAATGAACTAATATAAATAATAAAAATATAACAAAAAATCTACAAAATACACAATATAGTATAAATAATAACAATACAAATGTATTAACCCCTAAAGTTCTTTGACTATGTTTTCACCAAAACCCCTCCAAAACTGCCATTTCTAACACAAGCATCAAATATTTGGAAAATATTTTTTTTGGACACATATAACCATAGGATCTTGTAGTATTTAGATTTGAAAAGACAAGAAAAAAATTTCAGAAATTTTTACCGCGTGGATTACAAGATATTAGTGTTTGAAGTTACAAAAATCCTTTTTTATCACTGCAAAAATATGGGCAGCTGCACTTTACAAGCTCACATTTGCATGAAAAGAGTCCAAAATGGTAGTGCTTCTTTGGATTCATTCTCCAAGGAAAGTTGGCTACATGCTCAAAAAATTTCAAATCATTTGGAATTGGAAAACATATAGAAAAAAAAATAGTAAGTAAAAAGAAGTAGAGAATGATTCAAAATACTAACTTGTTAAAAGAAAATTGTGAAATTGAAACTTGCCAATCCCAATGGTTCAAATGTTGTAATAAGCAACTTGTACCCAATTTTTTTATTTTTTTCCCAAAATATTGGAAATTGAAAAAATAAAAGACTTCAAAGTTTATTTTAGAGTAGGGAATCTATAACTATCCGCAAACTAAAACTCTTCATGACTTTTGACTCATTAGTCCAAATGGAATGATTCAAAGCTATCCTCGTATATATAAATCTATTTAACCAATTTCAAATTTTTATTTTCTAAAAAAGTGATTTTTTCTAATCTGCTGTGAGCGCTCCTAACTCCACCCTCGAGCTAAGAGTTTTTCACACGGGTCCTGTGTCTAATTGAGTTTTCTTTCTAATTGGGTGAAAAAGAAAGCCTTCCAAGCAATGAACTCTTTTAGCCACGTTTTAAAGTGTCTTTTAATCTAAGTTGGGGTTGTAAATTTATCTATTCTATTCTAAAAGTCAACCAAACAATCTTACTCTACTCTATTCTGGCAACTGGTATTTCCTAAATCTAATTCCAAGCATTTGGCAAAAAGAAGCTTAACAGTAAAACAATGAGAATGAAAATCAAATGTGAGCGGTTTACCTCTTCTGCGTAAATCTCCATGGTCCCGTCGTCGAACATCATCATGTGTAAGTATTCCCCTACGACCTCGCCATCGAAATCATCCCGGTTCTCCATCTAATCCATAATAATTCTCACGTTGTTGGTCAATTAATTCTGGCCTGTATAAAAGGTTATGTAGCGTTAATTTAATTGCGTAATTATTTTAATTCCTGATTTCCCGGTAATTAAGAAATACTACAATTAAATTAGTCTCCCTAGTTTGTTAGTATTTTATCCTAAAGGAATTGACGGAAATCTAATAATTAACGAGTTGTTATTTTAGTTTTTAATTGAATTTATAAAATCCTAACGAGTTCCAATTAATTTGGATGGAAATTTCCTTCAAATCTTTTCAAATCCAATTAAATTTCGAAATTATTTTAATCTTAAAGAAATTGGTTGTCAATTTGTTTGTTTCCCTTTTGGCTTATTAGAATATTTTAATCAAAAACTATTATCAAATCTTTTCAAATCCAATTAATTTTAAATTTGCGTTAGTTTGTAAAGAAATTAGTTGTCACTTTGTTTGTTTCCCTTTTGGCTTATTAGGCCTAATAAAACAAAACCATAAAATCCAAACCTTCTAAGAATCTAATTAATGACTAACTACCAAAGAATGTAGGACATACCCCAAGAATCAAAGCCAATTCAATAGTAATGTTCCAAAACAATTAGTTTTTTAATTGTCAAAGGTCAACCTTAAAGAATATAGCACCTTATTCAATAGTGAGATTCTTTTTTAAATGATTTTTTAATGCTAAATTCCCTCACGTGGTTATCTCTCACGTAATCCTTCTCCCTTTAATTCCTTTCTTCTTTCTCAAATTTGCACTTAGTTTCTTGCAATGTTTAGTGAAGAAGTTGGCTATGGAATTTTGAGTGAGTGGATCTTCTAGAATGGAGCATCAAAGTTGCAAAGAGTGGATTTTTAATGTAAAATCAAAAGTGGTGGAGGAGTTTTAATCCCGCATCTTTTGATTTTCGATTAAAACCCAATTTTTGTAATATCACTTTTTCCAACTCAATTGGGTGTTCGGATCACTTACTTGCTTGTTGTGTGTGTATACGTTGGCTATGGTGTGTGTGTTTTTGTTGTATAATTTGTTTTCTTGGTTTCAGTTTTCCTTTGGCCGGCCCTGGCCTGGCTTGGCCTCTGGCTCCGCTCCCCGCTCTGGCTCCGCTCCCTGCTTGGCTCCGCTCCTTGCCTGGCTCCGCTCCCGCCTGGCTCCGCTCCACGTGGTGCTCCCCCACTGGCCGGACCCCACCCCGTTAACCGCCCACGTGGCGGCCGCGGATTGGCTCGAGGGGGGAGTCTGCTGTGCCTCCGGTCGGCTGGGCCTTCGGGGCCTGTTGCTCCACGGTCTGGTCTTCTGGATTGGATCTTAAACTGAATTTTTTGGGATTTTGAGAAAAGAGAATTTTGGAAACTAAACTAAAAGAGAATTTTGGATACTAAACTAAAGAGAATTTTGGATACTAAACTAAAGGAAATTTTGGGTACTAAACTAAAAAGTCACTTCAAATGATGAGGTGGTAGCCAAGCCTCTAAGTGCTAGTTTAGCTTGCAAAGGTTTTTGTCAACCAAAAGCCATCATTTGTGAAGTCCAACTTAGAAAGAGTACCCTTGATGGGTTTGGGTGTGGGTTTTATAGGTCTGAGTCTTTGCCCAATTATTCCTATTCAAGCACACTTGTGGCCAAGGATGTAGTTAGTGAGTTATCCAATTTCCTGAGAGGTGAAGAATAGCACCCTGGAATCAAATGCACTTAAGTGCCGTTCGTTGCATGGGGTTATCCTTGGTTGTCACGAAATTACTTAAATATTCCAAGTATTTAGGCGCAGAAGGAGGTACACATGACAGTGTTTAACCGAACTTCCACTGGAAAATATTTTAGAATGTCCACAACTTAGTACTTTAAAATCTGAGACCAAAGGAGGTACACATGACAGTGTTTAAACCGAACTTTGGCACCAAATTCTTCAAGTTTCCGAAAAGAAGGCTTAGAAGAGAAGTTAAGGTTGGCCTAATGGCAGAGGAGAAGGTGGATCTTTTGAAGGGGCCCTAGGCCTCCAAAATCCCAATGAACACAACAAAACTTGGCCAAGAATTTTGGTCCAAGCAGTGCTCCGACCACGCCGGTAGCACAAGTAGTATAGCAATTGTCGGTATGCAAAAGAAAGGGTCTTTGGCAACCTCGAGGGGGGCCCTTATATACCCGTGGCCGGGCCCCTCTCGGTAATTGCCAATGAAAACATTTTGTTACTTTCTATCCTAAACTATCCTAATGTAATTCCAAAATATTAGTTGTTTAATGGTGGAAATTTCTAAAAACATCCCCATTTGGTCAAAGAAATCTTGGCCAAATCAAATCCAAGATCTTAACCCAAAATATTTTGAAATTAACCCTAATTTACGTAGATATTTTGCAAATTAATCCAAAGTCATTTCAAAAATTGTCTTTCTTTAGCCCAAAGATGGCTTTTTACGCAAGAAAGAGATCTTGACCAAATCCAATCTTTGATTTTCCAAGAGATATTTCCAAAATCACTTCTAATTAACCGCAATTAACGATTAAAAAGTCAAACTAAGAGCTGACCCTCTCTATCATTTAGGGAACAACTCGAAATGGAAAACCGTTTGCGCCATTGTCTTCAGAAGACCCCAATTAGCCTAAGGGACCCCTTACCCCTCACTCCTAGGCCATTTGCGCGCCCAAATTGGAATTACGGTAACTCCAATTAAAAGTCAAAAATCTAACTTTTAGGATTTGCGCAATTTGATGAATCTGTCAGGCCAGGGTTGTTAGGAATGTCCGTGAGAGTAAGGAATGACTCCTCATTTGCGACAATCGGACATCATTCGCTCCTGATACGCCGGTCAACCCGCCGCCAACTTGTAACTTCCAGTGAATTTCGATGTCGATGCCGGTTTTGGTAGTTGGGAATGTCGGAATGTCTTCAAACTTGACCGGGTGCTTATTAAGCACACAAAAACCTATCCTAATTTTTAGTGAGATTTTACCGCATCATACGTAATTTCTATGATTTTACGAACATTTCTATGTGCGGTTGACTTCCCATGGAGTCAACGTGGAATTTCGGAAAAATCCGAAATAAATTGGGTAACATCTAGGGCACTCCTAGATTCTTAGTGTAAGTCCCACGCAACCTTGCACCTTTCTAATTTTAGTAATTTGGAATTATTTTGCCCAATTGGACAATTTAATTCTCGATGCCCGGGAATCTTGGACAATTGTTTGATTCTTGTTCGCTCCTGGCATGCTCCTACCCTTGGAACACCTCTCTGTAGTCTTCAATCTCCAATCCTCCATCTTTGTCTTGTGAAATTCGAATTCTCCAAATCCATTGTAGTGGTTTTACCTTTAAATCCAATTTATTTCCAAAATTGAACTTAAGCCCTAGTAACTCTCCCACGCTCGTAGTAGACTCTTTTAGCTTAGTCAGTATGTCTTATGCATCCTTAAAAGGTTGACTTTGCATAGACATTTGCTAGGACTGACTAACTTTCTATTCTTTATTTCTCTCAGAATTACTAATTCTTCACATATACTTGCTTTGGAGACTTAGAATGATTCAAATTTCTAGCATTAGGAATTTTCTACCATCTAAGTTGGTTTTCCACCATTTTGGCATAGACTGACACCAAAACTCCCTCAACACTCTTTTTACGTCTTTTTCTTGAATATTTTGACTAATTTTCGCCATTTAATCGCGAAAAATGGACCCAAAGTCCTGTGTGCCATCTCGAGCGCTCACATCTGCCCAAATTGCCCGAGTTGAGAAATAAACAACATATCATGCGATAACTTTTTAACCATGCAGTCAAAAGTCACAAAAATTGTTGGGCTTTGAAGATATTCCTCGTCCACACTTTCTATTAAAATTTGGTCCCAAAATATGGAAATCTCTAGCCACACGTACGTAGTTATGTTGCCAAAAAAGGCATGTTGGTCCTTTAGGGGTTAAATTGAGCAACATCCATCACATTTGATTTCAAAATGAAAGTCAATACAATAATCTAAAGAAAAAAATTTGCAAACAAATTCCATGTATTTCTTCCAACTACTTTATTTTTGGTTGCATTTTATTCTATTTTCTACTATTTTTTTCCAAAAAGACAATATAAAAAATAACATATGAACTTATAAAAGTACTAGTAAACTTTTTTTTAATATTTTTTTGTGTATCTTTAAAATCAATTACAATCTTCTAATAATAGCTATTCAAATTCTATATCTACAAACTAAACATCTTCATGCTGATGACACATTGTTACCTTCATCAAACATGTATGCATCTTCTGATGCTTTGATGATATCAATTTGGTTTTTGGAATTTTGATCTCTAGATCTGAAGTCCCTGCTCTCACACATAGCTTCCCACCAATCATGATGCAATCTACATGTGCCCAGTTTGAGGATGTAGCTTTGTCTTTGCACCAAAGATTCCCTTGTTTTGTATCCCAGCCAATATAGGTGTTTTCATCAATGTATTGAAAAGATGTAGGTATCTAATATTGGAGTTGAATGAAATTGACATGTGCATGATCTAGATTAGGATTTTTCAATGCCCGAGCAAGCCAGAAGGAACAAAGATCACCATTTGTAGGATGTACCGCAATAAAATAACCTACATATACATCATGGCCAACACGAAATGAAGGAAGTGGACAATTATGTCTATGACCAACAAATGGTGCATCTTCTGCAAACTCTACACGCGTTGTGCTATCGTTAAGGTAATGATCTACTTCATCAATGGAGATGATTGAATTTGGCCAAAATCCATCTCGCAAGGTCTCACATTTCACAAGTGGTTCAAGTAATGTGCTTGCCACTCCTTCCCAATATTTCTTCACTCGCTCGATCTTTCTCCGAAATTCTCCAAACAAGTCTTGATTAGCCATTGCACCCCACAAATCAATGTAGCCATCTAAACCTTTACAAACCTCATCAAAGCAACGCATGAGCTACAGAGCCAAAAGTTGAGGACTATCTCTAGGAACTTTAGGGTGCCCATCTGTTGTTTCTTTCTACAAATGAATCCCCCCACCTCCCCTAGGCAACCAATTGCCATCAATACAAAGAATTTTGTATTGTATCAATAGCCACTCCTTTGAATCCTTATAAAATTTGAAGTGTTGAGCTTGAGAATGACCTTGCAACAAATCATCACCTCTATGCAAGTACCTCTCTATAAACCCTTTGAAATCAGGAACCTTTTCAATGAAATGCAGAATCACGAGTTGCGTTTTACAATCCATGAAGGACTTGATCAACCTTGGAATCATAGGATAATCATAAGTCTTCAATTTGGTACTTCACCAATTGAGGAGAGCATCAATGTCTTCATGAGTGTACTCGACAATGAGAAATTGATGTATATTTTACGGAATATAGCTCTGTGTACAAGAAGAGATAAAAATACCAAAACCCAACAATTTTTGTTGTTCCCCGAGGCATTGTCAAATTGGGGAGTCAATGTTGGAGGAAGACATTGAAGTTGAATGACCTCCAAAGGAGGAGGAGCAAGGAAATCTTCACAAATCTTTGACCCTTCTAGAATAGCTACGGATATTGGATGAATATAATCATCCTTCACAAACAGCTTCCGAGATGAAACTTCAAGTTCAAATTCTAAATCATGCAACAACTTTGCAAGGGATCCCATCATATGATTAGAATCTGTAGGGAAGATATCCAACCCATAGTACGCATATCGAACATCTCCATGTCCATGAGCAATCATGCCCGTAACTGCAACTGGCATCTTCATAAAAGAATCGGTCCGTCTGTTCTTGTAAGAATAATGTGGAGAAGTTGTCTTTGAGTGATCCATTTTGTCATGAATTATAGTTAGCATCTTCTCTGGACTTTTCTCAGACATCATGCGGTTTCCATATTACAATTCTCAATGTCCTTGCTACCCTGCAAGGTAGACTTTCAATTTTTTAGTCCACACTTCTTCAAACGTGTAAACGTGGAGTACAAGCATTCTTTAACTACTTCAATCTATCACATTGCCCACAACAAGAAAAACTATCACCATGAGCTTTCAGAGCATTTTTTGGAAATGAAACACGACAGATATTGTTCAATCCACTTGATGAAACACACTGCAACTGGAACGAATAATTCACACTATTAATCTCCAACAATGTTTTATTCCATCAGAAAGATGAAGGAAGAACCATAGAAGGAACTTTTTCTCCTGACTGAAGTGTCCTAAATTTGTGTGGCATTTGGTCAGTGTTATTATCGAGAAGTGGTCAAAGGATAGTTGTCGCTTGTAGTGTATGGGTCCTTGACTTATTCAAACCAAAATTTCTATGATGCTCTAGTTGTTTATCATTTCTTGTCTGTTGTCTATATTTGTAGAAGGTAGACTTGTGGACTCTATAAATGATGTACCAGGCAATACTTGGACAAACTTCACGATACGCCAAGGTGATCATCTTTTTTCCATTAGAATCATGGTGGATTTACTTGTGCATACCAAACAAACATGATTGACGATTGTAAACACCAACATGAACATAAAGTTGGGAACGTATGGCTTGAATCTCTCCACGAAGAAATTATTGCAAACAATTCTGCCGGCAATAGAGCACTATAGAAACCTTAGTGATTGCTTGTGTTATAAGAAAGGATTCTTTCTTAGGAGGATATTTGGGCTCTTTCCTCTCATGTGAACTCTCTTATAAACAAACGTATGTTCGAATACAATGTGTAGATGCACTTGTAGCAGTCTTGAATATATGTGTCTGATCATAATCAAAGAGGCTGGCACCTCTAAGGAAGACCCTTGAAATGTGCCAGAGCGCATTGACCACATCCAAGACAATGAAACGTCATGCTCATTCAAAGACTATACAATTTGAACTACAACACAATCATCTCCGAGAGGATTTTCATCCATATCTATGACAAGGTTCACATTGACACTATAGCAAATCGCTCTTGCAACCTCAACTCTTGTTTTGTTTGAAAGGATTATCCCTTTCGTAATCTAAGAAGAGTAAGGGATACCTTTGCAAGTGGCTACACCATCTGGTAAGGTTGGCAATGGAATTGCAAACTCATTTATACTTGAAAAGTCTATTTTGTGAAAAATTAAACTTCATTACTTATAGATAAAAATGTATCTTTTGTAGAAACTTAACACATGCAATAAAACACGATACACTAGTAATGTGATCAAACTGATCAAGCTGATCTTGTTTAGATGATAAGAAACATAAACAGGGACCAATATATACAAGCTTGCGCAGGGGTCCACTACTTACGTTACCCCTGTCTCCACTACTTCTGGTTTAACTTATGCAGTACTGCTAAACCGTTGCTAATCCGTTACTAAGTAATCATGCTAAGGTGGACTTACATTCGTCCAGTTGGATGAACTAAAGTACAAGAACAGAAGCGCAGTCAGGGATCTGAGGAGCGTCATTCAACACCCTCCCTCGCTCGAAGATCCTTGAGTAAAGCTGCAGGTCTCCTTGACAGTCATGGTTCGATTGATGAGCTCTTCGACAGATGTAGCGTTTGCCCTCCCAGCAATGGAGAGGCGGTTGTCTTTGGTAAGGTCTAAACTGCTCTAGCTTCATGTTGTGGATGAGGCGCCTTAGGAATTGGTGGAGAGTCTGATTATTGCTTCGTGGCGCAGGTGCAAATCTTGTTGCAGATTCTCTGGCTTGCAGCGGGAGCAGTCCGATGCGTTTGCGACGGGATCCAGAGGGCTTGCGTATGCATCTGTTTGTTGATCCAGGGCAATAGAAAGGAGGCAGAAGCTAATTTAGACGGTTCAACTAGGGTTCACGAGGAACCAGTTAGGGTTTTGGAGAGCATCAGTAGTCGTGGAACCAGTGCCTTGTCAGAGGCGGAGGAGGCCTGGAGGCATCTTCTGGGGCACCCGGAAGAGTGGTAGGATAATCGAGCGACGCGAAAGAATCCAAGAGCACCAGATTTCAAGCACAAGCGGACAAGAAAGGCGTTGTGGATTGACAATTGGCAAACGCCCAATTGGGTAAAGGCAGAGTTTCAGGGTTAGAGATTACACCTGAGTAGTGGCGGTTTGCTGTGAAATTTTTGACGGGGAGAGGCTTGGTGAGGAAATCCGCCAATTGCGTTGCAGTGGGGACATACCCTACTTGTATTTCTCTTGCCTTGGTGGCCTCCCGTATAAAGTGGTGCTGAATTTCGATATGCTTCGTTCTTGCATGTAATATTGGATTGTGGACGAGTTTTATGCACGATTGATTGTCACTGAGAAGGGTTGTTGGGTTGTCAAAACTGAACCCTAATTCTTGAAAGAGTCGTCGAAGATGTATGATGTCTTTGGCGGCATCTGTGAAGACCCGATCCTCCGCCTCTGTTGAGGAAAGTGACACCGTGGGTTGCATTTTGCTGCTCCATCCGATGTTGGAATTTCCAAATCGGTGTAGGATGCCTGAGATCGAGCGACGTGAGTCAATATCCCTCCCCTAATCGGCATCAGCATAGGAGTGAAACTGATTGTCACCGTGTGGTGAGAGAAATAGTCCGTAGTCAGTTGTGCCGCTCAGATACCTTATGATCTTTTTAGCAGCTTGGAGGTGTGCTACTTCGGGAGTCTCCATGTAGCGGGATACACAACTGACAGCATAGCATATATCTGGGCGTGTGTGAGACAGATATAGCAGGCTTCCTACCAATGATCGATACAAAGCTGGATCTACTCTTTCTGTACCCATATAACGTTGGAGCTGTTCCTTGGGGTCGATGGGAAGCTTCGTAGGATTGCAATTCTCTAATCCATATTTCTTGAGAAGCTTCAGGATGTAGCCCTCTTGGTTTATAAAGATGCCATTGTCTGTTCGATGAATCTCTACTCCCAGGTAGTTACGAGCTTCACCCAAATCTGTCATTTCAAAGTCTGTCTTGAGTTTTGCCTTGAAGTTGTTGATTGCTTCATGGTCATCACCTGTTATGAGCAGATCGTCAACATAGAGAAGCAGAATTGTAAGCTTGCCATCGTGCCTGCGAATATACAAGTTGGGATCACTTGCACTAGGAATCAAACCCTGGTCTGGGAGCCAGGAGCTGATGCCATCATACCAGGCTTTGGGTGACTGTTTGAGACCATAGAGTGCTTTGTTTATCTTGCAGACCTTGGAGGGGTCGTCAGCATCAGGGAATCCCTCAGGAATCTCCATTAAAATGTCCTCATTAATGGTGCCATTCAAGAAAGCAGTTATGACATCCATTTGTGATAAAGGCCAGTTGTATTTGGCAGCTAAAGTCAGGATAACAAGGATGGTCGACCATCTCACCACAGGGGCAAAGATCTCGTGATAATCGATCCCTTCCTTCTGTTGAAAACCTCTCGCCACGAGTCTGGCTTTGAGTTTGTTAATTGTGCCGTTTGGATTTTTCTTCGCCTTGAAGATCCATTTTGCTGTAATCGGCTTGCAGTGAGCAGGGCGATCAATGACATCCCACGTATGGTTCTTCAGGATAGAATTCACCTCTTTTTCGATAGTTGCTCTCCATTCTGAGTGTTGGTTCGCATTCTTGAAGTTGAGCGGCTCTTCTGACAGTTTGGACAAAAGAGCCCAAAAATCCTTCATGCGTACTGATGGCGCTCTTGTTCGTGTAGGGTATCGTCTAGCAGAGGGTCCTATCTGTCAATCGACAGGGAGGGGCACTCTGTTTCGAGGAGCACTAGGACTGGGAACACTAGTGCTGGGAGCACTGATACTGGAAGTACTAGTTTGGATGTGTGGACTGGATGTGCAGGGATCTGGAGAAGTCTCGCTATCTATGGATTCTCTTTGCGGAGAGGTTGGTTCGCCGCTGGGTGGTTCTAGCTGATCGAAGATGGGTTCTTGGTTTTCTTCCAGAATTTCAGTGTTCTCGATGGATTGGTTTTCACTGTCTATGGGGTGTGTCTCAGGAAATACAAGAGGGTTTAAGACTGGTTCAGTCAATCCTAGGAATTGATAACCAACTTGTCTCTCATCAAACACGACATGCCTACTGATAATTATTTTCTGTTTGTGACGATCATATAAGCGATAGGCTTTGGTTTCACTATCGAACTCTAGGAAGATACACTTCAAGGTTTTGCTATCTAGCTTCCTGCGATTTTCTTTTGGAATATGCATGTAGGCGATACATCCAAAAATTTTGAGGTTTGATAGGTCAGGTTTCAAACCTGTGTATTTTCCTTCTGGAATTTCCCCGGAGTTGGCTCGAGTAGGGCTTCGGTTGATCAAAAAATTTGCATGAGAGACAGCTTCTGTCCATAAAAACGCAGGTAGTTGACAGTCGCGAGAAATGCTTCTCGCTCGCTCCATAATAGTGCAGTTTCGTCGCTCCGAGACTCCATTTTGTTGGGGTGTGTTGGCTTGGGTGAGCTCTCGTCGTATGCCGCTTTCCCTGCAGAGGTGCTCGAATTCGTCTGAGGTATATTCGCCACCACGATCTGATCGAAGTATTTGAATTTTGTTGCCTGTTTTGCGTTCAATAGCTGTTTTGAAGATGCGGAACTTTGATATTGTCTCACTCTTGTGCTTCAGGAAGAACGTCCAACTTTTACGTGAGTAATCATCAGTAAAAACTAGTACGTATCTGGAGCCTCCCAGAGATGATTGTTGCATGGGGCCCATGAGGTCTGAGTGAATTCTTTGTCCAAGTTGTTTTGCTCTATGTTCGGACTTCTTTGGGCATCTTTCTCTACTCTGTCGACCTGCCAGATAGTAGGAACAAACTTGGTTTATGGGTTCTAATCGTGGTAGCCCTAGTGCGCTATTTGTTTTTGACAGATGATGGGCTCCAGCGTAGCTGAGATGTCCAAGTCTGCAATGCCAAAGTGTAGTGACGTTGTCACCATGCTCAACAGCCAGTGCTACGGGGGAATTTCTGAACGCATACAATCCATTTGAAGAATCTCGCTGTCCCGAAGCTACAACGAGACCTTGGGCATCAATCACCCAACATTGGTGACTTTCAAACACTACTTTAAGACCAGAGTCTGCAATTGCTCCTACAGATATTAGATTTTTTTTCATACTCGGGACGTAGCTAACTGATTTCAACTTTATTGTTCCGTTCTCTGTTTTCACAGTAGCGGATCCAGATCCTTTCACAGGATGGGATTCCCCTCCTCCAGTTTTGATCTCAGTGATCTCGACACCGGAGGAGTTGGAAAGATGATCTAGTTTTTGCGGGTCTGAGGCTATGTGGCTTGTAGCTCCACTATCGAGATACCAGGGTCCGTTACTCCAATAATAGTATGGATCGTAATAAGAGGGATCATAGTAATCATAGTCTAGTTGCGAATCTATCATTTCAGCAGAGTTGGCATATCCTGTACTAGCTGTCACTCGCTCGTTTGGTAGATTGCGAGTTTCCCTACAATTTCTAGCTAGATGCCCTGGTTTGTGGCAGTTAAAGCATACCGGAACTGGCGGCGGAAGATGTGGTGGTCCGTAGGATGACCTGCCTGGGAAGCCTCGACCTCTGGGTGGCCAACGCCCTCCACGTCCTCGGTTTGGTGGATAGAACGTTGCTTGTCTCTAAAAACTTGCAGCTAGTGCTTCTTCATCACCAAGTTGCTTTCCGCGAAGTTGACGGCGATGTGATTCAGAGATTAGGCTGGCGCTCAGGCGTTCGAACGTCATCTCCGGGTCTAGGTGCGTTAAAGTCTGAATGGTACTCTCAAATGAACGTGGAAGTCCATTCATCATCATTTGATTAATGTAGCGATCTGAAATTCTCTCTCCCATACTGTTGAGTTGATTCTTGAGCTCTCGCACTTTCTTCACATAGTTTTCGATGGATGCTCCCTCGTTCATGCGTAGTGACTGCAGTTGTCCCATCAAAGTGAGTATTTGCGATTGATCTCCTGAATGAAACTAATTCTTGAGTGCTCTCCATGCCACCGCAGGATCTGTGTGTTCTGCAATGAGATCGACAAGGTCGTCAGCAACGGACAAGAGTAATAATCAGCATGCCAGTATCTTTTTTCTCTTCAACTGTGGTTCGGTCAATGCTTCTCCATCTATTGTGGCAGGGAACGCAGCAGGAACTTGCTTAGTTTCGGTGATGGCCCACTGTCCTTTTCCTCTCACCACGGCTCTCATCTTAAGGGCCCACTGTGAGTCCCCGATTCGTCACCGGGGACTCACGGGTTCTTTTTTCGAATTTATACATAAACTAAGGTGCATTTAGGCTCATAACACCCACAAAAGGGCATTAAACCTATATTGGCATTACACATACCAATGTGCCATTTGGTCATTAGGTGGGATTTAGGATAGTTTACATCCAAAACGGGCCTAGTCTTAGCTAAATAGACGCCAAATTGATGGAGATGTGCAGAAGTAGGGTAAGAAGCCTAAGAAGGCCCTGTCTAGGCTAGGAAGTCCTCATACGGGGATCTAGGAGGAATCCCCCACTCCCCATAGCATCGAAGAGAATACGGATAAAATACTAACCTTGAAATGCAGGTACCGGCGATTTCCTAATTCTAGGAGCACACAGTGGGGATGCAAATTTGCATCCAAGTGGGGGGATCCCATGGGTGGTCCCCTCTAAAGTTTGGGAATTTTCCGACATTGTTTGGATATTTTCCCAGACGGTCAACCGCGGTGGACTTTGGATGGGAATTCAAAAGAATATCCCAAAGTGCGGTAAAATCCCACTAAAAATCCGGCGAGGCGGTCTCACACCAATGGAGCGCTTCCCCAAGTTTCAAGACGAAACGATAGTTGGAAGATCCCGAATCGGCGACATTCCTCCCCAACTGACAAATTAAATGACGAAAGCGACGGTTGACTGGCGTACCGGGGCCATACGACATCGGAATGGAGCCTATTTTGGGTCTATTCCTACCCCCTTGCATCTACTTGGAAGATTGGTGGAGGTTTGGGGTCCAAAATTGCTAAACTCCAAAAGTTGGGAATTTATCCCAACTTTGATCCCAGCTTACACTAAGATTCCTCGAGAATTTGGACATAGTTTAAGGGAACTAGGGTTCCTTTCAGACTAATTATGGCCTTCCGGAGCCAATGGCGCAATCCGTTTGCCATTTGGAGCTAAAATCCAAAAGTTAGCCTTTTGGGGACAGCACATGGAGAAGAAATGGGGGTTTTAGGCCCCCCAATGCATTTTTGGGGAGTTTGGGCCCCATTAGCCGTGGGGAACGCGTAGGGAACGTGTGGGGAACTCCGGGCACATGTGGGAGCAAGTACCACCTCAAAAAGTTAGTGGAGGTGGCTCATGTGCTTTGGTGTAAGTAATTTCAAATTAAGTAGGTGGGAACACATGGGAACCTCTCCCATGTGAGAACTTGTAGATTTTGGGGAAGGTAAATTAGACGGTTTTGCAAGTTCTTGTAAGGTTAGGTAAGATTTGAATTTCCCAATTCAAATTGTGTAGATTTTAGGTGGATAATTAGATTTGGGAGGGGTAAACATGTACGGACCTCCTAATTTCCCTCATCTAGTTATTCTTAGTAGATTAAGGGGGGGTGTTGCTCCCTTTTGGGTATAAAAGGGGCGGCATTCTCCTCTCATTCTCTCTCTTTTCTCACTCCTACCCATTTAAGGGAGGAGGACTATTGGACCCGGGTTATGCCGGATTTCCTTTGGCTTTTGATGCCAAGGGAGCCTTTGATGGTCTTTTGGGGTTTTTACACTCTTTGGTAAGTGTGGTTTTTTACTTGGGGACTTGAGACCCCCCCAAGTGGTGGAACTTGTTGCAATCTAAGCTTGATTACTCATTGTATTGTGTATCATTGAGAGTTGTTGTGGGAGAGTATTGTGAGGAACCGAGGGGTAATTTGGGAGGTGACTTCGAACGTTTGTTTGCACTTTGTACCACTCTCTTCTCCCTCTTCTCTTAGACACGGGGTTAAGTTAGTCCCATAGGGGACGGCGAAGCTTTGAATTATAGACTAGATAAGTTGTGTAAACATTCTCTTCTCCCTCTTCTTTTAGACACGGGGTTAAGTTAGTCCCATAGGGGACGGCGAAGCTATGAACCCCCACCCTTCTTAAGAAACTAAAGTCTTAGTCATGTGTCAAAACGCCTCACTCTCACGGCGGAGCTTTGAACCCCCTAAGTTTTAGCGGGGTGTCAAATAACCTCCCTCTTGAGTTAAACTCAACGTTTAGTGTCCAACACGGTTGGCACTAAGTCAACGTTTAGCATCCAACATCCATTGGGATAAACCCCTTGGGCCACATCAATTGTTCTTTTGTTAGGAGGTTCCTAATTCTACTCAAAAAGCCAGAAATTGCAAGTTTCCAAGTGCTGGACCAGCCCCAGCCAGCCAGCCAGAGCCCGCAGCCCAGCCAGCCGGGAGCCCCAGCCAGCCAGCTGGGTCCCGCGCTGGGTACCGCAACCAGCCAGCCGGGTACCGCAACCAGCCAGCCGGGTACCGCAAAGGGGGGAGCCAGGGTTCGGGAGCCAGGGTTCGGAGGTCCAGGGGCCTTCGGGGTCCAGGGTCCTTACAAAAAAAAGATAGAAATTAGGTAGGTAGGGGGGAAAGATAGAAATTAGGTAGTAAAGGAAAGATAGAAATTAGGTAGGTAGGGGGGAAAGATAGAAATTGGGTAGTAAAGGAAATATAGAAATTAGGTAGTTAGGGGGAAAGATAGAAATTAGGTAGTACAGAAAATATAGAAATTAGGTAGTTAGGGGGGAAGATAGAAATTAGGTAGTAAGGGAAATATAGAAATTAGGTAGTTGAGGGGATAAAATAGAAACTAGTTGAGATAGGAAGCCATTGCAAGAAAGACCTAATTGTAAGAGCACCCGGAAAGGGATAATAAAAAAAGGCCGGGACCAAGACAGGGCAATGATGAACGTGGCGTGGAGTGAAGAGGACCGGATCCACGGAACGGAGGTGGGCATCTAACCCTACCCCTTGATTTGAATTGATTGATGCAATAGGAAACTAGTTAGTGGAAAAGTTTACACCCCAAGTAGGATTAAGGTCCAGTGTTTAGTAATCACGAATAGAGAGGCCGACCATAAAGAGAAGGAAAATAAGAAATACCCAAACATAGAAGAAGACGTAGATTAGACTAAGCCAAATACACGCACGTATAGTAGAAGAAGACGTAGAGAAGACGTAGATTAGATTAAGCCAAATACGCGTATGTATAGTAAATGAATACGTAGAAGAAGACGTGGATTAGACTAAGCCAAATACAAGTACGTATAGAAGACCAATACGTAGAGTAGAGGTACTCAATTAGAATACGTAAAGTAGACGTAGAACAAGACCAACACGTAGAGTAGAGGTACTCAATTAAAATACATAAAGTAGAAGTAGAACAATACCAACACGTAGAGTAGAGGTACTCAATTAAAATACGCAAAGTAGATTAAAACAAACCCAAACACGTAGAAGTAGGATAAACAAGAACAAAGTAGAAGAGTAGGACAAGAGAACGAAACACATAGAGGGAGCAGCAAGTAGAAGTAGGATAAGAGAACGAAGCAACCCTTAGTAGGATAGTTAGGATAGTAAAAAAGATCCATTGCTTGGAAGGCACAATGGATTGACTCTTAGACACCCGTAGGTAGTAGAATTGTTAGAGCCTGGTTGTGATCGCTTAATTTCAAGGGTGGGAATGAAGCGCCCACACCCACACGTAGTAGTTTGAGGTACCCTTTAACTTATCCCCTTCTCTGAAAGCTACTCCTGAACTTTCAGCCATCTCTCTTCTCTCGTTTTCCAAGAGCAGCGCTCAACTGTCTTTCTATACTCACACTCTCGAACTATCCTGTGGCTCGCTCTGATACCATGTAGAAACTTAACACATGCAATAAAACACAATACACTAGTAATGTGATCAAACTGATCAAGCTGATCTTGTTTAGATGATAAGAAACATAAACAGGGACCAATATATACAAGCTTGCGCAGGGGTCCACTACTTACGTTACTCCTATCTCCACTACTTCTGGTTTAACTTACGCAGTACTGCTAAATCGTTGCTAATCCGTTACTAAGTAATCATGCTAAGGTGGACTTACATTCGTCCATTTGGATGAACTAAAGTACAGGAACAGAAGCGCAGTCAGGGATCTGAAGAGCGTCATTCAACATCTTTGAGTCGAAGATAAAATATTTTAAACATCACTGACATGTAGTCACAATGACACATCATGGACAAAAATAATGAGTAGAAAAGAATTATCTCTAGACATAACATAATAGATAAGATATATGACCTCTAAAATACAACAAAACTTAGAAGACCTTCCACCTCATCTTGTATAATTATTTTCCGTTTATTTCAGTCCTAGTTTTTTAGGTTCAAATTTTTCTACGATTCGAAGATAATGTAAGATTTGGATCACAAAGGTGTAAGATGTTGAAAATGTTCATAGATATCTTTGAACGAACCTATCTTCTAGACACATATTCACTTTGGCACATAAAATGGTAGATTTATCTTTGAATTGAAGATAATTCTTATATGGAGACTGAAGGTCTAGAGACAAATGTTGCATCGTATTATTTGGTTCATTTTCTATTTGTTTGATAATATCTATATGTTAAGGACGAATACTCTTTTAGGCAATAAAATTGTGAAAGTGTTAATCAATATCTTTAAATGAACCTACCATATAGGCACTTATTCACTATGGCTTATGAGATTGTATATTTATCTTTGAATCAAAGATAATTCTAATTTCAATTCCAAAGGTCTTAACACAAAGACTTATAGACATTTCATTGGCACAACCTTTTGGATGTGTGTTATTATATGTAAGTTGGAGAAGAATACTCTTTTGGTCCATAATTATCCTTGGCTCGAGGATACTGAAAAATTTATCTTTGACTTGAAGATAATGTATACAATAACTTCGAGTTCATTGTTTTGTGCATTATTGACTTTGTATAATACAATCTTTCGAATTTTGCAGCGTGAAATTCACCTTTCACTGTCCGCAATATGTACAACATACCGTAGAAGAAGACTACTACACTAACTGAAACATCAACATTGAAGGCAAGTAGACTATTGCACTAACTAAAACATCAATAAAGAATGCGTACTCATCAAAATTGTGATCAAACATAACCATCGATCCATCTCTACTACAACATAGCCAAAGCTTATACATTGAAAATTAGACAAGACATGAAATATGAACTACAACAAAGCTAACTTGAGGCACTTGAATTTACGAGAATCTGAATGCAATCAAGCTATGTAGACGCTAATACGATTGCAAACTGGAACAAATCACAATGCAATATTGAAAGATAGTAGCGGAATGAAAATTGAGGAAGGCGGCAAATGGAGAGAGGAATGAAAGAGTGTTGCTCACTAGGAGAAAGACGATGCAAATGAAAAGGCGGAATGAAACGAGCAAGAAAGCTAGTGTGATTTCAAACTCTCAAGTTTTTCAAGACTTAGGAGAGAAGCATCTATAGGGTTCAAGGGGCATTGACATTCTTACCTTTTTTTATAAGGTATTGATTGCAACTATTGAACAACTTTATTTTAATTGAAATGGAATCTTAGGATTCTTCGAGTACTACAGCATTCATTTCTTGCGGGCTATGGAATTTATTGTTAAATGCTCTTTCACATTTAGAATTCATTACTTTGGAGAGTTATTTTTGAGTTTGGCATTTTACCTTTTTTTCAAAACCATTCCTCCTAAAAACAAAATCTGGACATGGAATAATGCATTTGGCAACGCAAATTTTGCACAAAATGTATTCAATTTATTTTACTACAATTAGAATAAAGATTTTTTTTGAACTCTATGTATAAGGTATAGAATATGGTTCTGGGGTTTAGAATAGAAGGTTCAAGGCTTACATTTAGAATTTAGGATCTACATTACATTACATACTTTGAAGACTTCACTATCCATTTATTGCCTAAACCCTAAAAATAGGGTGACAACAACAAAAAATATATTATAATTAACTAACTTCACCAAAAAAATTGGGTGTAGAAAAAGATGTTTACTCAAAACTCAAAACCTTAGGGAAAAATAATAGGGATTAAAAAAAAGATTTATGAATGAAGAGTTGTCTTGCGAGGACTTATGAAGAAAAAATTCACTATAAACATTTAAATAACACGGCCTTCAAAAAGAAATCATTGTTTGCATATGATATGTATCATTTGAGTCATTGAATGACCTCATGAAACATGGCTACTTCTTCTCTTTGTATTCTATAATTACAATGTTGTTGACTATCATCACCTAGAAATTCATGAAGAAATCCTTAGGTATACCTTGCAATTTCTAAAATTAATATTCATCTTTATTTTTTTAATCAATAGCCGATTTGTTGAAAATTTTAAGTAGGAAATAATATAACATCATTACATAATTTAAATTCCTCAATCTTTAGAAACTCTTGAAGGATTATAAAACCTAGTTTGGACTTCTTCTGAATTTAGCTACACTATATTGATTTCATAATCTAAAATTTTGGAATGAACTTTTTAGTATCCATGCCTCTCATCATAATGTACTTGTGACGTTTAGTGTTACTTTCATTGAACAACTATTGCAAAAGGTAGAACAATTTTTTCAATAGAAATATCAAACTACTCGGGGCACTCAAAATGAAGCCTACATTTTAAAACAAGGTCACATTGAATATGCACACAAATTATTTGAAGAACATTTTAACCTTCCTTTTGAAATGGGTGTTTTGAAGTACTTTTGATTTGTAAATGCATTGGTCCTTTTGGGATGAATAGTTTATAAACTAATGACAAGAAGTACAATATAAAATTCAAATTATAGCTCGTAGACTATTTCTTTCAAACAAAAGTATATCACCCTCACTATATTTTATACCCTCTATGTAGTGAGAGGATATTTTATAGCGTGATGTTTACATTCATGTCTAAAATAAATGTCTCTCTATAAAGAATGAGTTCACCAAAATGATCTTTACAAGGCCAATTTACCATTTCTTATAGTACTACCTATAAGAATTGAAGTTCATATAGGGAATTTTATTTATTAAAAAGGACCATTCAAGAGTAATTGAAAGCAAGAAGTTTGGGAAAGAATATGAATAATACATGAAAATTTTCTAAAAGTATGAATTTTTATTTCCTCTAAAATGTTATAGTTCTTACATAATTTTATAGTAGATGCTTATGATGGCCTCATTAATATTATTCATTTGCAAAAAGAGTCAAATTTTGATAGCCTTTTTTCATTTAGAGTTCCAAAAATATACAAAGTGTAGAGTTATAGCATTAGATGAAACAAAAAAAACACCTTAGTAAATTTGAAAATACTCAAAAAACAAGCAATAGAAAAAACAAATTTAGCATTCACTTAATGCTCTTATTTTAAATGAAAAAGAAAGGAAACTTTAAGGTATCTTCAAACTAACAAAGATAAAAAGCTAATAAACCTTTGAAAATAACTAAAGGTCAAAATGTGAATTCAAACAAAGTATTTACAATTGCCAAAAGTCCATAAATATTACTTCCTAGTTTGTCTATATACTTATGAAATAGGTTCTTTGATAAAAAAATTATTAGTTATCCCCTTTACAAATAACGATTCTTAAACAAAAGAACTATAATATTTTTTTAATTGTTAAATTGCATTCACTATGAAATATAAGTTCAATTATTTCTAGAGAGGGTTAGCTTTATAAAGTAGTACCTTATTGAAAGTTAATAAATGTGGTAGCTAGCCAAATTTTTTTTTAAATAAAATAAAATTGAGGACTAAATTACAATGAGTTTCCTACCCAGAGAGGCAAAGATACAACCCTGAGTGGATGTGGTTTTTTCCTTAAAATACAAAATAGAATTGGATAAACCATCGATATACTTTCCCATCTCTTTTACCAACAAATTTCTCGGGATTAGAAACTTTTGATTCCTTCTCCCTGATTCCAACATCATCGTATTTCTCCAATCTTTGTTGATTTCAATTCGTAGTCTGGGTGATGGATGGTGAGGTTGGAGGCAAAACTACTATTGCTTGCTTTGAGATCTATTGTACCATATGAAGAAGGGCTAATTGGAGTACTGTTTGTACTTGTTGTTGAATGAACTCAGTCCATTCGGATTCAATTTCCTCTAGCACTCGATGCCCTTGCTCAACCTTTAGTCTTCCTCCATCCATGAGATGAAACTCTTGACTCCAAAGCAACTAACGAACTAGAAATGTGCCAACAACACCCCACTGACTTATAACCAAAATGATGACCACGCTTTGAGGTCTTTTCAGAGTGTAGACAAATTAGTAGAGACAATCTAATGTTATAATTAGAGATCCTTGATTTGATTCCTTGTTGACACTCTACGTGGATTGATAGTCAAATGACTAGTTAAGACTCTAAAGGATATGATTGAACTGGGAAGGAAGGTATCCCGGGGTTGTACAACAGCATAGGACAAATCATTAGAGAGTAGAGTCAATTGGAGCAATCATGGTTCATTCATATTACAAGAGGTTGCATAAAGGTTACACCCCTCCCTAGGGTATTTACATGCACTCAGAGAGGAAGAATCTAACGTCCTATAATTGCAACACGTGAAAAATGTTTCTATTTCCTTACTTAACCATCGATGAGTCCACCTGTAAAGACTTGGTCTTAATAGTTGTGCGGTGAAAAATTGTTTTGTTTATAATGTACATTTTAGGATTCATCTTCTAACTCAAGATTTTCTAAACTCCAATATTTCTTGATGTCCAATAATGTATAGTTTGTATACATACATGTAACGGCTTGAAAATCCAAAAAAACTCATAAAAATTATAAAATATTAGATTAATAAAATTGAATTTGAAATAATAAGCATTTTTTCAAATGTTTTGAGGCTAACCACTATAATAATAAAGATAACACCCACCTCAATAATAAATTTTGACCTCATTGGCTCATTACTTTGAAAGTTATCATATAGAACACATTAGACATACAATATGTGAAGCTTATATTGATAGTCCAAATGTTTTGTGTAGTCATTCTTTCAACACATTTCTTTAAGGATGAATATAAGAGTTCATCCATATTTATTTGCAGAAATTGTAAGAAAATCATTCATGAATGAAGTGTAGATTTCAATATCGTCATATTTGTAGTAGTATTAATATTGAATGAATTTTTAGGAAATAGAAAACTTAATAATTTGCTAAAGTATTAAAAAAGAACCAAGAATAGGACATTTTGCCTTAATCCATTAAGTCCTAATGCAAATATAATACTTTGAGGGATATTTGGAGAATCTTTTTGTTACCTTTGAAATATAAAGGACTAGGGATTTTTGAGATGAAAATTGAACTATAGGATTGTTTTTGGAGATTTTTTGATTGAAAACAATTATAAAAAACATAGTAATTGGTAGTTTATAGAATTCTTTAAAAAAAATTCAAGTGTACTCTTATCCTTACTAACTAATGAGTCTTAAAAATTTTATACTTAGATTTCAAGCTTTTATTCACCAATAAATTTGTGTTAAATTTTAAAAATGTCTAAATTTTATTTAAATGTTTTAGAAAATTATTTTACACTTGTTACTTGTACCACATTAAGTTCAATGTTGATGAAAAAAAATCTATTTTGTCAATTTATTTATAGTAGTATTAAATCTATGAAACTTATAAGAACCATTGTTTGTCAAGTGTATGACTTATTTCTGACAATATTAAGTATTTATGCATATGTCTATTTGAATGATGATGAGTAGGATAACTTTCTTCTATAAAAAAATAGTAATAATGAAGATTACACTCTTTTTTGCTAATTTTTCATCAAATCTAGAATTGGTAAAAATTTAAAAAATGTAGATTATTGCTTGACTCGTTCTTAATGTATAGGCAAACCAATTTCTAGGAAGAACAAAATTGAAATGTATTATTAAATGGTGTCAATGTGCTATTCATTATACAACAATGAAGTTGCTAAAACACATCACATTTTCCTCATTCACAAAAATAAGTCACCTTAATGTGTGCAAATGGGACCCTTATCAAAAGCCTTAGTGTCATAATCAATATATACTATCTAATGTTACAATTAGAATTGATATTAGGTAATTGAGGTTGGAGCTTTGGATGATACACTTATTTTAATATTTCTGTAATTTTCTCTGACACAATTTATGTCTGGTTGAAGGATTAGTTTATTCAAACTGTGAAAATGGAGTGTGACTGGGTTCCACAGGAGATAAAATAAGCTTATATCAGGAACCAAGTAAAGTTGACTTTACTCATATATATAAGAAATCATTTTGCATGCACTAAATAATTATATTTTTGAAGTACAAATTATTGAATGTGATAATTTTCTGGGATTAAAGAAAGCTCTAATTTGAAGTACACCAACTTCACTTGCCAATGGGAATCAACTTTTGTGTAGTCTTGTCATGATTGATTGTGGTCATTCACTTGAGTGACTATAGGGGATTTATTCAATTTTGATGCATACAAGTACAAATTTAATTGTATACAAGGGTACATCAAGCTCTAAATATCAAAGTGGGGAAAGTTTGGAAAAGGGGAAGCGGTACTCAAAGAAGACATTTTGGGTTGGATTTGTGTTGGGGATTTTAAGTAGTTGATTTCCATTAATCCTACCTTGACAATCTATTCATCTCATAAAGAACCAACAATCACCAAATCTTCAAAATACAACCACGTTGCTACTATCTAGATGCCTCATTCTTTGACTTCCAATACAGAAAATAGACATGAGTTACTACTATGAGACAATGCTCAACCACAAACTACATCACTTGAAACATAGGCTTGGGTTTAACAATTGACATATTGTATGAAGCCCCTACAAAATGCCTTCTTAGCACCCCTCATATTGCTTCCTAAAAATGTAGGTGCAAATGTATCTTAAGGTCTTACTAATAGATGACAGAATAATATTAGATATCATTCATTCCTCAATTTCATTCAACATTAACTAAAGTTACCAAAACAATCTTGCATCTTTATTGGAAGTAAGAAATCCATAAATGGACTATGTAAAAAGAAAATTCTCTTTTGTGGAAGAATTTGTAGAATCTTTGATTTTTGAAATATTTTTCTTTGAAAGAAAAAAGAAAATAGTGCATATGTAGTTTAAATAGAAATTATCCACCTTGACAATAATTACATATACTTTTCTAAAGTGGTAGGAGAGTAGGTCCCTATTATTGCTTGTAGTTAGGAATAGTAACCAATGATAGAAAAATCATGAATGAGCCACTACACACCAAGCTTAAAAAAAAACTACTTGATTCCTAGAAAAGAACAATAAGGTAGGTACACCCAAAATGGGACTTGACCTAAAAGCACCATCTACAATGTACATACATTTTCAAAATTAGTCATGTACCCAAACTATAGATGACGCTTTCAAAAACAAACTTTGACAATTAATAACTTTTGCATACGATATCCAAATCCTCCGTCCTTTGGTGTGTTGGAACATGCTTTCACTCACCAACAAGACTATAAAAATCTGAACAGCATAATTACAGTTACTAGGCACAGTATGAATAAGCGGCACTTTTAGGTGTACCCACCTTAGACATGTGTGCCATCTTTCCGCAGTGAAGTCCCTTCAGCTAAGAAGAATTTATTGCACTCATTAACTGCATTTCACTTTTTGCTCAATGTAATTCACAACTCCTCCATGGTTGAAAAGCACACATTCTAGTCAGGTCTCCCACACCACGAACACTCTGAAACCATGCACGCTGGACGGCATCTCCTCATTGCACACTCCGTTTCATGTAAAGATCTTTGAGCTCCATTTAATGCACTTTTGTAGGGGCGGTTGATAATGCCCGGACGATTTCTGAGTCTTCTCCTACATAGGAAATCTTCAATAAAGAAAAACCCTTGGGGTGTTGTAAACTGAGGTGTTCTAAACACCTGAGAGTTAAGCACATCATAAACATGTCGATGTCATTAGAATTAGTATAGTTGATGGATGGCTCTACACTCACGGAGACAAATTAACCATTACTGCAGTATGATCCGAAGGAAATAGAAACAGAAAGAAACAAGGAAATGAAAAGAGACAAATGTACAGCAGGGACCCATTTCATAAATTGACCTGCATGAAATTCAGGGGAACCATGAACAGAGCACCAGCTACAACCCAAGACGCAGGATCCAGATTAAAACCCTACAACGACAATTTCAACATTAAAATCAAAAGTTCTGAAGCAGCAACCTTCAGTACTGAACACAAACCAAACTTTTCAAACCTACCGACTCTACCGAAGATTGTAACCCAGCATAGGCCATAAAAGAGAAAATAGATCGGCTAAAGCCAAAATTGGACATCCAAAATAACTTTAGCCTAAACTGTCCAAAATGTTGCCTATGTATCTGTACAAATTTCTAGTCCGTCAACTATCCCGGAATACTTGAGCAGAATTTCCAACCTTTTAACATTAACATGACCGACCACTCAATGATAGAATTCGTGACCAACTCATATCAGTTTGCACTGATCCTGAAATGGACAGAAAGATGCCAATCCGTGGGTATCAAGAACTTGGTCCTTCCACTTTGCACTTCCAAAGCCATCCCCCAAAGGCTGAACCCTCTGTTTCACTCTTGATGAAAGGTGCGCCAGTCTCTACTCATTTGCAAGATGTTAATAAGGAATGAACCACATGTATAACGAGTCTCAAGTTCGCTTGCTCTCCTGGAACAGCTTGTGCTACTTGTTTGTGCAAGTTCTGATATAGTTGCTGAAGGAAAGGTCGCATGTGAGGAGCCAACAAGGGGTCATCCGGGTTCAATGCCAGTGCTGCCTCCCGGATCCAAGAAAGCTTGCGAGCTGTGTCTTTACCTAGATCACAACCCAGCTGCTGCACTAAGGATAGCAGCACTCCCTGACTCAGTGGCAGTGGCACCGTACTGAAAAGATGAGTCTCATCCATCTGCCAAAAGTAGCAAGAAATATAAATGAACACATATTAATTTCTTGTGGACATGCACTGTACAAACGTGCGTCTACTTGACAGCAACCGACAAAGAACCTTGAAACATACTCCACTACAAACCTTTCCCTACGAGAAGTATCACATAAACGATAGCAGAATTATGTACCTGCATGCAAAGCCAGGATACCACAGCTACATCACTGAGAGATAGGGCTTTGTTAAAGGCCTCTTCAAGCTTGCCCTCTTTCAAAAGTCTCGAAAGCTCTATCGTAGGATCCAGCGACTCTTCAAGATGTTGTAAAGAAAGCACCTGTGACAAAAAAAACTACGTCAAGTAAATATACTCCAAATTGAAACACCAAGGCACTTCATTGGACGAGGCTACTCATTTTATGAGTTCAGTTCATACATGGATACGGACCTTGTCAGGAAGGCCGCCATTAATCTGATTGTTAACTGGTAGAGTGCGGGCTGCATTTGCACTTTCTGCAAGTGACAAAAGCTTCTTCTGACCATCTGCTAACTCGCCCTTCAAGGAATCTGCAAGCATAGTTGCAGATGCCACTGTATCCTGGCAGAACAAACAAGCAAGACTCAATAAGTTATAAGGCTTCATTCAGCTAACACTTCAAAACCTAAAGATTCAATATATAATAAATCCAATCAACCAACAGAGTTCCACGTACGACCACGTAGATGCGGGTAACGGTGGGTGGGGCAAACCTTCAGTGTGGAAGCAAGATCAGAGTGAGAGGTAAGTAATTGTTCTTGAGCGTGCTGTGTATATTCAGCCATGCCGTGCTGAAAGGACGACTCCACATGGTCGAACATGCTTCGACAAGTTCGCTCGAAAGCTGGAAGTACAGAGCTTTCAAAGCACGTCCGCAGCGCTTCCTGCAACGATAAACAAGGAACTCCTCTAGATTATGAAATCACTAACGACCATCGAAGGAAAAACATAACGCTACCAGAATGACACGAACTACATTTTTCAGTCAATTTAATTGGGGCTAAATTAAATATACATAATGTAGGAAAATATAAGATGATGTAAAACAGAATGTAAAAGACAAATAGACCACAGCAAATAGAAAAAACAGTCTAGCAGCTTCTACTAAACTATCTAATCACCTGCAAGACTTGTCGACCAATAGTTTGGAACTGGGTCTGTATCTGCCGGGTCACGGTCCCCTCCAACTTCGCACCCACCAATTTTTCTAGTTGGGGTAACATCTTCTCTGTAAAACCCTGCGGCACGGAAACCAGCCAAGGATTCAATCTTTTAGAATGCGCTACCGTACCCAAGGTTGAACATGGGAGTAAAAATTAGTAGCTGCATTACAAAACGTCTAAGCAAAACACAATTCCGAGCATGAAACGTGAATTTCAAGAGCCACTGCTAAAGGATAAGTTACAGATAGATATTAAGAGAAGCGGTAAGCCAACTTTCTTGAAACAAAGAGAAGCAACACTAAACTATGAGGTCCAACTAATAGCTACCTGGAACGACTCGGCAACAGTTGTCGAGACCGCTTTGTGAAGAGGAGGAAGAACCGCCTGGGCAACAACCGGACCGATGGTGGCGAATTCCTTCTTAAAACCTCGCTCCAAAGCAACTGGCATGTCTTTGCTCACAAAATTCGTAAGAAGCATTGTAACCTGCTGGACTCTTTCACGCTCTTGCTTCTCTCTCCGTGCGTTTTCTTCTGCCAACCGTGCCCACATAGCGTCTACATGTGCTTTCAGGACCTTCTCCATCCGCTGCCCTAGGGCACCTGAAACCAAATTCAACATTGGAATGTTACTAAAGTCTCCAATTTTCATGCTTTACTCTTTATATATATATTCATTATTGAGAGAACCCTGTTTATAAAAACAAATTGAATAAAAAAACGAACGAACGCATGTTTGTATCTGATTAAGAAAACTATACCTGTTATGGAAACTAAAAGGTTTGTTGACCTAATTGCGACATCCAACAGGCTTAGTCATTTTGACTCAAAAATCTTGGTGGCATCATGTTCTGTGTTACTATTAGGTTGGCGTCACAATTACATATTCCTAGCTAATCAGTTTAGGGAACAGGTTAGAAGCATATGCACTTGCCCTAGGAGAAACTTAACAACTAAGTGCTCGCAGGAGAGTTGGAGGCCCCCAGAATTCTTAATTAGCTGTCTCAGAAGCAAAACCAAATTTCATCTGATGATCATTCAATACTCTCAATAGAGGAACCATAATGCCACACAACAGGTAAAGCGTGTGTACCTTCCATCCGTTTCCCCTCCTTGGCCACGGGCACAGCCACCATAACAGTCATCTGCTTCTGTATCTCCTTCTGCATAGTCACCAACTGTGACAAACCCAGATAAGAGCTTTATAAGTAAAGAGTTTGTACTTACAAACCCAGATAAGAACTGGTGACTCCGACTCAGTTATAAATGCACAATTTCAAATGATTTACATGCAGGGTAGACCAAGTGGATTACACCCATGTCGGCAAATAACAAATTAAATACCTGGTTCAGCGACTCTTGCATTGAAGCCACCTGGGCAAGGAAAGCAGGGTCAATGGGAGCAGGAGCAGGAGCTGATACTGGCATCGCCAAAGAAATTGGATTCCCAACATGGCTTGTTTCACCTTCAGGTTTAGATCCTGATATCGATAAGTTTGGTGACTGTGAAGTGGGAAGTACAGAGCCAGAGCCAGAGCCAATCCCACCAACGTTTGTCTTATTCTTGTTCTTCCTCCCCTTCGCAATTGTTGCCTGCGGGGGAGGCAAAGGCAAGTCGCCACTAGCATCCCTGAAAGTGAGGTCTCGTAGCTTTTCATTGACTTCATCCGTGACAATCAAGGGCCTGTCCTTGTGCTCAGAAACTTCACCCTCTTCAATCTGTGTGTTTCCCCCTGCATACCGATCGGATAGGTATCCAGGAGTAGCATTGGTTTCCTGGGGCGCTGAGGGCTCTCTGTCAATATACTCGTTGCCGATTTGAGTTGCTTCGAATGAATCCAATAAGGAAGACACCAAAACCTCCTTCCCAGTGGTTTCGCCTTCAACAACCAAGCTTTCTGCCTCCGCTACCTCTTTCTCCAAAACAAAGCTGGAATCAGCGGCAATAAACCCGTCAGTATTACCAATAGATTTGAAAGCCGGTATCTTTGATTGTTTGGTACTTTGCTCTTGCCCAGAAACTGAAACCGATGCACCGTAGGCTTCTGAGTGCTTAGAACCAGCTGCGAGGTTCATGAGCTCCGAAGGGGTTATCAGATGGTGAGCCTGATGGTGACCACCTTGCTGTGCTACATGGGAAGGCTTAGCACTGCCTGAGTCCGCAGATCCGTCCTTCTCCTGTCTATCTGGAAGCTCTTCTGCAGAAGTACTGCTCGAGGAGGACTGAACCCTGTCCAGATTTGAAACATTAAGAGGTAGCATCAAAGGAGATGACTCTGGACTAACCTCGTGAATATCTTCTCCCTTCTTAGACCCCACGGAGACATGATGAGCATCAGGAGTTCTAGTTGGACTCCTCGAGCGCGATCGCCGTAAATTAGGTGGCTTAATGTTGCCCTCAGGTGATATGACCTCAGATTTATTAGACAATTGTGCAAACAGCTCTGCACTATTCTGCACGGGAGCTTGCAAAAAGGTAGCGAAATCCATTGCTATGCTTTTCTCCACGTGATGTGCAGTTGAAATCTCCAAACGACCAACTTCAACTGGACTCCCAAAAGCAGAAGAGACAGCTGGGGTTCTCACTGAAACATTGACGTTGGGAACAGTGGAAGCTCGAGTGCTTGCACCAGATTTAGGCCCAGGCCCCATATCTATCAAATCAGGAACACCAACATCAGATCGGCCAGAATCCTGAATAGCTGATAAACCAGAGAGTTCAGGAGGTCCTAGAGATTCGGAAACCGTTTCATTCGCGGGCGGCAAACACTGCGAAACATCTAACCCATATTGTTGAATAGCCTGTGTTTGAACACAGTAAATCTGGACCTTGCCTTCACCAGTCTCTGTGACCGCCTCTTCGGTAACTGTTAAGCTAAGAATTGGCATTGTAACAGAGAATTCTGCCAGATAGTTCATTCGTGCAGCCGCCGGGTTGTGGCCAAACTCAACATGAACTGCATATATTGCATTTTTCTTTGCATTGGCCAGTAAAATCAGGCTAGCACGAGGAGCTACGACCAGCTGGTTGAAAAAAGCATTATCGTTTTTGCCGTCAGGGGCATCCGAGCTCTGGAACTCGAGTGATTGTATGCAGCGCCATGTTCCAGCATCAGACTTTGAGGGCGACTCCTCCGAACCACTCGTTGGGGCCCAAAGTTTCAGCTCTCTATTCAGAGGTCCCTACAAAAAGTGCATGTCGATTCAGCTTCAGCGAAAATAGAAACGTCCTACTCTCATCAGATGTAATATATGTCTCGAGCAATCATTCATATCCGTTTGTTGTGCAGAATGATGCTAGAGTTGCATGCTCTAGCATTCTAGCATAGAAGACAGGAAAAAGACGAGACATACCGCGGTAAGGAGAACGTGATGATCAGGACGCCGCGGTGGAGACAAAAAGGCCACTGAAGCCACTGGCTCTCCATTATGAGGCAGTATACTCAACAATGGGTTCCGATTGTTATTCCCCCATATGCGCATCTGAGCAACGTAACAAAAGACTGTCAGGAATACAGGTAGAATGTGTGCAAACTGCAAACATGAATATTACACAACGATAAAAAGAAATCATGCCTCAGGAAGCGGATAAAAATAAGCAGAGGATGATTTCCACACCCGAAAAGATATAGTACACCGCTACATACCGTGCCATCTTGTGAGGCTGATGCCACTCTGAAAGTAGAGAAGGATGGCACTGCCAAATCCGTGACAGTCCCATTGTGTGCACCCACTACATGTATACCTTCCAGTGGATTATCCACTTGACATGTAAAAGGTTGATCGGGCGAAAAACCTCCTTGAGGTGCGGCCTGCTGTACCTTAACAACATTAATGCTAAGAACAACCTTCCCAATCGCGACTTCCAACACATCCTGCGCCAAATATGAGCATGCCACTTTCAAAGAAACATAAACAAAAAGGATACAAAAGCGATCTCCAGCAACACCATATTGACTATATATATATATATGTGTGTGTGTGTGTGCGCACGTGTATGTGTGTGTTCAAAAGCAAATGGCAAGAATCATTTAATAGCACATTAAAGCTGATCAAACTAAAACACATCGTTCGAGAAAACATATGTTTCATAAACATGAAACATGACTGGTAGATTCTCGTCTTCACAAGACCTAACATATACCTGCGTTTGCAGATTCCAACACACACGTGGATGACACGACTCCCAGTCCCCAAGAATTTGTATGGCCAGCAATATCTGCTCTGTAATAAGTATCTTGCCACCCTCAGTAGACGGTCCCTCTAAAATTCTTCGCACATAAATGCGTCCATCTACACTTGCGCTGCAACATAAAAAATATCGGTAAAAACGATAGCCAACGAATGAATGTGGTTAATACAATGCCAGCTCTATTACCCTTCCATTTTTGATAATTCTGGAAGTAAGTCTTAAACCATGGTAGAGCCTCGTGCAGTAGTGCCACGGTATACACTACGGCTAAGCAAAAAAATAAAGGATTCACATTTAAAAAACCGAGTTCAACTTTCAAATGTTGGAACAACAAGCCATACTCATATACAGACTCCCGAACTGAATAAGGTTTCTAAGGTGGTCAAGCGGCAAAAGTACACAGATGAGATGAGGAGTCCGAACCTTGCAAGCAGGTGCTGATCTTCTGATAGGAAAACCATGTCCGTTACTCTCTGCCATCATGAATGAAATAATGAATATTGCACACACAACAAGTTCCAGGCATCCCTCAGCGCAAATAGTAAAAGACATTAAGGCTCAAAATTTTCCAGTACCTGTGTATGACCTCGTAGCAGCGCTCTTAATGCCGTGTTAATGTTCAGAATGCGAATCGTGCCCTGCCGCAAACCATAGCAAATGTACCTTTTGTTCACAGCTATTTGCCGTCCAACGACCAAAAGTGGATCCGATCCATAAACTGTGATAGGACTAACTTCCAGCTGAGGCTGCGCCTCTCCAGGTTTACGAACATCCACATCATAGACAACACGGTCTCCCCAAAGAGGCCTACCCCTCGGTTGCTTGTCACTAGACGGTCTCACAGACGAAGAGGAGGTTGCTTGAACAACTGGGGCTGGTGGAGCTGTGGGCAAAGCTGGAGCCAATGCAGGTGGAGGTATAGATATATCTTGAATAATTCCCTGAGAGGAACGGGGTCGTTCACCGGCACTCTGCTGAGTTCCTGAAAGGAAAGAACCATCGTCACTGCTAGGTGCCTCAGCTCCAATATTTGTTGTTAAAAGAGCCATAAGGCGGGCGCCATCCAAAGGAGAGGTTGATGCCTGGTTTGGGCCGCCGCTGCCTTGAGACGACGAAGACAATGGGAGAGATGAAAGAGGAGGGTTAGGATGTAGGGAATTAAGAGCACCCGAAGGAGGAAATTGCTGTGGTGGTGACTGCTGCTGCTGATTGTACGGAACAGCAGTGTAGCTGGGTGGTCGCAAACCGTGCTCCTGCTGATAGTGCATGTATGGATGAAATACTTGAGGCTGCCCAGGTTGCTGTGGTGTACTATACTGAAAATTTTGAGGAGGCATGCTGGGAAAAGAAGTACCAGGGTTTGTAGGAAAAGAGCCTGGATTCTGAGGAAATTGATTAGGAGGATACGGTGGATGAGAAGCGTATTGAGGAGGAGGAGGAGGATAAGGGCCCGGAGGAGCCTTGTTGAAGAAATTATGAATGTCAAAACCTCCTGACGGTCCAGTGGCGCCCATAATGTTGATCCACTGTAGAGCTTAATAGACCCTTCACTTTTCGGTTCTGGCATCCCAATCAAAAGAGAAGAATCAGATCAAAATTGAAACGAAGATAACGACCATCAACTCACAAACACTAGGATCACAATTCCTGCCCGACGAGATTCTTACTGGTCGTCATGTCAATTTGCAATGGAGAACATAGAACCAGCAGACAGTCTCTCCGTCTCCTCCATCTCTCTATGGCACGGAAAAGCACAAGACAAACTTGACTTTCACCATAATACTTACTGTTTCTTAAGTCATCAAATATTCCCAGGAGAGTACAGTTACAGAACTATCCAATATTCCAAACAAGCAAGCATACCTGAAGAACAAAAACGCCCCCAAGAAGGCGACCGACCTTAACGTACATCTAGAACAGTACTGCTCTCATACATTCTACAAACAAGGACATCCTTCTTCGAATTATATCAAGACGCTCGGACAGCAAGGCATATCCACTGTAGAATGATCAAGCAAACGAAACACATCTCACTTGTATTCAGACCACTGCAATCCTTGGCACGTGAGAAAAAACTTTCTTCAGAAATAAAGAAAACAGTGCTTCCACCAACAAATCGATTAATATGAGCGTCTTGCCATTCTCCAAATCCAAACCCCCTTCCTTTCCAAAGCAAGCGCCCACGGCCTGGGGAAACCCAACATGACTCCTCAAAACCCCAAAACAATCCCTATCTTTTAATCGACATCACCTGCCTCAACAATCCTCCGTGTCAAAAACCCAAAACTCTAAAACGCAACCCCCATAAGCGACCTAAAGCCAGGCCTTAACCCACCCGAACCACACTTGAAGATAACCCAACTCACCCTACCTAAAAATTCAAGAATTGAAAATTCGGAACCCACCCCCACGTTCCTGTACCTACCCAAAACGCTCAATGGATCACACCATCCAAACGATGCTCGTTCCCGCAAAATTTCCTCGAGTGAAGTCACAAGCCGCTCTGCCAGAAACCTCTTGAATGTGCCGCCTCTTCCCACAACCTTCTTGTAAACCTCCAACGCTGCAAGTTCTGGTGCTCAGCTCCCAAGCATGAGTGTAAAAACCTAAGTGACCTCTACTACGGGCTGTGCTCGCTGTAGATGCCGTTGCGAAACCAACTGAGTTTATAACTAAGTGTAGTAATTGCTCAAAGGAAGACAGAAGCATCCGAATCCCCAAGTGGATGATCGCTCCAGTAGCGGCGAAACAACGGAAGGGAGGCTGACCTTAGCAAGGCAGGAACGCACTCAAGCTCCCGATTCTTCGCGACGTTCCTTGCTAACTTAACTTTAGACGGGCTCAGGCAGGGTTTGTTTCATTTCGTCTACGTTGGTCACGGAAGAAAGCGCCGGATCTTTCACAGGCGTGATGAGGCAACTTTCATCCACGGTCATGGATGAAATATCATGGAAACACGAAGGAGGACGATAGTCATCCAAACTTGGGTACATTCATTCATCCGAAAGAACCGTACTATCACAAGATTTGGTAGCAGTTTGGTCCTGGAATTGTAGCGTGATCCTGGATTGTATGGTAAGCTCCTCAAACACAAGCTGATCTACGTTAGGACTTGCGGGATAAGATCGGAGATTCAATGAAACTTAATCAGTCTGAAGCAGGGGATTTTTTTTTTGGGGAGGGGGAGGGGGGGAAAAACAGTTTCAGATTGCTCCAGGGAAAAAAAAATCTGGCTAGAAAATGACAAGAAATTGTGAAGTATTTTTTTTTGCCAGAAAACTTTAGAATAAAAAAATATAAAAAAATAAAATCTGGGATGAATTCACTAAAATCTGGCTAGAAAATGACAAGAAATTAAGAAGTATTTTTTGCCAGAAAACTTTAGATTATAAATAAATAAATAAATAAAATCTCGGATGAATTCACTAGTTTGTGGATGGAAACAAAATTATGGACATGTGACATGTGCAATGTGATATTTTCTATCAAATATATGGATGGCACTTATTAAAAAAACACAATTTGAAGATTAATCCTCAAACGTCTCAATCCTTTTTTGAATTTTTGTACATTTTCACTTATAGTTTTGTACAAATATATCATTTACCAGAATTTAATGAATTTGGTCATTAAGGAAGGTTGTCTTCTCTAGATTCATGTGTTATATTTGATAAATTAGAAGTTAATTGGATGAAACAATGCCTTGAAGGCCTCTATTCATCATCTAGAATATGGATGTCGAAGCGCTTCAGGGTTAAGCTTGAGACAAGAGTGTTTGAAAAACACTTAAACTAAAAACCCTCAAAGGATAAGCTAATGAGCTTCATTACATATGACTACTATTTTGCAACAAGAAACAAATGAAAATTTGTATATTTATTATATGTAAATGAAGTCATATGTTGCAAGTCATAAAATTTTCAAGAAAAAAATGAATTTTCTGAAAAAAATTTAATGAATTTTTAAGAAAAAAATGAAGAAAATTCATTTAAAATATGGAATATATTTTTCACTAAAAATATGTATATAGTAATGGAAAACATTATGATATAAACCTAAGTTACCTTGACACTTTAACATCATAAAATTAAACAATTGACTAACCATGGATACAAGCCCAAACTTCATATTGCTTTCAAATATTGAAATTTACAATTTTTTCAAAAGTTCCAATTGGAGTAAGAGTTGCATTTGAAAATAGTCATTCCAATAGTTAGAATGAATACAAAAAATGTCATTTTAGTGCCTAAAATAATCATCAAGAGTAAATAACAAGAATGAGACAAAATACACTACAAGGGTTATCTATAGACCACACATCTTCATCTATAGAAAAGTGAATTACAACATAATGAGGGAAGTTGCACTACTATTCCATCCTACAGTCTTGAGCATCCCAAGGAACAAAAAACATTCGCACCATACTTTATAGGGGTTAAGGTCACTTTGTGGACCTTAATAAGAGGGCTAAAATTCTACCTTTACAAGTTGATAAAAGAGCACTGTCGCACTGACTGATAGATTAAAAACCACTCTGATTGCAGATTGATCTATAAGACCACACAAAGTGAAACGCAGTTGATGACTTCTGAGCTGGGTTTACAGTCAATGCAGAACACTTCATGCGCAAGGGCAACAACCACATTCCAACTGTTGCGATTCAGTGTTGAACACTTCAAGA
This sequence comes from Thuidium tamariscinum, assembly GCA_947034885.2. Classification (NCBI taxonomy): domain Eukaryota; kingdom Viridiplantae; phylum Streptophyta; class Bryopsida; order Hypnales; family Thuidiaceae; genus Thuidium; species Thuidium tamariscinum. The sequence continues at coordinate 78,224 of OX344749.2, forward strand.
CAATTCCCTCAAATCGGTCGAATCTTGCAGATACAAGAACTCCACTGTCCTCGAAACAGACGAAACTCTAAATCTAATCTTTCTTGTCTGAAACAGTGTTAGACCCTGCAATGCCTCTTGATTCTAGTGCACTCGACCCTTCACCACTTGGGGGTGCGCCTGCTGTTTGAGTCTCTTGCCGAAGAACAGCCCCTTGTTCCTTGTTCTTTCGAAACCACTGGAAAAATAATGCGCCCACAAGAGCGAGAGCTTGCCACATCTGAGTGGTGTTCTCCGTGGCCTTCTCGTACAACGTGGGACCTTTCACTTTCTGAAGCTTGATTGTGTTCTCTCTATACCCTTGCAACAGCCCTGTCAGGCTTGTTTCTAGCTTGTCTCCAACGAAAGCATCCACTTTTTCACTCTAATAAAAAGAAACGTTAGAACGCAGGAATTGATGGGAATAGAAAAGTCTCCTTCCGAGATTGAGATCATGGCATTAAAGATTCCAGGAATATAAAGTTCTGTCGCAAGTTTTGTTTGAAAGCCTCACAATTAACCTCTAAACATCACAATGGACAAGGGCTTTCTGCTGTTCAACTCTATATTTAACCCTGTTCATAAGTTGAAGGGAAGATGAAAAAGAGAAAAGAATTGCACGCGCCAGATCCGTGGAGTAAGTACGTAATCATCTTCTCTTGAATTTTCCAATTTGAACTGAATTTGCATACGAGCCGAAATGGCCCAAAGTGGAAAATTCCATATCTATAGGAGTTAGATTAAACCCTTTAGAGAGCTTCATGGAAGGAAACAAAACGTAAGAATTTGAAAGAATAAATAATACTCCTACATTTTAAAGCGATGGAGACATGTTTCGAAAGTTACAAAAATCGACCATTAGCTTCCAAAGTGGCTTTCTAAATTTTGGATTGCAAGCCCACTAATATCACATTGCTCCTTCTCATGACCTACGTTATATAAAAATTAGAGACTCATCAAGACCTTCCCTGTAATGGACAGTAGATTCCTTAAATCTCAGATTTTGAGAATTACTCCAGAAGTTTAAAAAAGTTCAGGCCCGAATCGAGAGGAAAAGATTCATCTAGCAAAGACATTAAAATAGAAACATTTAGGCATAAAGGTAGGCGTTCGATTATATGGCTAGAGCGCCTGACGATGAAGGAGTTAAGTAAAAGGTGTGTTCAGAATGACTTACTTTAGCATAAAATTGTTTGTCCCAGATAATCACAGTGGGTAGCACAGGCTTTTTGCCAAGAGCAAAAGGCCGCACAAATTTCGGCCATTCGGAGACAACCACACTTGAGAAAACGAAGTCCCGATTGGTCTTGGCAGCCACTCTCATCTTCTTGAGAAAGGCATCAGTTTCAACTGACGAGTAGCTATGCAAGAAGGTGACGACGTTTGGTCTCCCGTCTCCCGTCAGGAACTTCAAGCTGTCAGAATTCAACGGTGTCACCAGCGCCAGCAAGTTCCGCTTCACAAAACTGGTTAGCTCGGGACCTGGGCGGAAACAAGCAAGCAGGGGCAAGAAGGAAGTCCGTTACGGTTGCGTCGAAGAAAAGGGCGAGATTATTGTTCACCATCCCATCCCATCGCCCCCCCCTCCCCATTAGATTGACAACGCTCTTAATAACAAGGTAATAAGCACTAGATTCACATAACCCTAATGTTAATTATTTCCAGGGTAACGCAAATAGAGTTAATTTATATTGTGTCATGTTAGTATGTTGTGTCATGTTTATGTATATTACTGATTGATAGTCCATATAACATTAGCAACTACTAAGTTAACATTTGTAACTTTGTTAATGGGGATTACTTGAGATGAACTCCTCACACTCTCCGTCCTACTTGGGTCACTAAGGACTCCTAGAAAATAGGTTATATTACCTTCGAAAGGACCGTAAAAAACGTCTTGAACTTCGTCTTCTCCTCGCAGCACTACCAGCGCATGCCTTTCGTCAAACTGGAAGTCCTCATGGGCCTTCTCGGAGTACTCTCTTACCACAGAAAACCAGCCCTTGTTTCTGTATTTATGCGCCAACTTCTCCAATGTGGGGGCTTCCAGCCCAAATCCTACAAAGATGGGCAACTCCGACCCGTGAGTGTTGAGGAAGTCACGGAACCGAGACTCGGAGGTGTAAACTTCAATGGCCGGAGCTGTTAAACGTCTGACATGTGTGATCAACGCATGGGCGTTGTGAGGGCCGTCGTAATCTGTAGGATATCCATTGGCGAAAAACTTCAGCGTCGGGTAGAAACTGTAAACACATGGAATCACATTCACACAACAGAGTGACTACCTCGGTCCAATGACCTCCAATATCTCTCGTCCAGACTCTTCCCAGAATAGCTCGGCGAAATAAGTCGTGACATCACGATACACCTCATTTCATTCAAGGAACACATGCCAACTAGACTAGATCGAACGTCAAAGACAAAACTTCAGACGTAAAACAAAACAGATTTGCAAGACAAGAGCTAATTCTGACATGCAAATTTAATGTTTAGACTAGAAATCGGATAAATCACAGAGTGAAATATGCTCGAGATATTAGAAAATGAAGAGAATAATGGACCTTATATCGTATTTTGCAGCGGCACTTCGGTACTTGTCAGCGTTGATCTTCGCAACCATGATCGGGGGTTCACCATCTGCTAGCATAGGAGCTGCTTGGTCCAACTGCACATTAGAATACCTCTCTCGTTAGTTAGAAACACTTCCAACTCAACACATGGAAACCTAATTGAACAAGAGTAAAAACATAATGCGCAAACCTAAAAGTAAAACTCCGCAGCATCCAGTCAATGAAAATACAGAAGGACGGTGAGAAAGGGACAGAAGAGTCACCTCGGGGGACAAACTTTGGCAATGCTTGCACCACGGAGCATAAAAATCAACCAAAACATGGTCATGTCGGCTCAAGGCGGCATCAATTGTCGCATCGGTAAGTTCCAAAACGGTCCCCAAGTCAGAAGGCTGCTCTATATCATCCAGCGGCAGCCCCTCTATAAGCAAGGCAGCGCTGTGAAGCAGCAGAAATACTGCAAGAAGCTTCCCACGGCTAGCCATCGCTGCAGTAGCGACAATTCAAAACACAAGCAAGGCAGGCAACGCATACACTCACTTCTGAAAAGGCCGGATGGATGGATGATTCGAAGATGAATAGAACTTCAGTTATGATCGACAGATAGCCGATATCATCACGAGATGAATGAGCGTCCCGGTTGACGAATAAACTTAGATGAATGCAACACAGAGGATTTATACACTACTACTAGATGAATGTCCTTTGGATGATCTATGGACGAATGAAGATGTGACCTCTTCTCAGAGGCTATGACTGTGGCCCATGTAGGAGCTCTCCTGGCCACATATTTTTTGGTTGGTGGAATTTTTCAAACAATATTAATTTTGAAATGTTGTTTTTTGTCTCCCATTTTTTTTTGGAGTAAAAATAAATGTGCTATATTTTACAATATTATATGGGGAAGGGAATACTATATTTCCCATTTTTTTTTCGTTATATTGCTCTCAAAACAAAACTGAGTGAACTCAGTGAAGGGCAAGAACTAATTTCCCATTTTTTTTTGCTAAGTTGCTATTCAAATTAAGCTGAAAGCAAAGCAAAAACTAACTCTATGATTGATTCTCAACTAATTTGCCATAATACAAATGCAAATGTTCTACAGAACATGAAGACAATTTGTAGTTCCAAAGTGAAACAAAGACATTCAAATGGAAATTATATGTAACATATGATTCCAATATAAAGAAATTGAAGTATTACAAGTCTACAGATTGTTTGAAATCTAAATGCCCAATCTTACTTTATCTATCCTACCTAAACCTGCCACTAACAAGGGAATTGAACCCTAATACTGCCCAATTTGCAGTGTTAGTGCTCTGCACATCAAAGAACAAACAACACACATTAGAGGGTTAGGAAAAACACAAGAAAGCCAAACTCCATCTCCCGATCCAACTCTTCCCGCAACGCTGTCTTCATGCAGCCCAACCCCCAAAATCACCCACCATTCCGCAGCAGCAAACTCCATCAGTCTGCCCACAGCCCCCGAACATGACCCCAACAACGGGAAGCAGGATCCAAATCGGAGTAGCCTAGACAGCTCCGAACACCAAGCTCCACGACCCCAACAGCATGAAACAGGACCCAAATCAGAGAAGCCCAGATAGCATCCACTATCTCTAGAGTAAAGGAACTTGAGTTGCAACTCGGGCCTAATATCATGAAAACTAAGGGATCAAATTTCCAATATAGAAATTGAGGATACTATTTAACTCTAGCTGCTCTACTTCATGCATCCCCTTGTCTGCCAGCCTTCACTGTACTTTTCCAAGACTGAATAGCTTCCATATAAGGAAAATTGTCAAGAGAGAAGTAGTTTTGACTAAACATCTACACAACAAGGGGTAAGTGTTTACCTAATCGGTTTCTTTGACATGATTTGAGAAATTTGAGATTAGAAAAACATCTCTCATCCTCCACAGAGCCAAGAACCATACAACATCCTATATCAGCCAATTTGAAATACTCTGAAATCAACTTCCGCAAATGCAATGACTGATCTAGTTTTTTCCACAACTTAATGACAGGATTTATGTGAAAAGGAGGCCCACAAGCAGCTTTCGCATTAAACCTCATGGTGATCTTGAACAAGTGCTGCTGGTTGTCCAAGTTGGACGCTAAGAGCATTTCAGGAGCCGTGTAAGGATTCTCAGAGCCAGAAACGGGTTGCCCCTTACTTACAGCCTTTGGAATTGCAAAAAATTCCTTTAGGATTGCCAAGTGATGGCTGAAACTCTCCTCAGCACCATCTTGGCGCCAATATTTGGAATATATAATCCCAAAAGCATCCAACAGAGACTGCTGTGGAAACCTGCGGCCAAGCTCAACGATCAAAGACTGGGCAATCTCTGCACAATAAAGGCCAACAAGTTAGAAACAATGTCACCAAAGACTAACATGTTCCCAAAAAGCATTATTCCTGCCCTCCCGCTGCATCATTCCCGCCCTTGTTACGACTGCAACAGACCAAGGCCCCCCAAAAAATTCTAAAGAAAAAAAAATGGGAGTTATTACATCAGCCCCGCCTCCGCAAAGAACCTGCCACAATACAAACAAACTGAAGCAACCAACGAAGAAGCGCACAAAAAAGCTACAGGAACTGAAACAAACACATGCCCAAAATAACCCCAACAAAAAAATGGGTTTTTGTGATCGTCTCCAACCCTGCTTCACTTAAAACCTGTAGCTCAAACAGACATCACAGAAGCAAAAACAATTTTGCACAAATGAAGGCATAATTTCAGAACTGAACTTACAAGCAAAGGCAATACAAGAAATACCATATACAAAACAAGGAAACTAAACACAAAACAAGAAGAGAATGAAAGAATTACTTGAAAATTGTCGCTCGACATTCTCCTGCACCCTATCGTACTCCATTTGGGTGACAAAGAGATGTGCCCCTGTCAACTTGTCATGGCACCTTGCAAACATTTGGGCATACTGAAAGTTGAAAAGCAAATGGCACATGCCACTATCCCCAGCCAAAGGCCGCCAGAACAAAGGAATGTCTGAACTGGACAAAAAAACTAAGTCACAGTAACACAAAAAATCCACTTTGTCAAAAGCAGTGGATGGTTCCACAAACATCCGAGACAGTTCAACTTGGCAAAGCTTCAAGGCTTGCATAAAATCGCCAATGAAGATGTCACAATCTTGTGACAACTTTATCAATGAGTGCACAACATTTACCAATGGGATAAAGCATGTTAGAGATAAAAGTAGCTTAATATCAGAGAGAAGATCAAAATTATCAGCTGCCCCAGGTATGGGCTTCGATCCAGGGCCAAAGGTCATATCGGCCCCCATTTTTACCAATAGGGTGCGGTACTCGGACAAGGTTCGAGCTATAGGACTCCAAATTGAAATCCATCTGGTTTCTACGTTTCGGAGCATTTTATTGCCCTTAGTTTCCATGAGATCAGCTAGTCTATGCAGCTCAGCGTGGCGTTTGTTACTTTGACAAAAGTAACTATAGATCAATTGGAAGAGGCCCTCAAGCCATGAGACTATAGGAAATTTAGAGATAGTCTCTACAACAAGATTCAAACGGTGACTGACACAAGAAGCACCTATGAGAAATGGTGCCCATTTCTCTCTGATCTGGGTTGTCACTCCCGTTTTTGGCCCCTGAAAAGTGCTCACACCGTCCGCTCCAAAACAAATCAACTTCCTAGAAATTTCCTCACGCGTTAATCTTCCCTCATTCAACAGGCCATGCATGATAAGATCAGTCAAATGATCTGCCCTTCTACTCTCAAAGACGCAAGACAACAACAGAAGATGTGGAATACGCTCCCATGAAGACATGGCATACACATGAACCCCCAGCTAGGAGGTCCCATCGACGGTAGTTACCTCATCGGCACTCAACGAGATGAAACTAGCAGACTGTATAATCGACTTCAAGCCAGACAACACAGACAAGTGAAGATGTTCTCTCATTTCCCACCCTGTAGTCTCGCTCTAGTGCTTACGGGGAAGATTTTTTACCTTAAGTTGTTTTAGCAAGTTCTCGTGCCATTCATAATCGCACATAGGGCGGCCGTGAGTCAAAATGTGGAGTAAAGTACAGAATTGGACCTCTTTACGTTTGTACCCACCCTCCAGGCCTCCTTGGAGTTGATCGGCCACCGTCGCTATCTTTTGTCTCGCCCAGAGCTTCACGTACTGGAGGTGTTGGCAGTCTGTTTTCACAAACACATCACCTTTCTTGAGATGTGCAAATAGAACACCATCCTCCCGACAAACCCGCTTCCCCTCGTGTTTCTCCAAATTATCGACCTTTGGAACCAACAGCTTCCGCCTCCCCGAAATGGAAGTGCAGCTTCGACAGATGACGCTCGTAATATCGCCGTCCGCGTTGAACTCGCCCTCAGCCCAGGCGAATTAGCACGCCCAGACTTCTTGCCACCTTCGCGTGATTGTGCCGGATGCCATTTTGGTGCGTTTCCGCCCACTCGTAGCACCCTTTGCCGATCTTTTGGCCAATTGTTGCCCATTGCCATCACTCCCAAGATCGATGATCGGAGAGACAACGGTCACATCAGACCCTGGAAGCTTAAGAGCCGTGGGATCAGAAACGAGTTGTGAGAAGCACGTCTCTGTAACATGGGTGATCTCCACCTCCACCTCTGCGCCAGGGCCTCCGTCTTTGCCCAACGTCGCATTTGCGTTCGGGACCAAGTATTTGCCCACCCCGTTCACGTTTCAGCTCGACCCAAACATCTTTACCTGAAAATTTTCGAGCAATCTCAAGCGCGGTGCCATCTTGTACAAGGCTGCAATCCTGTACCCCAACCACCAGAAGCCCACAACACCCAAAGCAACGTATATAGAAAAGAAATTGACAACAAAGATCAAAAATAGGAACAACACAAGAACCACCGATTTGGAAACTGCAATCTTGCACCAAAACCTCAAGACCCCAAGCCCACCCCAAGCCCAGAAGCTTGCAATCCCATACATCCAACACCCAAAGACCATCGTCAGCAAAGGAAGCGCAGCAAAAAAAAATGGAAACAAAAGCAAATGCAAGAGGGCAATTAGCGATACAAACACAATGAAGGAATTACAAACCAGAGGCTTCAACTACGATCGCCCAAGAGCACAACTCAAATGCACAACTCCAGCACCGATTGTACAACAACAATTCTCAATTGCACAGGTATGGAAGACACACAGAAAGAAGAGCACCAACAGCGCAAAATCAAGCGTGGCGAAGAGAAAACAAAGACCCATTTTATGTCGAATCATGGCACTGTTTGATCGCCTCAACGCGCCTCCAATTCCAGACTGTTGTTAATGCAAGAGTCAGGGACCCAGAGCATCTGATCCCCAAACTGTCCAAGAATTTGACAATAGGAGGGAAGTGGCATTGGCGCGATGGCGCTTGAAGATTGAAGAAAATGCATTCCTAGTTTCAAATTGAGGAGCGAGTGAGCAACATGGCGGCTTTCCTAAGCAAGGAGGGAAACCAAATTTGAAGCACAACGTTATCATGGAAGGATCCAAGGATTGCAATCAGTGCAGGAGTTAATGCGCTCTTTGAGAGAGGAATCATACAGTAAATGCTACTGGGGGGATGCTCAGGGAGAGAGATGAACTATCCCCCCTAGTGATCACCAAAACCCTCACCCTAAACCCCAGGCTAATTTGGGCCCTCAGATCTCGCAGTGCCTGCGATCTGCAGCCGTCTGATCTGGCAGGCCTGGGCTAATCTTAGCCGTCAAATGAAGCCGCCCGGCTCACAAATCGACGATTCAAATCGCGGGAAGGCGACTGCTTGAGTTTCGGGTACAAAATGTATGCTACACCTGGATGCACAAAATCTACGTAATGGCGAGTTTCTCCGACGGCCTTTCAGGATTCTGGCTCAAAATCTTTCTCAGAGATTTAATTTTCCAATATACCTGTAGCAGTAAGATTTGGTTGGTAGCAATCCTGCGAAAATTAGCCAGTTTGGTGATCACTGGTTGCGACTTGTGAGGAATTCCCCCAAAGACGTCAAAATCATCACAGAGGCCAATTTGCACCTACACCTACTCCATATCCTTGAATTCTACTGCAGCAAGAGCAAATCACGCTTCAATTGAATAAGTTGTGCTCAAATTCACAAGAACACACTCAACTTGTCATCGACTTGTGCAGAATTCCAACTAATTTGCATAGCGCGCGTTGAATCTGTATAGTCACGGCCATGAGGTTCCGTTTCTTTATCCCAATTTTCGTGCATGTGATGCTCGCGTGCACTATACGTCTGAGAGATTTGTATGCAAGATTGGAGAACCTTTTGATTCCATTTCAAAGTGACGATGCTCGTAGACAAGCCTAGTGGCCTAATAGGTTAGTTTTCTGAACTGCTCTTTGGTCGTCGTAACATCAGATGAATATGTGCACTGTAATGTAGAATAGATATAATGCTGTGTGCAGATTCTTGGCGGAACAAGGGGACAACAAGCTACGGCTACAATGTCCCTAGCTGCTTAGGATTCTCTACTACCGCCTGTGATTTAAGCTAGTAATGACTTGGAAGTACCGGTGCTCACTCAAAGCGCATCATTCAGTTGCAATTTCTGACATTCAATTAAATTGTAGCATTGGGAAGAAAATTATAGTGGAGAATGGGGAAAGGAAAAAGAAGCGGGAGCTAGAGATGTCCACAGGGTGGACGTTATTGCTGAAGATTGGAAGGTATCCGTGACCAGTGCATTGAGCGTAAAGCCCTCTGTTTCTTCAATGAACGGAGGTTGATTTTCGACAATAGGTCTCTCTAATTAAGACCTACACCAGTTAAGATGTAAAGAAGATTCGGAGGTTCGTGTCATGTCCATTGATATGCTTAGAGGGTGTGAGAGACACGTTCTTAGAGTGACGCGGTGTGGTCGCCGTTCTCTAAGTATGCGCGAGAGTCACTAGTACAAAGAACGATCATTTGTTGATGTACAAGGGCTAACAGTAGAGTCACACGGTACGAGCTATGATGATTGGCACGAGTAACATATCTTGAATACTGCAATGTCGGAGTATCGATTTTCGAAAAGAATTCTTTCGCTCGCTAGAGAAAGACAGACTCTGAAATGACCACACTGAGTGACCATGTGCTTTCCATTATTAACCGATATTGGAATCAAGCCAGCTATGCTGAGTGCCAATTTGTCCGGGTAGCCAAGTTCTTCAATCTACCATATGCCTTCGCATCTAGCGTATGGAGTGTCGCGTTCTCAACCACCTCTCCATAAAGTAGGAAGCCTGATGACGTTTGACAGAAGGGAAATCGACGGATTTGACCAGATCGATGAGCGCGAGTTAGAAAATTGTTTGGCCCGATCGTACGTATTCTCAACGCCACGCGAAGGTCTGCACTTCAAGGTTGATAGTGCTAGGTCAAACGTTCTTCTCACCACATAGCCCTTCAATGTTCTTCACCTATGGTTATTCTGCAAGAGGCAACACCCTACTATCATCGACAAGGAAAAATCGTTTCTACTGTCGAGCCAAAACCATTGAAGACTCCATTGACCACATATTGGCTGGGAATACTTCTGTATGCGGGATTACGCGGGCATCATCAACTACAGATCTACGGATGTGCTGATTCAAAATTTCCCTTGCGTACTCGGTATCGGTCCACTCATGTTGCAGGCAAGGAATTTAGGGTTTACGTCGACTATGTTCAAGGGCTTTTGTGGTTCCTGCTGGACACTCTCAACTATATTGCATATTAGAAATGGAAGTTTGCTAATAGTTGGCGTCAAGTATTTCTTCAACACCTTTACTTGGTTGTATCTATACGAAAGTGCAATAGTTCCGCAATCCTACTGTGACTTGTTAATTGTGACGGGTCGAGGTTCTACACAATCAACGGCCAGAGATCGTTGTTGAACATGAACTGTATTAGAACCATGGGAATTGTTGAAATCTCTTCATCCGAGGTGGGGAGGAGTAAGGGGAAACTCTGGCCAAAAAAATCTCGTGTGTCAAAAATTCTTGTCCAAAGTAGACTAAGCAAAGCTAAATTCAGTTGCTTTGTGTGTTACCCAGTGTGCATCCCAGGAAGATGACTGAGAGCAACACATTTAACTGGCCTCTGCTCTTATCCAAATCACGCCCTCTGTTTTCAAGATAACGTGATTCAGTCGTAGAAGATGTCTGTCCAGATGCTAATCATGTCATTTTTCCTATAAGAAAGTAAAATTTTGCGTGGTTTCAATTCACCAACGATTGAACAGAGTACACGGTCATTGTCATTAGGGGTTGTCACGGCACCTTGACTTGCACGGGTTAGCCCTAAGAAAGTCCAGATGGCACGTTTTCATTTGTTTTTCGTGTCACGCGTGGGATTCATTCCCTCGGAAATTCACTGTAGCTCTGTTCACCTCCGCAGGTGCTTAATTGTTCCCAGGGATTCAAAATCCTTGGGAAATTTTGATCTTCCGCTTTGTTGTTTTTCCGGTGCACTATTTTTGCCCTTTCACAAATTTCATGTCATTTTGTTGCTCGGTGTGTACATTTTGTCGTCGGCGCCGTCGTCCATGGTGCCTGGAGACCTTGCGGTGGTACCTTGCTTGGAGAGCTCATTCGTTCTCAAGGTATTTCTTTGTCGTATTTAAATTAGGTTAACTTGTGTCACGCGAGTCTTTATTCTTTTTCTTGAACATTGATTTGTAAAAAAGCTTAATAGAAGATTTTGTAGGCTTGTGGGAAGGATCAAACCCTATGTTGATCCACGAACAAGCTTCAGCGCTTCATTGCTGCACTTGAATCCATCTCGTCAAATCCTTCCACAGTTATTATACTTCGATTCCATGCCGAGTTTTTTTCACCGCTTCTTCTTTCTTTCGCCTCTGTGAGAGGGTTTGTGCCGTGAGCTTCTATAAAGTGGCAGCTTCTTTGCTTTTGCTAATGTTCTGAGTAGGGTTTAGGGTTTGTTCTTCTAGCTCATGTTTGAAGTTCTCCGGTGAGGACATTAGTTTTTCGAATTTTTTGGGGGTTCTTTAGGTACTTTGTTCTGAAAATTATTTGCTGCTATGAAATTTTGATGAAATATGAGCTACAATCATTAGGGTTCACAATCCTTTGGATCATCAGACCTTTCAATTTATAGAAATTCATACTGAACTTTTACATTTATAATTCAGCACTTCCACTCATAATTCAACACTTCTACTAATAGACGATTTTGTAGGCTTGTGGGAAGGATCAGAGACTGAAATACAAAACTGTAGACGGTGTTTGTGGTCGGCTTTATTGACATTGTCAGCTCCAGGATTAGCCATTCGGCATTGGGGTTTACGGTATGTGCTCTTGTATTGCTACAACAATCTGCCCTCCACTCTCAACTTGCTTGGATTTGGCCGAAGGTGTTGTAGACCAGGGTTTTGTCTTGTAACTCCTAGGGAAGTGGTATTGGAGACCAGAATATTGAGGAGTTACGTAATCTCTAAAGCTAATGTGGGTAGGGAGGGGTCCATGTTGCTATAGAGGGCCAGACACCATTCCGTTTAGAGTGTAGCAAGATTCCTCAAATTGTGACTTCCACTCTCCTGATTATGATTACGAGCACCCTATACAGATCCTTGGACAAGCTTCAGCGCTTCTAGGCTGCACTTGAATCCCTGTCGTCGAATCCTTCCATAAGTATGGTACTTTGATTCCATGCCCTTCTTTGTTGATGTTACCGCTTCTTCTTTCTCTTGCCTCTATGAGAGGGGTTGTGCCGTGAGCTTGTATGAAGTGCCAACTTCTCTACTTTTGCTGATGCTCTGAGTAGGGTTTAGAGTGTGTTCGAGTTGGCTCAGATTTGAAGTTCTTAGATGAGGACATTAGGATTTTGGGTATTTTTGGGGTTCTTTTGGTACTTCATTCTGAAAATTACTTGCTGTTGTGAAAGTGTGATGTATTTAATGAAACATGAGCTATAGTCATTACCGTACACAATACTTTGGATCATAATACCTTTTAATCTTAGTTTATATGTACTGGACTTTCAGATTTAAAATTCAGCTTTTCTACTCAAAATTCAGGGTTTTCGGTTGAAAATATGAAGCTACATTGTCTTTAAATTTTTAACATACTCAACTCTGGGAACAAAAAGTTGCACCAGAACAATCCTCCTCGGAATTTGTTGTTTAAGTATAGGGTTCAGATTTCATTAAATTTCTTTCAACCTATTCAGAGTATGTTGGGCTTCAGATTCATTTCATTTAGGTGATGGGGATACATTGCAGATACTTTGGGTATACTGATGAATTCTTCTTTTTGCATACACTCTAGAAATGGAGTCATTTTCTTCACTTCTAGGGGTTGGGGTCAATTCCTTGTAGTCTTCAAGGACTCCACAGGGACCACCTCAGCAGCAACCCCAACAACGGAAGCGTCCTCGTATTCCATCAAAGGCTCCTTCATCGCACTCCCATGACTCTCTCAGTTCCATCGCTTCACATCCTATAGAATTGGGCAGTGCATTAGAAGCACCCCCAAAAATTTCTTACAAAGCCTAGACTTATGCCACTGAAAAACAATTGTTTGAGTGGTTGGAGTTACCTGGTAATTATGAGAAGTGGAAATGCGTAGGGATCAAGACCTCCAATGGATCTACAAGGACCTCGAGACTCACTAAAAGAGCTGTTACATGCCTCTTTTTAGTTTACCTGGAAACATTAGGCACAAGGAAGAGCCCAAAGCAAGTGATGAACAAGATGCGGTATATTGAAAAAAAATTTAAAGAAGCAGAGGATTTTCTACGGAATATTGGTGAAGGACTAACCTCGAATGATGAAAAATTGGGGATCAGGGTCATTCGGGAAAAGGTTCTTTCCATTTGCCCATTCTACTTATTGGTTAAACCATTCATGTCTGAAAGTGCGTCAATCAATCCGCCGTACATTGGAGAGGCTCTTATAGATGAGAACGTACCGGAAATGCTTTTTGGAACATCAAGTGCCAGGGGACTCAACAATTCTACGGAAGAGGATGTACCAGATCATTCGGATGCAAAAAATTCCAACGATGATGAATACCGAGATTTTGAAGATGAAATTCTTGAACAGTCGGAACCACTTCCACAGCCTACTTCCGAAGGTAATATTCTTTGCTACCGATTTCAATTATTAAAAGATGCACTTCTTTATATCTTTGTTGTTCATGACTTTCTTTTTGTGGTTCACTGTGGACCGTGACTATTTAGAATTTTGACAAGTTTTGGGATCTCATGTCGGAAAAATGATTAGGGTTTAGAACTTCATACCTTCACTTGACAAGTTACTTTGCAACTGCTTGAAGTCTTAATGAACTAATAATTTAATAAACATAGATGAGTTGATACTCATTGTCAGTTTTTGAAGACCGTTTCTATTTACTTTGTGCTTTTAATGTTTGTATGTGCAGGTATACATATAGCTACAGGACCTGAACCAACACAATCCCGAACTATTCCTAATGCGAAAGCAAAGGAGAGAAAAAAAAAACCTAAGTCTTTCCAAGAATCGGTTCAAGACATCCAAGAGCAGAATCATGTACTCATGGAAAAAAAACTGGACATGCAGGTCTCCCACCAAAGTGAAAAGTTACTGTTTTTGAAAGAAGAATCAAAGGACAAGTTGTCATTTCTGAGGGATGAAATTTGCTTTGGAATCTCGGTGTCTGGATTTGGAGTTCCTGAGATTGGAGCAGCAGCGTCAAGATTCCCACAACCAAGGATTAGCTTTGCAAGTTCAGCTTGACCAGCAACGTCAAGATGGTCGTAATCGTGAATTAGCTTTGCAGCTGGAGCTCGAAAAGCTACGTTGCAATTCCTAGTTCTTGTCATTACCATGTCAGTTTGATTATACTGGTATTTTTTTGTGGTTATTGCATTTAGAAATTGTCCACTGTTTGAGCACGCAAAATCATAGATGGAAACCTTGTATGAAATTATGGATTGTGATTATTTTTTGATAAAATCCCTTCCATCAAAGGTGGAAACCCTAAACCTTTGTACTTCTTTGTGACTACTACCTTCCTGGTGCTGTTTTGGACATCGTTAAGGCTGTTGAGGTTTACAACATTGAAAACTTGATGAAGCTTTATTTATTCGCAAAGGTATGATCACTAGTAGAAAATGGCATCCAAATTAACAAAAAATCAACACTTATTTGTTGATTTAGGTACCGGATTGTCCATTTTAATAGGTAGGTGTGAACTATATAAGTGTTGATGATGTATGCAACATATTTTTGTTGATTTTGACACTACATATTTGTTCAAATAAAACTAACTTGCAGGATATGAACATGGTATCGCAGGGTATCAATGTAGTATCCAATAGAAAGTCGGTCTTCTTTAGTAGCTTCAAACTTTGGCAGCAACAAAATAAGCTACTATAGAAATGAGGTAAGCTCTACCCTAGCATTCTCGCGGATGAAAATGAGCTCCGATGGGATTTCACCCGCAAGGTCTACAACGTTCTCAACATTCAAGTGTTATTCACGATTTCCGTGTCGCCATTTGTGGTGTTCACGCCCGCCGTCGTGGAATTGTTTTTGGCCTATGGCTGGATTCTCATCTCTTTTGTGCCTCTCATCTGTGAGAGCTTGTAGACCATTACACGACCAAAATTGGAGGGCAACCAGTATGTTCTGCAGTTGTGAATCCTTAGGTACCTTTTTGTGCATTCAAAGTTGGATGATCTCTCAGTCTCAACGTTAACCCTAAAAGTCAAAGAGGCCTAAATTATAGCTACAGTTGTAGTGCAAAGTCTGGGCATCCGAGCGTTTTGGGTTGCGAAGTCTGCCATTGGCTGCGTTGCTTTCAATGAGTGTCTTAGCTGGTCTTGCCAAGGAGTTTTAGATTCCACGGGGTCACAATTGCATCAATTTTGCATTGGTGGTTCATTCAGTTTTGTCCGTCAATCAATTGCCGTTCATCACTTCAAACCATGGCAGGTCCATCACGACACTCACTGCGGTTGTTCTAGGGAAGTGAATTTTTTTTTGTGAAAGTAAAATTTCGTGGCCACATGGTTTCAGAGCAACTCTCGTCCAGCAACTTGTCGTTTGCCCGGTGGTGAGCTGGCGAGTGCTTGGGTTTGAACGATTTTAGGGTTGCTTGTTGCGGAATTCTAGTGGTAGAACAAGATGTATGTGATGGAGGTCTTGGGTGACAATTTCTTGGGTCTTGATCGAGAGTACTGTGCTGGAGATTCTACTTCGTGAAATGTTCACTTCGGGTGCATTGACTGCATTCTCTATGTAGTCGCTATTTCATTTTGCCATTCAATTTCTTTTCGTTTCAGACTTTTGGTCCTTGCAAGTCCAATCCTTGTGTCTATGTTTATTCTTGATTTTTGTTATTTTGTATTTGCAGACTAGCAGTTCTGATCCTAAGCCTTGGAGCATGAGGTCATTTATCAGTCTAGGTGTATATTGATTGCATGAGATTAAGAACTCAAAAGGACCCGAACTTTTCCATTTTTTTTCTAAAAGTAGAGATCACTATATCGTTGCGTACATCTTAGTACAAGCCTCAGCATTTTGTATTGTCTACATGTGCAGGCTAAAGAGCTCAAGAAGGCAATATTGGTTGCTTTACATGAAAAGTTGTGAGGGAGAAGATGACGTAGATGTCAAGATGAGCTACAAGTAGGCGCTGAAGCTATACAATATGAAGATTGGGCTACCGATTACAGTTTGGTTAGTTGTTTGTCACTGAATTTTTATATTATTCACATGATTCCAACATATATCTACAGAAAACTCTCAAAACTAGGACTGGTATAGATTTATGTCTCAGACCACATAGTGCCAAAGTCGTGGAATTCTGCCAATTCAACGATACTGCCGTTTAGCTTTCAGCTCATGTCAAATACCGTTGATGTTGTTTTCTGTGGTATTGTCTTCAGCTTCACATTGGCGAGAACCTTGGAACAGGTTCGACCAACCGATTGTTCAAGGCAACATACTTGTCTCAAGATGTATAGTAGCAATTTAAATTATTGAGATAGCTCAATGTAACGATAGTGGGGCGGATGCATGATGATACATGTCAGCCTTCTCCAACTATTAAACTCTTGCAAATTTACCAGCAGGAAATATCGATCATGAGGTGAGAAACATGGTACATATTTTTTGGCAACATAAATATTGATTGGAATTGTCAAGTTGATTTCTTTCTAGTCTTTAAATATTGTTTTCGATTCATTTTGCTTCTCATATGCCAGTGTTGAGGTAGCACTAAGGATACTTTCTGGATTCAGTGTTGACATATTGGTTTTAGTGTTAATCTCAATTCTCCGCTTTTTGGATTCAGTATTGGAATATTGGTTTTAGTGTTAATCTCGATTCTCCGTTTGAAGTACACGCATTCTTTTGCAATCTTCTTAGTTATTCAATTAGGTGAAATGTTCCCTTGTCTCTTCAACACAAATCAAGGTAAGTGAACATAGTAAAACCTTGAGAACCACACCGAGTTATGACCCCCGGACTGTCATGAAATGCTGTCTGTGGGGCGAATGCTGTTGAACAAGAATTTGGACTACTTCTTCTACAAGAACGAGCAACTTGCATCCTCCTAGGGAATTGTGCCCCCCGGTATCTTCTACTAAAGCTCAACTACGCTTCTGGCTTAAATTTATTAGGTTTTTAATGAAAGAACTAATGTGATTCTTGTATAGAAATTTTCAAATTTTTTGGTATGAAATGAACTAATAGAACCTTTGAGAGTACTATTGGAAGCTGATGAGAATTGCGCATCACAACTGGATTCTTCCTCGATGTGTACAACCTTCGATGAATGGCAGAGTGTCAAATCACTTGTAATTACTTCAGATTACTCCAGATGTTTTTGTTGATCGTTAATTCAATTTTGAAATTCACCTTCAATGTAGATTTCTCAATTAATTTTCCCTTAAGAAAATGAGTTTTCACAGTGAAGTAGGGTTACAAATAGAAAGCTTGTAATGTTCCTCAAACAATCTAATGTTATTGATAAGCCCTCCTGAGATTTTATGTGACGACGAAGGCAAGTTGTTTCATTCTTCATTTTGCAATTGAATTGGAAGATATTTCGTTTGATTGCATGCAGTTCCTTTTAGAATAAAATTCGTCCCTTAAAACTTGCTTGCATGAGTCTGCATGCATTCGTAGTCATTATTGTCACTGCCATGATGTTTCATTCTTAAGCCTGCTTGTTTTGATTAGCGTTGTACTTGTCAGCTTTATTTATTAATATTCCTTTTTGCAGGATCTCGTGGAAAAGACCTTTTTTAAACTTTGCTTTGATGAACCAGCAGGCCATTACACCCATTACTTGAGTGATGAAATAGCAGCTCCTCTGGAAATTGCAGGGAGTGCTCAACAAGTAGTTGATGTGCTTAGAAATCTTTGAAGCCACCAAGTTATGCTCTCTATTATAAAGCACAGTCTATCCTTAGACTTTTAATCTCAAAGCGTAAAAAATTCAACACTGATTGTGGTGACTGAAGCTGCTGTTAGGCCTTATTGTGAATTGATTTGCAAGTGCTTGTTGGAGAGTGCTGTGAAGGTAAGTTCGGTGTTCTTTTGATTTGTAAGTTTTTAAAATAGCGGATGTGGATGGTGTAGTTTCAAGTGTTTTTGTGCTACGAAAACTATAACCGAAGCATTTTATATCATAACGTTTTATCACACATGTGCATACCCGCAAGTAGAAAAAACAGCTACAAATGATACATGTATTTGATGTTTACCTTATTTCCAAGAAATACATGGATTCTGCACCGTTGACTCTACCTTGTGCGCTCGACCGTTAGATGCATCGCTTTGCCGTATCTGTCTAGCCTCATCTCAGAACCGAAGTATGTTAATTGCTTTCTTTTATTGTAGAACTGATGCGTTGAATGATTGAGGGTGTTAACCAATTTCATATGTTTGTTCATTCTTGTAGAACTTATAGCAGTTATGTAGTTATTTCCTTAAGAGTCCTATTAAGAGTCCTAGAATGCATTGCTTTAGGGTGGTATAGTCAAATACAGAGCTGACTGACTCAGTTTGCATGTAAAAATGTGGGAACTTGATAATCTGAAATCATGCCTACAAAGTTGCAGAATACAACATCAACCGTGAACACTAGATTGGTCTGGGCTAAGCAAACAGAATTGAAAACCTCTTGGTCATTCATGGTTTTGATTTTTTGTTTGTTTAGAAATGCTGCAATAATACTTGGGCTTAAGGTTCTTAAATGCATAAAGTGAATTTTGGTTATCTCATTCCAGTTATTTTTTATATTGTTGTTCTAGTGATGTTTGTTAAAAGTTATCTATTTTATGTAAGTGCAGAACATCTTGTGATGCGTGTTTTCTTTGGGTTAGTTTGCTGGATTTGGAGCCAAAGCTTTACAAGCTTTTGACAATGAAGATATCAACATAAACCAGCTTGTGGAGTTGTACAAATATTTCCTTGGATAGAATGATATTCATTATATAGTTCCGCACTGCAAGTGGGAGGTATGTATGTATATTCAATTTCCTCTAATTGTCTCTCCGTATTTTGCATGGGTGGGTGAATGCAAGAAACACTTGTACTATTTTCCGTCACAAGCTAAATGCTGATTTGTTTTCTGGCCATAACTTTTGCATTTTTGCACGAAATGACTCAAGATTTCTAAAGAAGGTACTCATGTCTATTATACACGTTGCATAATTTTTTCATAATTTTCAAAAATAGTTTAATACTAAAATAGTACTAGTGATTAAATGTCACAAATGAGAATTTGGAGGTTTTTAGTACTAAGGAGTACCTTTTATTAATGATTTGAGATGAAATTTGGATGAGACGGTCTTCTAGTAGATTTACATCTCTCCACATGAGGGATTTTGAAAAAAGTTATTTTTATGTGGTGTGGAAGTCTACAAAGTGAGCTTCTTTTTGCTTGAATTTTGAAACATATAAAATATTATTATTTTTTTTTTGTGAATGACCATCTCCATAGAATTGTTGCAAATGGCCACTTTTTATTTTTTGTATTTACTTATTTTTACTATTTTTCCCGAATTAAAACATGAAGGTATGTATTTTCTTGAGGTTTGGAGCTTTTTAAATTCTCCTACTTAGAGAATTTTTCTATCAATTTCCTTTGGTGAAAACCTTTATCTTAGAGGTCTATACATTGTTCATATTTTTCAATTTTTTTTCAAATTAATTTTCTAATTTTAAAGTACTCCAGAATAAGTCATCAGTATTGTAGTAAAACGCAACAAATAGTACAGGTGTTTCTTGCATTCACCTGGGTGTACTCTGCATGTGTGAGAAAAATTATGTGGAGTAGACAGTGCTACAGAGAGAAGACTTGTGAGTTTTGGTGATGCATAATGTGAATAGGTCATGCAGTTCTTTTGATTACTAATTTTGTATATCATTAGAGGATTTTGTTTTTCATAAATGAGAAAGTGGCATCATTAGCTGGCTTATCATTGATGTCTAAAGAGGATGGCTTACTACTTTTGTTTCCATATTTGGTTACGTTATTTATATTGTAAGGAATTATCGTTTGTGTGGTGCACTGTAGGCTTTGCCATGGGTTTCATATTTATTGCAAAGCTTGAATTTGAGATGATCAAGTACACGGACGAAATTCTGAAACCACTCTGTACCACTGGTGATTCTTACTTCAAGGTTCGACTACTGGGCAGTATGGAGTTTAATAGGATTTTCAAATTTGTATAGTAGTGCCACCTAAAATTTTTTTTAAGTTGGACATGGTTTAGTAGGTACCAGTGCAATTTGCAACATGATGTTCAATAGATTTAGGCTTACGTTCTATAAAAAATGAGTTCAATGTTTCCTGAATGAAATGGAAGTGTGGTAGTTAGACATGTCCCCAATATTGAAATGTGGTGTTATATAACTGAATGCAAATGGAATACTTTTATAAACAGGTCCCTACTTGTACATGTTTGAGTTTCTAGATTGTCAGTAATGGTGTGCAGCTTATGACCATGATTTCAGGAATACAAAAGGATTTGTACATGGCCAATTTGCAAAGGAATCCTTATTTGTGAGCACCGAAAAGTTGTTGTGGGCAACAAGCTCTTCAACATTTTTTTGTTAGAAATCAACATTTTTGTGTCAAAATGAACAACAATATTAAACACTAATCAGTTATTGAACAACACAAAAGTGTTGATGACAACAACCAAATCAACACTTTTTAGTTGAACAATGTCCAGGTCAACACATCCTAATTAACAAAAAAATTCAACACTTTTTTGTTGGAATTTTGTTAATTTGGACACATATTTTCTAGTAGTGGATGTGTGCAGGTTTTAGTATAACGTGATTTGAGGTCATGTTGGACTGATGTGTTCTTTTTCATAAATCAAATGTAATTGTAGGAGTTTCCTTGTGTGGCAACCTAGAATTCACCTAAGCGGGTTCTTAAGCAAAATACGGGAAGAGGGATCTATTCAATCCCCATTTTTTTGTTGTTTTCTTAGTTGTTACGCACAATTAGGACCAAGACCGTAAACCGGGAAACCCCAGACCGTAAACCAGAAACTACGTTAAGGGACAGCATATGAAATCCCGGATTCCGCCCACCTAGCGACCGAGACCGGATAGGCAATGAGTGGCTACCGAGTCTAGAGATCGTCGGGATCTCTCCCACGTGACCAGACTGGTTTAAACCTAACGGTCAGTAATTAATGCCGGGGGGGGGAAAGTATAAGACCAGGGAAGCAGGGCCAGGTCCTGCCACTTTCTTGCACGCAGTTCGAGAAAGGGTTTCCGGCCGGAGATAGAGTATTCGGTCTACAGACAGAGAGAGGGGATAGATAATCTGTCAATCCGGTCTGGTACATAGTTGAGCGATTAGCACTAGGCTAGCTGGTAGGTTCTTGAGCGCGGGAGGTTTAGTTAAGTTGGACCGCGCCTAGATTGTGTAGGTGTCAAGTGAGAGATGGCAGAAGAGGTGCAGGAAGGAAGGATTCTAGCCTTCCGGAATGTGAATCCGGTCGTGCCAACTGACGCACAAGACAAGCGGGAGCTGGAGGAAGACCTCAGGCAGATGGGCTGTGAGGGGTTCATGGCTCATCCCTGGAACCTGAAGGATGAGGCGATGGTGGAGGAGCTACTGGCCGGCCAGACCAACGAGTGGAAAGGGACGGTCCGGGCGCTGCCAAAGGAGTGGAGTGCGGCGATGTGGCGCAAGGTGTACGCCTTCGAGCAAGGAGGAGATGCGACGGGCACCCGGACGGACAAATTCCACCAAGGGAAGTTCCGCAGGCCCACCAACCCGAAGGACGGCTTTACGGTAGCAGAGTGTGTGTCTGCTAGACACAAGAGGCTACTGCGGTTCATGATGGCGATCTTGAACTCGGATAGACCTAGTAGGATTACGGTCACCGTAGCCAACACCGTCTTTGGTGCACTGTCGGGAGACAGGAAGATAGATTGGGGGTTAGTTATGAGGGACCGGATGGACCGAATGGTGAAAGGAATTGGGAAATCTAAACCCTCTCCCATTTCACCATTCCTGTTTCATCTGTATCATTCGTTAGACCTCTTGAGAGAGAAGGAGATGGAAGCTTACGAGGTAGGGGCTGCATTGATAGAGTATGAGATTGTAGACCCGGAAGCTGAAAATGACCAAGATGAGGAGGACTCCGAGGATGAGAGTCAGGAGGGGCATCAAGGAGGCACACAGGAGGTAGATGAGGTTCTAGAAGTAGGAAGGGAGGATCCACCTCTAGAAACCCCTGTAGTAGCCGGGGAAGCCCAGAGGTCAGATCCGGTCTGGGAACAGGATCCCTTGCTAAGGATCCTGCGAGACCTGGAGGATTTCAGAAAGCACCACCTGGAGGAGAGAGGGTTATTGCGGGGCATAAGCCAAGCCCTAGGCTCTATTCCCCCCTCCAAGATCATGGAGGTGTTGGGAGAATTGATTCAGGAGGCTCATGATAGTCGGGACAGAGAGGAGGTACTCCGGCTGACGAATCAGGTCTCAGCCCTGAGGAGGGAGCTCCATCACACTCAGGAGGAGCTGGATGAAGAGAGACGCCTCACCACGCAGGCCCGGAACACACTCGGAGAAATCCGAGAGTTCATCACGCATCCGGGTGAAGTCGTCAACAAAGCCATGCTTTTCGACAGGAAGGTCTTGGAAGCAGGCAAGATGGTGGGTCCCCAGATGCTTACAGCTCTGGTGGCCTACAACAAGAAAATGGAGGCAGCGCTGGAGAAGTGGCGGTCAGTAGTCACGGAGGTCCAAGCTAGTTCTGCTCCGGTCTCAGGACCGGAAGAGCCAAAGATGGAGGAGGAGCAGTCGAAGGATCAGCCACCACCAGAAGCTGTCGAGGTAGAAGCCGGCACATCCGAACCAACGAAGGAAGAGGAAACCAAGACCGACGCAGTGGCGGAGGAACCTGTCCCACCGACCCGGATTAAAGAGCCCAGGGTTTCTCAACCTGAGAAGACCAAGGAGCCGGAACCCGAGCCGATTGTGTTGAGGGAGATAATCCGAGGAACGACACCACCAAGGGAGAAGACCAAGTTCATCACCTTGCTGGACGATTCTCCAAGCAAGTCGCCACCCACGGTCTTCACACAACCAAAGACCGGAGGGGAAGCGAAGGCAACGGTGCAGGTCCGCTCCATACTGAAGACCGGATCTGGATCCGGGTCACCAAGCAAGGGACCAGCCCGGACTGCCGAGAAAGTGGGAGAGCAGACCCCGCAAAGCAAGATAGTGCACCACCCGCCCATCACCGGATTCAAGAAGAAAACCGCGGAGACATCCAAGGTGAAGCGGAAGGCCCGGGATGAAGAGGAAGAGGAGTCAGATGAAGAAGATGAGGACTCGGAGGAAGAGACCGACTCCGGTGATGAGTCGGAACAGTACTCAGATGCGGACCAGGCATTGGCGGAGACCACGAAGACCAGGGCCAAGGCGCGGGGTAAGACCAAGCCAAAGCCGCGACCCGTCAAGATGTACCGGTCTCCGAAGAAGCAGCCAGCCCGGAAGGGTGCATCGCCTGTCAAGAGGGCGAGGAAATAGGGGGCATTAATTACAGGTAGATAGGAAGGCGGCTAAACCAGGATATATTTAGGTTAGGAACTTTTGAACTTAGATCGAATCCAGATATGTAGGATCTGTGATCCTATTTTGTTGGTATTTTTGTAGTTTTGTGGAAGTCAACCCGCCCAAGTTGTAGAGGAATGTTATGTGGCATTCTTGGCGGCTGGTGTTGATTCCATTTGTACTTTTAGGTTTTCTTGTAGTTTAGTATTTAAACCCGGTTCGTAATTGAATCCGGGGGCGCATTATGTTATCTTACTTTCACAAGTTTTTGTGTTGCAAATACAAGTCAGAACCTTTCTGATTCACTCTGAAGTGGACTGTGTGCATGGGACCTTGTCAAAGTCTTATGGTGATGGTTAGGATTGCAGCCTTGTGTGGATAAGTGTGTGCCCGGATGTTCAGTTTATCCGGTCTCTGGACTTAAAGTGAATTCGGTTTTGATAGGGAATTTGTGCAGGATCCCACGGTGTTTTTTGGAACAGGTCTAGGGAGTATTCGATAGAGATAGACACTTGTAGAGTCTGGGTTTGAGATCGGGAGCGTCCGGCCAAATGCCAACGGAATGGTGATCCGGTCTCTGTAGAAGAAAGAAGGACTAAGTGAGGAAATTCAGCTCTCTTGCATAAGCTACCGCCTTTATTCTACCAGGGATTAGACTAACTGGGTACTCCGTCGTTGTAGTCTTTGTTAGGATTAGGCAGGAGTGCTTGCGTGACCTGTTGGGTCGGATTAGTCCTGGTCCAGTTGTGAGGTATTCCGGTCTGTTTGTAGTAGTAGTTTCTTTTTATTTATAAGTGGAACTTCTGACACTTTAAAACTTGAAGGGTAGGAGTAAGCTTCCTTCCTAAACGCCCAAACAAGCAGATCCCTCTTGTTATCGAGGTAAAACTTACACTTGGTTACTATACTAGGGACTGGACCAGCTACTAGTATCCGGTCTTTAGTCCCATATCTAGTGAGCGTAAGCATCAAGGTGGTAAACATACTGGTATAAATAGATAGACTTAGTTTTGAAGGATAAAGGATTGATCTGGTAATCAGGTCCAAGGAAATCTTAGGAACTTTGGAGACCCAGACCGGATCAGTCTTTTGCTTGGGTTTTGTTGTAATAACCACTAACGTATTCCGGTCTTTCGTCAGCTTTCGACCAAATCCTTTGGGAACGATACACGAGTCACTTTAAGGCTAATTTAGTACATTCTAACGCCTTAGAGAAGGAATTGTGCTTTCCTGTGCTACGACACCTTGAGCATCAGACAAGTCGTTCATGTATTGTGCATTCGCATGCTATACAGATTATTCTCAACAAACATGGTATAATAATGTAATATTTATGTGCTTGTGACTGGTTATTGAACTTCATCCAACTGCACATGGCATATCGTATCAGCCATCAATGATCTTGTTGAGCATGCTTCGACAGAATTAGGCTTCAGAATTTGAACTGCTGGTGGCATGCCTAGTAATTAATGGAATTGATTAAATCTTCCAAATTCAGGCTGCAAATATCGTAACTTACAAGGGCAGATTGTGTTGATGTTTTAAATATTATTTATGCTTTTATATTGGAGGGTGTGGTTTTGCATACAGGCGACATTCGTTTTTCCTATTGTGGACTGAGATAGAAAGTCTGCGAATTGCTCATTTAAGAGATGACATTCATTTTTTAAGAGGTGGAACTTCTTAAAACAGTTTTAAAAAGACTTTTGTGCATAGGTAAATAAGTGAAAGCATCTAATCCAAGTCGTTTCATATTTTTTGAAGCTTTGTGAAATTACCTATGAAAGTCATGACAAAAAGAAACGTTTTCAACATTTTTATTTTAAAACCATTTCATGTTTTTGGAATGCCTTAGTTGCCAAGACTTTAATCCCTAAAGCATTAAGAAAATTTGGCAGTTCAAATTTCCAAACAGAAATTTGGATTTTCATACCCCTACAAATATTAATTTCAAATCAAAATAAAATATTGTACCTTTTTTATTTGAAAATTAGGAAAATAAAAATCTCTCTGAAAGTTTTATACATTTCCAAACATGAGGATCCTTAATCCTAAATTAAACAAATTGAATCCTATTAAATTCAAAAAAATTCATATATTCCAAAAAAAAAATTTAAGTATTGCTATTATCTAAATAACAATGACTACCCTACATCACTAAAGAAGGCCAGATGCAATAAGCATCATTACATATCACCATAGTAGTTTAGAACTTGTGCCTTCATGAGTTCCCTTTTTCTACGAGCTATTATATCATTGTATGGAAGTGTTTGATTCTCTGTCTCTGAAGTGTCATCAGTAGCAATTATGTCGGGGTCTTCTAATCCACTTTTCCAACTGGAATCATATCCATCTTGAAGTAGAAGGTTGTGTAGAACAACACAAGTTCGAATCCATAAGACTACAAGGGTGTGAGTTTCCTTGCTGGAAATTACAGTAGGAATGCCACGAAGGCTTTGAAAATGGCCCTTCAATTGACCAATAGTGTGTTCAGACCTAACACGAATAGAGGAAAGGTGTCTATTAAAACGTTGATTTTCTATTCTACTAGTTGTAGGTTGCTTGTATGGAGGTAAAGTAATAGAGGTAAGAGGGTATCCAGTATCTACTAGTAAATATTCTCCACCTTTAAAGAAATTGGTATATTTAAGCCATATTTGGGAGTTCACAAATACCCGGCTATCATGAGCTGACCCAGAAAAGCCTGCTTGTACATGCGTGATTTTACAATTTTGATTGTTAATAAGCAAATAAGAGATGGAATACCGACTCTTCCTGTTGAAATATAGTTCTAATTCAAGAAGTGAAGAAATAAAAGTTTGTGTATTTATAAGGATTTATTTTCGTCATTGGAAGTTTAGATTGCAAAGAAAAAGTAATTGAAATTTGTATATGAATTACAAGAAAGCATTTTAGAATCAATTTTTTGATGTTGCTTCTTTTATGTTTTATAAAGGTTAGTTAATCTCTGAATGTCAACAGTATTATCTAAACTTTCTATTTAGCAACAATGAGAATAAAGTCTTATTAGGAATAATATTTTGGAATTCATATATAAATATAATTTTACAAGTTCAAATGTAGATTTATCTCTATGTTTAGATTCACAAAGGTAATAGAATGATTTATTTTTATTATGCATTTAAAATTTCACAAGTACAAAAGCGGCATGGTGAATGACATCGTACCACATCTTTAAAAATTAACGATTAGCATGAAATATCCTTGCAAAGAATCTTAAGAATTTTTTTTAAAATTTTTTTTCAAAAAAGAATTTTATATTGTAGAAGTAGACATAAAAAGATAATTTCTTAGTCATAGAGCATTTCAACACCTCTTACTATAAGAAGTTTGACCATTACAATATCCTTAGATTATACGAGTGAACTTCTAAAAGTTTCTCCAAAGATACCTTCTCTACCTTTCTTGCAATCTCAAGAGTCATGTCTCCTTAATACTATTTTTCAATAATGAAATGGACTTTAGTGGCTATTTGTACCTTGCTTGTAGAGACCTTGCCCTGGGCATTTAAGGATTAACTAAAAATCTTTAGAAAAGTTAGTTTGAATTTTTTTTGTAAAGACATCAAAGATTTTGTCATTCTAATATTTGATTGCTTTAAACATTTAAGAGGCTGAAAAGCAGAAAAATAGAAGCTGAAAAATAGAAGCTGAAAAACAGAGGCTGAAAAGCACGTAGGGTTTTTACCCAGGTTTGACATGGGGTTGATTGAACCTCAGGGTTTCTTATGCCCGTCTGGGTTTCTTATTCCCAAGGGGTGTCACGGCACCTCCAGAATCCCGCAACCGCATTGGCTGGGATTTTCCTTCCATTCCCTAGGAAATCCTGGAACTTGGAGGTGCCGTGACAACCCCTATTGTAGCAGAGTCAACATCTCAAAAGAGCGGTGGGACAGGGCCTTGACAACTATAGAACAGTACAGGAGTACTAGAGTACGAAAAACTCACCTTCACCAAGAAGACGAGCCCCAAAGGCTACGCCTCCGGAAAGCGCATATCTACGACAATTAACCACACTCTCCCGGGCGGCTGTTCTGAATTGTAGGCACGTGAAGGCAAGGGTTAGGGACACATGTAGTATCGGAGACCTCACCCACCCATCACCAAGAGAATGGCTGGGTACGAGCAATTTTATTTTTCTTAATGAAATCAAAAGCACTTGCTTGATCAACCTTGTCACAGTCCGAAAATATCATGTAAGTGAAATAGGAAGATAGTTTATAGAATAGTTCAAATTTTCGAAATTTTTAGGTTTTAGATATGGGAAAGGAAGACATATAGAGTCTTTTAAATCCCAAGATTCGTCCAACCGGATTGACCAAGGGTAGTTTTCGGGCCGGATACCCTCAGTGTCCGGAACAGATCTATGCGGTGTTCAGAACGGATCTGTCCGGAAGACAGAGCGGATCCATGGCGGATCGGGTGCAATCCGGACTCGATCCGAACTAGTTCCGGATGGACGGCACCTATGGGTCTACGCCGCCGACCTACGGAAACTAGCGTAATGGCTCGGGAACGTCGCACTATTCCGATGAGAACCGAGAACGCAGAGTACCGACTGGTATATAAACCACTCCGCCCCCATTTCATTTTCACTTTTCGATTTGGCAAATCAAGGTACGCTTGTGTGCAAGTTTTGGAGCGCGTATAGAGAGAGAAAGAGTGGTGAGCAGTAGAGATTGGATTCGGGTTTAGTTCAAGGTTGGTGCCGACCGCACCGACACGTTCCGACTTGGGTGGAGAGATGGCGAGCTCCTCCAATCCGAAACGGATGGTGGTGATTGCCAAGTCAATTTCGCCGTTGATTCCTTCCGATCCGCAACATCGGAAGGAGCTAGAGGATGATTTAGTCTTCCTAGGGTGTGAGGGTCTCATCCGGCGTCCTTGGAGCGTAAAAAGTGACGAGATGGTGCAAGAACTCCTTACGGGAGTTCCGAATCAGTACCAGCTCACAATGAGGGGTAGACCAGGTTCCTGGTCACCGAAAGTCTGGGCGGAAGTTTACGGGTTTGATAAAACCGGATTAGGTATGGCTCTTCGGACGGACAAATTTGGTGTCTCGAGGTTCCAAAATCCACCCCACCCGAAGGACGGATATTCGGTTCCGGATTGCACAAATGACCGGCATAGACGGATGTTGGAATCCCTGATTCCCATCCTCTATCCGGAAAAGCCTACCCGTGTCACTGTGACAGTAGCGAATACCATTTTCGGATGTTTCGAGAAGTAGATAGTCAACTGGAGCCTAGTCGTCCAGTATGTAGTCAATCGGCTAGCCAAACATGTTGGGCGGGGCAAGACCAGCCCTATCAGCACCTACTTGTTCCATCCGTACCATCACAATGACGTATTGAGCGGACCGAAAATTCTCTCCTATGAGACCGGAGTTCAGATCCTGAAGTACGGCCTAACGAGGGAGTTGGACAAGGATCCGAAGGATTCGGAGGACGAGCGGATGGATGAAGAGCCTTAGCAGCAGCAACCGGCCAGCCGGAACGGAAAGCGGAACGGAAAAAAGCGACGACGCCGGAGAAGAGGGGAAATCCAGACCCGAATCCACCCGAATCGACTCCGGGTAAGAAGAAGAAGGATCACTTCGACGTCATCATCCGACAGGCCATAATGGCGCATGCAGACAACCTAAGTCACCAAGGGATCCTCGAGCAGATCTCCGTCAAGCTAGGCGGAGTAAAGATCGAGGACATTCCGGAAGCCCTGGACCATCTTCCGACTCAAGAGGTATTACGGAAGAAGGACGAGGAGATCCGAAAGTGGGAGGACGAAGCTCGGATCCAAACGGATTGGATCCGGCAGGCAGAAGATTTGACCCGGGTGGCTGAAGAGGGACGGAAGAAGGCGGAAGAGGAGCGGAACGGGCTCCAAAGCAGAATGAACTGGCTGGAAAGCGACCTTCGTGTTGCTAACGGCAAGGTGAGGCTGGTGAGCGAGGCTACCACCCTGATTTACAACCTGCAAGGGTTGGTGGCCCAGCCGGCGAAAACAGTGGTGAGGGCCCAACTGTTTTCCGCTCGGTTGATAAAAGAAGGGCACGTCACCGGATCAAAATTCCTCACCATCTTGGTGGATTATCAGGCCAAGATAGAGGGGGTGCTGAAGGAGATGAGGGCCTTGGTTGGGTCTTTCAATCTGGAAATGGGAGAGGGTCTTCCGAACTTGGTCAATCAGCAGGTTTACTCTGACTTCAGCCCCGGAGCACAAGGACGGATATCGACGGATCAGAAACTCCTAGGTGATACGCCTATCATGAAGAATCTCGACGAACTTGGATCGGATCCAAAGACGGCCGGACCGTCAACAACCCCGACGGGTTCGCCCAAGAAGAAGACGGCGCCTCGACTTGACTTGGAGATTCGGATGAAGGCCCTACCAAATCCGGCCAAGGAGAATCCGAATAAGTTTGCCCACATGAAGGAGCCGGACAAGGTTCCGCACAACACACCGGTCATCTTGGATGACTCGGACAAGGAAGATGATCCGCCCACCATCATCCGTAGCGAAGCTGGGGAGCCGAGCAAATTTCAGGGGGTGGAGCAGTCGGAGAGCTCGGAGGCGGAGTCGAATGATACCTCGACGGAAGATAGTGGAATGCCGCTAGTCCCAATTCAGAAGAGGCAGACTCGTTCCGCCACTAAGAAGACTCCACCCGCCAAAGCAGTGACGCGGAGGAGTTCAATTCCGCCCGCGGGTACTACATTGAAGCGGGAACGTAAGTAGGACACAGTAGAGTAGTTAGATAGTTTTGAGATTTTGGACGGAAGTTTCCGGAATGGATTTCCTAGATGTGGGCCCCAATTCGAAACTTTAGGAACAACTGGCCGAACCTTTCCGGATAATCCAGTTGGGCTCCGATTGGTTGTTTCGGATTTTCTTTTGCCTTGTTGGCATTTCGTTTCTGTTTTTAGGCTTTGACTTCTGTTTTGATTTGGGCTTTTAAGGGGCAGGTAAGTTAGTTGGCCTGTCATTCCCTCCTAGCGCATATTCATGTATTTTCATTCCTTTTTTTAATCTGAGCCGGCAGGTGAACATTCCAGCTCTGACTTTTGTGTTTAGGATTCTCTTGGTGTGTTTATTTGGGGTGTTGAGACCTAAGACGAACGGTGAGGAGGAATCCGGATTCTTAGGCAACTGAGATCTGAACTGAGTGATCAACTTCCGAGAGCTGGGGTCTTGACTTGTGAGTTTGAGCGCAGAGCCTTTAATTTGCTGGAACGGTGATCCGGTGTGAATCCAAGAGTGACACGGAGGAGGTTCCGGAACCACAAGGGTGGATCCGTGCGGAGTTAAGCAGCCGCCATAGGAAAGTTTCTGTCCACCGGAAGGTCTGCCAACCATTGAGTCGATCCGTGGAACTAGGGAAGTACGTCTTTTCAGGTTTGGGGGTCTTTTGATTTGTCATTGTAGTAAGAGCAAGTGAAGTAGTACTGAGTGACCTGCTAACCGGATTGGCTCAAATCCATCCGAAAAGTTGTGAGGATCCAGATCCGCCTCTACTACAAAATCGGATATATTTTGGTGTCTTTGTGTGTTTTGTATATTTTGTTTGAGTGAAGAGAGTGTGAGGTTTATGAGTGGTAAGTCCCTACCTTCTAAAGATCAAGAGAGGATCCCCTGAGGGTAAAACAGGGGTATCCAAAACCGATAATCGAAGTAACGGAACCGGAATCCGAATTGAGACGGATCCGGGTGGAAGTGAAATCCGGATCCGGGAAGGGAATCCGGCAATAGTTGGGATATGGATCCGGAGAGAGGTGACGGATCCGGGAAAGGGATCCGGAAACTAAGTGGTATTCCGGATTGAGAGTAGTAACTTGGATGTTTTTGAGCTGGGAAACCTAGAAACCGGAAAACACAACTATTAATAACGTCTGGAATCTTCTGGGACAATATTTGTGTCATATTATCACGTTTGGGTGTGATAAAGGTGCTTTCTGCTAGACTGCGCGTATGACAAACCTCAAGCCCCTTTTGATCAACCCTCAGAAGTTTTGTAGCTACATGTCTAACGGCACTTTACTACAGCTCTAAACCCTACTCTTTTCACTACACAGGGTTTAAAATATTCAAAAATGCGAGTCCAACTATTCAACGGATGCTGTGGGTGAGGTCTCCGATACTACATTCTATCCTGAGGTTACAATTCAATTCTAATGACACCAACTCAACTCTTAAACTAAGAGCATCTCCACCCATTCACCGAAAAAGACGCCACCCCGGGCTAGGGCGGGCCCAACCTCCAAAACATGCGCCACTAATGACTCGCCTCGAGAGGAAATGAAGCCGATTATGCCAAAAATCTAGCTAGAAACTATAGGTTCTTGTTCCCTCCAAGCAAGTTGACCGAGAGGGTTTAATAACATGTCAGCTTCCAAATACAACTAAAGTACCACTGAACACAATTTTTTTTTATAAATTCAAATTCTATTAGTAAATCAAAAATTGTGGTGAATTGTGCTTGAGGTGGACCTCAAACACACATCAAACACAATAATTTAGTTCCCATTGAATTTGGAATTAAGTTTGTTTTCTTTTTACTTTTATCAAATTGTGCTTGAGGTGTGCTTGAGGTGGACCTCAAGCACACTTCAAACACACTTCAAGCATAGTTTCTATGTTTAACTTTTTATTTTGAATTAAATTTTTACAACTTCTAATATTTGAATGATTAATTTATTAGTCTCTTAAAGATTGTTTTTTTGTCTAAATAGCTTTCATTCATTCCATTTGGATTAGTGTTGTAGGTTATGGAGCATCTTGTTTTGGAGCAAATAAAAGTGGATTTAGACCTAGAAGTGCATTTTATGGATCTTCAATTCTTAAACAAATTGAAGCTTATAACTTGTTTTGAATTTATCTCAATATAGTGTTTTTTCCCCTAGTTCCCGAAGTTCAACAACCCTAACAACCAACAATTAAAGCAACTGCATGAAAACATGTGATTCAACTCTTTGCATGTGTTGTCAGGGCGGGAATGGCTAGGGTGTCTCCCCGGCCAAGAGAAGCTTGGGACATAGAGGGCTTTGGAAAACCCATTTTCCCGTCTCAATATCCCGTGAATGGGTGGAGATGTTCTAATACAAGATAATTCAAATGATCTGACAAGAACAAAGATATCAATATATTAAATTAAGTCCTTTTTTTTTGGCACCATGGGGCCAAATTGCACCATTTCAAAACAAATGTCTTTTTCTTGCCAGATTAAAGTAATTTTTTTTTGCCAAAATTTCTTTAATTTCTCTTTAAATTATGGATGAAGTTGTCAAATTTGGATGAAAAATGTATGACTATGATGGAAAAGTGTGCTTAAGTCCAAAAGGTAGATGAATGTAGATATCCAATGCTTCAAAAAATGGGCTTATCAGATTAGATATCAGCAAAGGAGGTCCTAGCATCTCATACTTCTATAACTTACATAGGTTATAAGCTTCCCAACATGCCATACAATGAGTTTGTGAGCAGTCGCTTCACAACATTCAGTTATATCTGTAAATTTCAAGATGTTTTTCAGGCAAGCGCCCCGAAGTAAATTAGGACACTATTTTCAAATTGATCAAAACTGAAAAAAGGGTGGTGACAGGGTTTTGATTGGTGGTGACGGGGTCCTTGTTGCGACGGGGACTGGAGAAATGGTGCCGGGATTTTCATTATCCGAAAGGGGCCGGGGCCTAGCAAGGCGTCCTAGTGGATAATCCTGGCGGGGGCATGCACCGATGGGCCAATGGCAGGCGCCGTGTGGCCATCGGGATCGTCCGCTTTATCTTCGCGAGTGGGAAGCTTTTCATCCGGAACGGACCGGGATCGAGGGTGGATGAGGGCTCATCGCCGCGCGACGGGCGCGTCTCCTCCACTCGCGTGGCTGCTGCAGATATCCGCCTGGCCTCCACTTCATCCCGGTAGCAGCAGCACCATCAAAACACAGGCGCGCCACATTGTGAGGGGAAGGAAGGATCAGCAGGCAGCCAGCCAGCCAGCCAGTGTAGTCTGAGTCTGAGCGTGGGTAACACCGGGCAGCGAGCGAGAGCGATCGCGTCGTGAGATAAGCTTCGAGTCCGACTCGACCCCACCGCGGCTGCAGCCATGGCTCAAGCGTTGAGGAGCGCCGGCATCGCTTCGTCGTTCTGCGGAACGAGCGAGTTCGTGGGCTCCGTGGAGCGCCTGGGGAGGTCGAATGGCGCCCGCGTGGTGGCCAAGTTCGCGGCCGGCACGAGGAAGGTGAAGCAGGCGGCGAAGAGCGCGCAGAAGAGGTTCTCGGGCTCCGGCGCCGACAGGCCGTTGTGGTTTCCAGGGGCGAAGGCGCCGGAGTGGCTGGATGGGTCTCTGGTGGGCGACTATGGATTCGACCCGCTGGCGCTGGGCAAGAGCCCCGAGTACTTGCAGATAGAGTTGGACTCGCTGAACCAGAACCTGGCGAAGAACCTGGCCGGTGACGTGATCGGGAGCCGAGTGTCAAAGAAGGCGGACATCAACCCGACCCCGTTCCAGCCCTACAGCGAGGTGTTCGGTCTCCAGAGGTTCAGGGAATGCGAGCTCATCCACGGCCGGTGGGCGATGCTGGCCATCTTGGGAGCTCTGTCCGTGGAGGCGCTCACGGGGGTCACGTGGCAAGACGCCGGAAAGGTGAGGTTTTCTCTGCTGGTGATTGTATTGCTAAATTGCGTGGAGCTGAACCCGCCTGCGGTGTGTGCGTCCGATTGATTGCGATGGTTGTCCGCTCGGTGTAGCAATGCAATGTGTATCCTGCGCTTTCGTGGGGTTCGGGGTCGTGCTTGGTGATTCTCGGAGTTCTCCTGGTAACGATCCCTATCCGCCAGCACGGTGTAGAAAGCAATAAAGAATGCTAGTGGATCGTGGCCACGAAGCTGGCTCTTCTCACTGAAAGGAATGGATGGTGTGGGTGCTTTAGTTGAGGCTTGTAAGATAACATTGGAGTTGTGACACGGGAGTGTGGGATTGCGTCGCTCCGTGTGTTGGCAGGTGGAGCTGGTGGACGGTGCTTCGTACTTCGGTCTGCCCCTGCCGTTCAGCATCACGAGCCTGGTTTACATCGAAGCCCTTCTGGTGGGACTGATCGAGTTCTACAGGAACGGGGAGTTGAACCCCGAGAAGCGTCTGTACCCGGGTGGCAAGTACTTCGACCCGCTGAAGTTGGCCGACGACCCCGAGAAGAAGGAGGTTCTGAAATTAGCCGAAATTAAGCACGCGAGGTTGGCCATGGTTGCCGCCTTCGGGTTCGCCGTGCAGGCCGCCGCCACGGGCAAGGGCCCCCTGGACAACTGGGCCACACACCTTGCGGATCCCCTGCACACCACCATCTTCGACACGTTCTCGAAGTGATTCGATTAGTTTCTTGTCTGTAGCTGCAACGTCAATGCTCAGGGTTTTATTGTAAGCATGCAATGTAATATTACACAAATTTTCCAAGTCAAGTCGGCATGTATCCGAGGGCGTTGGTGTGGGTTGTTTGCGACTGCTTGCGCGTCCTCGACTTTTCTGTTTCGGTTGAGAGCGCCCTTGATTCTGATAGTCATTCAAACGCTTGGAGGGGCCTCTTGGACAATTGGGATAACCGGTGACATGTCCGTGAATTGATTAGTTTCTGGTCTGTAGGTGCAACGTGAAAGTCAAGGTTGCATTGTAAGCATGCATTGTAATGCTCCACGAATTTTCCAATGTGCACCTCCTGGAGAATTGGGTCTGTGACAGGGTCGTGTGGATGGTGTGATTGTAAGGGTTCATGGGCCACTGCTCATGCGAGACCTCGCCATTGTCGCCGCCTGTGGTTTTGTACAATGTGGTATGAAACTAGTGGTTGTATACAAGTCTCTAATTTGGAAGATGAATCTGAAGTTGCTTGTGATGATTTTGGTTGGATGCATTAGGGGATGCAATAGGGGATGCCTGTACGCCCAATTTTTTCTTGAATCGACGATATCATCAACCCATCTTGCGGCATGACTGGAGGGTAGAAGGATTGGGAAGACTTGTCCCTATTCAATGGCGGGGAAGTTCTTCTGAAGTTGTCAAGCTAAACAGTGTGTTGACAAGAGTGCTAGCTGGAACTCACATCTCACAGAAACAGCAGGGTTGAAGAGTTGAACCCTGCCCTGCCCGCATGCCAATTTGGCAAGCGAATTCGCTTTTTTTTTTTTTTTTTGACACAAAAGAAGCGAGTTCGATTGTAAACAACAAACCACCAGCCGCAAGTGGCCTCATGGGGACACGACAAGCGAATTCACTTCCACTACGTCGAATGCATTCGGTCTCCCACGCTTGCGGGTTCACGGAACGTTTCGCGGTTCTGTTAGAATATGCACTTTTTAATTTTCTTTCATGAAGATTTGGATATGGACTTGAATGTGCTTTTCTTGTGATTTGGTGATATCATGGTGGTCAGTTTCAGATTGTGAGTAGTGATGGGTTCTGAAATTCTGAATAAATTTCATACCGTTTCCTTTACTTATTGTCTTTTCAAAGGGGCAGAACTGAATTGAAAGCAGAGTGTTTGCCCTTACGTGTGCAAGTTTTGTCCCCTCATAAATATGTATTGGTTTAATTAGTTTTTGATAAGGAAGGTGCGCTAGGTGTGAATCGTGTTTTTTCAACTCAAAGTAAAATGGCAATGAAAGACAGTGGACAAAATAACCCTAAACTTGAATGAAGTAGTGTATTTGTTTTTCCTCATTACCACCAAAAATTGTAAAACATAAGTTTCAAAATCGGTTAATCAATTTTGTCTCTACTCACATTAGTCAAAAGCAACTATAGTGAGAGTGTAATTATGAATAACTTTGAGGTTGCTTTCTAAAACATGTTCAACTTAGTAAGTTTGTTGTAAACATTAAGTGTTTGATGGTGACTCAAAATCTTTCTATGTATGACAAAAGTGCACTTGTTCATCCTTAGAATTTTGTATACAAAAGGAGAAGTCTTGTACAATAGTTTGACCTCCAATGATCATTTTGGAATTCATCAAGTAGATGATTGACATTGTTTCAAAAGGATGTTTTTCGTGTTGGTATGTCCGTTTTTTCAAGATTATGTTCATTAGAGTAGAAGAATGTGGCTTAAAGAGGGTCAACAAATTTAAATCAGCATTGAAAACATTGTTGAAAAGAATGATATTCAAATCGTTGCAATCTTACTTTTGAAACAATCATCTAGGTTGCAACGTGATTTTCAATATTTTCAATTGTTTTTAAAATAATTATTTACAATGTAGTTTTTTATTTATAGTTTCAATGTGAAGGAGCCTTCTCTAGACTTCATTCTTTTCCAAATGAAGTATGAATTAGAGATGAAAATGAACAAATCAATATTTGTCTCAATGTTTCATATGATTGAATAAATATAATACAAGTGCTTGTAATTTTTCCATTTGTTTTATATTCTCAATGTTCTTTTTATTGTCAATTCTTTAAAGTAGGAGCATAAATGTTCCAAAAACAATCACATAGTTTATTTATATAATTTGTTTTTTTATTTTTTAAACAAGTATTGAAAGCATTGTTATTTAGATTGTTTTTTGTTTTGACTAGTATAGGATGGAGTTGTCACTAGTAGAAAAACATGTTTGCCACAATTGACTAAAGTAGGACTAAGTGTTCTATGCAACTATCTTGTGACTTTAGATCTCTCTACTTGCACCAAATCTAAAGTCACTGTTTTACATCATTGTTTTAAATCATTACTGCATTGTTTTAGTTACAAAATAGTTGAAGAATGATGTGTATTAATTGTTTTTGTCTCAAAGTAGTTGTAGAATAAAGTGTAGAATTACAAGAGTTGTAATAGAGTTCAAATTTTTAATAAATCCTAGCATTGTTGCTTGCATGTGAACCAGAAGCCTTAAGCTCATGAGCGTTGAGCAAGGAGTTTGTGAGCTAAAGCTTCTGAAACATATTATTTTTTTAGTAATTTTTTAAAAAAAAGTTTCAAATTTTGTCTAAAAATTCAAAAACTTTCTATTTATAGTAAATTTTGGGACTTCGGACTTCGGACTACTATTCCTACGACTATAGATATTAATTATTTATAATATGTGCTTTGTCAATTGCCATTTTCAATTGGAGAGGATCTTCAAACTTTAGTGCATTGTTTGAGCACTTGATTCACACACTACAATTCCTCTCCCTATAGAATTACAAATTTCTTATAATACACACTATAATAATTTGAACAAACAATACCTAGAAAATTACAAGTGGGTATAGTTTAGCCTTAAATACAACTACTTTAAACTAATTCTTATTATTAAATTCAAAATAATAATAATAATAATAATAAGTTCAAATTATTGTCTTAATAATTCTTATTATTAAGACAAGGCTTACCAATATAACGTGGAGTTTAATTTCATTCAAACCCAAGCCATTATATAAAGGTTTCATGGACCTCTTACATATAAACTCCAACATTATGGAGTTAATGAATGATCACTCCTACAAAAATAAAAAATTTAGAAGACATTGTCACAAAAATGGGAATAAATTTTTTATTTTATTTTTTTAAATGAAAAAAAATAACAAAAGAAAATGGAAAACAAGTATAAAGAAATATCAATTTCTTTTTTATATGTGAGTTGATGATTTAGGAATAACAAATGTAGTTTTTAGCAATTTATATCTTATTAGTTCAAACATTTGATTAATGACATGTATCCCTATATTTCATGAGTGCTTGAACATTATCCATTTGATATGCTTAAAATCATTTTACTCATAGCAAATGTAGATTCATACAATATAAATAGAGTACATAGAAGAATGTCACAATGCCTACTCTAAAACAACAATGGTTCCTATGCAAACAAGAAAAAAGTTCAATTTATTGAAGCAATCACTTATTGCATGAATTAATTTATCTTCAAGGATATCTATCTTTGCAAAAGTTCATATACAGGTAGTACAAGTGCTTGCAATTTAGATGTTGCTGATCAGCTCTAATAGTGGAAACAACTATTTTAGGAGGGAGGCTTCTACAGGGCCATTTCAATGTTTGTTCTCAAAATAGTGCAGAGAACTGTTGATTGCTGTCAGCCAGCAACTACCTAAAAAAAAATTGGTCCCGAAGTACAAAAAAAAGTCCTATTTTTTTTTTTTGGCTTGATTTGGCATGGTCTCGGCTATGCTGGATTCCTATGTTTTTGGGTTTCCGTTGCAGTTTCAGCGTTCCCAGACTGCGGAAACGCACAATCTTGTAGAGGCCTCCAATAGTCCAATACTTCCTAATGTATTCGCAAAGTTTAGATATATGTATGTGGGGATTGAGGAACATACCTATTGTAATTTGATACCCATTTTTATTATATGTGAACCTATGTAGATATTATTTAAATTGTGGGTAATGTAAACAAATTGTATGAATTTTGAAGCTTAGAAGTGTTAGTTCCGTAAATTAAATTGCAACTATTAACAAAGAATTTTCCTCTAGAGAGTATGGGGAACTTAAGAAAATTAGGATAAGAAGCTAGAAAATGCAATCAGAAGAAAATTAGGGGAAATTCTAGGAAAACAAATAGGTAAGATGATGATAAATAAGATTTAGTATACTACAAGAGAAAGGGATATTTTAAGTATAGTCTTAGAGACAATATTTTAAATAATGAACTTTTTAAGAGATTTTAAGTAAAAAATTGTCTTTCTACTAAAATTTTACTAGAAAGACATGTATTTTTGCTTAAAATCTCTTAAAGAGTTCATTATTTAAAATATTGTCTCTAAGACTATACTTAAAACACTCCTTTCTCTTGTAGTGGTAGAATAAACAAATTAGGCTAATGATGAAATGGTGACAAAATAGAAACCAAAAATGCAAAAAAGTAAATGAAAACAAAATACTACAAGTAAAAAATGAAACTAGAATCAAATTGCAAACCAAAAAATTTTAAAAAAAATTGAATTTAAAATAATTTTTTTTTAAAAAAAAGACCAAAAATAAAATATGAAACTAAATGTAAGTTGAAAACTACAAAAAATAATGTAAAAGAAAAACACAAAAAGAATTAGTACAATCAAATCTACTACAGGACTACTAGAATATGGAAGGGACCACTAAAATAATGAGAAAAATACCAAAATAGGATTTTTCAATACCTTAAAGTCTTTTATGGTAATTAAAGGAGTTTTGCAGTAAATTAGTACAATTTTCACCAAATTAGCATAGTTTGCAATAATTTGACCTTTTTTTCCACTAAAAATGGTGTTTTTACATTAATTTAGTAGTTTGTAGAAGAATTTCATTAACCCCAAAGGCGTTGAGGTGTGATTTTTGGCATTATAAATTTTTGGGGTAGCTCACTACAAATGGAGTTTTATTTTTTTTGCTAAAACTTTTACACAAGATGTGCCCGAGGAATAGCTTTAAGGCCCAACAATTTTCGTAACTTTTCACTTCGTAGTTAAGAAGTTATGGCATGATATGTCATTTTCTTTACTCGGAGGGCAACCCGGGCAGCTGAAAAAACTTCTTTAAAAAAACTTTTTTTCCAAAAGTGAAATTTCAAATTGATTCTTTAGATTTTTATAGACATGGGAAGCTTTGTTTCATCCATTTGGATTAAGGAGTCAAAAGTTATGAGTAATTTTAGTTTGTAGGTAGGTATGGTTTTAAAAAATTATTGGTATTGATGAAGCTCCCTCTTCAAGGCTGAGACCTGGTTAGTTATCCGGGTTACTTCCTCCTTGTCCCGATTCCCATGTGCCTCCCGGATCAACTCTTCCAATATCTCCATGACCTTGGAGGGTGGAACACTGCCCAGGGCTCTGCACACTCCCTGCAACACCTTTCTCTCCTCCAAGTGGTGCCTCCTGAAGTCATTGAGGTCCTGAATGATCTTCATCAAGGGATCCTGTCCCCAGACCGGATCTGATCCTTGGGTCTCTCCTGTAACCACGGGGATTTCCAGCGGTCGACTATCTCCGCCTACCTCTGGTTCTTCCTTCCTTTCCTGAGGTTCCCTTTGTCCTTCGAGACATCATCATCCTGGTTCTTATTGGCCTTAGGATCCTCTCTCTCATATTCTATCATGGCTGCTCCTACCTCGTAAGCCTCTTTCTCTCTTTCTCCCTTAAGAGATCTAGTGAGTGGTACAAGTGAAACAAAAATGGTGAAATGGAGGAGGGTTTTGACTTCCCAATCCCATTCACCATTTTGACCATCTGGTCCCGCATGACTAACCCCCAATCTATCTTCCGGTCTCCCGATAGCGCACCAAAAATGGTGTTGGCTACGGTAACCGTGATCCTACTTGGCCTATCCAGGTTCAGGATTGCCATCATGAATTGCAGTAGTCTCTTGTGTCTAACCGAGATACACTCCGACACTTTGAAGCCATCCTTCGGGTTGGTGGGTCTCCGGAACTTACCCAGGTGGAACTTGTCCGTCCGAGTGCCCGTCGCGTCTCCGCCTTGCTCAAACGCATACACCTTGTGCCACATCGCTGTGTTCCACTCCCTCGGCAACGCCCGGACCGTCCCCTTCCATTCGTTGGTCTGGCCGTCCAGTAACTCCTCCACCATCTCCTCGTCCTTCAGATTCCACGGACGAGCCATAAACCCCTCGCAACCCATCTGCCTGAGGTCTTCCTCCAACTCCAGCTTATCTTGTGCATCCGTAGGCACGACCGGATTGACATTCCGGAAGGCTAGAATTAGCCCCTCCTATACCTCACTTGCCATTGTTCGCTCTTCGCTTGTGCTAACTAGGTGCGGTCCAACTTGACTGAACTCTCCGCGCTCAAGAATCTCTCAACAGGTCCCGTGTTACTCACTCAAGTCTGCGCCAGACCGGATTGATAGACCACCTATCCCTCTTCTCTCTCTATAGACCGGATACGCTCTCTCTCTCTGCCGGAAGACCCTTTCTCGATTTGTGAGCAAGAAAGTGGCAGGACCTGGCCCTACTCCCTAGTCTTATACTTTTCACTAAGCATTAATTACTGACCGTTAGGTTTAAACTAGTCTGGTCACGTGGGAGAGTTCCCAACGATCCCTAGGCTTGGTAGCCACTCATTGCCTATCCGGTCTCGGTTGCTAGGTGGGCTGGATCTGGATTTCTTTTTTCGTCCCTTAACGTAGTTTTCTGTTTCTGGTTTCCGGTCTTGGCCCTAATTGTATGTCAAACTAAGAAAACAACAAAAAATGGGGATTGAATAGATCCCTTTTTCCCGTATTTTGTTTACGAACCTAGTTAGGTGGATTCTAGGTTGCCACAACCCCCCCTTGCTTTCCAATCGCAACCGCAACTTGGCATAAGTGTCACCAATGTGGCAATGAATTGGACCCAAAAGCTCCGGCCGCGCGCTCTCATCTCCAACACTGTACAACTTAATTTTGAAATTCAAAGCCATCTTTCATGCCCACCTGCACACACCACTCTATCGCAGACTTCCAAAATTACTCAGATCTTGATCTGCAAGAACTAAACCCTAAACTCCTCCACCATCACAATACAAATAGGAAGAATCCTCAAATCCTAATTGGTGAGAGAACAGGAAGAAGCCACAAACCCTAACTGGTGAGAGAGCAGGAAGAAGCTCCAAATCCTAACTGGAGGGGAGACAACCTGAATCGAGACCCTCATTGTCGATTTGCTCCCCATTGTCGATATGCTCCGCATCGATCTAGGGCAATCTGACGGCCACCTAAGTAACAACTATCCAACGGATATACTAACGACCTGACGAGTTGATGACCTACCAATTGATAACCTAGCCACCTGGATTAATTACCTAGCCAACTCACAAAGGCAGTTGGACTAATTAAGACTTTTAGTAGAATAAATGGATATTAAGGGGGGTATCCTAAGTCTAATTTTTTTCTAAATCACCCTATTAATCTACACCCTATAGTATTTATAAGATTGTGGCAACCTAGAATTCACTCCAGTAGGATCTTAAACAAAATACGGGAAAAAGGGATCTATTCAATCCCCATTTTTTGTTGTTTTTTTAGTTTGACATACAATTAGGGCCAAGACTGGAAACCGGAAACAGAAAACTACGTTAAGGGACGAAAAAAGAAATCCGGATCCAGCCCACCTAGCAACCGAGACCGGATAGGCAATGAGTGGCTACCAAGCCTAGGGATCGTTGGGAACTCTCCCACGTGACCAGACTAGTTTAAACCTAACGGTCAGTAATTAATGCTGAGGTAAAAGTATAAGACCAAGGGGGCAGGGCTAGGTCCTGCCACTTTCTTGCACACAAATCGAGAAAGGGTCTTCCGGCAGAGAGAGAGAGCGTATCCGGTCTATAGAGAGAGAAGAGGGATAGGTGGTCTATCAATCCGGTCTGGCGCAGACTTGAGTGAGTAACACGGGACCTGTTGAGAGATTCTTGAGCACGGAGAGTTCAGTCAAGTTGGACCGCACCTAGTTAGCGCAAGCGAAGAGCGAACAATGGCAAGTGAGGTATAGGAGGGGCTGATTCTAGCCTTCCGGAATGTCAATCCGGTCGTGCCTACGGATGCACAAGATAAGCTGGAGTTGGAGGAAGACCTCAGGCAGATGGGCTGCGAGGGGTTTATGGCTTGTCCGTGGAATTTGAAGGACGAGGAGATGGTGGAGGAGTTACTGGACGGCCAGACCAACGAATGGAAGGGGACGGTCCGGGCGTTGCCAAGGGAGT
The DNA here is from genome assembly GCA_947034885.2 of Thuidium tamariscinum. NCBI lineage: Eukaryota > Viridiplantae > Streptophyta > Bryopsida > Hypnales > Thuidiaceae > Thuidium > Thuidium tamariscinum. Next base: position 121,507 of record OX344749.2, read on the forward strand.
GGAATGCAGCGATGTGGCACAAGGTGTATGCGTTTGAGCAAGGCAGAGATGCGACGGCCACCCGGATGGACAAGTTCCACCAGGGTAAGTTCCGGAGACCCACCAACCCGAAGGATGGCTTCACCGTATCGGAATGCATCTCAGTTAGACACAAGAGTCTGTTGCAATTCATGATAGCAATCCTGAACCCGGATAGGCCAAGTAGGATTACGGCCACCGTAGCCAACACTATTTTTGGTGTGCTATCAGGAGACCGGAAGATAGATTGGGGGTTAGTCATGCGGGACCAGATGGTCAAAATGGTGAATGGAATTGGGAAGTCAAAACCCTCTCCCATTTCACCATTCTTGTTTTACTTGTACGACTCCTTAGACCTCTTGAGGGAGAAAGAGAAAGAGGCTTACGAGGTAGGAGCAGCCATGATAGAGTATGAGATTGCGGACCCGGAGGCTGAGAACGACCAGGATGAGGAGGTCTCAGAGGAAGAAGGTCAGGATGAGCAACAAGGGGATCCACAAGAGAGAAAGGAAGAGCCAGAGGTAGGAGGAGATAGTCTGCCTCTAGAAACCCCCGTGGTTGCAGGAGAGACCCAAAGAGCGGATCCGGTCTGGGAACCGGATCCCTTGATGAAAATCATTCAGGACCTGGATGACTTCAGGAGGCACCACTTGGAGGAGAGAAAGGTGTTGTAGGAAGTGTGCCAAGCCCTAGGCTCTGTTACACCCTCCAAAATCATGGAGGTATTGGGAGAGTTGATTCGGGAGGCACATGAGAGTCGAGACAGGGAAGAAGTACTCCGGTTAACGAACCAGGTCTCAGCCCTGAAGAGGGAGCTTCATCACAACCAAGAGGAATTGGACGAGGAGAGACAACTCTCCACTCAGGCCCGGAACACTCTCGGAGAAATCCGGGAGTTCATCACCCATCCAGGCGAGATCCTCAACAAGACCATGCTGTTCGACAAAAGGGTGTTGGAGGCAGGCAAGATGATAGGTCCCCTATTGTTGACGACGCTGGTGGCCTACAACAAGAAGATGGAGGCTGCGCTGGAGAAGTGGTGAGCAGTGGTCACAGAGGTCCAGGCTAGCTCTGTTCCGGTCCCATGACCGGAAGAGCAGAAGATGGAGGTGGAGCAATCAAAGACACAGCCACCAACTGCAGTCAAAATGGAAGCCGGCGTGTCCGAGTCAGCAAAAGAAGAAGAGAAGAGGTCTGAAGCCGTGACGGAGGAACCCATTCAACAAACCAGGATTGAAGAACCCCGGGTTTCCGAGCTCGAAAAGACCAAGGGACCGGAATCGGAGCCAAGTGTGTTGCGGGAGGTCGCCTGGGGGACGTCACCACCAAGGGAGAAGATCAAGTTCATCAACCTGATCGATGAGTCTCCGAGCAAGTCATCACCCATGGTTATCGTGCAACCGAAGACTAGTGAAGAAGTGAAGACAACGGTGCAGGTCCTCCCGATATTGAAGACCGGATCTAGATCCGAGTCGCCAAGCAAGGGACCAGTCCGGATTGTCGAGAGAATGGGGGAGCAGACCCCGTAGAGCAAGGTAGCCCATCATCCGCTAATCACCGGATTCAAGAGGAAGGTCACGGAGACACCCACGGTGAAGCGGAAGGCCCGGGTAGAAGAGGAGGAAGAGGAGTCAGAAGAGGAAGATGAGGACTCAGAGGAGGAGACTGACTCCGGTGATGAGTCGGACCAGTACTCAGATGCCGACCAAGCACTGGCGGAGACCAAGAAGACTAGGGCCAAGGCGCGGGGTAAGACCAAGCTAAAGCCCAAACCAGTCAAGATGTACCGGTCTCCGAAGAAGCAGCCTGCCCGGAAAGGTGCCTTGCCTATCAAGCGGCCGAGGAAGTAGGGAAGCATTAACACCAGATAGATAGAAAGGTGGCTAACCTTTAGCCAAAGCAGGATATATTTAGGGTAGGAGTTTTGAACCTAGACCGGATCCAGATTTGTAGGATCTAAGATCCTATTTTGTTGGTATTTTTGGAGTTTTGTGGAAGTCAACCCACCCAAGTTGTAGAGGAATGTCACGTGGCATTCTTTGTGGTTGGTTTTGATTCCATTTTCACTTTTAGGTTTGCTTGTAGTTTAGTATTTAAACCCGGTTTGTAATTGAATCCGGGCGCGCATTATATTATCGTTTTTTCACAAGTTTTTGTGTTGCAAATACAAGTCAGAGCCTTTCTGATTCACTCTGAAGTGGACTGTGTGCATGGGACCCTGTCAAAGTCTTATGGTGACGGTTAGGATTGCAACCTTGTGTGGATGAGTGTATGCTTGGATGTTCAGTTTATCCGGTCTCTGAACTTAAAGTGAATTCGGTTTTGATAGGGAATTTGTGTAAGATCCGACAGTGTTTTCCGGAACAGGTCTAGGGAGTAATCGACGGAGATAGACACTTGTAGAGTCTGGGTTTGAGATCGGGAAGCACCCGGCCAAACGCCAACTGAATGGTGATCCGTTTTCTTTAGAAGAAAGAAGGACTAGTGAGGAAATTCAGTTCTCTTACACAAGCTACCGCCCTTGTTCTGCCAGGACTTAGACTAACTGGATAATCTGTCGTTGTAGCATTTGTTAGAATTAGGCAGGAGTGCTTGCGTGACCTGTTGGGCCGGATCAGTTTTGGTCTAGTTGTGAGGTATTCCGGTCTGGTTTTAGTATTAGTTTATTTTTCCTTACAAGTGGAACTTCTAACACTATAAAACTTGAAGGGTAGGAGTAAGCTTCCTTCCTAAACGCCCATACAAGTAGACCCCTCTTGTTGCCGAGGTTAAACCTACATCTGGTTACTATTCTAGGGACTAGAACAACTCTTAGTATCCGGTCCCTGGCCCCATATCTAGTAAGAGTAAGTAAGAAAATGATAAATACGATGGTATAAGTAAATAAGTAATTCTCTTAAGTCGAAGGATTGATCTAGTATCAAGTCCAAGGTAAATCATAGGAACCCTTGAGACCAAGACCGGATCAGCCTTTTGCTTGGGGTTTTGGTGTGGTAACTACTAACGTATTCCGGTCTTTCGTCAACTTTCGACCAAATCCTTTGGGAACGATACACGAGTCACTTTAAGGCTAATTTAGTTCATTCTAACGCCTTAGAGAAGGAATTGTGCTTTCCTGTGCTACGACAAAGATACCTCATGGTATTTTTTATACACTATAGTATATAAAATCATATTATAATTTTTACCTTGAATATTTATTTGGCACCCTAAATTTGTTTGTACGTATCTTTGTACTTCTCACGCTCACTGCACCCCCCGAGCAATTTTGTATATGAACAGCATGTGAGTGGAGTGATGAACATAAACGGAAGCAAGGCTAAAGAGAAGTTCATGAAAAGACTTGACTGACGACAATGTATGGTGGCCATTTCAGCTGTACTTGAGTATCTGAAGGGTGGTGCATTTCGGTATGCACTGTCCATGGACTTAGAGTTCTGTGAAGATCGTATGATAGTGGATGAATATGATGAGATTAGCATATTGATGCTCGGCCCACAGGTTCTTACTCTTTAAGTTTCCATTAAAATTATAGCGAATGTTATTGCGTGGTGGTGCAGGACGGCCGTAGAATGAAAGATCACGTGAACAGTGTAGTTGTTATTGTGCTGTCTTTTTTGGAGGAAATTGCTAATTTAAGTGTGAATCTTAATGGGGACTTGAACTGTTAGAATCCCATGCATTTTTCTATGTGTGATGGATTGATTGTTCTTGTTTTTAGTTTACGGAGACTTCTCTCATGTGCAGTTGTGGGCAAGGATAGCAGTTCAAGAGATGTACGACTGGAATGCAAAATTCTTTTCCCACATTCTTGTTCTTCCCTTTTTTCCTATGCTACCAATGATGTATAACAAGAATGCCGCTACTGAAATTTCTGAACATAGTGTAGAAGCAGTTGCGGAGCACAATTTTGTAAATAAGGGCAGAGTTGGAAGCGAACATATGTAAAAGCCGAATGCAGTAGTGAGTCATTTTTTATGTTTTATGTACTGTCTTGCAAACATGTGTAAGTGAATATTGACAATGTATTGGAAGTGCAGATTTGGCCAGATGTTGTGACCTCTATTTCATTACTACGATATCAATGCAAGAAAACAAGGGAGCCTTTGAAGTTCAGACATGCACAAATGAAATGTGGAAATGATTGGATGCTGTTAAAGATATTTTCCTGAAAATGCCATCAATGAATATGACTGCACAGTTAAGTATTTAAAGTGCAAAAGTAAGTAACCCTATAGAGGACACATGAGGAATTATGTGTTGTTGAAGGTTCTATGCAGGATCGCGCTAGTATAGTAGTGGTCTGTTGTGGATAGTGGCAATAGTTTTTGGAATAAACAAGGATTTTTTTGTGGAAGGTGATATTTGCTTCATTGCACTCATAATTTAATCTCATACTGTATGTCATATGTGAACAGGGTGTTCAAGGATTGAATGCATCAAAACCTCAAATAGTAAGCATACAAAATGTAATAGCATTTTGTGTGCTCATTTATGGCATAGTTAGCAAGAGTAGGATGTACATAGTATAGGAAACAGAGACACATGGGTTAAGGATGAGTAGGTAGAAATTGTGTAATATAGTGACACTCTATCACCAATTGGAGCAAGTCGTGGACGTTTGTAAGCATTGTTTGTCCAAAATTGACTACCTTGTATTTTTCAAATAAATGTAGCCTGTCCAAGAAGACTAATTTTGAAGCTACGAATGTGGCATTATATGAAATGGCCGAAAAAAGTTGAATGTGATCAGAAATTAATGCTAGAGTTAGCGCTTAGCACATCTACATGTGGAAGTTTTTGAGCACCATTTAATCTTCAGTTGGAGGTGTCAATTTAAACAATACAAATCTGTTTTTATGGTCGATTCAGTGAACACTTTGTTGTTCTTTTTGAACATGAATGTATTGAAATGATCAACAAAATGAACATTCTTGTGTTCATGAACAACAAGAAAATGTAAAAATGAACAACTAAATCAACAAGTTTCAGTTAAGCAATGTCCAAATCAACACGTCCTAATTAACAAAAGAGTAACAAATAAATCAACACTTTTTTGTTTCATTTTTGTTAATTTGGACAGGGTTTTTCTAGTAGTGAGAAGACCTCAAACCTGCAAACTCCCTTGACAATTGGTGTATTAATTAGCGGGATTGGGAGCATATGACATCAAATTGAGACCTATTTTAGGTCTATTCCTACTCCCCTTTTACCTACTTAAGGGCCTAGTGAAGGAATTGGGTTCAAAAAAGTCAAACTCCAAAAGTCAGTGGGATTTTCCTCCAACTTGGGTTCCAACCTACACTAAGTCACTAAGTTTTGTTGAGTGTTAGAGCATAGTTTAAGGGGTAAATTGTTTCCTTTAAACTAATTATGGCCTTCCGAATCCAACAGTGCAATTCATTTACAATTTAGAGTTAAATTCCAAAAGTTAGCATTTGGAGACAACAAACATTGAAGAAAATGGAGTTTGGGTCCTCTAATATGGAATTCGATGATTGGGCCCCCAATGGCTGTGGGGAACACGTGGTGAACATGTGGGGAACTTTGGAAGCACATGGGAGCAAAGCGAGGAGCAAAGTACATCTTAAAAAACAAGGAGATGTAAGCCCAAATACTTGGGTGTAGGTAAATTTGAATTTCAAGTAAAAAGTAGGTGGAAACATATGGGAACAAGTCCCATGTAAGAACTTGTAGATTTTGGGAAGACAAAAGTAGGTAAATTACAAGTTTTTGTAAGTATTAGTTGGAATTTGGATTCTAAATTCAAATTCCATAGATCATAAATAGATAATTAGATTTAAGAAGTAGTCACATGTATGGCCAAGCTTTATTTTTCAATCTAGTTTTTCTTAATAGATTAAGGGGGAGTGGGGTGAATGCCACTTTTGGGTATAAAAGGGGTGGTTTCTCTCTCCTCATGATCTCTCTTTCTCATTCCCTACATTTTCTGGGAGTAATATTGGGCCCAAGTTATATTGGATTTTCTTGGCTTATAGTGCTAAGAAACCTTTGATAGTTTTTGCTTGGGTTTTTACACCCTTGGGGCACTTTTTGTTGGCACCTTGGGAATTTGAGACCCCCCCAAGCTTATGTAATACTTTATAAAGTTATTGTTGAAGAATTTTCTGTACTTGTAGGCCATTTGAATGTTATTGTGGAAGAGATTGTGAGGAATCGAGGGATAACTTGAGAGGTGACTTATAAGAGTATACCGCTTTTGTGTAACCTTCTCTTTTCCTCTTCCCTTGTTCACAATAATATAGGATTCTTATTGGGGATGGCGAAGCTTTGGCTTCCATAGGTCATTAGCAAACCAAAGGTCTTAGTCAAGTGTCAAAATTATCATTTTCATAGCAAAGCTTTGAACCTCTAAAGTCTTAGTGGGGCACTTGTCAAAAGCAAACCTCCTTGAACAAATCTCAATGTTTAATTTCCAACACGTTAAGCTTCCAACAAATTAGTGTTAATTAGTTTTTTTAGTAGGATAGGAGCTAAAACTATACATTTAGTTTAGCAAGTGTATAGTTAATTAGAGGTTAGAATAGTGCATTCAACTAAAATACTCCAGTCCAATTGGAGCCTCCAACCGAACAAAAATCCCTTGCTAGGCACTGAAGCCGAGTACGGGAGCTATTAATCAAGGTCGGTCAAGCTGTAATCGAGGAGGTCGGGATGTTAATCGAGGTGGGTCTTGGCTGCTCAACCACGGGTCTAAGGGTCTAGGGGTCTAGGGGTAAAAGGGGATAGAAAAATCAACATTAATATTAGAAAAGAGATAGTTTAGGGGTTAGGAAAAAATCCAACCCATTAGAGGAAATAGTCTAGAAAGTAGTGTAGGAATTTGAAGCCAATTAATTCAACAAAGGAGGAGCTGTAGACATGGCGTGGAACGAGGTGGACCTTGAGGACGCTGCTACACATGCACTGAAGGTAGGTTCTTAACTCTAGCTTTCTTCTTTTGATTTAAGTGACTTATGCAATTAAGTACTAATTAGGGAGAAGGGACTAGTGGCCTAATTACAATTAGGAAACGGCAATTAGCAAACTAGAATAGACAAGGACAAAATTCAGTGATAAACTTAGCATACATAAAATAGACTAGAGGAACAAATACATAGAATAGATTAGAAGAACAAATACATAAAAATAGAGTAAAAGAATAAATATCTATAAATAGAATAGAGGGAGAAAGTCATACAAGTAGAGTAGAGGGATAAATACCTACAAGTAGAATAGAGGGATAAAATACCTACAAGTAGAATAGAGGGATAAAATACCTACAAGTAGAATAGAGGAACAAAATACTTACAAATAGATTAGAGGGATAAATACGTACAAGTAAAGTAGAAGGATTGAATACATAGGATAGAATAGAGGGAGAGATACATACATGAAGAGTAGAAGAAGAAGTATCTAGAAGTAGAATAGGGAAACAAATATATTGAGATAAAGCAAAGGAATAAACATATAGGGTAGAATAGAATTGAATAATCACTTAGAAGAAAGTACAATGAACTAGATACCTAAATAAAATAGAAAGAATGCTTTAGGTAGAAACAACTTGCATATTAGAATAGATAGGATAGCAAAAGATCCATTGCTTGGAAAGTACAGTGGATTTGACGCTTAAACACCCATAGGAGTTAGAATTTAATAGAACCTGGTTGTGTAACGCTTGATTCTAAGGATAGGAATAAAGCATCCATATGAGGCGAACGGGCGTTGTCTGTCTTATCTATGCCTCATATGATTGCCTTTTTTTCTCTTCTTTGCCCTTCACTACTTGCATTGTCCCTTCTACGCTTAAACCACATTCTCTTCTTTGGTCACATTTCCAATGCAATTTTACGAATTGAGTGTGCGCGTTTTGGCTTTATTTGGAAGGGGGGTTATACTTTCGTGTGCAGGGTAGTCATCTAGATGGGACTGATCCTTATGGTTTATATTGTAATGGTTCCCTTCCATCTTTAACTATTCCTTGATTGCAACTTGACTGCAACTTGTTTTATTGTGGTACAATCGATTTAATTTTGATTTTCTTGCCTTTTAAATTTTGAGTCTATATTTGAATTTCTAAAATGCAGTCAAGGATTTTAAGCAATGAAGAAAGAAGTCTCATAGTTCACATGCATTAGAAAAGAACATGATGTAAAGACATTTGCAAATTATTAAACTTAGGTTGACACTTGACAATGTCCACTATGTTAACAAAATGGAAAGTTCATGGTATTCTTCAAACGAAAAAACCAAGTCAACAACCTTTCAAACTGCCCATCAGCCCATGAAAACACAATGAGATTTAGGTTAAGAGGTCAATAATGATTGCCGCCTAACTCTTGCCATGTTTGCAAAGAAGTTTGAAGTCCATTGAAACACTATATGTGGTTATATTTGAAAGTTGGGTTTCGAGAATAGACTTGCATGTTGAAAACTTTTTTTTAGCATACATCATCAGGCACTTAGGTTAGAATTTGTAAGAAATTATTGTCATTGTATTGAGGAAGATTGGAAAAATATTATTTGGATTGATGAATCATCATTTGAGTTAGGAAAAGCATCTCACCATATTAAAGTTTGGCGAAAGGTTCATGAAACATATCTTTTTTCTTGTTTGGCACCAACATTTAAGTCGAGTCAATCATTTAGTATGGTTTAGAAAAGCCTTTGAAGGCTTTGACAAAAGCTTGATAGTTATAATACCTGAATGTCAAAGAATTGCATTACATTTTGTTCAAAATGTCTATAAAGGCACCTAATTAGGCTTCTATTCCATGATAATTCAAAGAATCTTATATTTATAGAAGATGGGTCCCCAGTCCATTTGTGAGCGCTCCTGAACCCACCCTAGAGCTAAGAGTTTATCACACGAGTCCTGTGTCTAATTGAGTTTTCTTTCTAATTGGGTATTAAAAGAAAGCCTTCCAAGCAATGAACTCTTTTAGTCACGTCTTTTAAGTGTTTTTAATCTAATTTTGTGGTTATAATTCTATCTATTCTATTCTAAAATTCAACCAAGCGATCCTACTCTACTCTATTCTATCAATTGATATTGTGCCTAAATCTAATTCCAAGCATTTGGTAAAAAGAAACTTAATAGTAAAACAATGAGAATGAAAATCAAATGTGAGCGGTTTACCTCCTCTACGTAAATCTCCATAGTCCCGTCGTCAAACATCATCATGTGTAAATATTCTCCCACAACCTCGCCATCGAAATCATCCCAGCTCTCCATCTAATCCATAATAATTCTCACGTTGTTGGTCAATTAAATCTACTCTGGTTAAAAGGAAACTAAAGGTTATGTAGCGTTAATTTGATTGCGTAATTCTTTTAATTCCTGAACCCCCGGTAATTAGAAAATACCACAATTCAAATTAGTCTACCTATTTTGTCAATGCTCTATTTAATGGAAATTTAATGGTTAGCTACTTGTTGTTTTTAGTTTTTATTTTGGTCCGAATTTGATATTTTAATTCCAATTTAGTTCAAATTGAATTTAATTAATTTGAATGGGAAATTAGTGTCAAATCTTTTCAAATCTAATTAATTTTGGAATTAATTTATCCCCTTAAGGAAATTAGTTGTCAATTTGTCCCTTCCCCTTTGTCTTATTGGAGTATTTTAAATCAAAACTATTATCAAATCTTTTCAAATCTAATTCATTTTAAATTTGCGTTAATTTGTAAAGAAATTAGTTGTCAATTTGTTTGTTTTCTTTTTGGCTTATTAAGCCTAATAAGCCAAAACCAATAAAATCCAAACCTTCTAAGAATCTAATTAATGACTAACTACCAAAGAACAAAGAACATTCCTAAAGAACAAAAATCAATTCAATAGTAAGATTCCTAAGAAATTAGTTTTTAAAACAAACAAGGGTCAAGGCAAGGGAATAAGAACCAAATTCAATAGTGATTATTCTTCAACAATTAGTTTTTTAATAGATCTTGAGGTTCCGGTGCCTTAATCTCCTAATTCTTTCTTTTCTCTTTCATTCTTGTTTTTGTCATGAGTTGCAAAGTTGGGAGAGAGAGAGGTGGCTATGGCGGCGGAATGTTGTGGAGAATTTAGTGACCAAGTTTTTGAAATCCCAAAGGTTAGATTTTTAGTGAAGATCAAAAAATGTGGGGTTGTGGCTTCCAGTGCCAACCCAAAGATTTTCAAGAAAATCAAATTTTTGTGATGTCAAAGTGTGACTTGGTGAGCCCTGAACTCACCGAGTCTGGCTCCCCGTATTCAGTCGCTGGACCTCCATGCTCAGTTGCTGGACCTGTACTCCAGCGCCACGTGTTGCTCCGTGATTCGCCGGACCCCTCCCTACTGCCGCGCTGGCTCCTTGCTACGTGTCCCGGCGTGAGTGGCCCGAGCTAGGGCTGCCCCACACCAAGGCTATGCCGTACCAAGGCTATACCGCACTCACTGGGGTATACCGCACTCACTGGGTGTTATCTAATATTTTTTGATTTTCCAACACTAATAACCTTACTTTGAAGGTTGACTAATTATTGAGCATGACAATGGAATGAGAGGTGAAATATCATAAATGGATGAACTAACGTCCCCTAAACTTCAATTACGTCCAAAGTTTGACCCCTTTTCTTTCAAGTTCGAGGGATCCTTTTAATGTATTATAATATGAAGACCGTTTGGGTTTTATTGGTTTCAAGTTCAAAGCTTCGCCGTTTAACCCACTTTCTTGCCAATGGATTACGGTTGGCTATAATGCGTTCTTCTAGTATTTTGGAAATTTTAATCGCAAAAGGAGGTACACATGATAGTGTTTAAACCAAACTTTCACTTTAAATTCTTAAAATTTCTTAGTATTTTGAAATTTTGCAACCAAAGGAGGTACACATGATAGTGTTTATACTGAACTTTAGCGCTCAATGCTCAAAATTTCCGTGAATGAGTGGCAAAGGAAGTGTTGAGGCTTTGCCTCCGGAGTATATGTGACAAAGGAATAGAAAATGAAGGGGCCCTAAGCCTTCAAATCTTGAAGAACTAAATACAAAACAAGACTTGGCCAAAATCTTTGGTCCAAGTGGTGCCCTGACCGTGTCGGTGACACAAGTAACAAAAGAACAAAGCGTCGGTATGAAAAATAAGGGTACTGGCAACCTTGAGGGGGGCCCTTATATACCCATGGCCGGGCCCCTCTCCGTAATTGCCAGTGAAAACACTTTGTTACTTCTTATCCTAAACTACCCTAATGTAATTCCAAAATATTAGTTGTTTAATGGTGGAAATTTCTAAAAACATCCCCATTTGGCAAACGAAATCTTGGCCAAATCAAATCCAAGATCTTAACCCAAAATATTTTGGAATTAACCCTAATTTACGTAGATATTTTGCAAATTAATCAAAAGTCATTTTGAAAATTGTCTTTCTTTAGTCCAAAGATGGATTTTTACGCAAGAAAGAGATCTTGACCAAATCCAATCTTTAATTTTCCAAGAGATATTTTCAAAATCACTTCTAAGTTCTAATTAACCGCAATTAACAATTAAAAAGTCAAACTAAGAGTTGACCCTCTCTATCTTTTAGGGAACAACTCGAAACGGAAAACCGTTTGCGCCATTGTCTTCAGAAGACCCCATTAAGCCAAGGGGACCCCTAACCCGTCACTCCTAGGCCGTTTGCGCGCCCAAATTGGAATTACAGTAACTCCAATTAAAAGTCAAAAATTTAACTTCTAGGATTTGCACATTTTGATGAATCTGTCAAGCCAAGGTTGTTAGGAATGTCCGTGAGAGTAAGGAATGACTCCTTATTTGCGACAATCGGACATCATTCGCTTCTGATACGCCGGTCAACCCGCCGCCAACTTGTAAATTCCAATGAAATTCGATGTTGATACCGGTTCTGGTAGTTGAGAATGTCGGAATGTCGAAATGTCTTTAAACTTCACTGGGCGCTTATTAAGCACACAAAAACCTATCCTAATTTTTAGTGAGATTTTACCGCATCATACGTAATTCCTATGAATTTACAAACATTTCTATGTGCGATCGACTTCCCATGGAGTCAACATGGAATTTCGAAAAAATCCGAAATAAATTGGGCAGTATCTAGGGCGCTCCTAGATTCTTGGTGTAAGTCCCACGCGACCTTACACTATTTTAATTTTAGTAATTTGGAATTACTTTGCTGAATTTGGACAATTTAATTTCCGATGCCCGGAAATCTTAGACAATTGTTTGATTCTTGTTCGGTCCTGGCATGCTCCTACCCTTGAAACACCTTTCTATAGTCTTCAATCTCCAATCGTCCATCTTTTACCTCGTGAAGCTTAAATTCTCCAAGTCAATTGCAGTGATTTTACTTTTAAATCCAATTTGTTCCAAAATCCAATTTAAGCCTTGATAGATCTTCTAGGTTCATTGTAGACTCTCTTAGCTTAGTCAGTATGTCATGTGCAGTCTTAAAAGGTTGATTTTGCACAAACAGTCACTAGGACTAACTAACTCTCGATTCCTTATTTCTCTCGGAATTACTAAATCTTCTCATAAACTTACTTTGGAGACTTAGAATGATTCAAATTTCTAGGATTAGGAAATTTCCACCGTCTAAGTTGGTTTTCCACCATTTTGGCATAGACTGACATCAAAACTCCTTCAACACTCTTTTTGTGTCTTTTTCTTGAATAATTTAGCTAATTTTCTCTATTTAATCGCGAAAAATGGACCCAAAGTCTTGAGTGCCATCTCAAGGGCTCACACCATTGTAATAAGTTTACAAATAAATGGAAGGTTGTTCATGGCCTTCAAAAGCTCGACTGGCTTGTACATTCATCAAATTTGAATTTCATCGAGAACTTGTGCAAGATGCTAAAAGACTTGTTGCACCACCATGATCGATCAAAGAATAAAGAAGAGATGAAAGGCATCATTCAAGCAATATGCAATGAGGTCACCAATTCACCATAAACCACTTGCAAGAACTCATTGCAAGTATGCGAGTACAAATGCAAGTAGTGATTTCAACTAAGGGAGGAAGTACCAAATGATAGGGACTATTTAAAATACTTCTTCACAATTTCATCATTCTCAAATTTCCATGTATATTTTAGTTCCATCATGTACTAATCTTAAGTATGATTCCAATGCAATTTGCAGTTTCAAAATCCGACTATTTTCTAGCAAGATTTACCTCCCTAAAATTCATACAATGTTTGCTGAATTGTCACTTTGAAAAAAGTTCCTAAGGTTTCTTTACCTGACTATACTGTAACGAAGGTCTACATACAATAGAATATCAAAATTCTGCAATGCCTCAACAAACTTAATGTCGTCAATCAGAACGTCGCACATCTCCCAACGAAAAGAATGCCTGCTTGGGACAAAGACATAAACGAAGTGATTCGGGGCACAATACAAACAGCAAAGAAAATCCGTACAACCACACAAACCAGGTCATGAAGACACACGGATGCAATTCAAGATATCTTGTAGTTCCGCGAACCCGCAAGCGTGGGAGACCGAATGCATTCGACGTAGTGGAAGTGAATTCACTTGTCGTGTCCCCATGAGGCCACTTGCGGCTGGTGGTTTGTTGTTTACAATCGAACTCGCTTCTTTTGTGTCAAAAAAAAAAAAAAAAAGCGAATTCGCTTGCCAAATTGGCATGCGGGCAGGGCAGGGTTCAACTCTTCAACCCTGCTGTTTCTGTGAGATGTGAGTTCCAGCTAGCACTCTTGTCAACACACTGTTTAGCTTGACAACTTCAGAAGAACTTCCCCGCCATTGAATAGGGACAAGTCTTCCCAATCCTTCTACCCTCCAGTCATGCCGCAAGATGGGTTGATGATATCGTCGATTCAAGAAAAAATTGGGCGTACAGGCATCCCCTATTGCATCCCCTAATGCATCCAACCAAAATCATCACAAGCAACTTCAGATTCATCTTCCAAATTAGAGACTTGTATACAACCACTAGTTTCATACCACATTGTACAAAACCACAGGCGGCGACAATGGCGAGGTCTCGCATGAGCAGTGGCCCATGAACCCTTACAATCACACCATCCACACGACCCTGTCACAGACCCAATTCTCCAGGAGGTGCACATTGGAAAATTCGTGGAGCATTACAATGCATGCTTACAATGCAACCTTGACTTTCACGTTGCACCTACAGACCAGAAACTAATCAATTCACGGACATGTCACCGGTTATCCCAATTGTCCAAGAGGCCCCTCCAAGCGTTTGAATGACTATCAGAATCAAGGGCGCTCTCAACCGAAACAGAAAAGTCGAGGACGCGCAAGCAGTCGCAAACAACCCACACCAACGCCCTCGGATACATGCCGACTTGACTTGGAAAATTTGTGTAATATTACATTGCATGCTTACAATAAAACCCTGAGCATTGACGTTGCAGCTACAGACAAGAAACTAATCGAATCACTTCGAGAACGTGTCGAAGATGGTGGTGTGCAGGGGATCCGCAAGGTGTGTGGCCCAGTTGTCCAGGGGGCCCTTGCCCGTGGCGGCGGCCTGCACGGCGAACCCGAAGGCGGCAACCATGGCCAACCTCGCGTGCTTAATTTCGGCTAATTTCAGAACCTCCTTCTTCTCGGGGTCGTCGGCCAACTTCAGCGGGTCGAAGTACTTGCCACCCGGGTACAGACGCTTCTCGGGGTTCAACTCCCCGTTCCTGTAGAACTCGATCAGTCCCACCAGAAGGGCTTCGATGTAAACCAGGCTCGTGATGCTGAACGGCAGGGGCAGACCGAAGTACGAAGCACCGTCCACCAGCTCCACCTGCCAACACACGGAGCGACGCAATCCCACACTCCCGTGTCACAACTCCAATGTTATCTTACAAGCCTCAACTAAAGCACCCACACCATCCATTCCTTTCAGTGAGAAGAGCCAGCTTCGTGGCCACGATCCACTAGCATTCTTTATTGCTTTCTACACCGTGCTGGCGGATAGGGATCGTTACCAGGAGAACTCCGAGAATCACCAAGCACGACCCCGAACCCCACGAAAGCGCAGGATACACATTGCATTGCTACACCGAGCGGACAACCATCGCAATCAATCGGACGCACACACCGCAGGCGGGTTCAGCTCCACGCAATTTAGCAATACAATCACCAGCAGAGAAAACCTCACCTTTCCGGCGTCTTGCCACGTGACCCCCGTGAGCGCCTCCACGGACAGAGCTCCCAAGATGGCCAGCATCGCCCACCGGCCGTGGATGAGCTCGCATTCCCTGAACCTCTGGAGACCGAACACCTCGCTGTAGGGCTGGAACGGGGTCGGGTTGATGTCCGCCTTCTTTGACACTCGGCTCCCGATCACGTCACCGGCCAGGTTCTTCGCCAGGTTCTGGTTCAGCGAGTCCAACTCTATCTGCAAGTACTCGGGGCTCTTGCCCAGCGCCAGCGGGTCGAATCCATAGTCGCCCACCAGAGACCCATCCAGCCACTCCGGCGCCTTCGCCCCTGGAAACCACAACGGCCTGTCGGCGCCGGAGCCCGAGAACCTCTTCTGCGCGCTCTTCGCCGCCTGCTTCACCTTCCTCGTGCCGGCCGCGAACTTGGCCACCACGCGGGCGCCATTCGACCTCCCCAGGCGCTCCACGGAGCCCACGAACTCGCTCGTTCCGCAGAACGACGAAGCGATGCCGGCGCTCCTCAACGCTTGAGCCATGGCTGCAGCCGCGGTGGGGTCGAGTCGGACTCGAAGCTTATCTCACGACGCGATCGCTCTCGCTCGCTGCCCGGTGTTACCCACGCTCAGACTCAGACTACACTGGCTGGCTGGCTGGCTGCCTGCTGATCCTTCCTTCCCCTCACAATGTGGCGCGCCTGTGTTTTGATGGTGCTGCTGCTACCGGGATGAAGTGGAGGCCAGGCGGATATCTGCAGCAGCCACGCGAGTGGAGGAGACGCGCCCGTCGCGCGGCGATGAGCCCTCATCCACCCTCGATCCCGGTCCGTTCCGGATGAAAAGCTTCCCACTCGCGAAGATAAAGCGGACGATCCCGATGGCCACACGGCGCTTGCCATTGGCCCATCGGTGCATGCCCCCGCCAGGATTATCCACTAGGACGCCTTGCTAGGCCCCGGCCCCTTTCGGATAATGAAAATCCCGGCACCATTTCTCCAGTCCCCGTCGCAACAAGGACCCCGTCACCACCAATCGAGGGATTCTTTTTTTGTGGTATCGTCGGGAATCTCTCTACCAATCTGCCGCGGTGCACACAAATAGCACATGGGAGGCAAAAATGGTGTAATGCATGTTCCTTATGAAGTTTTTAACCCTTGAACGACGGACTGATGACCGTGGAAATCATGCATTTTGATTCCGTGTGACATCATCTACTTTGGAAAAGCCAAATATATTCATTGGAAGTTAAAGCCTTGTAGAAGATTTCTCCTTTCCACCCCTAAAACCAAGGACCAATAGTTCCACTTCCATTCTACAAGGAAAGATTCTCTCTTGTGCTGCGGACGCAAAACGTCCTCTTCGACGTTTAAGGGTTAAAACGTCTGTTCTGTTCCCACGAGATGGAGAATGCTGAGTGTGGAATAGGGGATTGACTCTGGCAGGATGCTACAGTACTAATGAGATTCAGTGTTGCAGAGCATCCTGTAACTCACTCTAATTCTCATTTAGTTGATAATTAGTGTTCACCTGGACAATTTGTGTTATTGCTGGATACTGATTTAGTGAATGGTGAATTCTCATGGTCCTAATTTTAATTTTTATGCTGGAAATTTAGACAACAACAATTGGAGTTCGTGCTGTCGTTTACTGTTGTTAACAGAAGCGGCGTTTTTGCCATTTACTTTAAGAGTTTGTAAATATTGTTACAAACACGAAATTTGATTGCGAATATGAATGATGGACGGACCCACCCGCACCTAGTGGCTAAAGCTTTAGCATTCATGTCTGAACAGAATTGCACTGCACAATGCTTCGACTGATTGATACTCCGTATCTTGGTCTGCGCAATTCTGTTTGCAGACTGAGATTTCTGAGGGACAGAGATATACCCATCCTTTATTTATTTTCCCATTTTCACTAATAAACTATGAAATTCGGTCGATGCTACGTATTTTTCGCAAATGCGGGCATTTTTCAGCACATCCGCTGTTATATTTGTCTAGTGCGATCCGTTTTCCTTACACTTCCTGCAGTCAAGTTCGTTGCTGACCACCAAATTATCTGCTGATTTATGGGGAAATGTGAGCCGAAAAATTACTGGATGGGTATGTCCATTGGTATCTTCAATTTATGTCCAACAATAGCCGTAGGCGTGGAGCATTTCGTGTGCTCGTCACAGGCGAGGCAGTATGGAAGACATGCTCAGAAGTCCGCTTTCCAGAGGCCAATGATCCGCTTCCTGCGACCTTGAAGAGCTTGACTTTGGCATCTTCCTGCTAACTTCGAAAAGGACCGGAAGGGTTTTCAGGAAGACATTGTCAGAAACTGTGGATTTTTGTGGTATGTTTTTCAAAAATTAAAATTGAAACTTTTTCTTCAAACTTCAACTGTACAAAACTAGAGTAAAATATTTTACCAAAGTGTGGAAAAAAAATTTAGTCCATCAGATCACGTGGATTGAAAAATCATAACGTTGGAAGTAAGAAAAGGAACTTTTTTTCATTCCTCCAAAATGGGGTCAAACAGACTTCAGGCCCTTTCAAAAATTTTATTCTGCACAAAAATGAGGATTTTGACCAGCTCATTGATGTTAGGATAGCTCTTGAAAAATTTAGAAGCAAATGTGGAGTTTGGCTTATAATAAACCTCCGTGCAATGCAAGGAAGTCAAGTGAATTGGCATTACACTAGTCATTTTTTATGCAATGAAGAAATTTTTTATTTGAAATCCAAATAGTGAAAATTTAGAGGCAAGCATTATTTTGGAATATGTGGAAAAAAAATTTATTTTGACTTTACAAATTACAAAACAATAGGACTTGAAGTTAACCCCTACAGGTTTTTGACTATGTTTTCATCAAAACCATTCTAAAATTGTCATTTCTAGAACAACTACCAAATTTTGGAATTTTTTTTTGAATAATGTAACCATAAGATCTCTTAGTTCACTGGTTTGAAAGCATGAAGAAAAAATTTCAACAATTTCTGCCATGTAGATTGCAAGATATTAGTGTTTGAAGTTACAAAAGTCCTATTTTTACCACTGCGGAAATCCGGGTAGTGTAAGCCCTCGAGATGGCACTCAAGACTCTGGGTCCATTTTTCGCGATTAAAAAGCGAAAATTAGCTAAAATATACATGAAAAGAACATAAAAAGAGTGTTGAAGGAGTTTTGGTGTCAGTCTATGCCAAAATGGTGGAAAACCAACTTAGAAGGTGGAAAATTCCTAATCCTAGAAATTTGAATCATTCTAAGTCTCCAAAGCAAGTTTATGTGAAGATTTGGTAATTCTGAGGGAAATAAGGAATCGAGAGTTAGTCAATCCTAGTAATTGTTTGTGCAAAGTCAACCTTTTAAGGATGCACATGACATACTGACTAAGCAAAAAGAGTCTACTATGAGCTTAGAAGAGTTACCAGGGCTTAAGTTCAATTTTGGAACAAATTGGATTTAAAAGTAAAACCACTACAATGGATTTGGAGAATTCGAACTTCACAAGATAAAAGATGGAGGATTGGAGATTGAAGACTACAGAGAGGTGTTCCAAAGGTAGGAGCATGCTAGGAGCGAACAAGAATCAAACAATTGTCCAAGATTCCCGGGCATCGGAAATTAAATTGTCCAATTGGGCAAAATAATTCCAAATTACTAAAATTAGAAAGGTGCAAGGTTGCGTGGGACTCACACCAAGAATCTAGGAGTGCCCTAGATGTTACCTTAAGTATTTTGGATTTTTTTGAAATTCCATGTTGACTCCATGGAAAGTCAACCGCACATAGGAATGTTTGTAAATTCATAGAAATCACGTATGATGCAATAAAATCTCACTAAAAATTAGGATAAGTTTTTGTGTGCTTAATAAGCGCCTGGTCAAGTTTGAAGACATTCCGACATTCCCAACTACCAAAACCGGCATCGACATCGAATTTCACTGAAATTTATAAGTTGGCAGCGGGTTGACCGGCGTATCAGGAGCGAATGATGTCCGATTGTTGCAAATAAGAGTCATTCCTTACTCTCACGGACATTCCTAACAACCTTCGCGTGACAGATTCATCAAAATGCGCAAATCCTAGAAGTTAGATTTTTGACTTTTAATTGGAGTTACCGTAATTCCAATTTGGGCGCGCAAACGGCCTAGGAGTGAGGGGTAAGGGGTCCCCTAGGCTAATTGGGGTCTTCTGAAGACAATGGCGCAGACGGTTTTCCGTTTCGAGTTGTTCCCTAAAAGATAGAGAGGGTCAGCTCTTAGTTTGACTTTTTAATCGTTAATTGCGGTTAATTAGAAGTGATTTTGGAAATATCTCTTGGAAAATCAAAGATTGGATTTGGTCAAGATCTCTTTCTTGCGTAAAAATCCATCTTTGGGCTAAAGAAAGACAATTTTCAAAATGACTTTTGGTTAATTTGCAAAATATCTACGTAAATTAGGGTTAATTCCAAAATATTTTGGGTTAAGATCTTGGATTTGATTTGGCCAAGATTTCATTAGCCAAATGGGGATGTTTTTAGAAATTTCCACCATTAAACAAATATTATTTTGGAATTACATTAGGGTAGTTTAGAATAAGAAGTAACAAAGTGTTTTCACTGGCAATTACGGAGAGGGGCCCGGCTACGGGTATATAAGGGCCCCACTCAAGGTTGCCAGTACCCTTATTTCTTGCACCGACACTTTGTTCTTTCCACGTGCTACCGACATAGTTGGAGCACTATTTGGACCAAAAGACTTTGACCAAGTTTTGTATTGTTTTGGAGTTTTGAAGGCTTAGGGCCCCTTCAACTATCTTTCTTTCATTTCTCACTTGGCATTAGAGACTTAGTATCAACATTTCGCTTGGACAATGTTTATGAAATTTCAACATTAAACACCAAAGTTCGGTTTAAACACTGTCATGTGTACCTCCTTTGGCAGCAAGATTTTGAAATACTGAGAAATTTTGAGGATTTAAAGTGAAAGTTCGGTTAAACACTGTCATGTCTACCTCCTTTTGCGAATAAAATTCCCAAAATACCATTGAAGAGTTCCGTGTCACGGAACCAACAAGATCATAAGGCGAAGCTTTGACCCTCTGCAAACTAAGAATCATTAAAGTGCAAAACCTTGAACAAATAAGGTTGGCACCAACTACGTTTAAACTTCCATTGAACTAAGTATTTTCCTTCATCCACTAAGTGGTTAGCATAATTTTATCAAATATACCAAATATTTGACAAAAAATTAGAAAATAAGGAAAGTCCAACACCCGACTTCAAAAGCCAAAGGGCCAGACCAGGCAGCTGATCGAAAAGACCACGCAGCCCATTCGGGAGTGATGGGGCAGCCCGGGGGTCCTCCAAACCGCACCTCGCCACGTGGCACGGCCACGGCGGGGGGAAGGGGCCGACAACTGGCTAGGGAGGCTCCGCTCGGAGAGCAGGTAGTCAGCCAAGAGGCCATCAGTTTGGGGAGCGGCAATTAGCTAGAGGCCATCAGTTCAGAGAGCCAGGCAGACAGTAAGTGATTGGATACTCAAAAATTGATTTTAACAAAATCAAATTGGTTTGGCAGTTGGAGCCACAAACCATTTTGACAAATTTTGATAAAATCTATTCTTGGGGTACCAAAAATTCTTCACCACATTCATAAGCATCTCTCAACCGCCATAGCCAAAACTCTCTACAAAACTTGCAACAATGAATTAGAATGAAATAAGAGCGTAAGAGTGGAAGGAAGAAAGTTGAGAGCGGATTTGTGAAGGATTACCCATTAAAAAATCAATTTCCTAAGAATCTTACTATTGAATACTAATTCTTTATTCTCAACGTTGACCCCACGCCCTTTTAAAACTAATTGTTTTAGAATCTTACTATTGAATTGGCACTTATTCTAGGGAGTATGTTCTATATTCTTTGGTCGGTAGTTCTTAATCAGATTCTTAGAAGGTTTGGATTTTGTTGGCTTTGTTTTATTAGGCCTAATAAGCCAAAAGAAACAAACAAATTGCCAACCAATTTCTCTAACAAATTAACGTAATTTCAAAATTAATTAGATTTGAAAAGATTTGATGATAGTTTTTGATTAAAATATTTTAATAAGACAAAAGGGAAGGGACAAATTGACAACTAATTTCTTTGAAGAATTAAAATAAATTCAAAAATTAATTAGATTTGAAAAGATTGACTATAATTTTCTATTAAAAATAATTAAATTAAATTTGGATTTGGAATATCAATTTAAAACCAAAACCAAAACCGAAAACAAAGATTAACTAACCATTAAGTTTCCGTTAGAATAGAGTATTAACAAAATAGGTAGACTAATTTAAATTGCCGTATTTTCTAATTACCAAAGATTGAGGAATTAAAAGAATTACGCACTTAAATTAGCACTACATAACCATTAGTTTCTTTTTAATCAGGGTAGAATTAATTGACCAACAACGTGAGAATTACTATGGATTAGATGGAGAGCCGGGATGATTTCGATGGCGAGGTTGTGGGAGAGTATTTACACATCATGATGTTTGACGACGGGACTATGGAGATTTACGCAGAGAAGGTAAACCGCTCACATTTGATTTTCATTCTCATTGTTTTACTATTAAGTTTCTTTATACCGAATGCTTGGAATTAAATTTAGGCACGACATCAAATGATAGGGTAAGATAGAGTAGGATAGCTTGGTTGAATTTTAGAATAGAATAATTAGAATTTTAACTATAAAAGTATATTAGAAACACTTAAAAGACGTGACTAAAAGAGTTCATTGCTTGGAAGGCTTTCTTTTAATACCCAATTAGAAAGAAAACTCAATCAGACACAGGACTCGTGTGAAAAACTCTTAGCTCGAGGGTGGAGTTAGGAGCGCTCACAGGTAGCTGCACTTCAAAGGTTCACATTTGTACAAAAAAATGTTCAAAATGGTTGTAACTATTTGGATTCATTCTTCAAATCAAGTTAGCTACATTCTTGAAAATTTTCGGATCATTTGGAATTGTACAACATGTATAGAAAAAATATTAAGTAGAAAGAAGTAGAGAATGATTCAAAATATTAAATTGTTAACAATTAATTTATTAAATTAAAAAATGCCAATTCCAAAGGTCGTAATTTTGTAATAAACAATCTACATCCAATATTGTTGTTTTTCAAAAATATTAAAAATTAAATTAAATTAAGGACTTTAAAGTTTATTTTAGAGTAGACATTCTATAACTTCCTTCAAACCACCTACAAACTAAAACTCCTCATAACTTTCATCTCATTAATCCAAATGGCATGATTAAAAGCTTTCCATGTCTGCATAAATCTAAAGAACGATTTTCAAATATTTGTTTTTAAAAAAAATGTATTTTAAAGAAGTTTTTTTATCTACCCAAGCTACCCGCCAAATAGAGAAAATCACATATCATGCAATAATTTTTTTATTATGTAATCAAAAGTTATGAAAATTGTTGGGCCTTAAAGATACTCCTCGAGTGCATGTTTTGTGAAAATTTCAAAGAAAAAGAAGAAAAAGTCCATTCATAGTGAGCTATCCAAAATTGCTATATTGCCAAAAAACATAGTTTGGTCCTTTAGGGGTTACAAGAAAATGATTTTTCTTAACCTTGCTTTAATATAGCTAACAAAGTAGATCCTTTTTAGAATGTAATTTGAGATAGAAATTTCCTTTTGGAAGACAATTGTACAACACATTTTATTAGTTACATGCATTAAAAGTTTCAAAAGTTGATGAGTTTTTTTGCAAAAGATTCTCCAAAAATCACAAAATTGCTTGGGTAACATAACCCTGAATGGCTTCATTTTCTATAAACAAAATTGAGAAGTGTTGAATATGGTACAATGTTAGTGGTGGAGTATTATCAATTTAGACCACACCTACATGTGCTATTAACAATATGTAACATTGTACAATTTTTTTGACATTCTTACTTTGTTTCATGTTCAAATTTATATTTAGAAAATATTCATATCAAGATTTTAATATCTTTAATGATTGGTATTTGTCAAATCAATTAAAAAACACATAACTTTCAAGTACTTGAAAAGTACAATTTTTATTTCATTGCTTGAATGAAAGTTTGTTATGATTGACAAAACTTATGCATTACACACACGCACACTTATATTTATATATATATATATAAAAGAAATATTTACAATGAAGAGTTGAAAATAAAAACATCACTACTTAGATTCTCATAAAGTAACTATGCGTATATATGATTGAATATGATATTACACATTGTTTGTATAAAGAAACGACTAAATTCTTCTAGGATTTTAGTAGAAGTTAGTAGAATACTCTAAAATCTCCAAAATGCATCTTTTTTACACATGAATAAATTATGAATTTTCACAATACTAAAAAATTAGTGTTCCTACAACAATATCGTACAAATTAGATAGAAATTTGTAAAGACTATCACCTTTAGAAAAGGATCACAATTGAATTCACTTACTCAAATAGAAAATTCTACACCTCTAAGATTGTACAACACTCAGCACTTTTCAATTTTGTTCATAAAAAATGAAGCTACTAATGGTTAAGTAGAAATGCAAGAACGGTGCTTGAAGTTGAATTTTAGACTTCATTTGAGCATTGCATTATAGCTTCTTTAAAAAAAATAGAACTAAAAAAAGTGGGAGAAACAAGCTAACATTTATCTCTAAAAATCCACTTGAGATTTTGAAGCCTCACATAAGAATTCTGGACAAATTCTAGAGGTGTGTGTGGAAAGGACATTTTGGGGACATTTTTGAACACCTCCTCTGAAATTTGTCCATAACTTTTAGGTGGAGTATTGAAATCTCAAACGGATTTTTGGAAGTAAAATTTCACTTGATTCCCCAACTTTTTTTAGTTTGAAGTTTTTTGAAAAAATACAATCTACTATGTTTAAATGAGGTCTGAAATTTGATTTTTATCACAATTCCTGCATTTCCACAACCATGAATGGAGGAGCTCTTTTTTCTCCTAAATCACATATCCCACATGGTTTGTTTCACCCACCACTACTCCACTAGTATAAAGAGTTTCTCTTCTCTCCCATTGCAATCCAAGATTTGTTGTGAGGCTTAAGTGAACATGTGGCACAAAACCCACATCATCATTTCAATTTTCTTCTTGAAAATTTTGTATTCTAAGGTAGAACCACCTATAGTCGACCAAATAAGCAATTGGAGATATGATCTAGGATCGGACAAGGCAAAGTAAAAATTTTCAGAGGTGCATCGATAGAAATGAAGAGGATTGCAAAAACTTTGGTAATTTTACCACTCAAATTGAAATAATTATGAATTTTGAAAGGCAAAAAGTGCTTCGGACCTATTGCCGATCACTGACTTTAATCACTCAAAAACTACCTTTTTATTTATAGCTTTTTACTTTCTAACTCACAAAATTGGAACATATGTCAATAACTTACAAGTCCCAATTTTGAAATGGAGAAAAAAACACTTTTTTGCTATGGTTGGAAATATGGTTGGTTATTGGTCCCCGGTCGGGAATGGGTGGTCCTACCTTATAGCATTCTCATCTACTTTGTTGGAAAAAATAAATTTAAACAGAAATTGGAAGTAGATTGATGGGTCCTCAGAAGGGTGAGGAGCAGCCCCTTGATCTGCCCGCATTCCATCTCTGCCCCTAAAAGAGGTTCATTAGGGACATTCTGTCTAACCACGCCCCCTGTAAATGCACCTAAAATTTTACTAACAGCAAGTGGGAACATACCCTAATGCCTAATTTTTATTCTAAGATCTATTTGAAGCATTCCTACAACCTACACCTACACAACCAAAGTATTTTAGACATGAATGAAACAAATCAAATTTGAGACACAAGACGTGACGCTCTCAACTCAAGCACAACAAACTTCAAAGATCAACACACTAAAGACATGTAACAAAACAACACTATAGAGGACTCTGTAGAAATTGAAGTGCATGAATGAATCACTTGAAAAATTAGATTGAAGACAAAGAAATATGAGCAGAAATTTACCCATTGTAATGTTGCACATCATTGGTGCGCCCACCCACTACACCTTCTTGGTTGCATGTTACTTGCGACACCTCCAACAAGCTTAGAAGTGATTAAAAAACTTGTAGAATTTGAAACTGATGCAAGAATAGAATATTAAACCAAGCTTACCAGGAGCAGAAGGCGAGACGTTAAACACCCCCCATCGAGCATTCTACGGAGGCTGCTTTATTCTGCGCAGGGGTGAATGTAAAAAAAAAGTCCCCTATTTTGTGCTGTCTCAATTGTTACTATCTTCATCCCTTTAAGCTAATTCGGGTTCTCTGATTCCAAATATGAACTCAAAATTTGCAAAAAAAATTTATGCGTGGTTGATAAAAAGTTCCTGCGTTTTCCCCAGGGGTAAAACGGGGGGGGGGTAAAGCAGCCTCCACAGAAGGCTTGATGGGGGGTGTTTAACGTCTCGCAAGCAGAATTAGAGCATGAGCACAAGCAAAATGTTCATGAGAATGTCCATGGGAGCCTCCGATGCGGGAATCTGCCTTCGACACTTAAGTCTCTGCATACTTGAGGTTCAACATCTGGGTTTCTCAAACCCTAACCAATGAGCGGGGAGTACCGGCATTTAGTTATAAGGCAGCCAATTGAAATCCAAAATTTCCAAATGAAGTTCAAAATTATAGGAAAAAACCAATCATTTTAGAGGGGGGAAAAAGAATATTCTTTATTTTCTTAAGGCCTAGCCGAGAGTATTCTCCAAGCAACCGGTTGGTACAAGAAAATGTAGGATTTTAGCCGGTTAAGCTAAAATTTCTTCCCAGATTGTGACCCTAACTGATTTGATGGTTGAGATACAACATTGCCTTAGAGCTTGGATCAATAATAGACACTGTAGCGTTTGGATCGACAGTGTAGATTCCACCTTTTGAATTTGAAATCAATGATAGGGACAAGGGGTATTTTCTTCCTTCTTTTATTCAATGGTTCAAATCTTTCTCCAGGGGGTGAGTGTCCTCTAATCAACCACTCTTATTTTTTCTTCTAAGGAGGGGGGTCAATGCAACGGTACAACCATTACTTTCTATAATCAAAGGAGATAGTCATCAAGGTATGAGCTTTGCATTGACATTTGCAATTAGTGAAGGTTCAAGTCCGTATTAACCTGTAAAGGACCAATCTGCTAAATTTGGCAACCTAGCAATTGCATGCAAGTACATGTGAATGGAAATTCTATATTTCGGTCCCAAATTTGAATAGAAGGTGGATACAAGGAATATCTTTCATATGTATGAAAAATCACGACTCACATTTGGAAATATGAGTCTAAAGTTGTGGGTCTAATATGTTATTTGTTTTAGTAAGTAGGCAGTTCAGGTAGATTGAAGAAAATCACTTTTTCCAAAAACAAAAATTTGAAATTAGTTTTCTTCATTTATGTAAATGTGTAAAGCTTTGAATCATTACATCTTGATCAATGAGTCAAAAGTTATGAGGTTTTTTGTGTTTGTTGACAATTATGGATTCTTTACTCTAAATTAAACTTTGAAGTCTTTTATTTTACTCAATTTTCAATATTTTTAGAAAAAAAATGAAACCATAAGATGTAGATTGTTTATTACAACATTCCAACCATTGCAATTAGCATTTTTCAATTCTACAATTAAATTATGAATAATTTTGTATTATTAATCATTTGCTCTTTCTTTTTACATACTATTTTTTTTCTATATGTTGTACAATTCTAAAAAAATTTAAGCAAGTACCCTTCTTGGTGTCAACAATGAATCCAAAGAGGCACAATTGTTTTGGACCATTTTTCATATGATTGTTGCCTTCTAAAGTGCAACTACCTTGTTTTCCGCATTTTGAAAAAAATGATTTTTGAGCACTCAAATACTAATATCTTGCAATCTACATGTAGAAAACTTTAAAAAAAATTTTGTACATGTTCTCAAACCAATTCAATACAAGATCCCAGAGTTACAAATCTCAAAAATTGTTTTCTTAAAAAAAGTTGATATTCAAACTAGAAATGGCAAATTTTGACCATTTTTGGAGTAAACATAGCCAAAGAATCTATTGGGTTAATGTGGACTATTGGATAGCTTGGATAACTTGACACTGCTAATTAGTATAGCATATTTGATTGGCAAAAAATACTATTGGATGGCCAACCAATTAGTTAGTCCTAGTTTGAAGACAATTTCAATTTGATGTGTGGATTGTTGATGGCAGTTACTACCAACTCTAAGTGTATAGTGACATTGGCACTAACTGCCACTTTTGGGTGCATTGGCATTGTGACAAAATGCACACCACCCCTTCAAAAAAAATTCTAAAAATAGTTTTCAAAATGAAAATGTTAGATTTCACCTTCTCTAACAAAAAATAGTACACATTTTGAGAACCTATGATATGGATGGAGCCAGCTTTGTAATCTGCAAAAGACAACAATCTAATGAAAAATAAGAGAAGTAAGAAAAATTGAGAGAACCGAATTGAGGAGGAAGACAAGCTGAAGTTGAAGAAATCAAGAAAACTAGAGTGAGGGGGAAGAGGAGCCAAATTACAAAGGAGCTCCAATTGAAGAATCAAAAAGATGAAATCCAAATCACCAAAGAGTTTGAAAGATAAATGCTTGAAAGGTGATCGCTTACTTGAATCAAGAAGTTAAAGCAACCTTGAAGCAATGAATAGGAACAAATAGAACAGGAGCAACAAACTTCTAGTAGCAAGAAACTCCAACAAGAAAACGAGATTGAAGGATGGTCGATAACAACAAGAATGAGGTAGTGCCAAACAAGATCAAAGCACGATCGACAACAACAAAAGTGAAGTAGTGCCAAACAAGACTCCAATGACTCAAAGGGATTCCTAGAGCAAACTCCGCAACTCTACTTGATAAGGATTTCACACTCGAAGGAAGATGGAAGAGTGCCAAACTTTATCCGGCGAACAATGACCACGAGGTTTTGAGCAAGCGGTCATGCATCAATGGCAATAAGGAATGGTCTCTTTTTTGAAATTTTGTGTCAATGGCCCACTGATCTTGTTTTTTCCAAGAATATTTTCCGCTTCAATTGACAATGATAAGGGGGACTTCATTTTATTATATTTACCATCAACGGGTGCTATTTGGCAAAGGGGGGGGGGTACACCAAGGTTGTGCGCTTCTTTTCGGTACATTGCATTGTGACATTTTGTCACTAAGTATGCACTCAAAATTCTAATTAAATTAATTTTAAAGTTTTTGAACCCCCCAAACATGTACCCCTAGGTTTTTAAATTTTTATTAATTAAAATTAATCCCTTACCTTCTTCCCTCCCTCTATTTGTAATTTTTTTTAAAGTGTAACATGACAATCAATATAGGACAATGAAAATCATGTATCATGTATCCATATTTGTACTCATATTCACATCCATATTCCCATACTAAGTATTTGTATCCATATGTCGGTACCATATCTACACAATATTTATATCATATTCTGAATTTGTATTTGGATGGCTCAAACTAAATTTGACAAAGATCAACGGCTTGTGAATTTTCGAGAAATCAACAGCATTTTGGAGGGAGAAGAATTTATTTTGAAAAAAAATCAAGGGCTTGTGATTTTTTAGGGAAGGGGGGAGGCAACTAATGGCACACTAGGATGTATATTGCCTCTTTTGGAGCTATAGCCATAGTTACCTTGAGTTTGGATCGTGTATTTATTCAATCCATTTCATTAGATAACTTCAATTAGCCATTCGCACTCCTCCTTTCTTTTTATTTGTTTTTCTTTTCATATTTTTTCATTTTTGTTGTGTTTTATTGTTTTTTATTTTATTTTTACGTTTACAATCTTATTTTTTAATTTGAGCGGATAGGAGGAAATTATATTAAAAATAATTTACATTTTAGGTGAATGTATGCATGACTCATCATAGAAAAGGTTCTAATTTGGACTTCATATCATAATGTGAGCATTTATTTGTCCATTCTTGATAAATAATTCTACACAACTAGGTTCTTATTTATTCTTATTTTTTTAGCTAATTTTATACTTAAACACTATTCTTTTTTTTTAAATGAATTTTATAAATGTGCATAAAAGCACTCAATTTTGAAAAACAATCAAAAAACAGAACTAAAAATGTAACAAAAAGGACTATAGGCCAAATGAATCAAGCCAATATGGTTTTTTGTGAAATTTGGGACCATCTAAAATTAATTACTTCAAATTTTAGAGAATTTTATGACCTTTTCAAAAATATAAAAATTTGAATCTATCTTACCTTCTTAGCCAAAGTTATGGACAAATGAAGTTTAATTATTGGAAGGGCTAATAGAACTTCATCCACAACTTAAGCTTAGTTCCCTATTTCAATTTAATTTGAAACATTTCAAATGATTTTAAGGTATTAATTACCTAAGTTTGGTCCTATTTCTTTAATTTTATTCATCCAATTTCTTTGTAGAACTTCATCTTTTTATATCCTTAAATTTTTGGTCTTTTCTCAAGGTTAATGTATCTCAAGATTTATATTAACTAGCTCCATGAGTCTATGTCCCTAAATTTTTCCCTTTAATCTATTTCTAAGTTTTTGATTAACTTTCTTTGATTCTTAAGTCTAGAGTTAACTTTTGTTAGTTTATTATTTTTAAGAATTTTATATTTTCTTCCTTGATGATTCTAATTCTAGCTTTCTAAATTGCGAAAGCACTTGCTAATTAGACTATTTTACTAGAAGTTATCCATAGATAAAGTTTGATGCTAAGTGGTTCTTCAAATATCATCCATAATTATCTACTAATCTACAATTCAAAAGTATTTTTTTTGTTTCACCTATGTATCCTAGTGTTTACTACTTCCTAATTCTTTAATCTTGTTTCAAATTTCAAATTTCAACTAGATTTGATCTATTGAAAGTTCTAAATTTCATCTTTGATATAACATTTTGATTTTGATTTTGATTTGTCTGAGAGTATTTTATCTTTTTGAAAACCTTAGATTGTGTACTACAAGGTTCTATACTATCATATGCTTTAACATTTCTTCTTTATTGTCTAATTTAAACTTGGTCCTTCATTCTTGATCCTAATTAAAAAGTATTAATTAAAGACTTTTGTAAAGAAAGGGTAAGGTTGAAGGTCATACCTCAAAGTTAATTTTGTCATACTAGTATGATCACACATTTACATGGTGAGACATTCTTGTTGTAATTTTTTTTGCAATTTTGAATGTTTACAAGTGATTTTTCACAAACCCAATATAAACTATTGGGTGAATGCAAGAAACACTTGTACTATTTTCCTTCACAACTTGAGTGCTGATTTGTTTTTTGGCCATAATTTTTGCATTTTTTCTTGAAATGACTCAAGATTTCTAGAAAAAGTACTCATGACTATCATACACCTTATATAATTTTTTTCTAATTTTCAAAAATATTTTAATATTGAAATAGTACTAAAATGTGATTGTTTTTCCAAGATCTAGTGTGATTTGAAACTCATTTTGAAAGCCTTCAACACTACAAAAAGTAAAGATTGCAATGGACACCCTTGTACAAATCTTGAATAGGAAAATCATGATCAATCATTTTGAAAATCAAAATATTGATACCAAAATTAGACTATAAAAAGAATTCTTCAAAAAATAAACTATAAAAAATAGCGAATTGATTATGATTTATTTAACTTCACAGTATTGTCAACACCAATATTTGATGCTATAGACATTTAGGGATTAATTTTTGACACAAACCTCACGAAATATAATAGCATTTGAAAAATGCTATAATGAATGACATTCACATAGCTTTCACGATATTGAGCAATTAGAACTATCAAACTTTGAACTAAAAGTTCAAAATCTAGTGTTGGAAAAAGTTTTGGTTATTCTCAGAATCCACTCTAAAAGTTGGATTTTGAGAATAACCAAAGTTTTTCAACATTTTCCTTGCCACATAGTTGGCATTGATAAAAACTAGAAAAAAAACTAAGTTTTGAACATTTCATTCCAATCTAAAGCTAAAGCCCCCTATCAACTAGATGCAACAATTTTGAAGAACGAAATTTTTTATAGATGTTGATGGACTCTCTACAACAATGTGACAATGTGACAAAAAGTGGCGTACCACCTAGGTCAATTAATTAGCCCCCCCTCCGCTCTCAAAAAATTTACGAGCCATTGATTAAAAAAGCAAACAAACTTACCTTTGTAATTGCAGTTGATTTCTCAAAAATTCCCAAGCCATTGATCGTGTAAGATTTAATCTAAACTGTTCAGATATGGATACGGATATGAATATGGATACTCTACATATATTATATGGATTATATGAATACAGTCCAAATACAAATACAAATACAAATATAGGATCACTCGTCCCATAATGTTTGTCAATCAGTTGGTTTCAAAAAATTACAAGAAGAGAGAAGGGGGGAGGGAAATGAAGATTTAAAAATTTAAGAGTTAAAATTTTTTTGGGGTGCACAGTGATCGTGCACCCAAAAAAAATTTAAATTTTTAAATTTTAAATTCTTTGGCTTGTAAGAATATGCCAAGTGTACTAAATCCAAATTAAAATTTTAAATTTTTTAGAATTGGTAGTTATTGCCAGTTTTTGGTACATTGTTCACACATCAATGGGACAACAATTTCATCTCTCATAAAGTCAACTTTCTTTTGATGAAAACATTGCATCTACAACTTGTATTTTAGACTTTGAAAAAGATGTTGTCACTAAGGTTGCCTTTTTCATTTTTGAAGAAGCAATATAAAATGTTATAGTAGTGTTCCAAATTGCAACATTCATCTACTTATTGGATGTATAGTGTGATTTTCATCTACAATCAAGCGATTTCATCTAATGTTTTTTTTAATTTCAAAGTTGTCACGCAATTTCATCCAAGTTTTTTGGCATTTTTCACAACCTTCTTCAACCTAATTATTTTTTCTGGTTCAATCTAGCGCCAGAAAGCCCCCCAAAAAAGCCATAGTGGTCATTAATTACCTTAACGTAATCACAAGAATACTTTGGTTATCAAATCAATAAGTGCATTCTTTATTTTTGTGGTTAATAGAGCATGGATTAGATCTTTTTGATTCACAATGCCACCTTATGTAGTTAAAGTTTATACATCATGCCTTACTTTAGATACCTAATCACCAACTACTCCTAAAACTATTGTAAAAAATCTTTTGACATAAAAAGAATATATGACGAGATGGGGAACAATTTTAGTATTCAATCAAAACCTTTATAAGAGATTATCAATAATTGCAAGAAACACTTGTACTATTTGTTGCAATTTTTAACCCCTTAAATTCTTTAACTATGTTTACTCCAAAAATAGTCAAAAACTGCCATTTCTAGTATCAATACCAATTTTTTTAAACATTTTTGAAATTTGTAACCACAGGATCTTCTAGTAAATTAGTTTCAAAACATGTGTAAAAAATTTCAAAGTTTTTTACTATGTAGATTGCAAGATATTAGCATTTAAATGCTCAAAAAATATTTTTTTTCGCCTTGCATAAATTAGGATAGCTACACTTTAGATGGTGACAATCATATGAAAAATGATCCAAAATGGTTGTGTCTCTTTCGATTCATTGTTAAGGTCAAGTAGGGTACTTACTTAAAAAAATTCAAATTCTTTAAAATTGTACAACATATAGAAAAAAATAGTATCAAAAACAAAATAGCAGATGATTCAAAATACAAAATTGTTAAGAATTTAATTGTGGAATTAAAAAATGCTAATGGCAATGGTTGGAATGTTGTGATAAAAAACCTTCACCTTAAATTTTGTTTGTTTTTATATTGAAAATAGAGTAAAATAAACATTAGATGTTTTTTCAACAATTTAGAAGACTGCGAGTTCCCAACTGTGGGGACGCTGTCGGGAACTGCCACATCTGCGATCTGACATGGTCAAGAGAATGCCACGTCAGATAATAATAATTTTAAAATTTTAAAATTATTATTTTTTTCAAAAAAAATTATTTTTTTCAAAAAAAATTATTTTTTTCAAAAAAAATTATTTTTTTATTTTTTTATTATATTTTATTCTGATTGTTCACAGCATTGGGAACAAGCCTGAAACAGTCTTCTAATCTCCCAAAAAACATCTAATGGGACTTTAAAGTTTATTTTAGAATAGAGCATTATTAATTGCTTGCAAACAAAAAAATCTCATAACTTTTAACTCATTGATCAAAATGGAATGATTCAAAGCATCCTATATATATATAATTGAAAAAAACTAATTTCAAATTTTAGTTTATAAAAAAAGTTGTTTTTTTCAATGTGCCTGAATTGCCCAATTTCAAAAAAAATAATCATAGTAAGCCATATATTTTGACTTATATTTCCAAATATTCTAATTTTTCATACATATGAAAGATATTCCTTGTTTCCACCTTCTATTAAAATTTGGGTCAAAAATATTGATATCTCCAATCACACACCTATCCAAAATCACTATGTTGCCAAATTTAACAAGTTGGTTCTTTAGGGGTTATTTTCAACATTCTTGTACTTTTTGAACTACAAATTACTTTAGTACTATTAAGGGAATAGAATATGACATTTTCAAATGTACCATGTAAACAGTTTGTAATGTTCATAAGTAACTAGAAAGAATAATTAGCAATACATAATTTTGACATAAAAAAACTTCACGAACAAATTGAAGGCACTATAAGTCCCTTGTATTTCTATTAGAAGACCTAGCCTACAAAATTTCACAATGTTATTTTTAAAAAACACACTCAATAATACTAAACCACCAAAATCACATATATGATACATGTTCAAAATTCAATCCACCCTACTTCATCATTTTTGAAAAATTTGAAAAATTTGAAAAAAAATCTTTCTTACTTGAAGAAGCTTCATTCCAAATTTCACAATCATTCAATAATTTTTGCAATACTTATGACGTAAAACAACTTCAGCATGCAACATGTGACACAAAATAAGACAAGTGTTTCTTGCAATCACCTTTATAGATGTCATTAGGGCAACTCAATAACTTCATTTGTACACTAAAACAAAATATTCATTGTACCAAAATAGTCTCCTAGAAAAAAACTCAACTTCATCAAAATTATATGTTAAAGCATTAGAAGAAACATAGGCTTTAAGACTAGAAAAAGACCCATAAGGAAAAAACCATGACAAACTTGACTAATCATGGATCTAAAGGATACATTTCTCATGTTCCACTAGTGAAGTAGGTGTATCCAATTTGGTTGTTTGAACCTAAATAGGCTTCAATACCAACCATTCATATGAACCCATTCATCATCACCCTTCTATTCACCATTCAAAGGGTTTTGCTAGTTCATTTTCCATTCAAGGTGTAGTTGCCTTGTAAGCAAGTCAAATTACAAAATAGCAATGAAGCATCAAGAAAACATGATACAAGACTTATACATATTAGATGACCAACAAATAAAAGATGACTAATTGCAAAACTATCTTTCGCGATTGAATTTTATCTAGAATTGATGTGTACACTCTACCAACTTGCATCAATACACAATAGGAAATTCTTTCACTATCTCTACAATGTCCATAGTCTTTTGGCATAGTGCATACAAAAGCAAAACTACTTAAGGAGAAAAGACAAGGAAAAACAATTATTCACCCTTCAATAGCATAAATATGGTGTATATATATATATATATAATTACACACATGCAATTGTTGATATGTGGGCAAATTTCTAGTCCAAGACTGTTGCTGAAATGAGAATTTCAATATATGATTAGTTTTGAAGAATTCCCATTTCAAATTTTTTGAAAAACGGAATTATATTTAAAAAATTTACTACCAAACAAAAATTTGACTAGGGTCCCTTATTGAAAATCAACTCTGGTTGGTGTAACGAGTAACTACTGTACCTCACTTCATGATCCAACTAAATTCACCCGGATTAGTCAGTATTATCATGCATCAATTGCACGCAAAATGTCAAGGTCATTCGTCTCATTCATTAAAAGTAGTAGAAAGTAATTCATCCAAAGTTCTTACAACTTCTAAAACTTCAGTCTCCACCTAAACTGTTGGGAGCTGTTACTGCAGGTTGCAGCGAATAAGTGAAAGTCGATCAAAAGAAATGCAGTGGAGAAAATACCTGCACGTACGTCTCTCAAATGCTCTATGATACAATCCCTCGCAGGTTCTGGATCGGAGAACCTTACTGATTCAGGCTCTGTGAGATTGAATCAGGGTCTTTGTCCAATTCAATGGTCTTGCTCAAGACTGCCTCAAATACGGGGGGAGCAGTGCCCGTATTGCTGATGACTTTGGACTCGCCATCTGCAACTACTCCAATCTGTGAGTTTCCATTAGTGAGTGATGAGTTCGAAGAGCGCTCGGCTGCCCCGTCCACTCCACCAAATAGCTGCTTCCTCAAAACATCATGAAGTTGCCCAAAAAGCTGTCTCTTTATAGAGTCAAACGCACGCTCCAGCCGCTCCAGCTGCAAAGCATATGAAGTTGTGTTGCATAAAACTCCACACTAGTTGCCTCAAATTTATGTGATGATCTACTTACAATTCCATTTTTAAGGATTTCGTTCCATTCTGAAACTCTTTGGAACCATCTTTTAAGAATGGTATGAAGCAGATTAGCAGATCTAAGATACTATAACTGTTGCATAACTACAGAGTGGAATGTCAAAACAAACATTAAACAAGAGCCAAAATCTCAAAACTCAACAACTCCTGAAGGGCCCCGTTTATATGCAACTGATAAAACTCAACTATTACACTGATTGGTTATAGAGTAAGTGATGCCATATTTGGCTTAAAAAAACAACTCTTAATTCCCATTCTTAGTTAAATTTTTTGCAAGGTTCACCCGTCACTGAGTGCAAATCACCCTCCAGCACTAAATTGGAAGCCGAGCACAGCAACCCTTAATAAAAAATCTGCCCATGTATCCGTGGCTTCCTGAATAGAATGGTAGTTGAAAAGGAACACCACGGATGCTGTAAGATTTGAGACTATTGAACGTGGCAAAAATATCACTTCTCTTACCTCCTCAGTGGCATTCGGGTTGTACATGAACAGCCCATAGTAGAGTTCGAAGCTGTCACCTGCTGTGTTCTCAACCTGCTCACGATTCGATTTTTTCAGCTGCAGGTTCGCATTTGAGACTAACCATAAACCAGTATCTTAGTCAAAGATGCTTTCAACATGAAGAACGTTTTTTTCAGATGATAAAGTTATCAGCCCAAAACATCCTTCCAATAAACATATGGATGATACTGATTAAAGCTCTTCCATATCTGACATACCGACTCAAACAAAGGCCTCTTCCTTCCGTAGAATAAATAAAGAAATGAGATGTGATGCCTTACAAGTCCTAGAAGTGTCTCGTAACCCTTGGTGTTGATTGGCGTCCTATCCAACCCAAGCTTTCCTAGCACCCTGCATATAACATGCACTTGCTTTGACCCTTGCATCGCAATTTATTGTTTGGAAGAAACAACTAGGATATTTTCCTCTGAACAATAAGAGCAATTCGCATGATAGCAACAACCGAAAATACGCAACCATGCAAACACAATACCAAAATGGATTATCCTCTGTCAGTGACCAACGTCCTAGATTTATCCCTTCTGGTGGGAATGAGAAACTAACCTGCCAACAGTGTGAGTGATGAATTGGCTACCTGCTGCATATCGATCATGCTCCGCACATGTCATCTCCACCATGCGACAACCCTGAGATAAAAATTCCCATCCAAGCGTCAGTCAAAAGTACTCATAGATACTTACATCAACTACCTCAAATTAACTAAGACGCCTGTAAAAATTCGGTTATTATTGTAAAGAATAGCCAGAAATGCACTATTGACTGTGTTTGTTCATAACTTTCCTTTTTAAGACTAACGAACGGTGTATCCCGTTAAATCTTCAGCCTAATTGAACAGTGAGGGCACTTTTCATGATAACAGACTAGCTTCACAGACATGAGAGAAATACCTGCTTTTTTTTGCTAATAATCAGAGTGTTATGTACACCTTAACCTGGGGACGGGAAGTCTCTAAGTTACAGCGTGTCCGTGAAGACTTTACCTCA
Organism: Thuidium tamariscinum; assembly: GCA_947034885.2. Lineage (NCBI taxonomy): Eukaryota > Viridiplantae > Streptophyta > Bryopsida > Hypnales > Thuidiaceae > Thuidium > Thuidium tamariscinum. Next base: position 158,700 of record OX344749.2, read on the forward strand.
CTTGCGAAGATTTCCAGGAACTTGTCAGCAGATCTTGACCGCCTCCCGTTTCTGATGCGAACTTTGTCGTACACAAAAGGTAATCCAGCCCAACTGCCCTCGCCACTCTCGGGGCCAAACATAGGATGAGTGCAAAGTACGTCAAATTCGTGAGGCAACGCCTGTCATTATCATTGGACAATTAAGAACAAATCAGGTATTTCAATCACCAATAATCCAAAGGATTAGAATTTTTCAGAATCACATCAACTCAACTCTATGTAATAAAAAGAATGCCCGCAAAAATGAAACAGAGAGCAATCTCAAATTCACTGTAACTTAACTAAGGCCATCCTCGATACCTGAAGGAAGAGGTTCTTTGGAAATTCCTTCACAGAGAGAACATCGACGAACAGAGTGTTCCGCTTAAGCCGTTGCAAGGGAAGACTTTGTAACACAGACTCAGTTGATAAAATGGAGGTGCACAGAAGAACCACCTCAGGATGCTCCTCACAAAAATCATCCGCATCCCTGACAAGTCAAAGTCAGCATAAACCGTCATTGATAGTAGTATAATGACAACAAAGGAACAAAACCATCTCCTCCTCCAAAAAATTGTAGATTGAAAGGTTCTAACAGTGAAACTCATTACTATCACCCATCACCTCAACAACCTTCTAGGCTCGCACTTTCCGATTACATGAATTAGTGAGACGAATAAGAAAAGTTCCTTTCAATTCAAGAGAAATGTCACAACTTCTGAGGAGCCACGTGAGAACAAAAGCTTGGGTGACGGAGTTCAAAATCGCAATCCTTTTACTTGCATCTCAAAAATAGGAAGTTCAAATTAGAGAATGCGACAGGAAACTCAATGGTAAATTCATACATGTACATTCGGAAACTCAGTAAGAATTTACTGATTCGAGTTCACCCACATCAACTCAGTAAGACTTTGGAAGCAATATGCCTTAGCACGAAACAGTGAGGGCAGTGAAGCGACGGTACTAGGGCTTTGAATTTAAAACTGCTGTCATACAAAGAATTAGTATTCAGACCCAGGCCAGAACAACCGGAAACAAAGCGATCCAAACCGACCTGAAAAATGCCACACCTAGTTCACGTGCTTTCTCGCTATAGTCTCGTCTGGAATGCGCCAAAACCCTGTGCCCTTGCTTCACTATCCTCTCCGCCAAGAACTGGCCAAAGTTGCCGAACCCCACGATTCCAATTTTGAGCTTGCTGCTCTTCTCCAGCTCCTGCGACCTCTTCGACTCGTAGTCAAATGGCTGCGCGGCATCTATAGCACTGACATTGACGGCACTGCGCTGCTGCTGGCGTCCTACAACCCTAAAAGTCCTGGCCACAAGGACCGGCTTCAGATGTTGCCGAAAATCTCCCCGCGAACCCAATGCAATGGAACCCATCGCATTCTGCCTCCACAATGGTAGCCCGCAACTCGCAACCACATTCTGCATTTGTGACTGGAACGACATCATCGCCACCGGCGTCAGCGTTACCGCCTCCATGACTTCAATAGCAACGCCCTCACCGCACTTCCACGAAAACCCAAAATCTCAATTGAAAATCATGAAATTCGGCTTCCGAGGCTCACAAATTCGTCAAGCGACGAACAGAGCTGCATTCACCGAGAGTTGAAGTTTAGGTCACCAACTCGACTCCGCTGCCAGAGAAAGTCTGCAATGCTTGGTGCACAGACCCCACCACCAACCCCTATAATCCCCCACAAATGCCAGCCAAGCAGCAGCATTCCGTGGCATGAATTGCAAGGGCATAAACTAACTAACGAACCAACTTACTGGCTCCGTCGGGCGGAATGATCCGAATCCAGAAAACATTCGTGCGGTGTGTCACCGATTAATGAATGCGCACCCTGAAACCTCTGTCGTCTCCTCTCCGCCAGGAATTTAGTCTGCTCGGACCCGGATGCCCACAACCCTACCAAGCTCCCCCGAATGAGAAGATTTGAACCGAGCTTCGCGAATACCGGACATACGCAATCGTCAGTACCACTCAACTATAAGTCACACACGCCTCCCGACGTCGGTTTCCATTTTGGAGCGAAGGATCTGAATGCTCGCGAATCGGTTGCTTCGTTCCCAAGTCCCGTACATCCCCAACTTGCGCCTCACTCACCCTAACATAACGAGACTAAGTTTACATCACACTACTGTACTGTACTTCCATACGGTGTTGAGAACAACAATCATCACTTTTTCGTTGCAAGGCACTTGTATCCATAACTTTCATGTGTTCGGAATGGATCCCACTATAGTTGTGTGACTCCAACATGATTATGGTCACAACAATTTCAAGGACTTAAAAAGCATCATCTAAAGTATGGAGCATTGTCAAGGGAGCAACTCAAATGACAATTGAATCGATTGTGTGCTAAGTCTAATTATATGTTTTTCTATATTTATTTCTAATCCATCTCTAAAGTAGTATTCTTGCATACTTGTGACATTATCATTGGTTGTAGCATACTTGTCACTCATGCAAATTATACAAAACAAATTGGAGGGGATACCAATTAGTATTCAAAAAAAGGGGGTATAAATGAGTGCAAAGAATGATTGCTTGTCTAGTTTCATTAAAGAATGACTGCAAACTGTATAATTGCATTCAGTCTACACTATCTAAAAGTTTAAGTCAATTTTCATTCATTTTGCATGACTTGTGGATGAAGTAGTGATGAAGTGCAACATTCACTACAACCATTCGTTGAAAATAGCATTGAGAGTACTAGGAAGAATGAGGGGTATCCAATATGGATGCTAAAATCCTTAACAACTACTTGGTTGTCATTAATTGTGATTGCGCATCACTATTGTACAACTCCAAAATGACTTGTCCGTTTTAAAGCCAAGTTAAGATTTTCTATATAAAAGATGGACAAGGCAGTTTGCTAATATAGACTTTAGTTATTCTTTTGCAACATCATGATGTTTGATGATAGAACCATGGAGATTTACTTGCAAAAGATGCGTCGATCTATTTTGATTTTTATTCTCTTTGCTTTATTGTTCAACTTTATCTTGCCAAATTCTAAGAATAGTTAAAATAATTGAATTAGATTATTACTTTAATCCATTGAAAAAAACTTTAAAATTAGATAGAATAGAATAGTCAATTGTGAGATTGAAATTTAGATTTAGAAGGTTATTCAAAATTCTTAAACTACTAACAATTTTCACAATTAGTGAATTTAGTGATTTTATAGGATTAGAGGAATATTATTAAAGAGTTCATTGCTTGGAAGGCACTCTTTTGAACACCCAAGAGATCTACTATTTATTTGATCATAGATCACATTGTTGTACAGAGAGCGTTTGCCTCCAGAAATCATGGGGACTTTGGCTGCAACTAGAAATGGCTAGGGAATTAAGGAAGTAGTAAAATAATATGAATAAGTGAACTCATCACTCATAGATACACTTCACTAACAACCAACAAATTACTAAAGAAGATGAGTAGAAGTGAGCTTATCACAACTATATCATCAACTAAATCATTGTATTTTGTAATGCAAAGTCGTAGTTATATCAAATTCTTCAATCTAGAACGTCGAACCTTCAACTTGAATGTTGAATCTTCTAAACTGCAAATGAACTAGTATCCGTTGGCCTATCATATAATGGCTAGCTCTAAATGGGTTTAAGGGTAAAGGTATGTAATAAGATCCCACAACTTCGGACAGATAAAACAGGACAACCAGACCACGACCTGAGTCGTTTGAAAGATTGGCTCCTAAACTTTTAAACTCCCGGTAACTAGCTATAAAAAATAAACTTCACCGTGAAAACAAGCAAGTCCCGACCATGAGGGCCATTAACCCCACTACGTCGCCCACGATATAAAATGAGGTTAGCATTGGTTTTACTCAAGCCGTCCGCAACAACAAAGCCACACACACAAACACACAAATCTTCAAAACTCCTTCAACCGCAACTCCAATTCCTAAGCTGAACTTTGAGAGAGTGCCACCGTTACTTTACAGATCCAAATGAGCTAAATGATAGCTTTTTGAAAAGTTAACACAAACTTCTATTTCTCCTCTAAATTTCAAATGATTCTAAAACTATGTTCAACTTCTATGAGCATCCAAAGTTTCGGCTTTAAGAAAAGAAAGGTAACAGATCCTCCTTCACTTCTACACTCACAACTCTCTCATACAAGCTCCAAATAGAATGATTGATATCTTTCTAAAAAGCTAACTCAATTTTCTACACTTCTTTCAAATTTCATTGCAAATCAAAAAAAATTCCATCTTTTATGGTTGGTCAAAGCACTATAAGAAACCCTCGTCGTTTAGAACTGAGTCCAAAACATATAAACGTATTTGGAAAAACATCCTTGTCCGTGAACATGGACATCACCCAAAATCCCTTATAATGGACATGGGAAAAATAAGAGCAAAATTCAAGAAACAGGGTCTGAAACTACGATGTTCTGAACAAACATGGTCTGGAGCATGATGACTTGACGGGGGTCGTAGCTGCCTCCTCGGTGCCACGTCACTGACACATCATCGGACCGCGACACGTGGTTTTGCGGACTAGGTCAAAGGGTGATCTGGCAGCCTCAAGTAGTGACGTGGACCCCTTCCCATTCCCGATAGGCGCTCTACGAAGTAGAGAAACTACACTTCTGGGGTCGTCACCCAGACTCTTTTGACATTGTCTTACACCTTAAACGGAACTTGTCTGGACATTTGCTCATGACCAAGAGTATCGTCCGAGATGTGAGAAGTGTGTGCGTCGCGTCGACAAATCATTCCGTGCGTTCCATTTGCCAAGTTTCACAGTACGAGGCAGCCATCTTCAACAACCAGTATGACGTTATTTCCAGCATTGTCTGTTTGCATGTTACAGTTTCCTCGAATAAGCCTTTATTTTGCGTGAGCCTCCGGTCACATTTTTATAATTCATGAAATGTTTGCTAAACATTTCAGACTACCTGATTTGACTTAGAGGGTCACTCAGTCACGACGTTGTGCGCGCACGTTGTGATTCTGCATAACAGTGGTTACAGAACCTGACTCATGCACTGTACTTGGAACGAGAAGATGAATAACGTGCTGCACATCCGCAGGAATCTTGCAGATCACCCACGGTCACTTGATAATACATCGAATTGGGTGTTCTGGAGCGTCAGAGCTGTGTCACTGTGAGTGCACTCACTGCTGGCAAGTCTTCGCATGAACGAGCGAACCCAGCACTCTTGAATGTCAGGTTACATTTCAAAGCAGTTTCCAGTCGACGCTGACGCTATTACAGAAGATCAAAACGTGTGCACGTTAAAAGAAAGCACACCACCCATCTCGAAAAGGCCACATGCAACATGTCCGAAGACAGCAACCGACGTTGCAAGACAACATCTTAAAACGGACGCTGACATAGCTACAACGTCGGGTGTGGCATTTAAACGACATGTTCATTGCCCAGCGTGCTACACTGCTCATATTCCTGAGTGTCCACCGACCTTCATTCAGTGTCCCGGGAGGTTGTTCGACCTATGAGTTCAGACCGGCATGACGACCTCTAAAACAGCTTGGCAAACATGACAGCGTAAGCCCAATAACACTGTGCATGCTTGGGCATGCAGAGAAAGCTTTGTTCAGTAGTGTTCTGGGATGACCGAAGAAACAGTTTTCACCATAACACGCTTTACAGAATTTTCCTGTATAAATTATACTTCCAACACTTTATTCATTACGACGAATCTACATAGTTTGTACACAGCGTTCAAGTCAACTTTTTTTTAGAAGACTAGGTCTTCCTAGAATAACTAAGCAAAACAATAGGATCCGCTATTTGATCAGTATACCAAAATCAAGATGCGCTAGTATTCTTCGTCTACCCGCACGTACAGTTCAGGCTTTCCGTATGAAGCACTATTGTCTCTAATTGAAGTCGGTCTTCAGCTGATGCCACCTGCATTCCCAGTGACTTAGCGCCTACGAACAACTTCGACATATGCTTCGAAGAGGGCAAAACTTCATATAGGCACTCCGCATATTTGTCGCTTAACCCGGCTTGGACTGTACAGTCAAAATCTAGCATTCACAGTCGTTGAAATCAGGAGTTAGTAACGTCTAGGACACTTCAACTGAATCTTCTATTTTGCAAAGAATTCGATTGCCCATGGTTCAGTGAACTGCTGCTTCATTGTAACTAATCCGACCTAGAAGCAGCAATGCACTGTCGAAGGTTCTTACATTCTTTCGAAGTGCACAGAACTAATAGACCAACAACTGTGCTATGTTATGGCCACCTTTGCAACTTGCAGTGCGGTAAAGTAATTGTGGATCATGATCACTCACCACACTGAGGGAGAAGGTGCGGCTTCATTTCTTCTTGATACCTTCTCCTTTCTTCAGGTTCTGTTTCACAGACACAACCACAAATACAAACACATAGTCACTGTAGTAAGGCTTCATAACTCAAACATGTGCACATAAACTGAACTCCCATTACTGAGCTCACGCGTTCCTGAAACAACAAGACCTGCTTCAACAACGGGCTCGCTGCCATGAAAAGAAAATTACTACTTCCTATGGCGAACCTTCGTTGGCATGGAAGTTCCCTTTGTCGCGCCTGTTCCCTTCGAACCCCCTGATTTCAGAGCCTTCGATAGCGGAACGTTCGATGCCGACTTCGGCGTTTGTGCCTTCAATTGAGCACTACGCTTCACTCGTGCGGTGGAATCGACGGCCGGACCTTCCTGCGACAAATCCAGCAAGTGCATCCTTCCTTTTAGCATACGATACAACAGTTCTTTCATTCTGGCTTGAGGTACCTTCATGATTCCATTGCTGACCTCTGCTTTGCATCAAAATAGGATGCTGCTGATCATAATTTCTAGCAACTGCAATATTAGGGAAGTACCCGAAATCGACTGTGGCATTATACGCGGAAGACGACTACATTTCCATTGACAATGGTGGGAGTTTACCTCTTCAAAATCATCGAGGTCGGCCACTGAAGGCACTTTGCTGTTTGGAGACGACGGCTTGGAAGACTCTCCAACACCCTGTTCTCCGACGTGGTTTCGAATGTCGTCACTTTGAGCTGGCAATATATTTGTATCCGCCGATTTGGCGCACTCTTGGAAGCGCACAACTTCCTCCGGCTCCTGAAGAAGTGCATTTAGAAATTCCTGCACTTGTTGATCTCCTGAAGCGCCCTCTTTTCCCGCGCACTCTGAGACGCTCTGGCCTACCCGGACTGTACCATTACCCGACTCATAAAGCGGAGCAGGTGGAAACGACGCATTCCTTGTTACTGACGTCGTGACAACGTCGGAGCTCAGTTCGGGTAGCTGTACGTCCTTCCCTGCCATCATTGCCTCTGAGGAACCCAACTGCACGGTGGTGCCTTTCACGACTTGGGAAGTGAGAAGCGACTTCAACATATCCTCCATGCGTGCGTGGGATTGCCCCATTCTTTCTTCTAGGCGCGACACCGTCCCTTCCATGTCAAATACACGAGCCCGAACGTCCTCCATGTCGGTCCCTTTCTGCAACGCAACCTTGCGTTTCTCAGTTTGTTGACGAGTGTACTCTCTGGCCACTTCGTCCGTAATTTCGGTTTGGAATGGTTTTCGGCTGTGCATCAATGTCTGAACTCATACAATTAAGCAGTTAGCATTGCATCGTGAAATGAAGAATATTAATGCTGTCTGAGCCAGAACTCTTAGCAGGACCTATGATACATGTGAACTACACACGTGCTATTTCGATTGTGAATTTCACAGGACGTTTTGGATTCTGCATGCCTAAGGGGATACCTGCGACATTGAGGGCTCTTCTTCCATTAAAACTGGACACTTCATTATTTAGCGCGTTACCACTGAACGGACATAGTGATTCACCGCATTTGCTAGAATAGTAGCGTCAAACATGAGGGTTCAGTACTTCTCACAGAAGACATGCAGGAAAACGAAGAACTCACAGACCGCGATACTTTACCGACATGCGCTCAACGCGACAAGGACTGCTGACTTCACTATGAAAAAATTCTACCAAACTCACCAACTTCACGATTACATCTCGTTCGATGGCTTTTAATTGAGCAGTTCTTGATCCTTTTCCTTGAGAAATGTATCGCATATGCTCCGACATGACCATTGATTCATCTGACTTCCGCCTGTTCACCAACGTCCGCCACTACTCCTCTGTGACGTCGGGAGGCCTCATGTGACCGGTATCCACAAGAGTGTTGAGCCTCCAACGAGTGGTGATGAGTACTTTCGTTATGATGGGACCTATGAACTTCTCACTGAGTCTGAATGACTGCCCAAGCATGTCCCACTCTGTTGGCGCACACATACACAGAAACTGGTGAGATTCTGTTGACGTCATTCGTGACCACCGATTGCACAAGCTGCTGAATTATCTAACCGCTGTAGCACTGCTGAACAGAATTTCTTGAAGCACATGTACCTTCTACTCATCATGGACTGCACATCGCATTGACAAGCATGACTGAAGTTCAAGGCAGTGACCTGTGTCCTCCTATGTCATAAGAATACAATGAACTTCAAATAAAGAACATGTGATTTACCTTCATAAAGGCGCTTGAACAACTGTGACCTGTGCTCTACCGGCTGCGAATCCCAATTACATGTGGGATCAAGACTTTTTGTATACTTCTTTATGTCGTCAGCCAAACACTCCTTCATGTTGCCCCACGGCAAGCCGTTCAAGTCCAACATCACCGGTTTCTTCATAATCTTCTCGCGCTTCACTCGACGCGGATCATACTCGTCAAAATGCACGGAGGTGTCCTTGCTGTCCAAGTCCTCCACTTCCTCTTCTGCCATGCCATCACCAACACTGAACATACAATGCACTTCTGTTAACGAAATGGTGAACATTTCGAAGTTGTAATACCGTGACATTCCTCCGGAAGCCTTGAATTCCACTCACAGGCTTCCTTAGTCATCGACAGCAGTGACCTAGCGATTCACACATTCTGGCATGCAGTTTCTGCAGCAGGAGCGCACCCTCTCTTGAGTTCTGACAAGGACTTTCTAACCTACCTCGAATAGTGCATACAAAGTTGCCAGGTGCCAGCAACCTCATGCCTCAAAACACGATGAATCAAACATGACTGGCCTGCTTCACACAACGATTTCCGTGCTCACTACATGCTTACAGTAACGACCTATGATTGTGTCCATGTGAAAACTGTTTTGCCAAAGCCTCTGAAGACCACGCCGACTCTGATGCTTCGTGACAAGTTGCACCGCTACCTGAGCGCTGTTTCCAATTACAGTTCCGTCCCACGGAACGTCACTTACAACAGCCTGCTGGCCTTCCTCATTCAAGTCCCACTCATGGATAACCCAGTAATACCACTGGATTCCATGGTCTTATCTTATCCCTGTAACATCACATGCGGTGCATGAACTACCAACCGCTTCATAACATGTCCGCTACATAGACACATCTAATTCCTAACAAGAGATGTTCATGCCGCCTTACTTCTGCTGCTCTAAAGGACAGGTCCACAGGAATAGTGGGAAAAACAAAAAAACCTACTGCACTCAAGGACAACCACAGGACTCCTTCATTGATGTAAATGACAGCGATGTACCTATCTCACAGAACTGCACGTCCGCACTTCTTATCCACGCACAACTAGAACTTCAACACACTGAAGGACACGCTCGGCACTTCCCTCGACGCGCAACAATGAAATCACGGTTGATCTAATCCCAACGACTCAGCTACTGTGGTGCCTTCGCACTATAACAAAACATGGTCGAAAAAAACCGCGCAGAAAATTTTCTGTGGTTTTTTTTGCCATGTTTTTGTGCGCATTTTTCTTTACGCATTGCGCGTAGTGAATAGCCAACTTTGGCATCAATTTCCCACTGCAATTTTTGGAGTTAGGAAGTGTGTCATATATCAATGGAAAGTTATTTTGAATACCTTTCCATTGATATATGACACACTTCCTAACTCCAAAAATTGCAGTGGGAAATTGTTGCCAAAGTTGGCTGTTCACTACGCGCAACGCACAAAGAAAAACGCGCACAAAAACATGGCAAAAAAAACCACAGAAAATTTTCTGCGTGGTTTTTTTCGACCATGTTTTGTTATAGTGTCACGTACGACATCGTGTCCTCTTCATGTACACTAATTACACACAACACTACCGTAATTGACTGGTGAATTCCACAGACTATGTTTTTGTGCACATGCTTTACTAAGACGTTGCGAAGCAAATAATCAGTGAGTGACAAACCTCCAGTGGTCGTCGGGATCCCCTCCTTCGCGGCCGCTGGAATCAGAGTCCACCAGGTCCACGACCTTCCTTTTGTTTGCAGTGGAGGGCCGCTGATGTGCCCTCCCTTTGCCTTTTGCCTTACTAGGAGAAGGGTGATCCAAACTATGCTTACTGCGTCTCTCTGAATCCAGACGCGCACGCATATGCTCCGGACGATGTCCTTCTCTGTCTTGTACAATCGGCATTCGCACAGGCGAACTTCTGCGCCTCGCTGGTTTCGCACAAGATAGCGGCATTCTCAAGCGCGGATGAGACCAAAAAACAAAAGCTTCACTTGCTGCCTAGAACACAAATGCCGTCCACTATTAGGCCTACATTAAACGTGGAATCATCGGGAAACAAGTTGGTTCCGTGACATTCAGCGTCGACCTGGACTGTACATGCTATGCCCTGCAAGAACGGTCACAAAAGTAAATCTAAAACTCATGCACAGTTTAAAGAAGTGCTTCCACCGTGACTGTTGATCTCTTTTCATAAAATTCCTAGACACCTCTTTGCCAGTTCACTCGATCTGCTTCAGCTAACGACACTTCCCTGCGTACCAAATACAAGACATTCACAAATGTAACAGTGCAACACTGTCTACACGGATCGGCCTAGCTGAACTTGGTTGCGCACAAAAACTCGGTCGCGACACTGAAGTACTGTGCATTAGGGACTCATTGCGCCTTCTTGGACTTCCGCCTCTACTGTTGGCACCCTCTTCACAGTCCTCAACGTCTATAATCAGTGATGATTGACAAATACTAATCGGGCTTCACACAAGCTACATACGCTGCCGCTTCAAGTCGATTTTTCCTCAATCGCCAGTGGAGAAAACGTTCTAAGAATGACATGAAAAACATTTACCTGCTCCAAACAATGCTGAACGAAACGATTGCTACAAACTGAAAACGGCATCCGTCCTGGAACACAATTCGTCAGTAAAAACAAGTCATACGAATGATGTAAAAGGACAATAGACTACAGCGTCAAGCGTGGTACTAATACTCGACGTCTACAACCTCTGCCGTGCACTACCACCCTATGATCGAGTACAGTGTGTTCGATTCCACCCTTGGCCGCGTCGCCACGGCATGGTCACTTGGACTAGCATACCACGTACACATTATAGACACTTCCATTAATGCGTTGTGGAGTGTGCAGTCACAGAGGCTACTCCACACGAGACCTGATACGTAGAAATGAAAATCAGTGCCAGACCTAGAGAGATCGGGGCATACTGACTTCCTGTGCCCTAATGTGGCCGCCGGAACTTCCTTCGCAGTTGGAGTCACCAACGCAGCAACGGATTCATCTTGTACGCATTCCCTACTGCACTGCAATCTCACACTCCGCCTTCGTCCGGGAACTGTAGAGCGTTCGCAACCTGCAACGGAGCAATCAGGTGCGCCGCGGCTCGCCATCTTCGACAGGAAGTGCCAGAAAATCCCGAGCGCATCGTCAGTCACTTCAGCATCACCCGACGCAGGCGTACATGAACTTGAGGTACGTGTTGCACCCTTGCAGTCCTTGTACTTCCGTCATCGCAACTCCATTTCACAGTACTCTCTAATGGCACGCAACACGAATGAGGCCCTCATTAGGGTTTCCGAGTCCACCCCGGAGAAAACGCGGTCGCCTGCGCCAGGTCTGGTCTTCACGACACGTGGCAACGCAATGACGTCAGCAAGTCCGTTGTGGCACTGAACAGTGGCACGACCGGCTCTTCGTCACAGAAGACATATGCAGATGTCCAACGACGCATGATATAGAGAGCCTGAACACTTCAAACCATTTGGACTGACTATAGTGCCCGAAACTCAGAATAGTGCTCCTCTTGAAATAAACGCCTGCACTCACTCTTCACCTCATGCCGACCCCTGCATTGCAGTGCAAGTTCTGTTCAAATGTTAACTTAATGCAACTTCTGTCCTTGGTGCAGGACTTGCATAATAGTTTTGGATTGTGAATAAGCTGTACCAATGAACGACGGAAATTTTTACCATGAAACTTCAGTGACTTCGCTGAGCCTGCAAGGTTCAATGACAAGGCTTGCTGCATGCTGTATAATTTGCACGCTTGAGTTCAACTACTTCCGATTTCACATCAATGTTTTGTGAATCCTTACTGAGCACAAGTCGTTCTATAGGAGGCTGAGGCTGGTGCTACACACATCCAGTGCAGTACTACTTGAATGCGAATACCGTGCTCTGGAAAATCATTAGGGCGACAAGCATCCGCGGCACTTTCTCAAGAATTTGGTCAGTCACTTTTCCAAGTGACGAGGTGAGTGTCTCCGAGCATACTGCAGCTATGACTTCGTGTATCCATTAGTGCATGTTCTATGAATGATTGATTCAGAAGTCCCCCACATGCCGATCCATGCCCTATTGCGTGAAGGACATGCGGAGAGTGCTGTCCTACACTGTCACAGAGGATATGAGTTCCACCCTGACTGAGAGCGTGCTGTCCTCACTTCTAGCGTTGGCGTGTCAGTTTCAAGCGGAGGGACATATGTGACACTCCGAACATAAACATGGAATCATCCGGATCAATTAATCAACTAGATTCATCAGAGGAGGGGGACAAAAATTTGTCCTTTGATGTATCAGAGCAATATGAGAGACAGCTCGAAGCATATTTGGAGGAACTCGTATTCCATTACATGGAGCACGAGTCTTGGTTTGAAGAAGGGTTCGTTCGAACTAAAAACTTCTGGCCAGACTCTGTAGATGAGGTGTATAGCAATCACCTGTACTGTTTGAGTTGGTTCTACGAAGGACTACTCCCATTTGACAGTTGGGAAATCGAGTATGATAATTGGCTTTGTGAACAAGTGTTCACAGCTCTGAATGCAGTCGGCAGTTAGGAGGGCTGGGGTTAGTCCGACGTACTCATGTCTGACTTCAGCATGCCAGGTTACGTTGGAGATAACTCATTAACGCTTGTTCACGGAAAAAGTACATTTGCTACGTACACTTCAAATTCAACAGAGCAGCTTCTACTATTTTTGTCAGTGCGTTAGGTTAAGACGTGTGCTTCAACTGTTAGAACGAACCGAACTAATCACCCTCTCAGAGAATTTGTCTGTTATCATGGAAAACCACCTTCGTTGTCATATCCATAACACTGCAGGCTAGTAGACAAGCAACGCTCTGATTCCGACAAATGAAGTGTCTGTAAACATTTGCTTATAGTATGTTCTGAGAAAAAAGTCATTGTCATTCCACTGCTGCCATTTATAGGCGGTCCTTCACTCGATTACAGGCCTCCCTGACATGAATATGTGACATTGAAGAGGCTCATGTCACATGAGGGAAACCTGAAGTGAGGAAGTCTATGTCTACGAGACATTGAACTCGGTGTCGTTACAGACCAGTCATCCTGTGGTTTGTCTGTACGCCATTTCAAGCATTTACAGTGCAAGAGACATAGGAAGGTCAATGCATGATTCCTTGTGCATAATTGAATTGGTACTCCTTGCTGAACTTGGCGAAGGACTTCACCTGTACAGTCCACGGAATGCATGTTACCCTGGTGAAGGGCTTCTGAACACGTTTTTGAACTTCTGAATACTGTGATGTGGAATTGGGTTTCTTAGACAAAGTAGGTCATCAGCACTTCCTACAGTCTGAGCTCCGACGTTGCCCAACCGACTTTGGAAACCATGAAGTGCCATTTCCAGGTATCTTTAGTGCCGCTCAAAATTCTTTGCCCAATTGCAGTTCTGGATTGCGAGATGAGCAATGGGAGAGAGTATGTGTCATCTTTTTTCCAACCTTCTGCAGCTGATTCTGGTAATTCACAGTGAACTATTTATGAATTCCTCCCACTGATGTTGGGCCCTTCCGAACCCATGAAAGCATGATTCGCAGTGCAGCCGCTGCTAATTCAAGAAGTACATCTGTAACCAGTATGAATCAGATGTTTGTGTTTCTTATTAAAATTCGTGCCTGAACTGTATATTAATTAATTAATTCACAATAAAGTAGCGGTTCCTCCCTGCTTGTAAGGGAGCTGCACATAAACGTCTTGTCATTTTCATGTAAATAACGAAACACGTAACCGCTTATGTCGAAATTCATCCACTGTGACTTCTTCACCATTCACTGAAGCCACCAGGTCCTACTATGCCTACATTGGCATTTTGACTTCGAATTCTGGAAATGAGATCACTGAGTAGCCCTTAGTAGCTCAACCTATTTTAACTCACTGTGAGGGCACGGATTAGCCATGTCCAATGAATCCTTGGACATGGGAATGGGATCATCCATGATTTGTCAATGGCAATTACTAGATGGAAATTGATCGAAGGGTTTAAAAATGCCATGTGGAACATGGCATTCCTATTTCATTAATATGTGTAAAGCGCAAACAAGCATGCTTAGTTCACCATTATGTTCAATCTAATGAACTCCTTTTTCAACAACAATGTGAAGGTACATTGGTTTTCCATAAGTTTTCATGGTTTCACCGTAAAAAATTGGGGGAAGCAAGAAAGTCATTGTTTTTCCAAAATTTAATCGAACATCACATTAGAAAGAATACAGGAAAGCGGTATTGTTTTTTCTTTACATTTTTATGGTAGAACAATGTTTTTTGTTTGGGCCTCATGAGGCCCAAATGCCTTTAAAAAAATTGGCTTGCATCAAGCCTACATGAAAAATTTCAAGAATTATAGGATGATAATGCCAAATTGCTCCAATTTTTTTGAAGTAATTGGATGAAATTGCCAATTTTAAATGAAATTCATCCAAATATGTAGATGAAAAGATAATTTCGTTCAAAATATAGATGAATACTAGAATATTTGGCTTTATTAGTTTCTCCTATGTTGCCACTGTAGTACTTCTCTAAAAACCCTAAGAAAACCCTATGCTAGAAAGTAATTCTGTTCAGCGAACTGTATTACTGGAAAATAGGAGTGGGTGACTGCACCTCTACCGGTTCCGAAGTCTGAAGAAGTATGAACACATGTTTTTAAGGTAGATAAATACTAGGAGATCGATATTCCACTGATTGAGTCCAACTTTGACTAACTCTGGAAGACCAACCAGTAAGCTTGTTCTATTATGAAGTCCTTCTTGACTCTTCAGTAAAAGGTTTTACATTTGATCTTTGCTCCCAAAACGTGAATGTTATGTATTCGAGTAGGAAAAATATTGTCAAAAGAAACAAGCTCTAGTGCCGCGTCCAATTGTAATTACAGTGGTGTACTGCTCTGTGCAGTGTGCTCTGAGGAACTGACGATCTTCTAGTGACGTTTCGACAACAAAGTAGTGCAGTTGGGGACAACTGGGACATAGATCCCCAACAAAATCGCAATCGTGCAAGAGTTCGCGTCACAGCGAATGGTCAAGCACTTCGACATATACCTCTTGGTGACTTAATCCTGCAAACGGAGTTGCGTGTTGCAACAGAGAAAGACGTACATTCCTTTCGTTGTCCGTGCAGAGACTGCCATGGTGGTTGACGGAAATCCATTGAGGTTATCCGAAGACACCATATCAGTGTGGGTAGGGATCCTTTCTTAACGAAATCCATGATAGGTGGTGATCCTCTGGAAGGTTATCCAAGTCGCAGACTGTGGGTGGAAGATGTAGCGTACGACGACGATGTTGTAGAAGATGTCCCTAGTGTGCCTGATGATGTTCCATGCAAGGAGCCCGAAGCAGCACACGCGCCGTCAGAGCAACCTGACGGTGGTGTAGATCCTCCGCTCGATGAGTACCATGAAGTGCAGCGGCAGGTCATGGATGCCTTAAACCGAGGAGATGCATTGCATATGGAAGTTGGGGATGAGGTGATTGAAGAAGAAATCGATGATGTTCAAAATGATACAATGGATGGTTTGGAAGACTTGTACGACCAAGCAACGACACCTCTGTATCCTGGAACGAAGTGCAGTGTTGTATCAGCAGTCATTGTCATCATGAACATGTGTACTATGTTTCGAGTGAGCAATAGATTCACTGATGAGTTGTTGCGTTATTCATCGATGGATTTATTGCCCGTGAACAATATATTACCAGGTTCTCACTATCAAGCGCGACGGAGTATACGAAAACTGGGACTGGACTATACAAACATCCATGCCTGCCCAAATGGATGTGTGCTTTATGAAGAGGAGAAGGCTGATTTGGACACCTGTCCTCAATGTTGCTCATCACGATGGATTGGAAACAGCAGCACAGTACCGGCGAAGGTGATTCGTCACTTCCCACTCATACCTAGGTTGAGGCGCATGTGGAGATCAACGGAGATAGCTGGCATGTTAACCGGGTATACAAAACACGCCAGTACTAACGGCATAATGCGTTCTGTCGTTGATAGTCCAACGTGGAAGCATATTGACCGTGACCCTGTGTTTGGTAACTTTGGAGCAGAGAAGCGGAATCTCCGTTTCGCATTATCATTGGACGGAGTGAACCCTTTCAAATTGAGCAATACGAACTGGTCGACGTGGCCAGTGCTGATTTTGATCTATAATTTTGAGCCATGGTTTGTGACCAAGAGATTCTTCATTTCACTATGCATTTTGATATCTGGGAAGCAATCACCGACGTCCAAGAATTTAGATGTGTTCATGCGACCTCTATTGAGGGAGTTGTTACAGCTCTGGGAAGGAGTGTCAGCGATGGATTTTTCGCGTCCAGAGGGAATGCGCGGCTTCAAATTAAGAGGTCTGGTGATGTGGACCATATCAGATTTTCCGGCGTATGGTTTAGTTTCCGGTCTATGCTGTAAGGGATATAAAGGTTGCCCCCCATGTGGACCAGCAACCGATGCACGGATGGCAAGAACAGGGGACGTTCTTCGAAATCGTGGAACCCGCGGTTCGAAACTTGTTTACGGTGGTGTACGTAGATATTTACCCCGGCATCATCCGTATCGACGCAACAAGAGGTTTAATGGAGCAATTGAAATCGAGAACGTCCGGCAATTGTTTCAGGACTAGATGTTATACGGTACGCTGCATGGCGTCAAGCGTATTTGGATCTTGGTGGAAAAGAGAATGGCCCAGATGATCCGGTACATATGACGGGTGTGAAGTGCTTAAGTTCATTGTTTGAACTACCATATTGGCAGGTATTGTTTTCTTTTTCGAAATTGAATGTGATTTTCATTCTAGTTTGATGTTTCAGTGTTTCTTTCTTGATGCAACTTTGCTGTTTCAAAATCCAAATATAGAGTTTTCAAATGAGGAGGAAGTGGGAAACGTGGATGTGGGAAACAAACCAAATGTCACTGAGCTTGTTCTCATGTTTACAATGGCAGTACTTATTGATCAGACATCTACTAGATGTCATGCATTGCGAGAAGAATCTGTGTGAAAACATAGTGAAGACGTTGTTGGCTATGAATGATAGTCCAGGGAGTCGCCAAGACGCAGAGAATTTAGGAATTCGTGAGGAAATATGGCTGCAACCTTCGACACGTGAAAATACAGATTACTACATGCCGCACGCTCCATACGTGTTGAACGCAGCCAAATGGAAAGAGTTTGTGCAAATTATTTCCAACATCCGCACACCAACAAATATGTGGGTTCAATCCATAAGCGTCTTCAAGATGGGAAGTTGCAATTTATGAAAACGCATGACTACCATGTACTCATGCAACAGGTATCTTCCTGTTCTCCGTTACATAATTTGTTACATTGTCAACTCCAGAGCTCAGACCTACAGAGATCCAAAAAATGCAGGTTTCATCTTTGAATGAAGACGACAATAACAGTAGTCACGAACCATTTCTTATGGTAATTAAACGTTGTCAATGTTGTAACAGTTTTGTGCAAAGATGGTATGTACAGTGCACCGACGTAGGCTGACATCGTAGGTGAATGTAGTTATGTTACAGTACGAAATCGAGGTGCTGTTTGGAAGTTTGACACTGAACATGCAAACAGGTACTTCCAGTTGCTGTACGAAACGTACTTCATGTTGGTGTGCGTACAACTATCATCAAAATGTGTAGGGTATTTCAAAGACTATGTCGTAAAGAGATACCGGAAACGGACGAGCAGAGCATGATGGAGGATGTGGTTTTGGCGACCTGCATGTTTGAGAAAGAATTCCCTCCCACGTTTTTGAATGTCATGACACATCTTCCGGTGCATCTAGTGCAACAGTTGTTCATGTGTGGTCCAGTCCACTGTCGTTGGATGTACCCGATCGAGAGGTACATGAAAACGTTGAAAGATTATGTGCGAACGTATGCACATCCGGAAGGTAGCATAGCTGAAGGATACAGAATGGATGACACTCTAGGTTTCTGTACAGAATATATGAAGCAATATCGAGGGACAACGCAGCGTGTGTGGGATGCAAATGAAGATGCCATTATGAATGATGAAGTGTTCTCTTCACACGATGCGAAGAAAAGAAGAATGTCATCAGAGTTCCGCAGCTTTGCGCATGCATTTGTCCTGGAGAATGCAGCTATATTGGAACCGTGGCGCGAGTAAGTGTGTAAAGAGAAACATGGAAAAGAACAAATAAAGTGGCTTCTGTGAAGTTATTGATTGGGGTGATACATAGAAAAGGTTGTTGGCAGTTGCGAATGTATAGGTCAGAGGAAAAAGCATTTCAACATGATTTGTGAAATAAGTAAGTAAATGTAGGAAACGAACGAGTAGAAGATGTGGTCCAATCTACTAGAGTATGAATTGTATTTTGGAATGCAGAGGACGTGCATATGAATAGGTTCTATTACAAAAAGGTATCAAATTAAATTGACTGTGTGGCGGTGTGTCATTTATGCAGAGAGTACAGTACTCAACGAACTCGACTATGGGAACAGCGTGAAGCGTTTCGACAGCAAAATCGACGACGTCATACAGCAGCCGGATTTAGGTATCTTGAAGAACTAAGTGAGTTACCTTGCTTTGTAGATTGGTTTAGAGCACGAGTTAGAGATGCTCGTCATATCGGAGTAGATTTGGCACCTGATGTGGTACAGTACAGCGAGCCCCTGAATGGTGTGCAACGTCGCATCGTCAAATGCACTGTTTCGGTATGCACTTCCGGGTCCGTAGTTCTGAAACATCACATGTGACGAGGGATTCATGTGTCGTCGCAACGTTTACACGGCAACATCGGTGGGGTTTAGTCAACGGAAGGCCACGAGAAAGTACTGAAGACTATGTTGGTTACATCGAAGAAATTCTGGAGTTGTACTACCGCAATCACTGCACGACGGTGCTGGTATGCGATTGGGTACGTGCGACACGTGATGCAAGATCACGAAATATAGTACGTGACGATTTCGGTTTCACTTTAGCGAACTTCAATCACATGGATGGAGCAGTGCACACAGACTCATTCGCTTTTCCATTACACTGCCAGCAAGTATTCTTTTCCAACGACATTCATCGACGGGGATGGAAGGTTTTGTGTCGTACAGAAGTTAGAGGGCGACGTGGGGATCCACATGTTGCGCCTTCTAGTACACACATTCTGCATGTCGGTAATGATGTGGACTACATAGGGTTGCAGGTACCGATGTTGGAGTCAGATCCAGTGCGTGTTCCTTCAACCGTAGGAGGCATGTATATTAGAGTAACAGAGAGAGCACCAGTACGGCAACGGGTAGTTGATGAACAATAGAGTGAAGGGTATGATATTTTGACATGTCATGAGAGAATTAATCTAATATTAAAAGTGTGACAAGCAATTGTAATCAATATTCCCAAAAGTGTTTGCACTGTTTTGTTCAGTAGCGAAGCAGTAATTGCTATGTGAAATGGGACATGGAACAGCTGACGTGGGAAGCATTTTTAATAAACAGTAATTAGAACAGACAGGGTCTGGAACTGTGATGCTGTATTTTTCCCGGTGCTGTGCATCATGCACAGGAAGAAACTCTTTTTTAAGATGACAAGTCCTAATTTTTCACAGTGGATTTAATGTGATGCCAAATATGACAACCCCAAAATTTTTGGTCAATCAAAACGTCCAATGTAACATCATTTTTGGCAGTCCAATGTTTTTATGTTAACAATGGTGTTACTTTGGTTATTTTTGTTGACATCAAATTTTAAGGTTGTCAACATTGACATCACCTGCAATTCGTCAAAAAAAAATAGGGTTTGCCACCACAGGCAGGGGTTTCTTAGAGTGATCTATTCGAATGTAACCGGAAACTCGTTTCCATCAAAGTGACAGTTAAAAAGAATTTAGAGTTGGCCAAATACACTGGAGCTGCAGAGAATGGAAGTAACTCAAAAACGCATTGCCCGATGCAGTGGCGAATTCAAAGAAATACCCATTAATATGACGAATTTGATGTATACCAGTGAAAAGTTTTAAGGAAATTTCAATTTCCTTTGCAAGAGAGGAACTCATTGAGCAACACCACTTGCTTTATTGAACGTCGAAAGTGCAAAATGAAATGTATTTGAAAGTGTCCATTTGATTAAATTCAAAGTGCCTGAACACCCTTCAAGGACCTCAAAGGTAATTGATGTACAACTACTAGCAACAATTCTTTCAGAAGCAGCTCTAAAAGTATTAGACAAATATGTTATAACGTGGGGTAAAGAAGCTTTCTCACTACAGCACTTGCATGCATCTGAGACGTTGAGAAGTTGAGTGTTTGTTCAACTGAATTTGAAGGATACATTGGCTGCATTTTATGGTTAACATTTATAAATATATATACATATATAAATATGTATATATATACATATATAAATATGTATATATATACATATATAAATATGTATATATATACATATACATATATATGTATATATATATATATATATATATATATATATATATATATATATACATTAACACATATATAAGTGCATGTATGAATATATAAATATATTCATATGTATCAATAAATATATTTAAACATAACATAAAACCAAACAATTAAATACATATATAAATACATTATATAAAACCAAACAAAATATATATATATATATATATATATACATAAAATAAATACGATTCGAAAAAATATATACATATACAAAAAATAAAACCAAATTAAAAAAAATTTATACATACATAAAATTAAATAAAATAAATACATATATACATAGAAATATATACCTACATATAAATATTTAAATATTTGTATATATATATATATATATATATATATATATATATATATATATATATATATATATATATATATATATACAAATATTTATATATATATATATCTTTGTATATATATATATATATATATATATATATATATATATATATATATATATTTTTGTATATAGAAAGTATATATATTTGTATATATACATATATATATATATATTTGTATATATACATATATATATATATATTTGTATATATACATATATATATATATATTTGTATATATACATATATATATATATATTTGTATATATACATATATATATATATTTGTATATATACATATATATATATATTTGTATATATACATATATATATATATTTGTATATATACATATATATATGTATATGTATATAGAAATATATATATATTTGTATATATACATATATATATATATATTTGTATATATACATATATATATTTGTATATATACATATATATATTTGTATATATACATATATATATGTATATGTATATAGAAATATATATATATTTGTATATATACATATATATATATAGAAATATATATACATAATCCAATTTATATATATAGTACGAAATATATGAATTTCTACATATATATTTATTAATATATGTATATTTAGAAATACATAAATATATTTCAATATATATAGAGAGAAATATATCTAGATATAGAAATATACATAGATATAGAAATACATTGAGATTTTTAGAAATAAATATACATATAGACATTTATATTTACAAAAAAAAATTATATATAGAAATATAAATTTTTATATGTAAATATGTAAAAAAATTTATTCTTATTTTTTATATTCATATAAGTTCATCTACAAATTATGAAATACATACGAGGGAGCTAGGTTTGCATGTTGTAGATGAAGTAGTGTCATATTTTTCCATAAATGACTTACAACCGATTAAATGAAAATTTTGCAATGTGATGTTACTTTAATATGTATTTCTTTAAGGACTCCATTTGATTACGAAAAAATTAGAATAAATTAATTTGTTCAAGAGCTTGGATGTATAGTTAATTGTGCACACATACATAAGTCCTTCATGAGAAGTGAGCTCAAATTTCTTGCCACGATACAACATTCAGATGCTCAAGTCACGATGCGAATACGTTAATTGCTGAAAGGCTAAACTTAGATGGAGCATTATGAACCGCACCCTAAACCGTGTGCTACTGACCATCTCATTCACACATCAACGAATGCGTCATAAACGTCTAGTAAAACAACTTCGTTGTTCGAAATATCTTCTTGTTTTCACCCGAACGTGTATACGTTCAGTGAAACGTCTTCCATTATTCTACCTCCAAACGCCCTTTACCTTGAAACACTTGAACGCTAGAAGAAACACCCTCCGTTTCTGCTTGGCACCACCAGGAACGATGGTTTCTTATAGTGAAGTATCTGCCTCTTAATTTTAAAAGCAACTAACATCCCTCCATTTAAACTAGTACAACTTTTGATTTACAACTTTAAATCAAGCAAATGAGATCAATTTAGAAACTACACACCATGATACACAAGTTTTTTAAATTTCATTTCAAGCTCCTTCAAACTCACAACACAATCTACCTTCAAACATTTGGGTCCTCTTCTAAACTCACATCGAGAGAAAAGATGAATAGTCCCCTCCTTTCTTTCCCCCTTATTTTCATTCTAACCACAAAAACAAATAAGATCAACCTCTAATTCACTCCCCAAATTTTTTTAACAATAATTAAGCACTTATTTGGCCCTACAACTATCTTTTTATCTTTATCTTTGAAGGAAATTCACTTCAACTTCACCTAAAAGGCAAGCTATTTGAATATTTTCCTCCAACTACTTCATAAACACAAAATTATTATAAAAAATCACTTCAGGTATAGAATGAAGAACTAAAACTCAACATACATCTATTAGCAGTAAAAAATTAAAGGTCCAATCAAAATATCACTCCATCTACAAGAACTTGAGAATGCGTTTGATGATAGCAGCAACATAATTGACATGATCCGCCTTAGATAAAGGGTTGACTAGCCCCTCCAATCATCGTTCGTGACCATAAATCATTTTGATAAGCCTCACTATGTCATAATATTGCTCGTCGTTTAAACCTTCAAAACATTCTTCAAATGTAACTTCAAAGCTGCCAAACTCAATGTATCCAACTTACAACAGAATCACCAATACTCAAGCATTATGTTGAAGATTGTTATGCCATTGTTTTTTCATACAAGGTTGCTTTGATGATCGCGATATCCCAACTTCGTCTTCTGGCCACCTATGTAGCAATGAAGGACTTAGTGGCAATTGTGGTTGATTTGGTAGTTATGGTTGATTCGATAGTTGTAGTAAAGATAATTCAAACTCACGTTCCGGTTGAGATTCTTCATCTTGGAACTTAGGAAAAAACTCTCTAATTCAACATAGTATAATCTAAATTAACAACAAAACAAATTCAAATCAAATGTGATAAAACTCTCAAGTGAATCCTTCTCTTTATAGTTGCTTGTAATAGCAAAGATAAAGCGTCACCTTGAAGCCATCTCAAATGACGTCATCTTTTTTGTTACGTTATAAATGTTAAAATCTATCTAAAGTATGTAGATGTACATATTTTTACATAATATTTACATTTACAGGACGATACCATGTGTTAAATTCTGACTTGCAAGTGAACTTAGGATTGCCTACATGGTGCATTGTGTATTGTATAATTATTGTGTATAATATATCATTGTAGAATTTTGAATGTATTCATATATCATTGTAAAATTTCCATTTCCCATATAAATGTTAATCCATCTATTGTATACATTGCCACAAATGAAACATAAAATTCAATGTCCATAGAGGCTCAAAGAGTAATTTGAATACTAATTCTACATTACTTAGAAATGACTATGGAATGATTTGTTATATAGCAATCAATCTTCTTAATGCAAAAACTTCATTGTAACTTCTAAATGATTGCATGATGCCTTATAAATGACTTATAAATGACTTTGATGTAGAGATTTTACTACTTTGAAA
Source organism: Thuidium tamariscinum (assembly GCA_947034885.2). Classification (NCBI taxonomy): domain Eukaryota; kingdom Viridiplantae; phylum Streptophyta; class Bryopsida; order Hypnales; family Thuidiaceae; genus Thuidium; species Thuidium tamariscinum. The sequence continues at coordinate 183,127 of OX344749.2, forward strand.
GTTTATGTTTTGAATTATCAATATTTTTGTTTGTTCAATGTAATTAGTTACAAATTTTTGGAATAAAAGAATACACTATAGAATTAAAAATAACTATCACACGTGTACGTTACTATGTTAGATAAGAAATTGTCATAAACAAGAATGAAAAATTGAAAAAAAAAATTCTCTATCAAAAATCAATTTTCAAATAATTATGAGAAAAGAGAATAATGTGGGCTTTTTTATTCTTGTTAAAGATATATGTAGTCCTTGGAAGTGGCACTCCCTCTTATATTTTGCATACACCTACAATAATGATTTATTTAAGAGGGAAATATTTACCTTGCAAAATTCATGAAAAGCTATAGTATTTTTTAAATTAAAGATAAATGTTGGTGATTAATTGCATCATATTGACACTTATAGTTTTTTAGTGGGCATTTTAAAATGGAATATGTTACTTATCCCCTAAAGGACCATTGTCCCTTTAAGGGACAAATGGGATTTTGGGCAGGTACCTACAAGTTCAAATTTTATCCTGATTTTTTTGAATATTTTTGAAGATATAAATATTGATTATTTTGATGGGAATATAATTTTTTTTCAATTGATGCCTAGAAATAAAATTTATGCCCAAAATCACTCAAAGTAAGGGAGACCGAGCAACAAAACAAATTTTCAAATTTGAGTTCTAAGAAAAATAACTTGTAGGATTTAATTTTGAATGCAATTTTTACCATTTAAAAAAAAATTGCTATATGGTTTATTTTGCTTACTAGAACAATCCCACCATTGGCATTAATGCATTCTAATTCCACCTTATAGATATTAATTATTTAACTTTTCATTCTATTTCATACCTACTTCTATATAATAATAATTTTTTAAATAAAAATAAAGTTTTTTTGTACTTTTCTTTCTTTTTCTAGAGTCTCAACTCAATTATACACTTCAAAAATTTAAATCTCAAAACTCTATAGTATAAAAAAATAAAGTTAAGAAGGTTCAAAGTCAAAAAATCCAATCCTACAATGTGCTAAATTTTTTTTTTTACTTTCAATATAAAGATCTTGCAATCTATACTGTCAAAAATTTTGAAATTTTTTACACACACTTTCATACTAGTGAGGTGTAAGATACAATGGTTAGATTTGTAGAAAAAATAATTTTCAAATTCTTTTACTCTTTGCTATAGTAATAGGAATTTTTATTTATTTTTTCACAAAAATAAGTTCTTGGTCCTTTAGGGGTTATACCTCATTATTCTCCTATAAACCCTAATCTTTTCCTACACTTCATTTTTTTTCCTTATCCTCTTTTTTTTCTTAGCCCCATTTCTTTTCTTACATCCATTGTGTTTTTCTTATGTCCAAATTTTTAGTTATCCCCCAAAATTTTCTTGAACCCCATTTTTTTCCATATCTCTAATTTCTTTTTTATACTCCATTTGTTTTCCTTATCTCCATTTTTTTGTCTCTTCCTAATTCTTCTCTTATGTACCATTTTTCCTTTTACCCTCAATTCTTTTCTTACACATTTTTTCACCTCTCCTTGTTTTCTTAGTCATCTATAGTTGTATTCCTATTCCATTTTTTTCCGTTATCCCGAATTGTATTCCTACAACCTTTTTTTCCTCATCTCCAATTGTATCCCTGTATCCTACTTTCTGTCCTTATATCTATTTTTTCCTTACCTTTAATTATTTTCTTACACACCATTTTCTTGCCCTTATGTCCATATTTTTGGTTGATATCCATAGTTTTATCACATAACCCATTCTTTTCTTTATCTCCAATTCTTTTCCTATACCTCACTTTTTTTTCCTTACCCCTATTTTACATGTCATCTCTATTTTTTCCTTTATCCTCATTTCTTCCATATGCCCAATTTTTTTCTTGCAGCCCATTTTTCTCCCTTGTAGACAATTCTTCACTAACACCCCTTTTTTCTATATTTCCACTTTTTTTTATCCCCAATTCTTTTCATACCTCATTTCTTTTCTTAAATCCAATTTTTTTCTACTTTATTGAAATTGAGAAGGTACCCTACTATTTTAAACCAATATTGACAATCATATATGAAAATCAATGAAAGCAAAGACATACAAGATAAAAATAATCCTAAACCAACGACAATTTTGCTTCCAATTTTGCAATCAAGGAAGAAAATTAACAACACCAAAATTCAAACTTTGAATTGCAAACCCTAGTATACACTCAATTTGTATGATGTAATTGTAATAGAACCCTAAAAATATTTTGAATTGAAATCACCTACTTTCCCTTTAACCCCTAAAGGACCAAGCCCTGTTTTCTGCCCCAAAACACTAAAAACTGCCAATTTTATAGCAAAGAGTAAAAAAATATTTTAATTAATTTTTTTTCACATCTAACCGTAGGATCTTATACCTCACTAGTCTAAGATAGTGTGGAAAAAAATTCAGAATTTTTGACCACAAAGATTGCAAGATACTTGCATTTAAAGTGGGAAAAACAAGTTTTTCAGCACATTGCGGGACTGGATTTTTCGACTTTGAACATTTTTAACTTAAAAATTTTGCACTAAAGAGTTTTGAGCTTTAATTATTTATAGTGACAAATTGAGTTGAGAATCTAGGAAAAAATAAATAAATTCAAAAAAACTTAATTTTCATTCTCAAAAAAATGTTAAGTAGAAGTAGGTATGAGATAGAAGGAAAATCTAAAATATTAATATCTTTTAAATGGAATTAAAATGCACTAATCCTAATGGTGAGATTGTTCTAGCAAGTAAGATAAACCATGAAAATTCTATTTTTTTGAAAAATTGCAAAAATTGCATCCAGAAATGAATCCTACAAGTTATTTTTTTCAAGGAAATGCTCTAATTGCCCGAAAAACAAGAATGTCCATAACTTTCTCATAACAAATCCAAATAAAATGAATCAATGCTTCCTAGATAGGCAAAAATATAATCTATAAGAAAAAAAATTCAAAAAAAAAAATTCAAAATTTTTCTTTGCTGCCCGAACTGCCCGCCGTCCCTTGTTTTGAGCTTATTTGGGCAGTAACTTTTGTTCCCGGGCACCGATTGAAAAAAAAATTATATCCCCATGAAGATATTCAATTTTTCTATCTCCAAAAAAGTTTCAAAAAATTAGGACAAAAATTCAGCCCGTAGGTACCTGCCCGAAATTGCATTTGTCCCCCGAAGGGACAATGGTCCTTTAGGGGTTAATACCTTCTCAAAAAAACTTAAACCCTATCATTGGGTACACGGCTTAAATACTAAATTTTAAAGTATTTTTTGCATATATCATATTGACCTTGCAATGAAGTACTCTATCTAAAATATGGGAAATTTTTTATGATAGATCACCCCATTTATGAATATATTTAAGGCTTCATATGGTAATCTATAACCCTTTTTTTTATACTCATATTTGTATATACTATTTTACACATATTTTTCACATAATTTATAATACTATATCTAACCCTATAGTATATATAATCATGTTTCTCAATATTAAAGCACCCTATGATAAATATAATTTATTTACAAATTTTACATGCAATGAACGTATTAAACCCTATATTTTATTGCATGTTGTTCCTGTATTTTTCAACAATGCCTCCCACCCAATTCCCCAAGTTGTAGTCAATTGTCAACTCTAAGAGAAGGAAGAAATATACAATGTTATAATTTTGTTAAGGGAAATTTAGTTAATCGTGAGACTTAAAAAATATTGAAAGCCTTAATTTTTTGCAAAAAAATCTATTCCACCCTCATTACAAAGAAATGGTGTCTTACTGTCTTAGTCTTGTAAAGATATATTCAATTATAACAATGACAAAGAAATGAATGTTGGTATTTTCTAAAAGAAAAGCCTAATTCCAATCATAAAAAGATGATTTGGATCCCCTCATCTTCTAATGGACAAGGTCAATTGCCCAAGCAATTGCCTTAAAAAAGGAAGAAATATAGGTGTTATTATATTTACTTGAAGAAATTAATTACTCTATGTATTTAAATTTTGAAAAAGGCAAATATATTTTTAATCTTGTAAATTAAAGTTATTTCATATAAAATATATATAGGTGTTACTAATGCTCATGCGTAATTAACAAAAAAAAATATGAATGTTTAGATTTGTGAAGAGACAATATTGAATTTCAATAATGAAAAGAATATGAACTATATGCTTATTCATTTGAAGAAAATTTTCTATTGTAAAAAAGAAAGAAATTGAAATTTTCCAATCTTATATTGAAGAAAATACTCACCCTTGATTTGAAAAAATATGAGTGTTATTATTAGTGCAAGGAAAATATGCAATTGTAATTAATATTGCAAAAAATACAAATTGTATTGTTATTCTTCTTTAGAGCCCTTGCATGCAATTGTAGTAAAAAAACAAGAAAACGGGATTTTCCAATCTTGAAATTAAAAAAAATACCCAACCACAATAATATAAAGAACATGAGTGTCCTAGATTTCCTAAAGACAATATTCAATTGAAATAATGTCATGAATAAATTTTAAAAATTCTTATTTTTACCAAAAAAATATTCTAATTTAAATTATGAAAAAACGTGGATGTTCTTTTCTTTGTCAAGAAAATATTTTAATTGGAATTATAAGGAAAAAGATGGTTTTATCAAGTAAAAAATATGCTCAACAAAAAGAAAGAAAGAAAAATATGGATGTTCTCAACACATTAAAGCCCTTGTTGATGGTTATGTTATAGTCATACTTACATCAAAGAAGACATCTCCAATAGCTTGCACAAGGTTTGCTTGTCTTTTTGATGGTATATATTGCATAGTGGATAACATTTGCTTTGATGTTACAATTGCAAGCAATAGATAACTATTTTGTTAAAAGTGATGTCTCTAGAAATATCTTCATGTTTAATATGACGTTCAAAAAAACATCCAACGTTGTAACATAGGTCTATCATAACTGTTGACATGGCATGCTACGTCGGCATACCTTGTTCATGTCACATAATTTCCACGTCAGATGCCACATCACATAATTTTTCACACCACCTGCCCATTTTCTTCTTTTTTACCACGAGTAGTCATTTTACCTCTAATTAAACTAATATTGTGTTAATTACTTTTAATTAAGTTTGACCAAGGATGATGACGTGGCTATGAATGTTTTCCTGGATGATCTTAAAAACATCTTTATGTCGACAACTATGTTTGAAACTACTTCATTGTTTTTGATAACATCAATTTGTTGTGATTATAATTTAGCATGCTTCTTACAACATCTAATTAAATCCTCCCTTTTTTTAGACTTCATTCACTAGACATCTCAATGTTCTATAAAACATATGATGTTATTTTAAACATGCTATGTTTTTGGCCTGACACTACAAAAAACATAGGTTTCTTATAGTGAGAGTTATTACATGATGCCTACACTCTATTACGCATAGTGCATTTCACTACCAAGTGTCAAATAGGGGATATGAAAGTATAGTCTACATCCAACTACCAACTCCTAGGTGTTGTATTTACATTTGGATGTTCCTCCCTAAATAATGGTCACTTTATAGGAAGCTATAAATCTACTACACTCCAAAGGGATCTATATCTCCATATGCATGTTCGATCAACTTTTGTCTTTCTATCATAAGAAAAAGAAGTCCTAATCAACACAATATACCCTTATTTTTATTGATGGTGAAAAAAATGAAATTTTCTATTAAAATCCGAGCCACTGTGTTTTATGACAAAAATAGCAATGAACAAAAATGAGTTGATTGTGACCAAAAAACAAACTTTCTTTGATGATTTGCAATCCATTAAAATATTCTAAGTAGAATTTTTGACTTCATTGTGGCATGGTAGAATTATTTTTTTCAAAATACATTTAAGCAAAAAAAGATAGAAAATCAAACTAAGTTTTACCTCAAATAATTTGTTTGAGATTTTAAGCCTCCAATCAAAAGTTATGGATATTTTTAGATGAAGGGTTGGAAGGTACATTTTCTTTGGCAATTTAAAACTTCTTCTTTAAAATTTGGTTATAACTTTTGATTGGAGTCTTGGGTTGTCGCAAAAAAAAATACTTTGCTCTTTTTTGTATCATGTTGGCTTTGAACAAGTGTTTTTTTGCTCATAACTTTTACATGGTATGTCCATTTTCTATAATTTTCATATTAAAGGTACAAATAGTAGTTTTAGACATTGTGTAATCTCTTGAGATTTAAAAAAATAAATTTACTATTTTTAAACTACCTTCAATTGGATGTCTACCTTGGCCATTTTGAAGGATTTTAGTATTGTTTCCAATCCAAAAATGCAAATTTGATGGTGAAAATAAGAATATTTAGGTTTCTACTGCAATTATACAAGCTTGTGAAGAGATTTCCTCAAAATAATAAAATATCCACCTTCCACACTTGCTCAAAGTACACTAACTTTTCACACATTGAGAGAACACAATCTTTCTTTTTGAAGATGTAAATAGATGAAAAGAGGAATCTTTAATTTAGGAGAAATGAATTCTTTTAGTTTCTTTCAAACATTCTTTTACTATTTTCTTAAAATTAAATTCCAAAATATCTATTTTCAAACAATTTCCATCAATCTTTGAGGTAGCATACCTTTTAGAGATAAATTTTTCTAGATCAAAATTTTCACTTATATACCATTTAGAATGCTTTACAAATCAACCATATTTAATTTAATTTAAAAAATATTTATTTCAAAAGTCACAATATTAGAGTTTTGAGGCCATTTTGAATTAAAAAAACATGAAGTGTTTCTTGCAATAACCTCTTAAATTGTCAAATAGATTTTTGGAAATAAAATTTGATTAGATTTTCTATATTTTTTTAGTTAAAATTTTTTGAAAAAAATTAATTTCCTATATCTAAATGAGGTCTAATGATGTTTCCTTTGAATACAATATTAAAATTTTTTAAATTGAATTTATAGTTTTATCTATGTGACAAGTCTATTGATGTATCAACTTTGTTTATGTAGTTGTTTTTGCCTATGTAACAATCTAAGTAGTAGATTTTTTAGTAATAAAGTCTTACCAAATCATGAAATAATATCAACATAGGTGTGTTGATTATTGACCAAATCAAGATGTCCTAACCAATAAAACTAACCTATATATATATATATATATATATATATATATATATATATATATATATATATATATATATATCAACTCATTTTCATGTTGGTTTGGACCAAGGTTTATTCTTTTAGTAAAATTTTGCCAAATCTAGCACAGATTTCGCTACTATTTAGTTGTCTATCTAAAAATTGGCCCATGCATTTAGGCTAATATAGGGGACATTGGTCCAAAACACCCTAGTTTGGGTACTATTTTTTCTTGTAATGTTTGTAAATCATCAATATTCCTTTCTAATGCAATCCATCTTTCTGGTAATGTTTGTAAAATCATACTCTCTTAGTACTCAAGCCCAGTAAACAAGTTTCTATATAAGTTTGTCAAACATCATGAACCACCTCAACAATTGATGATTTGCAACCAATAAAATCAAGTATCGTATGAAGAACATCATTAATGTGCAATTGTTTAAGTTGATGCCAAACACTCATCTCTATAAGAGTTATATTGTATCTTTACATTGTTATCAAATTGACATGTGTACATACATATATATTAGAATAACCAATCTAAGTTGTGACTTTAGTATTAGAATTTTAAATTTTTAAGTTTAAATTTTTTTGTAATAGGTAAAATCCCTATCAATACAATATTTTATCTTTAGAAGCCTAAAGTATCTAAAACGACTAGAATCCTTGTTTCTAAGAAGTGTTGGATGTCTAAAAGGTCAATTAGGTGTCCAAGAGGTAGCCATGCATAGTTAGCAATTGTAATATTTCCATGAGAAATTGATCCAAAAATACACATATGTGTGAGTAAGCTTGACTGAATGAGGGTTGGTATTCTATAGTAGAGATAGTAGTTTTTTTTATATTAAGATTAGTTATTCTAATAGTCGATCAAAATGGATTTACCATCCATTTTGAGAAAATAATAAAAAGATAGATTTGAGCCTTATAAATAAAAACTCAAGAACTATAAAGGATAGTTTAACCAAAGATTGAAAATATTTTAAAAAAAAACATGCCAAGAATTTAGCAGCTTAATTGGTTCATTGAATTTTCTTCCAATCAAAAAAATTCTCATTCATTAAATTTAACCCCTAAAGAACTAGGGCTTTTTTTTCTGGCGAAATTTTGCCAGTTTGTCAGAAATCTGACCTCTGTTGGGTCGTCCCTCCAAAATCTGGCCTCTGCGGTGAGGCCAGCAGGGGAGACACTGTTCCAAAAAAAAAGCCCTGTAAAGAGCCATTGCTTCTTCGGGAGACAAAATGAATTTCATGTAGGTTCTTATGACTTCAATTTTTGGTAGATTTTCTGAAATTTTTTCTTAAGATAGAAAAATTGATTAACTTTTTCAGAGTATAATTTTCATTTCAATTGATATTTGGGAGAAAAAGTTATACCTCAAAAAACCCAAAACTGAATCCAACGACCAACAAATTTTTTTTGCAAAAAGTCAAAATTAAATTTTTTCTCAATTTTTTTTTTGGTCTACATGTGAAGCTTTGAATAATTTTATTTGGACTAGTAATGAGAAAATGATGGACAATCTTGTTTTGGGGGCAATGTAAACATCTTCTTGAAAAATAACTTATAGGATTCATTTTTGAATGCAATCTTCACAATTTTTCCAAAAAAATGATTGGACAAGGTTACATTTATTTTCTATGAAAATCTCACTAGTAGAATTATTGTCTTTCAATCCCATCTTAAAGCTATTAACCATTTAGTATTTCTTTCAATCTTTGACCTACTTCTATTTAACAATTTTTTAAAGAATGGTAATCCAGTGTGTATTTTTTTAAGAAAATTCTAGGCCCTCAACTCATTTTTTTAACACAAAAAACTATAAATTCGAATTCTATAGTGCAATTTTTTTTCACACATGGCAATCAAAGTCATCTGAAATTGCAAACTACAATTCAGAAAACCTTTTTTTCTAACTTATAATGCTCATATCTTTCAATCTATATGGTCAAACTTCATGAAATTTTTATCACATGATTTTAGTCAAGTTAAGTACAAGATCCTATGGTTAAAATCTTTTTTTAAATGGTTTTCTTTGGTTAATACACTAAAAATGGAAGTTTTGAGAGGCTTTTGATAGAAAAATGACATTAGTCCTTTAGGGGTTAAAAGATGGTAATTATATTGGACCTTGCTAAAAGTTCAAAGTAATAACATGAGCTTGTATTTGGTGTTTGGAACCTTCTTAGAGGTTAACCAAAAAAGTTAAAATTTTATTGAAATGTAGAAGATGATATTGAAAATGTCAACCACTTCAATTTGTGATGAAGAATTCTTAGAAATTATTGAAGTTATGATATGATTTTACCATAAATCAAGATACAATTTTCGGTCATGTTATCATACTTTGACAAGTTTCAAGACAATTTGATAGTGACAAGTGCCTAGACATGAGGCTCCATCAAATTTTTGTGAATTTTATATAAATTTGATGTATAGACCAAAGCACTAGGAGCTTGCTACATCCAACCAAGGATAAGGAGGAGTATTTTTTTCTTACTTCAACAATCCCTCTAAACACTCAAGCAAATCAAAAAAATTTGAAAAGTACAAATTCTATTATTTAGGATTTTTACATTTCTTTGCCTTGATGATTGAGTGACTTTTATAAGGTTGAAAGACCTTAGAGTTGGCAGTGGAAAGTATGGCAAGATAGTTTGGAACTTCTAAACCAATAACACAATATGTTTAGTATTTGGAGTCTTTTTACAAAAATTAGAAAATAGTTCAACAATATGTTTATGGGATTTAAAAATCAAAATGCAAAAAATTTGCTTGTGTTCAAGAATGGAGATAAAACCCTCTCACTATGCGATAGTAAATTCTTTGCCATCATCTTCTATCTGGCTCAATACCACACCAATCCGCAATGAATTTTGATTCATATGCAATTAATATTCTTTGTCAAAAATAGTCTTTGTAGTACAATAGAACTTTTGATAAGCAATATATTTTAAGTTAATAATTATTTTTTAAATAATGTGTTAGACGAGTCATAAATTAGGTAATATATAAACGTCATGAATGCAAATGATCCTCCTTTATGTAATAATCTCTCAACTATAATGTATTAAACTGGTTACAACACTTAAGTTTGTTTATTAGAGCGTCTATAGCATCAATGCCAATGATAAACACTCCTTCCATTGATGAACCTCTTGCTCAACCATGTATACCTATGATTGATCAATTTTTTTTCAATATGATCAATGACTTTGCAATGATACTAAATATATTTTCAAATTTTTGGTGGTATTCTAAAATGCCCTCAATTTACTCATATCTTTTAGCATATATATTGCACTAAGGAGTTGTACTACAAGACAATATAAATGGTGAGGGTTGGATGTACCTAAGTTGTGAAAAAAACATAATTTTCTTTGTTCTAAGAGCATCCTCCAACATCAGGATTCATATTGTAGTTTCAATGTATGCAATGTGAATGTTTTTGAATATAGGCAATTTATATTTGCCTCTAATTTGAATTTTAGAAATTCATCACAAATTGTGAAGTTTAAGAATTAAAAAATATATATGAATGAAAGTGGACTAAATGCATCTTATTTATGTTGAAAAAAATTGACAATTTTTTTTGAAGAGAGTAATTCCTTTAAAATCTAGACTTAACTATTTAGAATGACTCTTTGTATATACCCCACCTTAGTCAAATGTGGCCATACAAGACTTAAACAAATAACTATTGGATGTGTTGTATACCTTATCATGTATAAAAATACTCACTTCACTAGCTTTGTTGAAATGATCCTTCTAGAATTATCCTACCTCAAACCACTTGACAATGCTAGATTTGTACTAGTTTTGAAGATTAAGCTCCTAATTTTTCCCTATGGTGGAATAAAAAACAAACTATTTCCAGTAATGATAAAATATGAAAGATTTGAATTCTTAAATTTAGAATCATAGATATAAATTAGCATGATCACACTATAAAAATACATAATTAACTAGCTGAGTGGTCATAGAAACTTTTACATTTATCCACCATGATGTAAAAATTTTGGAATATTTATACCCTGGCCTAAAAAATAATTTTACCTAGTGTTGCCATCTTAATATTGAAAAGTCTTTACAAATGGCATTGGCAAAAATATTCATTCTTTATTGTAAGAAGATATAATAATTTATATATGTTTATTTTCTAATCCACACTAATAGCTCAAATAATATAGCTTTGAGTTGTATGATTATCTCATTTCAAAAGGAATGAATACCCTGACTATAGCCAATAAGAAAAAGCCAAAGTAAGAGCATCTTCATCCGTTTATATCAAAGATTTGACTCTTTTCAAATAGAAACTATAAATGCTCTATGTTCCTCACAATATCTTCCTAACATTCAATCCTTGATTATCAAATAATAGTCATTGAAGTTACTATTCAACGTGAGTTGGTTGACTTTATCCTTTATTCTATTTAACATTGAGTAGTTATTCAACTATTTGTATGTTCTATTTAGTCAACAAAGGTGGGAACAACAATTTTAAAGGCTCTCCAAAAAAAGATGTGAACTTTTGACTAGTCAAATTCACCACCATTAAAAAGACAATGCTTCCTTGCCTCCCATTATGGCATGTTGCAAGGATGTAAATAATTTGAATTGAAACATAAAAGTGGCTACACTAATGTTCTAGGGATTATTCCTAAAAACAACTATGAGAAAATTTTGCAATAATTTGTTAACATTAGGTGCCATTCAAATTATCCCACCCATGTTACAATAAGAATTAAATTAAAAAACTTTGGTGCACTTAATATTTGGTGCCTATTGCCATAGTGGTGGTGGTAGTGGGGATTTGGCTCCCGGTTCCTATCCTTGGCTCCAACAGTCCTAATGTGTGAGCATGAAAGTGAACCTTGAACACATGTATAAATAAATATCCTTCAATCAGTGAAAGTGCTTATAAAATAAACACCTACAATATAGTTATATTACAATCATAGAAGGTTTCTATGTTGTAGATACATATAGCATGCGGTAAACTATCCAATTCTATGTAGAATGGAAGCAAGCTCATCATGGGTAAAATTATGTTGGTGATATATATTTCAGAATTTGAATATACACTAGCATGACAATTTTACCTCCAACGGACTTGCTCCCATTTTGTTCATAATGGGGTAGTTTAGCTTAGATTGTTTTTTAGGGTGCATGTTAAATCCTGTAAACGAAACTTACGTGGCGCAGTTGAATTTACCCCAGGGTAAACACTGAAATTTTTTATTTCTTCCAAAATTTGTTTTTTTCAAATTCTGAATTCATATTTGGATTCGGAGACCCCAAATTAGCAATGGAGGACCTTGACACAACCAAAAAACCCAATAAAACATAAACCCCAAAACCCTTATCAACCCCTGGTAAAACAAGTTTACCTGCACGGGGCTGAATTTACCTGCGCCACGTCAGGTTCGTTTACAGGATTTAACGTCTTGCGTTTTTTAGGCTCCTGGACTCATGCTCTTGTGCTCCCATAAGAGCAACCCTCCTAGCAACCCTCCCCTGGCTCAGCCCAAATGTAGGGTACGGGGGTGGGCCGGGCTCAAAAATAAGTGAGGGACCTCAGGAGCCAGGCCGTACCAGGTCTGGAACTCTGGATATGGTGGAGCTCGCCCTACTGTCCGGATGAGCGGGTGCGTGAGTGACGGAGGTCAGGCTGTTGGTGTCCCACGCGGCTTCTGCCCGCAACTGGGACCGACCGACGTCGTCTGCCTGGTTGGTTTTTTATTTCGTTTAAAAATCAAACAAATTGACACAAAGTGAACCTGAAGCCAGCCAGCCCGCCAGCCCAGGGTTGCCGTGGTGTTGGTTGGCATTGCAATTCAGGCCCATCCACTTGGCCTGCCTTGCAGCTGGCTTCACGTTCAGTCATGCAGCGGAAATGACGGAGCTAACTTAGGCTGGGCGATCCTGACTCCCTTATCAGTGTACACGTACAGTCCATGCGTCCCAGTTTCAGATGTGTCAGTTAGTCCCACTGATTTTCCATTTCAGTCCCTTCAAGTGAGCGTACGACGGAAGGATGGTCGCAGCTGACAGCGTCACAGGTGGTGGGAATGGAATTGCGCTTTCCTTCCTGAAGCTGCAGTGGTGGCCGGGATCCACTGCCCTGTCCCAGGTGGGGGCAGCGCAACTTGAGCCAGGGCCCAGGGGATTCCGCAACGCAACTTGATTGCAGAAGGTTCACAGTTTCAGGTCAAGTTCTCTATCAACCAGGCCAACAAGCGCCAGCTCCATCATCACCACCACCATCTTGTGGACTGTTTCGCTCCCACTCATCACTGCGCCTTCGTTAAGTTACTTTCACACGCTTTGTCATTTGTACGACAAGTAGTTGCTGGAATTCAGGATGTGTGCTACCGAGCTACAGTACAGGGAGGACATGAGAAGTGTCTAGAGGACGGACCTCCCGGAAAAGAGCAACGAAAAGGTGCTGGGTTGGTAAGTTAATTCGAAAAGGTTGATATATCTTATCCTCTCTCTGACATGTGTATCAGGACAGTGACAAGAACACCATCTCTCGCACACTTGGTGGAGATATTAAGGTTCCTAAGTTTATCTAAGCTTGCACTTAATTAAATACATTCTGATAAAGCATCAGAGCACAGTTCTTATTTCTGATGATTAAATTGCCTTAGATTGTGTTGGGTCTTGTTGCCAATCGAGAGAAATAATGGAGAATCGAGCATCTCTTTTGAGTGTCGTTTTGGATATGGACAAAGCATCAATGAAATCTGAATTTCATCAAAAAAGGGATACGTGAAACACCATGAATACTTCGCATTTTGGAAGATTTACACTTGATGCAGAATTGGGTGCAATTCGACGACACTCCAATTATAATCACCGATGATAAATTCCAGCTAAAGTGGGTGAACTCCTTAGTTGGGACCGAACATGATTAAGTTATCACAACTATAGTGAGGTGACGAAAAAAAAGACATTTTGTAAACATAATCAAGCAATAAATGCACTTTGTGCTCACGAAACGGACACATTAAATCCAGTTTTGAGCCATTGACACAAGAAGTAGTTCTGTGACTGGTGCTGCATCAAGAGTATGATGCTTCCAATGATTTATTCGCACTTTCTCAGCGTTTCGCTTTGCAATGAGGCATCTCTGGGAACAGTATACAAGACTCGGAACAAAATGCGTGAATGCTCCAAGTAGGTCACATGAGCGCAATCCACTCAAGGTGTTCAATCCGGTGTCAAAACTCCTACTTATCAAAATCCTACGGCCGAATGTATGCTGCAACAGAAGTCGATTGCAAGAGACAATCGCACGAAATTAAATTTACACTGCTGCTTAAAACTTCGTAACGAAGACAGACAATCGAGCCCAAGCTCCACCATCTGTCTCCACTACCCATATCCTAACCCTAAAATGAGAATCGAGAGAACTCATGCCCGCGTTCCTCCGCAGGCTGCACCTTCGGAGCAATGATTCCGAAAATGGGTTTTGCTCGAGGACTCGTAACACGAAATCAGTAGCCTCTCGATCATTGAACTGCAAACCCTCGAGCATCAGTAGTCATACCATAAACACGTTGCAAACAGGGTCTTCCAAGGGCTCAAACTTGCCGGACAGTTGACGACAATTTTGGTACTGCTGCGGGTTCACAGTCCTGCGACCTGAATTCGACTTCGACAATTTTCTCGAGGTCCCTTCCAAAGCTGGAAAATCCTCCAAATCCAGGAAGTTGATGTCGTCAAACTTGGTGGCATCCCACGCTAATTCCACGTCTTCCAAGCTCACATAGGAGTGTTCTTCCTCTTCCTCTTCCCCGTCCCCTTCTTCTTCAGGAGGGGGAGAAGATTCGCCCGTGCAATCGAGCTCCTCATCCTGAACAGTCACCCCAGATTTGGTTGCAGCGTTTTTCGACCGCGATCGCTCCCCGGTGGTGCCCGAATTTTCCGACTCCGCGGGGCGTTGGTGCGACTTAGGGGATATCTGCGTCTCGTTCTTGATGCTCTTGAGCTGCACATCAAGGGATTGCGCCTCGGATTTCACGCGGAGGAAGACCGGGGTGCACGGCTCGGCCGCTGCAGCCGCCGCAGCGGCCGCGACTTGCACGTCGCGGGGCGAGTGGCATTCGGGGAGAGACTTCGGAGGCGAGTCCGGAAAGTTTAGAGTGCCCGTGGAGCCGCGCAAGCACACCACAGCGGCGTCGTAAGCGCGAGCTGCCATCTCTGCCGTGGGGAATGACCCCAGCCAGATGCGCGACCTCTTGTTCGGCTCCCTAATCTCGGACACCCACTTCCCCCATTGCCGCATGCGAACCCCTCGATACTTGGGACTCACCACGCTCTCAGGCTCCTTCTTCACCAAGTATTGCCGCGATCCTGCTGCTGCCGCCCTCACTTCCGTCGCAGATCTCTGACTCCTGTTCTTCTCTACCATGGTCGTGACCAATCCAGCAAGTTCAGGACTCTCCAAAATCACAGAACGAATCAACCTGCCGTGTGTAACAATTTCGACCGAAAGCGATCACAACCCAAACCTCTCAATTTATTCCAGTTCAGAAATAAACTTGCTTGCTTCTTGAAACAATCAGCGCTTCAACTCCAACTTCAACTTCAGAGAAAGAATCAGACTCAATCGCAGAAAAGAATAAAACTAGGTGCCCTCCTTATATACACGCTGCCTCGACAGTTCATCTACATCTACACGCGTTCCTGAAGATTGGGATCGAACTAGCGAAACTGGGTAGCAATTACCCAAAACGAGGAAACTAACTCGGGCAGTCGCACACAAGGGCCAGCCAGTCGGATGTGCCGAATGCGCTCGCCACAGTAGCACAGATAATGAGACGACAATTGACGAAGGCTCGTGGGAGTTAGGTTGTGAGAGCGCGAACACGTGAGGATTGCGCAACAGGGTCTGACTTTTCGCGGATCGATCTGCGCCGGTTCAATTGAAGGTTCGGACTTCGGAGGACCTCTAGAACTATGTACACTACAGCGTTGCACAGGGACGGTCAATTTAACTCACACAGTGGAGTGCAAGCTGGTGAGCAAGCGTTATAGAGAACTCTCCCTCGATGGGCCCTTCTGGAAGACTATGGTTAACCAAGGCAGGACGCGTGTCCTGGAGCGAGTCAAATATCTCTCAAAGCCCGAACTAAACCGCGGCCCCACCTCTCCAGCAGCAGGCCAGCACGCACAAGCGACGGACGGCTGTGACGTCGCGTCACGACCACGATAAGTTGTTAATAATTCACATGTATGTATGTACAGTACTCTCCAATCTCCATATGCTTTTCCTACTGTTATTAATATTCTTGTTCAACTTCCAGGTATTTGCAGAGCCGCTTCCTCACGGACTGGTCCACGATGGCTGATTGCGGGAGCGCGTCGCCTCGCAGCTTGAATGCACTCACGAATTCAGTTCGCGATGGCTTCGACGATTCTCCCCAGTCTGTCTGTTTGGGTCGTTGAATCTCAGCAACTTAATGGCGATGCAGATTGTCAATGTTGGTCTAGTGCACCGAGAGGTAACACATGTGTATTGTGTAACACAGAGTCTGCATTTCATCGGGAGGCAGCATCATTGATTCACGAAGCTACCTGTGATACAGTGTGAACCTCTGTTAACTTGACTCAATTCTGGCGGTCACTCTGTATTAACAGAAGAGTGTTTCTGCCGAAGTTCTCCACCTTCGAGGCAAAATTGTGCATTGCAAGGAAGGCCTGTTGATACACTGACCCCTACATATTCTTGCCTGAAATGGACACTTTTCAAGCAGGGATGTCCTTTCTTTTAAACAGAAGAGCAAAGGGTGGATTGGGGTACACTGATAACAACCACCTTGAAAAATTCATAGTTTATTCTTAAGATATTTAAAATACACTCACTTTAAAAGAGAATCTAAATTTGTCTTTCAAATGCCAACAACATCCAATAGAACATAAAATAGTGTGGAGCATGATAAGGTAAGGGTACTAGTAAGCGATCAAATAAGCAATTCTAGACTTGATTTGGGTAGTGCAAGGCAAAGCAAATGTTTTTAGAGGTGCATTGACATAAATGATGGAGATTGCAAAAAATTTGGTAATTTATATATCTTGTACTGAAATTACTAGAAGTTTTGGGAGGCAAGAGTGCATTGGACCCGTAGCCAATGTCTAAACTCTTCCAATTTCAATCATTCAAGAACTACTTTCTCACTCATAACTTCCTACTTTCTTACTCACTTATGTGTCATTAACTTATTGGTTCAAACCTTGAGAAAGTACAAAAACACACAGTCCAAGGAGAAAATGTAAATTTGTCCAAAATAAAAATAGAAAGACATTCTCTATTGATTGCTAACAGGGGTGTGGGTGTGGGTGTGTGGATGTGGGTGTGTAATAGTAATGGGTGCCTTTACCTTAATGGGAATCATGATGAGACCCTTCAGGTGTAGGATTCGTTGCAGGTTCAGTTACCTTAACAAAGTGAAATCATAGTTTTTCCATTTGTATATTGTAGCCTTCTTAATTTGGTTGCTAAAGGGTAGTTGTTTTGACGGTCAAATACTTTGAAAATGCACAAGTCTTAGTATGGCAAGTGTGCAAGATATCCTAAGATGTCATTGCAAAGAAAGTCAAATTTAAAAAACCTAGAGGTATTCAAATGTTATTAAGAATTAAAGCATTAGAAGAAAAACATGTTCACCACAATCAATTGAAATGCAACTACATTTCCTATGCAACTACCTTGCAACTACAACCCTCTATATTTGCACCAACTTTGATATATAGATTGTTGTAGTTGCAAAATAGTCATAAGGTAGTTGCAAAATGAAGTTTAGGGTTACAGAATGTAATAGAAGAATTGATGTCAGGTATTTTTCATTCAATATTCATCACAATTGTTGATATGGACAATTTTACATTCTATAGAGTAAAAAGTGTCAAACTACAATTGCATATAATCTAAATTCAACAGTAATTTATTTTAAAAGAAACTACAATGCAACTATAGTGCAACTAGAAACAACTATAGTTTGAATAGAAAACAACTACAATTCAACCAGAGTTTGACTAAAAAACAACTAGACTTTCATTAGAATATACTTGAACTTGAACTAAAAAACTACTAAAATGCAACTAAAAAACAACTAGCATACAACTAGAAAATGATTAAAATGCAACTTATATTAAGTCTTCTATCAACCGTCTCATATCAATTGTCAAAAATACTATTAAGTTGAACATATAAGAATTCTAAGTTATAACATTTTTATATAATTAATTTTGATAATGAAATTCTAATATTATACATTTTGTAGATTTTTACACTTTGTAGATTTTTATAGTGTACAAAAATCTATAAATATTCAAAAGTTTAGAAATTTTTGGATTTGGTGATCTAAAAAAGAAGATAGATTGACAATTCTAAATCTACATGTCATTGAGATTAAAACTTCAAAATTTCAAAATTTGCAAGTTACAGATAAGTCCTAGAAATAAGCGGCAAATACGTTGTACATTGGTTGCAGACAACTTGCACATGAGTTGCAAACAAGTTACACACAAGTAATATCTATATAGATAACCACATCATAAGAGTTCATCAACAAACTCCCAAGTAGTATGTCAGATGAGAAACAACTTGGCTTGACAATCTTTGCAACTACTTTGCAACTATTGCAACTAGTATGACTTGTCCACTACAACTATGGGCTCTAAATTGTCACCTAGTTGCAAACGTCTCATGCAACTACAAAACCAATTGCAGATAGCAGTTGCAAAAAAATCATTTTCTTCTAACAAAGTAACAACCTCTAGTAGCAACTCATTTCTAAATCAACCCCTACAAATGTGTATTTTAATTCTACAACCTCAATCATAAGGAAAAGTGTGACTAGATATACTCATTTTATTGAAAATTGGTAAGAATTTGGAGATGATGGGTCTATATCTTTTGTTGGATTTTAAAATTGCTTGAAGGGCTTCTTCCAAATTCTAACTTAACCTTGAAACGTCTCAATCCTTTTTTTCGAATTTTTGCGCATTTTTGCTTATAGCTTTGTACAGATATATAATTTACTAGAATTTAATGAATTTGGTCATTAAGGAAGGTTTTTAGGAAGGTTGTCTTTTCTAGATTCAAGTGTTACATTTGATAAATGAGAAGTTAATTAGATGAAACAAAGCCTTGAAGCCCTCTGTTCATCGTCTAGAATATGGATGTTAGAGAATAAAAATAAAAATATTTGAGTAATTGCAAGATTTACTGATTTTTTTCTACTTTGACTAGTACTTATGATTCTTTTAGGAGTTGTAAAAAGTAAAGAAACATTTTTAAGAAAAAAAATATGGCCAATGTATACATCTATAAGGAATTATCATGATAAGCAAAAGCATAAAAAATTCTCTAAGTAAGAGACCTAGAAAAGTGCAAAATTGCAAGAAAATAAACATTTGGACGTTTTTATATGTAAAAATAGAAAAAAAAATTGCAAGGAAATGAAAAGGTGGCCACCTAGAAAGACTTCATGTGCAAAGATTTCACGAAAAGAATGATTTTGAAACCATCTTCAATGTTTGAATGCACTCACAAAGAAGCCTTATTTTGCACAAACATGGAGGTTGTTAAATAAATTATTTTCTAATACCGTTTGTAGAAGCATGTCTTCCTACTATAGAAATTTTAGTTTTAATTTTGGGTACTCTATAGTACTAAAAAAAACCCTTAAAAAGTGACATACTGTTTAAATTGACTTTTATATGTAAAATGATCTTTAGATTTATTTAAAAAAAATAAGGGATGTGATATGATTCAAGACATTTATTTCCAATAAAATTTATCTCCAAGTTCATATGAATCTTGCTTCAAAAATTAATACAAAGGAAAGTTACCACACTCCCTCATGACAAATAAAAAGTATTGACACTGCTTGCAATGACCTATTTATTTTAGAATTTTCTTAAACCCCAAGTTTCTCGTGCATAATGCTATAGGGCAAATATATGTCAAAAATTGGGTTAAGAAATTTAAAATATGATTTTTGGGAAACTTTTTTCATACAATTTGTACTGGATGAATTTTTGGATAAAATTAATATAAAAATGATGCTTTATTTAGTATTATTAGTATATCATACTATATAAAAAAAACAATTAATGAATTTTAAAGAGTGAGTTGTGAAGAAAAAAGTTGCAATTATTCTTTAAGTCTTGATTTTACTATTATATTATAATAAATAGTAAAAAAAGGAGTCAAAACATTTTTTAAATCATTTTGGAGACACTTTTTGCATGCAATCTACAATGGAAACCGTATTGATAAAATCGGTCCAAAATGATGATTGATTTGGTGTTATGTGTAAAAACAAAAATAAGGACTTGAAGTATAAATTGTATCTTTTATTTTTCTTGGCTCAATTCAAGGTTTGAGTGCTACTTTCTTGGTGTCAAAAACTTGCAAAAGTGCTTTTAAAAATGCACTACGTCTTGACCCTTAAGTCTTAATTAGTACAAAGCTCCAACTCCATCAATCAAAAATTTTGAATTTGATAGGACTCAAGATGTTGTGAAATTAGCCCTTAGTAGGGTCAAGTGTGAATTATCCATAATAAATTAAAATTAAGCCATCTTATTCCAACCCTCTTGAAGTCTTATAAAGATTATTTCCAAATTTGAAAGCATTTTTTTTCAACATTCAAATTGAAATTAACAATTTGAACAATTAATTTAAAATTTCATCTATGAATAATAGGATCTATGTTATAAAAATTGGAGTCAACAAATTATGGATTCTTGACATATTTTCCATCTTAACAATTTATTCAAAGCATGGGTCATAAAGAAGTTTCATTCTATGGTTTTTGTATTTTGAAGTCCTAAAAACTATTATTATTCCTAAATTTTATTTTTTTATATTTTTGCCTTAGATTTTGTTACTAAACAAACTTTATTAGAAAACTTAAGGGAAAAACACTCAATATCGCACCCATATCTTGCAGTGGACCCTAGACTCATCCAAACCCATCCCTAGACTACAATCAATGTGTTTGCCAAATGCTTGACTCTAATTCACTAACGCATATTAAGGACACATACCAAAATGTGATTAGCTTACTACTAATTTTAGCATCGTTTAGATTTAGGGGCATCTATTGAATAGTTCTAGTGGTTTAGAGAAACAACTTTTTGGAAAATCATAGAAATTACATACGTCATCCAAAGAATCTATTTTTTTAATATTCATGATTTTCACTTCCTAATATTAGAAAAATATTATTTTTAGTAAAAATTGCCTCCAATTATGCTAAATTCCTTATAAGGACGTTTCTGGGTATTTCCACTATATAAGAAAGAAACAAGAAATACGATTCTCTTGCCAAAAAGTCATAAAATATGAAAAAATTAAAAGTTACAAATATATCTTAAACAAAATGTAATAAAATAAATTTATTTAAATAGTTGTGTTATAATACATTGGTGGTTTTGGCCTAAGTATCTTCAAAGTAATTTAAAGAGAGTCAAGATATTTTGCACAATAAATTGATTAAAACAATTAATTTGAAGATTTCATTTCCTTAATCCATTTTTTTTTCCTTTGAATTCGATTATTAGTTTTTAAATGACATTTCAAAATAATAAAACCTCAAATATTGGAGTTCTTTATATCAAAGACCGAACCTCAAACTTGAGTATAATTGTTTTTTTTATTTCAAAATCAATTGAGTTTATTCTTATCATCAAATCCTTTGGATGATTGGCATTTGCACCTCTTCCAAAACAATTGTGTTCAAAAAGACACTCAAATGCAACAAATATGTAACCTTCAAATTTTTATCTATTTAAAAATATAATCAATTCAATTCTTCCTCTAATAATTGAAAATTTTCAAAATTAGTAGAAAACATAAATATATGTGCTCTTATTATTCATGAGAATCTATTATTGCTTTTAGAAATACCTATTTTCAACACTTTTAAGTTTTATAGTTTATTCATATGGTATTCAAAAAATGTACTTTAAGGAAATTCAAAATCTCTCTTTCACTACCAACATGACTTCGCAAAAAAATTTCCAATATAATAATATTGAATTGCTTATTTGAATAATCTTGGGTGTAGTTACCTTACTTCTCTATAGAGATACATCTGTTTCATAAATTCAAAGTTTTATGCGTAATAAATGACATCTAGATTTGTCTCCATTTTTTATAGTTAAAAATATCACAACAAAATTTATGTGACTTTTTAAATTAATGTCTATGTAAATTCATAGCCATTTCAAAATACTTAAACTAGTATGGAATTTTAGAATTTATGAAATAGAGTTGATACCAATCAACATTGTTGTATAATTTGTTCTACTTT
The DNA here is from genome assembly GCA_947034885.2 of Thuidium tamariscinum. Taxonomy (NCBI): domain Eukaryota; kingdom Viridiplantae; phylum Streptophyta; class Bryopsida; order Hypnales; family Thuidiaceae; genus Thuidium; species Thuidium tamariscinum. The sequence continues at coordinate 205,562 of OX344749.2, forward strand.
TTCAACCCAAATTAAAAATAGCAAGTAGTATATTTTTAAGTCTTTAATATAATATTGTCAATTGATTACTAAAAATAGTAATTTCAATATTTTTGAAAATTTCATAATAGAATAATAATTTGAGAATAGGACCTTTATTTTCTTTATTGAGCTAAACAATAATATATATACTTTTAAACTATAAAAAACTCATTGTTTGACTTTGAAAATATCTCTTAGCCACTTGCGATGTTGTAGGATATATACATGTTTCAAATCCTTAATGGGATATTGAAAACAATATCATGTATAAATCCATATTTTTTTTCTTACAATGCAAGGTATATAGAGTAGGGCCTAAGCATACAATGTGAAATCTAAATAAAAGCCTATGTGGAGTAAAGGAAGAGAAACTTCCATAGTTACAAGGCAAGGTTGGTGGATCATAACTTCAAAGATAGATGCCAAAATTTTCAAAGATTTTTATGAAAAAAACAAAAAAAAATTATTGCATAGAGAGAACATAAACAAAGAAAACTATATTTAGCATTTATGAAAGTTAATTTCTTGAAAAAAATAATATAGAGTATTTGACAAAGATATGTTGGTTGTGCATTTGTGCCCTACATTTACAATTTTCTAAACTACTTTAAAGCATTATTTTTAATACCTACTTCATTTCCATAGGTTATAGTTACATCTTTCTTTTTATTTATTAGGAAAGTGTGATGTGAACTAATAAGAGTGACAAAAATATTGCAAAATAGATCATTTAGCAGTGTGTACTTGTGTGAGGCATGTATTCTCTTAATTTTAATCAAACAATCACAAAGTTGTAACTCCGGCTTTCTTAATTTTTGGGTTACTAGTATACCATGTAGGCATGTACCATTGCCACAACATAATATAAAATAAAAACAAATGTAATATTTAAATTTCTACTTTGTAATTCATAATTAGCAATGTTACAAACCTCGCCCAATCTATAAGCTCAACCACCCGACCATAGTGGAGAACCTAACAAGCCCAGTCCCTTTCCTCACCCCCGAGCTTTACATCTTATAGTCTCTAGGACTATGAGTTCCAACAAGATGAACTCTAGTGGAACTCCAGTCATTCTTTTACTTTATTCCTTCTAATTTTAACTATGCATAGATAGTCTCTAGAAGCTTCCATCCTTATCTATGGACCACACAACTCTTAGTATAGTCCACTTGTCCATATCCAGTGCTCCCTTGGACTCATCCGAGCCACTGGTCCACCCCAGTGCTCCCTTGAATTATCCAAACCACTGGTTTACTTCAGTGCTCCCTTGAACTCATCCAAGCCACCGATCCACTCAGTGCTCCTTTGAATTATTCAAGCCACGAATTCACCCCAGTGCTCCCTTAGACTCATCTGAGCCCCCGGTCCATCCCAGTGTTCCTTTGGATTATCTAATCCACCGATTCACTCCAGTAGGAGTTGTTCTACTCCATTGCACACGTCTACAATGTAATCTTTACCTTTGTACTTACACACTAGCCAAACAAAATATGGTTAGTACCTTCATCCAACATCTATCCACATACCCTTCAAGGTACCTTATAAGCAACTTTGAAATTCAATATCTTTTATACGATGAGTAGAAACACCATATTACAAAGTTTGTGCATCATTTTTCAAAGAAGGCTTTCCAATGTCATACAAATATGCAACAAGGGGACATATGGCTTTGAAGATCTTACTATAACTAACAAAATAAAACAAACAAATACCCTCATTTTACCCTTAAACTTTGTATCTAATTGATGATAAAAAAAAAAGTCTTCTCTGTTGGATAGTTCTAAGTGCAACTACTTATTGGCCTTGGAATTTTGTGTGGAAAGGAGAGATCTTTTCTAGTGGTTTGACTCCCAATGAATGCTTTTGGATTTATTTTCTTAAACCAATGATTTCTATGGTATTAAATGGATGATTTTCACAATCACTAGTCTATCCATTAATCCTAGAAGGATGGGCTCATCTTTGAGGGAATCATTCTTTTTTGCAACAATACAAATCATCTACTGTAAATTTTTTTAAAGTATTCATAGGAGACCAACTATTATTCAAGATCTCCCTTTTATGTATAAAGTCCCAAGGATGAACAATTGCATCTCTATCTTACATGCAAGAATCCTCTATCATCCATTGGACACTTAGTATCCGCAATGGCATTATAGGATTAAGGATTCAAGTTGTGGTTTAATTCTTGAAGAGCAAACTCGAGTGAATGTGAAAATCATCCATTTTGATACCATAGTGATCACTTATTCAAGAAATCTAGAAGTATTCATTGCAAGTCAAAATATTGTAAAAGATCTCTTTTTTTACTCAAAATTTTTAGGATAAATAGTTACACTATCATCCTAGAGAGAAAGATTTTTCTAAAGATTCTCTATCATCCATCGGACATTTGGTGTCCTTATTGACACTCAATGGTTTAGGTATAAGGTAGAGGTACCCATAGTCACTCATTTAAGTAACTTTCAAGTAGATTGTGAGTAATATGAGGCAAGTAAAAAGTTTACCGTGTATAAAGATAGGAAATACAAGGATTGTAAATTTTTTAGAATTTTATTCCCAAAATTGAAATTTCCACGATTTTTGAGAGCCAAAAAGTTATCCAAACTAGTAGCCAACATGTGTGGGATTGTGCAAATAACGGAGGTAGATAAAATTGACACGTCAAACTTTCCGTTAACAGGCTTGGGTGGCTCCGTGCTCCGTCCCTGCCATGCACAGTACTTACTTCCCGTGTCAAACTCTCATCCAAAACACAGTTCTCATCCAGGTTGGCCGTATTGGATGCAGTGTATCGGTGTATGATCGGATATGTATTGGATGTATAATAGATACTGGGTTCTAGAGTATAATATCCAGTGCTACGATACCGTACCCCTGAGTCCCTGACGCCAAATGAATTTCAATGAACTGAATGAGAAGTTAGTTGGATGAAACAGTGCCTTGAAGCCCTCTGTTCATTCCCATTTTGAGACTAAATGAATTTCAATGAACTGAACAAAATCTCTAAGTTACTAGTTTAGTGAATAAACAAAATCTCTAAGTCTACTACCATACCCAATAACTGAATCCTGGAACAACGCTGGGGTCATTGTCATTGTGAAAATCATCTTTTGTGAACCTGTGGGAATCATTGGTATAAAAAAACACTAAAAGAACTCATTTGAAGCCAAGGTATTGTAGAAGATCTCAACTCTTCACCTCTAATTTGGAGGATGAATAGTTGCATTTTTGTCTTATATGAAAAAATGCCTTGGCATTTGTCTGACACAATAAACATGCACAACATTAGTCCACTATGGATTAGTACAATTTTGGGGAAATTAATTTTTTAAAGTAAAGAAAAATTGTGTGGAGAAAATATAAATGTTGAAAGAATTTTCCTAATTTTAGCTTAAACTAGTGTTTCAATATTACAACCAATCTTTGGTTGATTTTTTTCATAACCCATGGTTGAAAATAGAAAGGTCTATATAACCACTTTTGGTTAGTTGTATATCTTTAGTTGAAAAATTCATGGTTATGAAGAAAAAAAATTCCAAAAAATTTGGAGTCCTTCCAAACTCTATTTCTACAAATAGGAATTGATTTTAGCAATCAAGAAATTTGTGCTCTAAATATGAGTAATTCCTTAAGTAAGTGGAAATGGGTTGTAAGCTTCTAATAGCATCTACAATGCTCTCTTGGTGAACAATCATAGTATTGGCAAACAAAGGGGCATCCTACAAGATTTGCATAGAATGAGGGATTTTAATAGAACAAATTAATCCACTACAAAGCCAATAATCTAGTAAATGTCAAATGGACTTATCTACATTGTCAAAGACTTTTCATTCAAACAAGGGAAGGTTGCATTGGTTGGCACACATTACAATATGGAAAAAGTATGAAACTATTATATCTATTTTTGCAGAGGATCATAACATTCAGTAGTAGCCTGTCACACTGCCTCCCAGCGGATGAAATGGTGTGGAATATCCCACACCATTCCATCGAGCAGATGAAATGGTGTGGAATATCTCACATCATTCCATCTAGCAGATGACATGGTGTGGAATATTCCACACCATTCAGTAACTAAAGTTGCAAACTTCAAGAAATGTCATATGAAATTAGGTGATGGAGACTTCACAAAGGGAAAGGGAGTCCTTCTATGGGCATGTGAATGTTATGATCAACTTGCAAGCCCTTTGCATTTTTGCAATATACCAATCCTAGGTCGGTGGTCGCATATTGAGGCCCTGGATGTGGATCTGGGTGGATTGGCCCCCTCGCTCGGCCTTACCATGTTTTACCAGAGGTGCAATCAAAACAAAAAGCCCCCTAGTTTGGGCCGTGATCACCCCTACTTTCTTCACCCCCTAGCTAATTTGCGGTCTCTGATCGCAAATATGAATTCAAAATTTGCAAAAAAAAATCAGTGTGAAAAATAAAAAAATTACAGTGTTTTACCCAAGTGGCCGAGCGAGGGGGTCAGTTCTCCCTGCCCATGGATGTGGAGCCCCCAATAACTTACCGGTTGCATTGGAATCTATGTTTTTAATTAAAAATCTGTGTGCACTAGCGTCAAACAGTGCTGAAAGCGTTGCAGATGCTCCAGCCATTAAGAAAAGCACTGGAAGCTTATCTTCCAGTGAGTAAGTTACTGGATGTCCTGGTCCCAGTCTCCACTTCCGGTTTTTCAGGAGTTGGGAGCTGCTTCCTGTAGGTTAGGGATCTGCTTGATCCTTTCTGATGCCTCGGGGAACTCAATGGCCATTCCTACTCTCTCCATCTTGGGGACACCCCCAGCTGATCACTTGTTAATTCAAATTCCAACATGGAGAAAGGTAACATATGGCACACAGACAACAACCGAGAGTACGGCAAGAAACATTCAGCGTTAAGGTAAACTTATATTAAGTCAGCTCCTTGCTACAGAGGCTTCTGGCCTGCCAGATGGCACTCCCCGCCGTCTCATCAGCATGGATTTCATTCTCGATTTGCGGGGCGACATTTGTCTTCCAAGGCGCTGTTGGATCAGGAAGCAGCTGGCCAACTGAGGGGCTGCCAACTTGCCATCCTTGCCTTCGCACCTTCAATATCAACGTTAAGTTAACTTACATAATGAGTTTGTTTTCAGTGGAGACTAGCCAGTCAAGTTACGGACTACAACAGAGTAGTCTACACGCTGTCAAACTCTCGACTTGGTTCAGTTTCCAGCCTACTCACCGTACGGCCATGGAAACTGAAGTGTCACAAAATGGAAGTGGAACTGGCATGATCATGCTTAAAACGCAATATCTAACTTAGCACCCAACATTGGTTTCAAAAAACAACCAATAAAGAAACTTAACCCCCGTAACGTTACTTATTTGGCTGGCTCTTTGACCACTCCACTTGCACAGATTAGAAGACCATACTTTAGGGTTGGGGGCGATGTTAGACTGAAATACTGTTATCCTTGAGTATCGTTATTACCTGACTCTGTATTATTCTGCCCTGAGCAGAGGAGGTCCACTTGCCCACCAAGGTATGCATGTGATTAGAGAAGCAGAGTGGAGAGTTTGACCCCAAACGCATAACATGCACTGTCTCTGCATTGGCTCCACATTAGGCAATGTGGAATATTCTATGGCCAATAGCCTTCATGCCCCTGGCCTTCCACTTGTCAACTAAGCAACTGAAGAAGTACTCTTGAGTGTGAGATTTTTCATACCTTGTACTTGAGGGCCAAAGTAGTGACAGTGCATGCTTCTGAATGTTATGAGCAATAGGTAGCCAAAGTACCTCTTTCTATCTGCCCCATCATAGGACCTCTTACATTATTCCATACAAGGCCTTAACCCCTAAAGGTTTTGACTATGTTTTCATCAAAACTGCTCCAAAATTGTCATTTCTAAGGCAACTACCAAATTTTTAAAAAGGAACATTTTTGGACAAATGTAACTATAGGATGTTTGAGTACACTACAGTGGAAACACCCAAAACCGTCCAAATAAGGAATTCAACATGGTTGGAGGCATCTTTTTCTAAAACTGATATTTTTCTAGTATTAGCGAGAGAAAATAATGAATATTAAAAATTAAAATTAAAATTTTCGGAATCAGTATGTAATTTCTACAAATTTTCAAAGAGTTGGCTCCCTAGACCATTGGAACTGTCCTATAGGTGTACCCAAAATTGAACTCTGCTGAAATTAGCTGTCAGTGAATGAAAATTATACATGTGTCTTACAACTGCGTCAACAAATTAGAGTTTAACACTTGTCAGACACTTTAATGAACGCTTATGGACAGATTTAGTGACACTCTAGGGACCAAGAATAGGTACAGGGACGGAAATGGGTGTTTCTCCCTTAGTTTGAAAAGATGTGGCAAACATTTCAGAAATTTTTGCCTTGTAGATTGCAAGATATTAGTATTTGAAGTGACAAAATCAATTTCTTACCATTGCAAAAATCCAGGCAAGAACACTTCAAAAGGCCACATTTGTATGAAAAAATGTCCAAAATGGTTGTAACTAGTCTTTGGATTCATTATTCAAGTCAAGGTGGCTACATGCTTGAACATTTTCAAATCATTTAAAAGTGTACAACATGTAGGAAAAAAATAGTAAGTAGAAAAAAGTAGAAAATGATTCTAAGTACTAAATTGTTAACAATTTATTTATAGATTAAAAAAAGTCAATCCCAATGGTTGCAATATTGTATTAAACAATTTTACAATAGACTTTCCATAACTTCCTACAAACTAAAACTCCTATAACTTTCATCTCATTATTCAAAATGAAATGATTCAAAGCTTTCCATATATATATATATATATATATATATATATATATATATATATATATATATATATATATATATATATATATATATATATATATGTATATAACCAATTATATATATTTTTAAAGTGATTTTAAAAAGAAGTTTTTTTTAGCTGTCCAAATTGCTTGCCAAGTAATGAAAACTACATATCATACGGTAACTTTTGAACCATGTAGTCACATAAGGTTACTCTTCCAAAAAAAATTTGGACTACCCAAGTTGCTCACTAAACACTGAAAATTACATATCATACAATAACTTTTTAACCATGTAGTCAAAAGTCATGAAAATTGTTGGGCCTTATAGCTACTCTCTAAGACAAAGTTGTGTAAAAATTTCAAAGTAAAAAAACAAAACCCTCCATTCACAGTGAGCTGTCCAAAATTACTATGTTGCAAGGAAAACACAATTTGGTCCTTCAGCGTTTAATTGTACTATTAGGGCTGATGCAATTCTTAGATTAGCTCATGGGTAGGCTTGCTTGTAAGCTGCCTTGGAATTAGGGTATGAATCTTCAATTGGTGCTTAGATTGTAAGTTTGGGTTGAATGTGATCTAGAGTACTATAATAAGAGCATCCCTACACTTGACTCAAGTAAATGGCCCAACCAGGGACCACTTGCTGAGCCATTAAGGAAGCTCGGGCTTGGCTAAAAAAATTTGACTACCTCAATGCGGCCAACGAGGTAAGGATGCAAGTTATTTTGGAATTCAAGGTGCCACCTAAGTAGTTTTCAACAAGAAAAAGTCTTTTTCCAATCTCAAGTGCTTCAAAAGTTGAAATAAAGGCAACAAAAAAGGCATGCCAAGTTGACTCTTGATTTGGTGATGGCTCAGCATTTGGCTGAACCATCACCAAATTTGCCTGGGCCTAGCCTTTTTTTCCTTCCCAGTGCGTGTCGTGGATGGCTGGGCCCAGCCACTTGCCTAGTTTGCATCTTACTTTGCGTTGGCGTGGAGATGCTCTAATAAGCCTTTATTTACTTGAGATGGGCTGATGCAATGAGTTTAACAAACTCGGTGCAGATCATAGGCTGGGGTGGGATCAACCCCTTCTTTTGGGGGGTTTGAAAAAGTGTCAAGATGGTGATCACTTAAAACTTAGTGAACATTGTAATTCTACATCCATCTTTTGAACCAAATTTTTTTCAATCATGTTCTTACACTTTTTCATTCAAATTTGACAAATTCATATATTGTTTGAATAGAAATGAAACTTTTTTGGCAATAAAATATTTTTTTATCAAAAAAAAAGTAGAAATTCATTTGAAATGGTGCAATTTGGTACCATGGTGCAAAAATAGGTTGGTTGGGATTACTATTTGCTCAACTTATTGGGCTAAATTAGAAACTGAAAAAAGAATAATTTGCAATAGGTCATCTAGTTCAATTGATGACACTTAATGCAAAGAACTCACTACATTAACTAAGGTAAACTATTCCATTGCGATTAGAATTTGAGCAAGCCCATTGTGGGCAAAAACATAATGGTGATTTACATTTAAAAACTTGAATGTATACACATTTACAATTTTGTCTACAATGGGCTTGCTCTAATTTTAACTATAATGGGGTACTTTACCTTAATTTATGCTAGAACAATCAAGCTTTTACAAATCTTAGGATGGTGCAAAATTTTGGTTTGATCTACACTAAGTAGACATTTCAAGGGGACCAAAAAAATTAAAGGAACTTATTCTTGGAAATTGTAGATGTTTAAAGTATGATGTACAACCCTTGCGCAATAAAGGTAGATTTTTATATAGTATGAAATGTGGATTAGTTAGTATGGATACCTTTAAAATACCTATTTAGTATAGAAAAGTAATTTTTATTGATGTCATTTGGTCAACTTACAGTGAGGGACCAACACTCTCAAAATTAAGGCCTAAACCTTCTACATTTGGACACATTCAGAGTGTCAATGGCAAAATTTTACTTTGAGACCATTTTCAAGTTCTAATTACTTACCATTCAAAATTTAGTTAAACAACTAAAAGGCCAATATATTGGTAGCACTATCAATTCTCTCAAGAGCCCTAGAGACAAAACAATTTTAGAGCTCAAATTTGCAGAAAAGACTTTGCAATTCATTTCTAACAATTAACCTCTATCAATTTTAGGGAAACTTAATAGTCATTGATGTCATATTGACAGTTGACACTAAGGTTGCCGACCCTTTTTTAATCACCCCCCACTATTTCAAGAATCTAACTTGTTCTATTTCCAAATATAGGAGGTGAGAGTAACTAGTCCATTATGATGCATTATAAGTTGTTGATTTCCTCTAGATTTCTTGACCACTTTATGGTTGGAATTGACTACTATATTTCAAGAATAGGTTTCAAAGAATATTGTTACAAAAATTCATAGTAATATTGTTTTTGGGTGAAAAAATTTAGAATAATTAAAAACCATTTGAAATCTATTCAACTACACACATTCTCTCCCCCCCCCCCAAAAAAAAATCCCAATTGATCCTGTGTTGAATTCCTTAAGTGATTGGAAATGGGTTGTAAGCTTCTATCCATGGCAAATCCAACAAAATGAACAATTTGTTTACTAAAGCTTGTTTTTGATTGCAATGACTAAGCTTCTATATGACTTGAAGGCATAATAGAGATCATTAGCATGAGGTAGTTTGCTCATAAAGCAACCATTTAAGTCTCCCTAACTCATCATTGATTGTATTACATATTTCAAACAACATGTTACTTATTCCTAGATAGGGGTCACATTTAGAACACAATTGCTTTTAGAACATATTACTATAAATCCAATCAAGGTGTTGCAAACAAGCAAACAATCACATAAAATAATTCCCTCCCTTGAAAAAATTTAAACTAGAAAACAATACAAATTTCTAACGATTCCAACTAGAAGCTAAAACAACAAAGAATGCAATCAAATAGTTAAATTCGTACATTTAATGCTCACAAAATAGTAGAAAAACACATTCAATTGGTTAAATTTTGGTATCTAACATAGACAATAAAGTTAATAGAAAAAAGTGACATAATGTTTACAAACATATAAAGTTAGTTAACTTTGATAAAAACAACTACAAAACAAATTAGTATTACACGAAAACAAGTGGAAACTTGTACAATTACAAAGCATTAAACAAGTTCAAAGTAAATGTTGGAACATGTTTAAAACATGAAGAAAATCCAAAGGGTGAAGATGACATTTTCCTACTCCAAGGTTCAAGCTCCAAGCTCCAAGATGATTCAAAGACAAAGGTTTGAGACTTCTAATTTTCAAGTATCTTCAAAACCAACATTTTGAGAGCAAAGTACAAAATGATGAGTAACTAAGACAAGAATGTATAAAGACTAAATTGTAAAAAGTAGTGTTTAGGAGGAGTAGAAAAGACTACTTATACATTTATGAAGACTTCATCCCATTCTTTTACCATGAAATTTTAGAGAAGTAAATTGCTAAGGTTAAAATTCTAAAGTCAATCCTATACTAGACTGAAATCTAATTTTTGATGGAAAACTCCAAATGCCACATGGATTACACAATTAATTGGCTTTTAAAGGTCCAAAGTAGCAAGCAATATCCTATCTTCCTTTTTTTTCTTGGTCAATGGGACTCATAAACTATATGAATACAAGAAATATAAAATCTTACAAAATTGACTAAGGTTGAAATTTCTCATCCCAAGAAATTTGAACTTTTAAGATGTGAAGGAACTAAAAAAAAGACAAACTTATCTTGCTCAAATTGAATTGGACTTCTAGAGCTTCTAGAATGTTGTTGATATCCAAGGTCATCTCAAACAACGAGAGAACTTGATGTCTAATACAATAGCAAGAATACAAATGTATATAATTATAGCAATCCTTAATTAAAAATTGATGTTTGGGCTGGGTCAAACTTTATTAGTTACCTATTTGCAAATACACATTTTAAATTTTTGATAATTTTTCAAGTGGTACTATGCACCTGAAATTTATATTCATATTTTTCATGAATTAAATTTTAAAAATGAATTTTATATGACTTTCAAGATAATTTCTTTTGAAAAGTAATAGTAGCAACAAAAATTCTTTAAAATAAACAAAATTTTGAACAAAAATGATAATCATAGTGAGAAACATTATCATGTAATTGGTTTATTCTTTGAGCTCAACCAAGAGAAATTTGATAGAAACAGTTTAAAAATTGTGTATTTTTAGTTTTTAGATCATATCTTCAAAATAACTCTGGTAAGACAATCATTATTATTTTCAAGAAAATGAAAATGAAATTAAAAATAGATTATTGGAACTACAATTTTCTAGTTGAGATTTAAAATATTTAAGATCATGAAGTCTTTGAAAATTGACATTTGACTTTCAAAATGCACCTCGGGCTTGCAAGGTCTTTTGAGGGTTAAAAATCATGTCAATGTGGATGCCTCAATTTGGAAAGTGGATAAGAAAAATGCATTGATTCATGCTATAGTAGCTTTACTTTTCTTGTGTGCATGTCATGTCATATTTTAAAGTTTGATGAGGAAAATGACATAGCAATGTGTGGTATTTTTCAAAGAAATTTTTGTAATGTACAATAATAGATTAATTTCACAAATTACATTTAACAAAATAATGGATGGAGAGAACTATATAATATGTATTGTACTAATTGTGCAAATAAAGCCTTTCCTAAATTGATGATGAGTGTATGATTTAGATGGAATTCATTTGCACATCATCTCTATAGTAGTACCTTACATATTGAAGGAAAGCTAGACAATCATTATTGACCCTACATTTAACATTTGAATATTCAATTGACTCCCTTAAATAAAGCTCTTTTAACCCTAAGTCAACTTTCCAAAAATTCTATTTATGTGATTTTGACATTAATATTAATGACTTTTATATGTTTATTTTTAATTAAAAAATCTTAGTAAAAGCTCAAGTCTAAAACATTCATGGCTGGTAGATCACACTCTAGTATCATTGCAATTTTTGAAAGATACCAATTCATGCATTCATTGATTCAAATACACTTTAAATTAGAAATATGAAATCAAAAATCTCATCTTCAAGTTTTTTCAAGAAAAAGTGGAAAAATATTGTATCTCTTAACAACAAATATCAAATGTTCAACTTTGCACATCATATAACAGTCTTTTAAACTAGCTTGAGAATTGTGGGTGTCAACTCTTTGTATGTTTCATACCCCCCGTGTGGCAAGGGGGTATTTTTTGGGGGGCTATTTACTTCGAAGGCTCAAATAAATGGTCCCCTATAATTATATAATTTGTGAAAATGTCCTATATTATGGCACCCTATACTTACTTATATTATTTAGGTGAAAGTATTTTTTTTGTAGGGCATTTTCTTTATAAGAAGAAAAAGTGAATTGAAGAGAAAGTTAAATGCAAGAAGATTAGAGAGAAGATAAAGGAAATTTACATGAAAAGTTGAGATGCTTACTTTGCTCAATATTCTTTTCCGTTGTCACATCCTTTTTTGTATATAGAATTTAGTCAAGCGAACTAGTATGACAATTTTACCACTTGCAATACACCAAAATTCAAAAATTGAATGTACAAAAACTTCTACAATGTGTAAAAAACACAGTTTGACAATACATGAAAGGAAAACAATAGAATCATGGTTTATAGAAATTGTAATGCTTTGAAAAGTGAGACGTAGATCACAATGAAAAGTTCATGTAACCCTAATTTGAAGCTCAAAGTCCGTCCACACAGCTTCAGCTACATCTCTATTGCCCTTATTTTCATCCATCCAAGGTCTCTTACTCAGTACAACACAACAACTAGCTATACAAACATCTAGTAACTCCTTTATATTCTAACTACTTTGTACAACTAGCTATGCAAACATCATGTACTACCTTTATACTTTGACTCCTTTGTACAACTAACTCAAAATAAAATTAACCCTACTAAATACAATTTCCAAGATCCTAATCTCTAGTCCTTAAATGATATGTAAATTTTTTTAATACTTGATATTATTTAGCTACCTATTTTACTTATAATGCATCTTTGACTTTGAAAATCCTTTAATTTATTTGTAAATCCTTTATAAAATTTACCTTGAAACAATAAAATCCATGTTATATTATGCCGCACGTGGTTTTTAAAATGAAGGAAGTAATCTACATGAGAAAGTGATTTGTTTTATAATTTTTTAAAATGGCATTTAAAAGAGTTTTAGGGAGGGCTTACAAGTTTCTTCCTATATTCCTATACATTTGAATGTTTTGATATTTGGATGGACCAAGATTTATAAGGATTTTTCAATTTAATAACTCACTTTTTGTAGACTTGACTTCTATATGATTAGTAGAATTTATTGAATACTTGGCATGTGTTGAGTTCATCTTGAGATGACATGCTCAATTTACATTCCTTTGTTTCTTTGTTAACCCTTGAGGAATCAACTATCAAGGGTATCTCAATATAGCTCATGTTTTCTTGACTAAATCTTATAACAAGCATATTTTTCATTTGTATGGAATCATTTTGATAAACACCACTATTGAAATGAAAGAGGGCTTATGTAGCTATGAAAACAAGATTGTTGAAATCACAAAATTATCGAAAAAGCACTACAAGATTGTACTATAAGAAAAGGGGGTCCTAATCGACACATGATAAACTAATTTGTGTTGATTAGAAAAAAAAATGGAATTTTGTGTATTTATTTGGCAATTTGTTAAACCTACTCTAAATAGAATTTTAAACCTCATTTAGGCATAGAAGAATTTTATTTTAAAATAGCACCTAGAAAAGGTGAAAAATCAAATCAAATTTTATCTTCAAATTTTTTTTTGACATTTTTAGCCTCCAATCAAAAGTTATGGACAAATTTTAGAGAAGGGTTGGTAGGGACAACTTCTTTGACAATTTCAATCTTCTTCTCTAAAATTGGTTCATAACTTTTAATTGAAGGCTTGAAATGTCAAATGGATTTTAAGAGATGAAATTTGGTTTGATTTTCCATCTTATCTTGGTTCACCATTTTTTGAAAAAAGTTATTGGGTCATTGCAAGAAAAGGCGTCTATTTCTGTAGCGTCTTCAATTTGGATGTTTTTTTTTAAAGAGTATTATTTAATTAGAAAAACAATTTTTTTTTAAAAAAAAAAATGTAAAATGCATATACCTTAAAGAGGAAGGTACCCTATGAAGGAAAGCTTTGGAAAATTCTTTAAGTAGGAGAATTAGAAAAGTGCAAAATCTCATGAAAATGGGCATATTTAGATTTTAATTTGTAAAAAATAGGAAAATTTATTTATTTTAAATCTAAGAATTGGAAATTTGGATAGAGTTGATGTTTGTGAGATTTTACCAAAAAAATTATCATAATAACATCATCAATGTTTAGAAATTGCATGCAATGGGAGTGTTGTTTGCATGCATGTGAAGGACATAGAATAATGTATTTTTAAATTTCCTTTAGTAGGAATATGTTTTCTTACTATGCAGATGAACCACGAAAATTTCAGCTTTAGATCATTAAATTTGGAAACTCCTAACTTAGTAAAACCCCTTAAACCTCAATTTGTGACAAATTAAGAAAAATGATTTTTAAATATAAAATGATTTTAAAATTTTTTTGAAAAATAATGGATGTAAAAACCATCAAGTTAGAGAGGTCCACTAATTATTTCATATTGTTATATCTTTAGATTCAAAAGTTATAGCAGAAAAGAACAACATCACTCCAATTGTGACAGAGAATAGGACCGGCGTTTCTTGCAATCATCCTATTTTAATACATGTAAATGGGGTCTAAAATTCTACTTTAAGCACAATTCCTAATCATGACTTAACTTTGAGTAGTTGAGTAAGTTCCTACTCATCCTAGCTTACATATCCCATATGATTTGTTCTATCTCCTACCACCTCACCTATATAAAAAGCTTTTTTCCACCTCTCTTCTAACACCAAGGTAGGTAATACTCAAAGATCATTTGTCAAGTATATTAAATAACTTTAAATGTAGTGCTAAATTTTTAAAATTAAATTACAAATAAATTTATAAATTAAATTTTATAGTTCTATCCATATGGTGGTTTTGTTGACATCACAACCTTGCCTATGTAGTAATTTTTGTCTATGTGGCAATTATAGTGTCAGACTTTTGAATAATAAAAATTTGACCAAATTTCAAAATAAAATAAACTTAATAGTATTGATTATTCTTTGAATTAAGACATCCTAATTATCAAAAATAATTAATCAACATGTATGAATTCATTTTTATGTTGGTTTGAACATTATTTTTTCTTATAGTATTGATGAAAGTTGTTTGGTTATATGGTACTTTGTACAAATGTTGAAACTGGAATGCTCTAAAGTTTTTTCAAACTCTAATTTTTTCCCATAGGTATATATCATCATAATTATGATGGTACTTTTTTTCCTAATCATTTTGAAGTGTAGAAAAAAATTATGACAATACAATACAAAGTGATTGCTCAAAGTGCCTTTTCCATTTTCAAGAAATTCACAAGAATTTACACATTCAATCATTTTTTGATTGGATTGCACCAATGGATTTGGTGGAAAAAATTTGTCAAGGGTCTCTTTGTTGTTCACAAATCGCTAGTGAAATTCAAATATTGAATTTTCTACAAATGTAATTGTAGACTATATTAAATGGCTTTGAATCTTCTTAGCTTAAAAATTTTCCACCATATATTTTGATAATGAAAATTTGTACATGGAATAATTGAGATGCAAATCTAGAAGAAGAGAATCACTCACCAAAAAAAATTATTTTCATTCTTAAATAAGTGTTGAATAGAAGTAGGTACAAGATTGAAGGAAAAATAAAATTGTTGACAGCTCTAGGATGGAATTGAAACACACTAATTCCAACATATATTGATATTGTTCTAGCAAACATATCAAATCTTAAGCAACTTCTTTTTTGCAAATTGTGAAAATTGAGTTAAAAAACAAATCAAATTACATTATTTTTTCAAGAAGCTTTTCTGTAATTGCTTGCAAAACAATTAGCTTCATGATTTTCACTTCACTAATCCAATAAATGGATTGAAGTAAAGAATTTTCAATGTAAATAAATATATAATCTATGAGAATCAAATTGAACAAATTCATTTCAAATTTTTGTAGGAATTTTATGTTGCCCAATGACCTAAATTTGGACTAAGGATGGCATGACTTTTGTTTATGATCATCAATTGACAAAAAGAAAATTTATAGAAAGATGGTGTATTTTCAATCTTAAAAAAATATGAAAAAAATTAATTCACAAATTGAGATTATAGGGACTTGTTCAAGCTTTCATTTGTTCTCTAAAATTACAATGGAACTTTAGGGGTCAAGAGATGTATAGATTGAAAGATTTTTAAAGAGGTTATCTCTAACTTGACCTTTCTTCCCTTTAAATTCATGAAAATGAGTACATACAATAAACCAATGGAGTAATTAATGCCATAATAGACTAATTTTTCTTATACTAATAAAAATCTTCAATCAATTATATCAAACATGTGTACAAGAAGAGATATTATATATAAAGATTGGAAAAAATGGAATTTTTTTTTCTTGCTCCGATATTTAAAAATTAAAATTAAAAAAAATTCACAACATTATCATCTATAGATTATTATATGTCTTGTTTTTTCCATCCAATGTTTAATCTAATTGTAGTTTTGAATTTGTTAGGGTACTTTTAGGCCAAGAAGATATGGATTAAGCTATTGATTTTTTAAATGTTCTCATTTTTGTGAGGTTGGAGTGGGAAAAAAAGCTAAATTAGGAATGATCCTTGCTTTTATATTTCAATGTCTATTATATCTATTTATGCACATCTCTACACTAGATTTGATTAAAAATTTGAGGTCAAATATGTGGGTTCAATTTTGTATTCTATAAAACTTTCCATTTGCTCTATCAAAATGTCAAAGCCACTTCTATGAGATAAAGTTGACAGAACAAGGTAGAATCTTGAAACTATTCAAATTAGTCACATCTTTGAAGATTAGGTCAAAATTAATTTGTCAACATACTTCAGTGCACATCATTTATTTCAAATAGTTCTTGGAATAAGGTGCTTATACCTTTTGTAACATCAAAATCTAAAATCTATCATAGAAAACCTATAATCAATACTTCAAAAATTTATAGCATATTCATGTGGTGTCAAAAAAGACATACAAAAAGAGTGTAAAATTTCTTTGATGTTGCTAACAAAACCAAGAAAAACTGAGGTAGTTTATTGAGAAAAACCATGCTATAATGCTCACTATGACTCTAATAGATGATGTAAAGTTTAATTACCTATTTGTAATCCCTATTTTATTGCATGACAATGTTTACCCATTTTCATTCTTAAATCCAAATCTAAAAATGTCATTCATTGCTTCTATTAGGTGGGAAAAATCTCATAAAATAAGAACAACTATCCTACATTAAGGATTTAAAATAAAGAAGGGGTGTACATAGTGACACAATTTGGTAGAGGATGCAATTAGGTGTACTTACCTTTATTAACACCTAAAGGGTCATATGCCCACCATGTAGCTTCACTCAAGGTGTAAAAACTTCATTTTCTTCTTTTCAAATGCAAAAATTTGGCAATCTGTGTGGTCAAAAAAATTCAGATTTCTTTCATGCATTTTTATACTAGTCTAGTATAAGATTCTATGATGATATATGCAAAAAACTCAATTTTAAGACATTTTGGTTCTTTGCAATAGAATTGGCAGTTTTGAGTGTTTTTAAGGCTTGTGATTTAAGTGTCAATGTGTACATCTGTGAGCCCTCAAGATGGCACTCAGAACTCTGGGTCCATTTTTCACGATTAAATTGCAAAATTTAGCTAAAAATACAAGAAAAAGACATAAAAAAGAGTATTGAAAGAGTTTTGGTAGAAGTCTATACCGAAATGGTGAAAAACCATTAGAAGGTGTAAAATTCCTAATTCGAGGAATTTCTATCATTCTAAGTCTCAGAAGTAAGTTTATGTGAAGATTTAGTAATTCCGAGAGAAATAAGAGAATGAGAGTTAGTCAGTCATAGTGTCTGTCTATGCAACATCAACCTTTTAAGGATGCACATGACATACTAACTAAGCCAAAAGAGCCTACTACGAGCTTGAAAGTTTACCACGGCCTAAATTCGATTTTGGGATAAATTGGATTTAGAAGTAAAACGATTACATGTGACTTAGAGAATTGGAGTTTCACAAGAGGAAAGATGGAGGATTGGAGATTGAAGACTACAGAAAGGTGTTCGAAGGATAGGAACATGCCAGGAGCGAACAAGAATCAGACAATTGTCCAAGATTCCCGGATATCGGGAATTAAATTGTCCAATTGTGCAAAGTAATTCCAAATTACTAAAAATAGACAAGTGCAAGATCGCGTGGGACTTACACTAAGAATCTAGGAGCGCCCTAGATACTATCCAATTTATTTCGGATTTTTCCGAAATTCCACGTTGAGTCCATGGAAAGTCAACCGTACATAGAAATGTTCGTAAATTCCTAGAAATTACGTATGATGCAATAAAATCTCACTAAAAATTAGGATAGGTTTTTGTGTGCTTAATAAGTGTCGAGTCAAGTTTGAAGACATTCCGACATTCCCAACTACCAAAACCGGCATCAACATCAAATTTCAATAGAATTTACAATTTGGCAGCAGATTGACCGGCGTATCAGGAGCGAATGATGTCCGATTGACAAAAATAGAGAGACATTCCTTGCTCTCACAAACATTTCTAACGACCCTGGCCTAACAGATTCATCAAAATGCGCAAATCCTAAAAGTTAAATATTTGACTTTTAATTGGAGTTACTGTAATTCCAATTTGGGCGCATAAACGGCCTAGGAGTGAGGGTTAAGGTATCCCTTGGGCTAATTGGGGTCTTCTGAAGACAATGGCATAGATGGTTTTCCGTTTTGAGTTGTTCCCTAAAAGATAGAGAGGGTCAGCTCTTAGTTAGACTTTTTAATCGTTAATTGCAGTTAATTAAAAGTGAGTTTGGAAATATCTCTTGGAAAATCAAAGATTGGATTTGGTCAAGATCTCTTTCTTACGTAAAAATCCATCTTTGGGCTAAAGAAAAATAATTTTCAAAATGACTTTTGGTTAATTTGTAAAATATCTACGTAAATTAGGGTTAATTTCAAAATATCTTAGGTTAAAATCTTGGATTTGATTTGGCCAAGATTTCATTAGCTAAATGGGGATGTTTCTAGAAATTTCTACCATTAAACAAGTATTATTTTGAAATTACATTAGTGTAGTTTGGAGATAGAAGTAACAAAGTGTTTTCACTACCAATTTACTGGGAAGGGCCCAGCCACGGGTATATAAGGGCCCCCCTCGAGGTTCCTAGTACCCTTATTTCTCGCACCGACACTTTGTTCCTCTTCTTTCATTTGTGTCACTGGCGTAGTCGAGGCACTGCTTGGACCAAAGATCTTGGCCAAGTTGTATTGTTCTTTTAAATTTGAAGGCTTAGGGCCCCTTCAATTGGTTCTTGTATTCACACTTTTGCATTAGAAGCTAACTCCACCTTCTGGCAGACCAGCAATTCATGAAAATTTCAAGCATTGAACGCCAAAGTTCAGTTTAAACACTATCATGTGTACCTCCTTTGGTTGCAAAATCTTGAAATACTAAGAAATTTTAAGTGAAAATTCGGTTTAAACACTGTCATGTGTACCTCCTTTTGTAAATAAAATTCTTAAGATACTATTGGGAAACACTTGAAACAGCGAAGCTTCGAACCCCCATGACAACCACTTACACATTGGGAAAATTAAACATCCCCAATTAAGGCATAAGGGGAAAGTCACTTGTCTTGATCTCAAGCCTTTAATCCACCTCAAGGTTAAAATAAGGGGGGAATGAATGGCTTAAAACCTTCAAACTCGAATATCGCATACCATTTCTTTTGATGGTCGAGCACATGAAACCTCATCTATTCCTTCAATAGAAAATCGCATACGGTTGACAAGGGCCAAATTATTAGTACTTAGCACTGATTGCAAAGGTTGGTAGCTTTAGTAATAGTCATCTTTAGTTAGTACCAAACTTACCTCCAAAAATTAGAAGTTTAGAAATAAAAAAGCCAAAATTCAAAAACCAGAAGGCCAGCCCGAGTGGACCAAGGCAGGCGGATCAGGGCGGAGCAGATCAGGCAGGGGCATCGGCCAACCGTACCCCGCTACGTGGTTGCGGGGTGCTAGGCCTTTGGAGCGGCAGGCTGAGGGAGCGGCAAGCTGCAGAGAGCCAGCCTTTCGACCAGGCCTTCGGAGCCAGGCCTTGGAGTTTCAGAGTTTTTTGAACTCACACTTCACATTTACAAGTGAGTGTTTGAAAGTTGTGGCCAAAATTTTCCTTGACAATTGAAGTATGAAAAATTAGATTTCTCAAGGAGTTAAGGTTGGAATTCCAACGGACAACCTTAATTTTCCATCAAAAATCTAACACTTGAAAATTCAAAATTCTCCTCAAGCATTTCCTAAACCTCTCACGCCATAGCCAATGTCTCTCTTCACTTAGTTGCAAAACAACTTGGAAAACAAGAATGAGAGAGGAATAGAAGAGTAGAGGAATTAAGGGGAAGAAGATTCTCACACAAGTAGGCACCAACCATTAAACAACTAATATTTGAAGGAACATTACTATTGAATTAGGGTCTTTGACCTTTGGAATTTAAAAACTAATATCCAAGGAATCTCCCAATAGATTTGATTCTCGTTCTTTAAGAATGTTCTTTATTCTTTGGTAGTTAGTTATTAATTAGATTCTCGGAAGGTTTGGATTTTGTTAGTTTTGTTTTATTAGGCCTAATAAGCCAAAAGAAAACAACAAATTGACAACCAATTTCCTTCAAAACTAAGGGGAATTCAAAAATTAATTAGATTTAAAAAGATTTGATGATAATTTTTGATTCAAATAATTAATTTCACTTAATAAGACAAAAGACAAAAAGACAAATTGCCAACTAATTTCTTTAGGAGTTTAAAAGGATTTAAAATTTAATTGGATTTGAAAAGATTTAGTTCGAATTTTAGATTCTTCCCTAATATTCGAAATTAGGATATTAAACTAAAATAAAGGGAAAAATCAACAATAACAAAAATTAATAATTCAACTAAACTTTTCCATTGATTTTTTAGAATAGATTCATTTATGAGGGAATTAATCCATTAGGTAGACTAGACTAATTCATGGTATTTTTCAATTACCGGGAAATTAGGAATAAAAGGAAAAATATGCAATTAATTTAGGACTATATCACCATTAGTTTTCTTTTAGCCAGGATAAATTTTATTCACCAACGACGTGAGAATTATCATGGATTAGATGGAGAGCTGTGATGATTTCAATGGCGAGGGTGTGGGAGAATACCTTCATATGATGATGTTCGACGACGGGACTATGGAGATCTACGGGGAAGAGGTAAACCGATCCTATTTGATTTTTATTCTCATTGTTTTACTGCTAAGTTTCTTTTTACTGAATGTTTGGAATTAGAGATAGATAGAATTTAACTACTAAATTAGGATAGGATAGGATAGAATAGCTAAAATTGCAGACTCAAATTAGATTAAAGACACTTAAAAGACGTGATTAAAAGAGTTCATTGCTTAGAAGGCATTCTTTAAACATCCAATTAGAGAAAGTATCGAATTAGACATAGAACCTATGTGACAAACTTTTAGCTCAAGGGTGGAGTTAGAAGTGCTCACAACATCCAATTCTTGATTTGATTGAATGTCTCGATTAGCGTGAATCTAATTATTCAAAGAAGATTCAATACATTCCATTGAATCGTCAAATACATTTGTTTTGATGAAAAAAAAAATGAAAAAACAAAACAAAGGTTATAGGATAATTCTAATCCTTTAATTTATGATTTTAGTACAAGGTTCTAATTGAAGAAACTTGTGTTCAAATGGAAGATTAGAAAAACTTGTAAATAAATGAGCTTTAGACAATAATAATGTGCAAGTGTACTTGAGAATGTCATTGAAGGAAGGGTCAAATTAAGAACATATTTACATATATGCCTTGTCCATAAAATTTTGTAGTGACAAAGTCCTTCATATGTGCCCTTTAACTTCCAAACATGTCCTCTTTAGAATGATGCTTTTAAAAAATACAACACTCTCAAGAACGTATAGCAAGGTCTTCCAACCTCAAATTGTTTTCTCATTTATTTTGTACAACAAAAAGCAATCTTTGCTCAAGAGACGAACTTATTTACATCTAAATAAATGGAAGAAATGTGCAAAATGAAGATGAAATTTAGATTATTCATCCCAAAGATTGTGCATTCATCCCCAAATAGCAATGTTGTTCTTAACCTTTAAAAAACATTTCATTTTTGAGGTTGGTCAAACTTCATTAGATTTCTATATTCAAATATACATTTAAAAAATTTGATGTTTTTCACATGTAGTAGTATATGTATTCAAATTTTAACTTTAATTTTTTATAATTAGGAACATCAAATTGAATTTTATATGACTTCAAAGAAGTTTCTATACAAAAATCATAGTAATTTTTAAGAAGATTAAAATTATACAAATTTTCATATGAATATTGAGAATAATAGTGATGAAAATCATGGGATAATTGATATACTCCTTGAGCTCACACCAAAAGAAATTCAATAGAAAAAGTTGAGAAGTGGTGTATTTTGAGCTTTCCAAATCCTCTCTTCAAAGTGTCACTAAAATTACAATTTGGAGATTTCATCTACTAAAAATGAAGACATACATTGCCTCATATTCCCAAAAAATATTGTATCCTTGTAAGGACTATGCAAAATATTGCTCCCCCTTTCCTTGCTTCAAATTTTACAGGTGCTTCCCTTTCCTCTGTAAAATTAAAACAAGATGTCAACAATTCTTCGTTCAAGGTGGTCTTTGCCCTTCTTCCCTCCGTCCTTGTCCTCTGTGTGTGCCATGTTCAGTTGTTTTGTGCGTGTCTTGGTCTCGTCCTGTCCTGCCGCGCCACTTGTGTCTGGCAGGTATGTAATTTACTGGAGTACCTCCAGTCAGTTGCAGTGAAATTCCGTTTCATTTGTTTAAAAGAAAGAAAGAAATGGGCTTGTCCTCTTCGGAGTTGGAGAACATTGGTCTTCGGAGCTGGGACTGACATTATTACTATTACTTTTTAGTTATTTATTTGGGCACAAATGAAACGGAATTTCATTGCAAAAAATGTACTCCGTGACATTATTACTATTATCACCATGCTACAGTAGGCGTTCATTTCAAAGTTGACTTCGGCCAGTCAGCTACTCAGCTTTGCCTTTTGGTGCAATAAAGTTCCGTTTCATTCCTTTCGGAAAAAGAAAAGAAAAAGTAGACTTCCAAAGTGAAACTGCCCAGTGAACCCAACCCAGATCGAATCTCGACCAAATCAAACTACTTGCAAATATAGGGAGCATATTCGCTCCGTTTCGTGTCTCCATGCGAACACGTGTGTGGTGACGTCTTCACAAGTGGCTCCTGAGTGTTGGTCTCATCCACTCCCTCCCATCATTCGTGACGTTTAAGGCTCCATCACTGTCCCCAGTCTGGTGAAAGACACTGCAGAGCCTCCACATGGGTTGGGGCCTTCCGAGAAGCTATCTCCTCCAAGTGGCCAAAGGAATGTTCGGTTCGGTTCGGTTCTGGTTCGGTTCGGTTCTGTTCATTACACGCGAAACACTTGATTCCACTTCTGGCGGGGCTTTCCAATCTTTTCTGACGTGGTATGGGGGCAAGGAAATCTGTTGGGAAAGCGCGAGCGAGCGAGTGAGCGCGGGCCCCCAGGCCTGCCCGCCGCATCCCCGCACAGACCCAGCCAGGCACTCAGGCAGCCAGCTAGAGGTAGCCAGGTCCTGTGAGGCCGCTGACTGGCGGTATGATTCGGGGGAGGCGGGGTCGGGGAAAAGCGAGCGTTTGTCGTGGAGTCCCCGAAAAGGTGTGCATGTGAGCGACATCCTCCCGTAATCCTGACGGATCGGAATCTTGGCTGTTTCGGGCTCTCCCGACGCGCTTGCGGCTTGCCCCCACCCCGGTGCGCCCCTCTCTCGCACACGCTCGCTCGCCCTCGGCCCATCCGCTCCGATCCGCTCTCGCTCGCTCGGCTCGACTCCTCCGTCCCATATATGTATCGACTCCAGCATCTTCGTTGCACACACAATGGGTGAGAATCAATGAGCACTCTGGCATATCCTTGGCGCTTAAGTTAGAGTGACTCTGAAATTCATTGCGTCTAGCTCTTCCTCCAACCCGCATTCCATTCCATTCCCCTGTTCTTCTTTCCTCAATCGGGTAGCGAGTGTCGCGTCCTGTCCTGTCTTGTACGGAACAGGCCCCCGCCCCCTGTTTTGGTGACTGGCGGAGCCGAGTGGGTCGTGGTTTCGATCGGTCCGTGTCTCTTTGGCTTGCTGGCTTGATTCGTCGATCGGTAGGTGTCTCAGCTTCGTCCCTGTGGAATTCTAGGTGGGTGGCAGATTCGTCCCAATAATGGTTGAGAAGGTATCCGCGGCGTCGTTGCACGTCAAGCGAGGGGGCAATCTTTTGGCGCCATTGCGAAAGAACGCTTCGGGCATTGCCAAGAAGGCTTCGGCTTCCAAGGCCGTGAGCGCGCAGCCGGCCAGTCCCAAGGTGTACAAGGGCGTGCGCATGCGGACGTGGGGAAAGTGGGTGTCGGAGATTCGGGAGCCAAACAAACGCTCTCGCATTTGGCTGGGCTCCTTCCCCACGGCGGAAATGGCAGCCAAAGCGTACGACGCGGCGGCGGTGTGCTTGAGGGGACAATCCGTGAAGCTCAACTTCCCCGATTCACCTCCGCAGCTCACCGTCCGCTGCTCCACCCCACGCGACGTCCAGGCTGCGGCCACCGCTGCGGCCGCGGCGTGCATTCCACCCGCGGCCTCGCTGACCATGGCTCATCAGACGTTCGAGAGCAGCTGTCTCCGCTCGTCGCATTCCGAGGACGACGACGCCAGCTCGGAGGACGAGTTCGCCTCTGCCGTAAAGGACACTGAATATCCGAGCTCCCAGCTTCATGCCGAGGTCGTGCCCGTGTTGGAGTGGATCAAGGCCGAATTCGGAGACGTGGAGGGCAACCAGATCTTCGACCACTCATTCCTGTCCTCGGAGGTCGCAGTGGATCCCATGCCGGTGAATTTCGAGGACGAACTCCGATTCGAGTACTTACCCATGGATGCCAAGTTCTACGAGGCCAGTCTTTGGGGCTTCTGAGGCGTAGGGTCCAGCTTGGGGTGCATTTTCACTTTCGAGGGATTGTGCGTTTCCAAATCTAGGGTTGGACTCCGAAAATTTTCGACGCTCGCTGGCTGGCTGGCTGGCTGCGGGCTCGCGTTTGGTCGTAGCGAGCATTTCAAGGAGTGTGTAAGATTGGTAGGGTTTGGGGATGTTATTGACGCTGTTCGTGACATTAACGGAAGTGTTTGTGCCCGTCGTGACGTAATGATATTCACACGGGTCTCGTTTCCAATGAAAATCATTTTGTTGCGTGTCGAAATTGGAACTGGGCCGTTGGTCGGTCTGGGGACAAATTTGAAATCAGCTGAAGCATCATGTAGACAATATTGTAAGTGTAGAGAGCCCCTGCAATGAGGGTGTGTACCATACGATTGTAGACTGGGACCCAATGGAATTGGACATGTAGATTTCCCCCTCTTCTGAAATCATTACATAATTGTACATATCCGTCAGCTTTGCACTGCACCTTGACCAATCTTTTTCTACCAATGAGACTTCGGAAACGTCGGTAGACCTGTACAACTTGTCTGTGAAAATTTTATCCACCTGCAGTCCCAGAAAAAGATCAATGCTCCTCTCTAGGGAGTTCACCCAATACCCGATGCACATCCACTTCACCCAATTTTCAAAACAGAGCCGCATGTAAGCTTAGAATTTTGAATGCCCATCGACATTGGGTTCCATGAAAACGCGGCCCAAAATGTCACGCAATCATGCGACACTGAATTTTTAACAACCGATAACAACCGAGCTGTTATCTCAATTAAAGTGTACCAGTGTATTCTCGATTATTTATGCACAGAGAGAATCAGCACCATGAGTCGGTCATCGACAGTGGTGGAGCATATGATCGTCCGGAGAGTAGGACCCAGCAGCAAAGAGAGAGCCGCCACCAGGAGTGAAGAGAAAGGATTCGATGGCCATGTCTGCCCAGCCCTCGGAAGCATGCAACCGGCGCACCACGTCCACCATGTTAGGGCGGGCACCGGGATCATCCGCCATGCACTGCAGGGCGATGTGCGCTAGCCCTGCTGCTCCCGCGAGGGAGAAGTCGGATCCCATTTGAGGGTCCACGAATTCACGAACCTTGCCGAGCTCCAACAAAGGCTTCACCCATGCCGCTGTGCTCAGGAACGTCCGCGTCGTCTTGATGAAAAACACGGGCCGACGGCCGGTCAGCAACTCTAGCACCAGCGCCCCAAAGGCGTAGATGTCGGCGTCCTCGGTCACGACGCCAGTGTAGGCGTATTCCGGCGCTAAGTAGCCTAGCGCTGCCAGAGTTTTGTGCGTTGCATACATGACCTCCTCCGCGACGATGTCGGACAGGCCGTAGTCCGCGAGGAGAGCGTTGGCTTGCTTGTCCAGCAGGATGTTGCCTGCCCACAGGTTTTGGTGCACCACTGTCATGGGCTCGAGGAGGCCTTCATGGAGGTGCGCCAATCCTAAAGAGAGAGGAGAACGGTGATTCCAGATTTAGGGTTTGATCGAAGATCGATGATCAATTGAACTGGAGGAAATGGAGTCTAGGGTTTCGAAGCCATAACATTACCTTTGGCGATGCCGCGAATGATTTTGACTCGCGTGCTCCAGTTCAACGAAGCCTCGCTTCGGCCATGGAGGCGGTGGTCGAGGGATCCGTCGGGCACGAACGCGTAGACGAGGAAGCATTCCGAGCCCCCTTTGGAGCAGCAGAATCCCAAGAACTTGACGAGATTCTCATGCTTGACTTGCATTAGCGCTTCGATCGCCATCGGAAAATCCTGCTCTCCGAGTGTAAATCGTGTGTTGTAGATGGCCTTCACGGCCACCACCGTACCGTCTCGCAGAGTGCCTTTGTACACTGCTGTGTGGTTTTTTTTCCGTAGCAGATTCTTCTCGGAGAAGTAGTTGGTTGCTGTTTCAAGCTCGCCCAAATGAATCCATGAGCTCCACTCGGCAGGGCTTGGCAGTCCCTTCGTGGACGTGCTTCGATCAGACATGACCCTGGACCTGCTCAATACGGAGAAATCCGGTGTGCTGCCATGGAAGGAGTCCTGCGGAGACTTGGCATTTACGGAGACGCTCTCAGCTCCTTTCAAAACTCCTCTTTTCATGTTGCTGCTGCTGTCGTTGTTCTTGTTCTGGTTTGCCACGGTGGAGGTGTTAGGAGGTTTGATGACGGATTTTATGTCGGAGTTGGACTCAAACGCCAACTGCCTCAGCCTCGCATTGCGGCGTCTCAAACAAATGAAAACGAGAATCAGGAAGGCGCTGCCTCCGATAGCGAAAACAATTGCAGTGGTAATGCTCATAATGGACTTGATTCTTTGGGAAGATGCTGTGGGTGAGGATGTCGGAGGGGTTGCGGTTGTGGATGGGCAAGCAGAGATGGTAGCGTCCGACCCACACAGCCCCGTGTTGTTGATGTAGATGAACCCTTGCTGGAGATCAAATAATCCTGTGACAACCAACACTTATTTATTGGAAGTCAATACGTCTCGAACTGCTCTTGCAATTTCAGATAATTGTGCTGTCTTATGCAGTGTTTGGATACATTTTCTTGAAGTGCAAAAACAGAGCTCGGCACTGATTGGTTTGAAGGTCAGCGTACCGGTGGGAACAGGCCCGGAGAGGGAGTTGTCAGACACATCGAGGAAGACGAGATGGGGCAGATTGCCCACGGAACCGGGAATGGCGCCCGTCAATGTGTTGTTGCTCACATCGAGTCGAGCGAGCATAGTCATGTTGCCGAGCGAGACCGGCATTGTTCCATTGAGATTGTTGGAATTCACGGCCAACGTTTCCAGAGACGAGAGGGAGCCCAGCTCCGTCGGTAGCTCCCCTTCCAAATCGTTGCAGCCAAGCTCCAGAGCTGTCAGCAGGAAACGAAAAGAAAGAAAGTTATTGTGGTATGAAAGCATGTATGCTCGGCTCTTGGAATTGAGCTTCTCCTCCAGTCCTACTTTCTTGGCACATCTTGATCCCGCAACTCGCAGTGGGCGACATAGGATCGTAAAGGTGACTGGTGACATGATTCCCGGGGGTATTGAATCAACAGCAAGCATTCAAGAGAAAGTAATGGCTATGAAATGTATATCAGCTAGTCACTACCTTGCAAGCTGGATAACAGACCCAGCTGAGGAGGGATCTTGCCAGACAAATGGTTCCAGTTGAGGTACAAATCCGTGAGGCTTGTCAAGGAGGAAAGCGAAGCCGGGATGCTGCCCCGCAGCTCATTGAAATTGAGGAAGAGACCTGTCATCGCCGAGAGCTCCGCCACCGCGTCGGGTATGAACCCCGTCAGCGATCGCCCTTGCAGGGAAATGTTGGTCACTCTCCCCACTGATTACTCAGCACCATGAAGCACCCCGATCCCGCTCAAGTCAAAAACGTTAAACCGGAATATCGCAAGGACCATTTAATTCGCTTTTGCAAAAACGCACAAAAATGGTGGTGATGTGACGAGGTTGGGAATGGGCACCTGCGTCGCAGAGCACACCGTCGAAAGCGCCAGAGCAAGGCTGTCCGTCTGCTTGCCATGACCACAACACCATGCCCTGCGGGTCCAGAGCCGCCTTCACGTCGAGTAGTACTTCCACTTCCAGTCTTGCAGCCACCCGGGACCATGTGATCAATAGAAGAATTAATGATAAAAGCACACGGCGCATCGGCTCCATGGCTGTGGAGCTTAATTAGCTTGGGCTTCAGTCTACCAGGAGCAGATGATCCGCAGGCCACCTGCACCACGATCTAACTGTGCATCAGAACCATCTCAAGCTAGGCTCCATTCATGATCAATCTCTTCCCGATTCTTTCTTGGCACGTGCTACAAGGCAAGAATGATCATATTCGCAATAGCAATCGATTCAGATCACGCACAAGCGGGCATCAGCACATTGTCTCGCGATAGAAGTTGAGTCGACATAGCGGTATACAGTTCTCGAAGAAAATTACGGGCTCGTGCATCTTCATGGACAAAGAGCCGATCCATGAATTCGGAAGGTAATCGAACCCAGAAACCGATTATACCATTTCCTCAAACCCTCAATTCTGAAGTTAGCCTTACTCGAGCTGTATCCATGCAGCACACTCCCGATTCCCTTGCAATAGCCGCTCGAGGACGACGATCACCTGCAAAATTATCTCGTGAGCGCTTTTCAAGAACCCTACCGCTTGCAGCTCTTCGTAACAGTTTGTTGCTTTCTACAAAAAGAAGTAATATGCGCACCAGTCGAGTGGCATGGACGACGACATTGGCACTGCAAGGAATTTACCACACAATTCTCTACGAAGTGCCCCTGATCTGGTGATTGTTTCATCAGAGCCACATATTGTTGATTCTGGTAGAAGTGAGAGATAACATACACGCCGCCCGTTCGACAGTTGCAAACTTGAGCCTTCAAAACGCACACTCCATTCGAAGCTTTTGAACAAAATTAATAACAGACGTAACCCCAAATCAGGCCCACATGGCTGATACAAGACGACGGTGCTTAATATGAAAACCTGTGCAGATTCTGTTGCTGGTGAGGACTTCTGCGCACCAAGACCATCTCCAAGAATTGAAGGCCTCAGTTCCGTCAGTCTCCGTCACAGTGCGAGGTGAGCATCGATCTAAGTGTGCTTTTCGGAGGTTTGATCCATCAATATAGACACTCTGAAGCTCCAACCTCTGAATTGAGCTACTTGTCGAGGTCAAAGAATTAAACCCCACTAATTTCGGCCATATAATGAGTAAGGGTAGGCTGACTGTTGATGCAGAAAGACTTAAGCCTACGAAGCTAGCAACGTCGGCGAGTGGTGGTCCTAATTTTCGATTCAAATCTGTCTGTCGTTATCCATTTGACAGAGAATTAAATTCTGTTGTTGACATCGGCGTTACGAGCTCCGACCATAAATGACGCCTAAACCCTAAGCCACTCGTACACAATCCTCTGAATGATCACAATCATCCTGCTAAACTACTGTAGCGATCGGGGCCTTCAGGTGATCGCTCGAGTGACTCTGCTGCAGTGGGGCCGGCCAGGATGTATGGAAAACGGGCTCTTGGGAAGGGGGTGCATGCTGCTGACGTTGCGAGACGGCTAGTTTAGTTGAAGTTTCCTCGGCTGGAGCGCCCACTCAGCGATTGCAATAATCAGCATGCACACAGCTAAGCTTATCTTAGTGTTGTTCCGCACGTCGAGGGAAAGCGTCGAAGACCGAGAGCTGCCTGTGCATTATGCAAGACGGAGTCTTGTGAAAAAAAAAATTAATTCTGAGAATTTCTGCTGCTGAGGTCTGAATGTCATGAATCCGGCTCTTGTGCTCGCAGCGAACTTCGGAGTAACTGGATGGACTTGCAGATCCTTTGCTTCATCTATGAAGACTCCATAGTAATTCGGCAAATGCACCAGCTTGGTTATCGGTGCATTCACTTACCGGTGTGTCTGATGATACTGCCTCGGGGACTAATTGTGCACGCACATGTGTTCTTCGGCCCTCTCTAGCTTCATTAGAGTCGAGGGGTTATGGAGAGAAAAATGAAGCCAATGAGAGCTTCGAAAAGTGACGAGGAAAAGGATTGTCACTTACTCTCGAATTTTGAGTCAGAGGATTCTAGAGGAGAAAAAAATGATTTGAACATCACTTTGTCCCTTAAGACAATAAAAGTGCTAAATTTGGGATTCCCCTAGAGTTTGTGTCAAGTACACCAAGCACTAATGAGCTTAATGCAAATTTCATAGATCTTTTGGTGAAAATACTCATGGCTAATCATAGTTCCAAAGCAATATTATCATATGCTATGTGCCTCCTCATACTACCTCCTAAGGTTGATCTTTCAAAGACATGCCATTACGTTTGAGACATTTTGTGTAGGCTTCTCAATTCAAGTGTAAGAAGATCTCAATAACCCTCTATTGTCACACTCACTACCATATAATGTCTAGGTGTTGAAAAAGAGGAGGATTGCATAATTTAGAGTCCCAATCCCATCCTTTAGACACTCTTTTGAATGAGTTGTAGATTTTCAAGACCTGATGGTCGTGATTTAGTTTGGAGGAGGGTGTTATGTTCAAAGTTAAGCACTTGGACTTCCCTATCATGTTAGTTAGTAACCCCTAAGTGCCCAAGCACCTCAAATACGGCCTCTCTAATTTGAAAGATTGTCTTGTGTTGACTCTTGTAATCTTTTTAATGGTATGGTCAAATCATTTGTCCATTTCTTTGTTGCTTTAAGGTTGATTCCACTAGCAATCAGTTGAATTAGTTTTTGTGAATCTTGTTTTTAATGATAGTTTGATCAGAATGAGTACAAGAGAGCTGGGCGCTCCAGGGGTTAAATAGCACATAACAGTTTCCCAATCAGTTGTGTCCACAACATGATTCTAATTTATAAGTGTCTTAATTTGTGGCATTTGCAAAGGTTATTCAAATGTAAACAATCCTAACTGTAAGTAAGTGTACAGTCACAGCAGTAGGGGCTCTGTTTTTGTCCAGGAGATCAGATGCCTCACTAGTCACTTCATTATTGATGGCCTTGGAATTGGCAAACTCTAGACGTTCAGCAAATCATTGAAGGAAACAGAGAGCTAACTTACAAGGAAGGAGCAAATGTAGGCATAGTTGAAGGGGACATGATTGAGGGTGTGGGTCCTCTAATTCGGAGCCTTTGTTGAATATTACCCCCTTTCCTAGTCCGTAGTGCCCTGTTCAATGTCCCAGAAGCATAACTTGTGGGCCTTTGGGATACGGGTTGACAAAGCCATAGTATTCAACTAATTAAATTGCGTGCACTGTTTCTCGCAGCTGAAATCAAGGTCCAGTCTACAGGTGTTAATCTGAGCTGCCCAGTGCTCAGCACTGTATACAGCCAATATGTTTGCTACAGTCTTTGCAAGGAAATGCTTAATTAGTGCTCTCTTGCTCTCTCTGATTCACTGAGTTTAGTAAATATTTTAGTTATTTTTCAGAGCATATCATTCATTTAGCTCCAGTTGTGTGTCCAAGCTTCTCACTTGATGTTCTGCTCAAGGCAGCACTTGAAAGGAGCACAGAGGACACCGACTTTACAAGTTATCATGATACCAGCAAGAGTTCTTTCATGCCAAATCCATGTCTACACACATGGACCATAAATACCAAACAAGTGGAAGTCCAGTACTCTACCCTATCATGCTATACAGCAAGTCGACTTTCAAGCGTGCTTGAATCATGCATTTCTAACCACAGCTAAGCTTAAGCCAAAGTCCTTGAACATCTGTAGGTTGACTGACTACACTTGCAGTAGTCTCTCTAGACTGTTCTACAAGTGTTGGCACTTTGTTAGGTGACTGCAAAGATCATGAGTATGGGATTTAAATTAGTTCTTCAAGACCACTCCAAAACCATTGAGCAGGCAGACCTCACTTTGAATGGGGACCAGATGGTTGCAAGGACGAGATTAAAGACGATTTGTGTGCGCTTTGTTAATTGGGGCGTACCCAACACACTATCACTTGGGGCCAAAGACACTGCTCCAATCAAGTGAAGTACTTGTAAAATTAATGGCCAAACATGTTGAAACAGTAGGGACTAGATGCGACTTGTGGAAACATCATGTGATGTGAGTAGGAAAGTGAAATCTCCTGAGAAAGTAAGCTAACTAAAGGCTGTTCAGTATGTTTCTGGTGGGTGGAGTAAGTTACATATTAACCCTTAAAGGACGGGCCTGTAACCACTGGTTGGAAGCCCCATTGCTGGTCACTCAATTTGATACCGTTTAGGAACCAATAGAGTATGAAATTTTTTTATTTTATTTTTCAGAGATGGAAGCACGTGTCTTCTACACTGTGCAGAAATCTCAGATTTTTTTGAGGAAAATTGATTTTGATGAGATTTTTGGAAGAAAAAATGAAGAAAAAATAGAAAATTATCTCAAAAAATTTGAAAATTTCACGATGTGTGTAAATTGTAGTGACAAACATCATGGTGTAAACTCAACTTCCGTGTACACCTATTTATAGGTTGCAGTGAACATTAAAAATGCAGCCAAAATTCCAATTGCAATAAAAGATTCAATTTTCCAAATTTTTCCAAAATTCCAATTGGAGTAGAAACTAGAAGAAAAGACCTTCATTTCATTAGTTGGACTCAAACTCAAAAAATGTCATTTTCAAGGAGAAATTTCAGATTCAGTCAATTTCTCAATATACACTAAAATGGCAAATTTTGCCATCCGTTTTCTCTAGTTACTTCTCAACTACATAAAAACAAATAGTAGATAGACTAAAAACTCAATTGGAGAGTCTTTACAATTCACCATGAAAGGTCATTAAAAAAAAAGTGGATGAAAAAACTGTTGTTCACATATTGTGTTGCCCTGCGAAGTCATCCAAACGCCAAAAATTGGCGCTGGCGACGCTTAGGGGTTAACTTCTCCAAAATCAAAGAGGAAGTTTCAGTGTACCAAGAATGCAAATCTTGAGTAGTCTGCAAGGACAGTTAACTTTTCCAGTGAATTCAGGCAGTTGGCCAGTCCCCTTTGAGATCATGATAATCTCTCCCAGGATCCCTCAGTGTGGGTGGCACATTGTGGGCAAAATTTGGAGTGTGAATGCCATGGTTTTAAGTTTCTTTCAATTTTTTTCCCATGTAAAGACAAGAGTGAGAAATGGCAAGAGTAATTGAATGTTTTTAATTTTTCTGACAAAGAATAAGTTTGTTTTAAATTTTGAAGTGTTTTGCCCATTGTGACCCAAAAGTTTTTAGACTACCAATAATCAATAAAAAAAATTGTGTCTATAGTGTTCATCTTATTCACCTAAGTCTTTGCAATACTATTTGATGTGAAACTATCATTAATAATCATGTACTCTAAACTCCGGTTAAATGTGTTCCCAAATTTCCATTACAATGTCTTTTAGAAACTCCATAAAGTTTCCCTTCTCTTACCAATCAATAATTCACTCTTGATTTTGTCAAATTATGGTTTCAAGTCCACCTATAAGAGAGTTTCAGTGGTCTAGTAAACTATTGCTTTAAAAATTCA
This sequence comes from Thuidium tamariscinum, assembly GCA_947034885.2. NCBI lineage: Eukaryota > Viridiplantae > Streptophyta > Bryopsida > Hypnales > Thuidiaceae > Thuidium > Thuidium tamariscinum. The sequence continues at coordinate 239,638 of OX344749.2, forward strand.
TAAAAAATACATCCCATATTCAAAAAATATAATTTATGATTTTTAATTGCTAATATATACTATAAAAACTTTTTTTTCTACGAAAATGTGCCTCCAACTATGTTGATTTGCTTATATTGATGGTTTAGGTTGCTTCTACAATAACAAGGTTTCTACATTGACAAGGTCAATAGTGCCTCCAATCTAGCAATTAATTTTGAAATTGTATTCATTAAATTTTTCCAAATGCAATCCTAATGTTCCAAGGCCAATTTTTTTGTCAAAAAACATTCAAAACTATCCTTTCCAATGCAAACAACAAAAATTTTGAACATTTTTTTTTCTTCCTTATCCAACCATTAGACTAGTGGGTCATTGCAAGAAACACCTGTCCTATTTGTTGCGTTTTGCAACAGTACTCCTAAATTTTTCAGGAGTACTATAAAATTAGAAAACTAATTTTAAAAAAATTTAAAAAATAATAATAATGTATATACCTCTAAAAATGAAGGTTTTCACTGAAGGAAATTGATAGAAAAATTCTCTAAGTAGGAGAAATTGAAAAGTGCCAAATCTCAAGAAAATAGGTACTTTGATTCAAAAATTAGGGAAAAATAGTAAAAATAAGTATTTTCAAAAAATAAAAAGTGACCATTTGCAATAACTTTATGGAGATGGTCATTCACAAAAAAACTCACCAAAATAATATTTTATATGTTTCAAAATACAAGCAGAAGGGAGCTCACTTTGTAGACCTCCACACCTCACAAAATTAACTTTTTTTTAAAATCCTTCCCTGGAAAGCTAGAAATATACTAGAAGACCATCTCATCCAAATTTCATCTCAAAATCATTAAAAAAAGGTATAGCTCAGGTACTAAAAAACCCTAAATTGCCAAGTGTGACATCCAATTGGGGGCTATTTTTGGATAGTGAAATATTTTTGAAAATTATGAAAAATTCAAGGAAGGTGTATAATAGTTATGAGTACCTTCCCTATAAATCTTGAGTCATTTGGAGCTAAAACACAAAATTTATGGCCAAAAAACTGATCAGCATGCAACGTGTGACACAAAATAGTACATGTGTTTCTTGCAATGACCCTAGTTTGAAAATATCTTGAAGAACTTTGAAGAACTTTGACCATATAATTTAAAAGATATAAGAGTTTAAAGTGAAGAAAATGAATTTTTTTGCTCCTAAATTGACTAGAGGGTAAGACTTTAGATCCTATTAACTCAAATTTTTTGTACTAAAAATCATAAAATTTAACATTTTTAGTTGAAGAATTGAGTTGAGAATTTGTAAAACAAAATTCACCCGTCTTCTATAATTTTCATTCTTTAATAAAACTATTCAATGAATGTATGTAAATTTTAGAAGAAAAACTAAATTCTTCATCTAGGATGGAATCGAAACACACTACTAGCAATAGTAGGATTGTTCCAGAAATAAAAACCATACCTACCCACAAACTAAAACTCTTCATAACTTTCATCTCATCAATCAAAATAAAATGATTTAAGGATTTACCTATATATATATATATATATATATATATATATATATATATATAAATAAATAAATATAAAGAGAGTTAGTTTCAAATTTTTATTTCTAATAAAGTGATTTTAAAGAAATTTTTTGAACTACCTAGATTGCCCGCCAAACAATGAAAATTACATATCATACAATAACTTTCTAAGTGTGTAATCACTAGTTATGAATTCTATTTGGACTTAAGGATACTCCTTAGGTTGTTAGGCACATGTGTGAAATTTCCAAAGAAAAAATATAAAAGCTCCAATTGTAGTAAGTGACTCCAATTGCTATATTACCCCAAAACCACAATGTTTTTGCATTTAAGGGTTAGCTCTTAATGACCAAGGAATTTTCTAGCTTAAAAACCATTCAAAACTACCACATTCGCTACATTCACTCAAGAAAACTACTTGGGGGGGTCACTCTCACTACATTTGGGGGACCTACGTGTGGCAAAGGGGTGTTTTGGGGGGGCCTATTTACCTCCTAAGCAACATTAACCCATTAAGGACCGGTCGACCACTTTTGGATTGATTTGAGGACTTTTTGTCTCCTATAATTTGTAGAACATTTGATCTCAAAAAACTTAGAGAAGAACACATTTAGAGTGTCTTTATGCGCATCTAACAAAACCAATTTCAAGAGAATGTGTGCAAAAATGAGTGATTTGTGCTTAGCCAAACTTGAAATGGTCCAACCTTTCATATTGAAATTTTCAATGAAAAATACATATTTTATGGAAAGGAAAATTATGTGTGTGTTTGAAATAATAAATTGAAAGTTTTTGGTCAATTTCCAGACAATATATTCAAATCTATATCCAATTGTAGCAAACCCTAATTATAACTAGTGCTAAAGGGTGTTTATGACACATCAATGTTTGAAGAGTAATTACAAAGACATGAACCGTTGGATCACTTTTATTTTTTTTGTGGTTCAAGGACTTAACCCATGGAACTCATTTATGCAATCCGATTTAGGATTACATCTTTAAAAAAGCCAGAAAATTGCACTTTTTGAGAATTGTATTCAAAAACTACGTCCGCCCCCTAAATCAACCACGGTCCTTAATGGGTTAAGAGGGACCCTATCATTACCTAATGCAAAAGAAATGTCCAATACAACCATCTATATCATTACTTATAATATGTAGATTAATGAAATTTTTTTAGCCTATATTTTTTGTAAGTAAGAAAATTAAATAAAAAAATAATGAGAAAGTAAAAGTATAAAGAAAAAGTTCATAGAAAAAATGATTTATGTTCAAGGTTTAGGAAATGAAATTTTTATTGAAAGAGTACTTTAAACATACATACTTTCAAATGCCTTGACATGTGAAAGTAAACAATATAAGCACTCTTTAACACGAATTAGCATGAATGAATCAAACACCAAACATTAGAATTGAAATTCATAGTTTGAATTAGAGGCCATACAAAGAATGTGCTCAAAAATACAAAGCTAAAGTCAATAAAAGTACTAATTGTGCAAAGTACTAAAAATGTGGGTCAATGTCAAAATGCAGGCAAGAAGAAATGCCTCACAACTAATGAAAACACTATGGTAGCAACACCTTGCTGTATTTCTGATACACACTTGCACATCTAGAAAAAAAGACATTCAATCTACCATTCACCACAATTGATCGAACTAGAAGAACCTGCTAATCAATTTGCAAGAAAAACAAAAATGAGTAGTAACTCATAATTCAAAATGCACAAGCACACCTCCGACAAGTAGAACTCAAAACTTACAATGGCTACCCTAAAACTTTAAATCTTTGAAATTGCACCTTCATCTAGTGATTTGGAGTTATAACTCTGATGTATAAGTATTATATTGTAACTTTGATGTAGTACAAATAGACCCTACTAAATACAATTCCTTGAATCCAATTCTCTTGCCCCTAAATTACATGTACCTAAAAATTAATGGACCATATTTTTTGGCTATCTATTTTTCTTATAATGGACTTGCCACTTTTCATGTCCCCTACTTTGTATGTAATTCTTTTATAAATATTATCCAAAATGAATTAAATCCACCCTAAGTCCTATCGCACATAGGTTCCTAAAACGCGGGAAGTGTCCTCCTCGAGGAAAACAAAACAAATACTCTTTTAAGAATCTCATTGTAGGATCTTGTTCTCAACTTGTCTCAAACATATAATAAGAATTTCATGAAGTTAAATATGAGGGTTGCTATTATATGAGCATAGAAATGTGAGCCCATGGGCCTAGAAGATTATACACCTATGATATAAGTGTCTATATTATAGTAACCTTCTATATTAATAATGCATATATGCTCTAAATACCTATGTTATAGGTGTTTTTGTCGTAGATACCTTCAATAGTTGCATGATACCTATATATATATATATATATATATATATATGTGTGTGTGTGTGTGTGTGTGTGTGTGTGTGTGTTCAAGGCTCACATGCTCATATTTTCATGCTCACATATAGCATTGCTGGTTAAATCATACCAATTAGAAGATACTAAGTGTTAAATTTGGAAGAAAAAAAATTGAACTTTGGCATGGAATTTTAGATGACATTAATTGTCATTTGTGGAAATTACTTGCCTTAAGTATGGGCCATGCATTTAAATTTTTTTATGTTGAACATTTGAGTTGAGAGTAAGGGAAAAAAATTCAAAAATGTATATATTTGATTTTCATTCATTTAATTTTTTTTAAGTAGAAGTAGATCTAAGATTGAACAAAACACTATATTGTTATTCAACCTTATAGGATCAAGAGCTATAAGAAAAAAAAGAAAATAGGCAACAAAAAACATACTTATCCTAAGTGATGAAGGACATTGAAGACAAAAAAAGAATGGAGACAAAGAAATGAGAGAAGAGATTCATGAATATGGCACCAAGGTTGCGACATGATTAGTAATGATGGTTAGAATTTGTTATAGGACATAAAAGAGGCCTAGTTCTTAGTGCACCAAGAAGTGAAGACTAGTCCACCCTAGCAATCTTAGAATTGGGTCACGATTTTTAGCCAAATGTTCACTTTTGGAAGTTTTCTTTTAATTTACATTGACGGCATGAAAAAATTAAGTAGAACCCAAGTAAAATTTAGGTAGTTTTGGAATCATTAGTCCGCCTCTACTTTTTTTATAAGCCCCTTCATCTAGAAACTCCAAAGATTCAAAGTTTCTCTAGGGCCCAAACAACAAGGCCATGTTATTGCTAAGAAATAAATTTATCATTTTTCTAGTGAGGTTTAGATCATTGTGCTTTTAAGTCTTCTTAGGTTCTTCCATCCTTATCATTGGACAATATTGATTTTTCCTATTAGTGCATATTACACTAATTTTCCAAAGTTATATTATTTGCAATATCATTAAACTAGATGAAAATAAATACAATCAAATTGTAATAGTTCCCTTGGGTCATTGCAAGAAAAGGGTATGCAAAAAGCAGAGCGTTTTTCATAGTGCTCCTTTTCACCTCTGGAAGTACTTTAAAATTAGAAAAAGAATTTTTGAAAAAAGTGAAAAATATATTTCATGTATATATCTATATCTTTAAGAAGAAGGTATCCTATGAAGGAAAAGTATACAAGAATTCTCTAAGTAGATGAGCTAGAAAAGTGCAAAATTTCATGAAAATAGTGATTAGTGTTGTAATTTCACATTTTAATTTATAAAAAATAGTAAAAGATTTTTTTTAAAATTGTACATTTGGAAAGAGTTGATGGTGATGATATTTCTTCAAAAGATCTAAAAATTGTCTTCAATATTCAAAAATTGCACACAATGGGAGTGTCGTTTACACTCATATGGAGGACATGAAATAATGAATTTTCAAATTTCCTTTGGTAGATAAATTCTACCCTATTATTCAAATAGACCATGAAAGTTTGAACTCTAGATCATTAAATTTAGTCATTCATAACGCAGTAAAAAACCCTGAACGTCAACTTGTGACAAATTATCAAAAATAGTTTTTAAATATAAACTGATTTTCATTAATTTATAAAAAATAAGGGATCTAATTGTTACAAATTTATACATGTTCAATAAAAATTTCATGTTCATTCAAATTGTGCTTCAAAAGTTATAGCAAAAAACAAGAGAATGGTTTTAATTGTGATTAGGAAATTGGTCATCCTTTCTTACAATCACCCTCCTTTATGGGAAAAATTCTAATTATCTTAAAATTTTAGGTGATATCAATTTTGAAGGTCAATCCACTTGCAGAACATTGCAATACTATCCATTTGACGTTCCTTCCCTACTGGGACGACCTTCAAAGATAATCCAATGGAATACTCTATCTTGTAGGTCAATGGGTCATCCATAGGGGCCAATTGGAGGTTCTTCCACTGAGTCCTTCTTTCTATAGTTTGTCTATAGAGTCACTCAAGTCAAACCATCAAGTAACCTTGTCCCTTTAGATTATGATTGTTGTCATTTAATCTATAGACTATATAAACTAAACTACCTTGATTAACAAACATGATAGAAAATATTCAATCCAAACATATATAGGGTTTAAATTTTGAAGTTTTGATGGACATTTTCACCTTTCAATATGACATGACATTGAAAATTTTGTCTACATCTTTTTAAGTTTGTCTCTTGCAATAACAATAAGGTGCAGACCTAAGAAGTTATAAAGACTACCATCTCTCTTTTGGATATATTGCCTCTTTTCCAATTCAATCAAATGTAAATTTGGTATACCATTTAACTTATTCCTATTTGTACCTAATTGCTTAAGATCCTTTGAAGAACTACCATTCAAAAATATGAAACTTTGGACACCTTTCATTATGAATCCAATAGTTTATCTAGTGTCTTAGGAACCAAATGTCCCATATGTGATGTCAAATTGAACCCATTTAAAGTGAACTTCTCTAAAAATCTAGCCTTCAAGATTAGGTCTTTTTGAAGCCAATATTGAAGAAATCAATACAATTGATGGCAATGGTATTTCCATCATTCTAGCACCATAGCAAAAATCATCTACATCATGTTAGTGTCAATAATTCAATATGTTTGTCATACCATCAACCTTCAACCCCACTATCCATTAAGATATAATATAAGCTATTAGCAAAAGGGAGATTTAATTACCATAATGAATAATCTAATTTAAAACAACTGTAAACTAGATGGACAACGGTGCTAGTATATGAGCATGAAAGTGTGAGCATGTAAGCCTTGAGCATATAGATAAGTATGTATATGCAACCATTTGAAGGTGTTTATAACATAACCACCTATAATATAGGTGCTTATAGCATATATACACTATTAACATAGAAGGTTACTATAGTGTAGACACTTATATCATAAATGTACAGTCTTCTAGGCTCATAGGCTCACACTTTTATGCTCACATAATAGCAACCCTCCTACCCAATATCACCAAAATGGACTTGCATACTTGTTTACAAAATGATTATGAAGACGTAAGAATCATTATGACTTACATATATTACATTCATTTTTGTGGGTAGAAAATTGGTATAATGGTATTGTACCAAAGTTGAGAGAAGGTGTCAATGAACTTACTTATAAGCGAGAGGGTGTCAATGAGGGTGTCAAGAAGGTGTGTGCTATATAGTTGAGTGTTCATGTTCAATACTTAACCCCTCACTATTTGAGGGGACTAAAAGTGTCCTCACATAGGGGTGATTGCAAGAAACACTTGTCCCATTTTTTGTCCCCTTGACCTCCAATAGGTATTTTTTTGCACATAACTTTTGTATGTTTTGTTTTTTTGGCTTTGGAGTGAAGGTGCACACAAAATATTTAGATGTTGAGTAATTTTTTCACAATTTTTAAAATTAGTTTACTATTTTTAATCTACCCCCAATTGGATGTCTATTGTGGCCATTTTGGAGGTTTTTAGTCCTATTTTTGACCCAAAAATCTAAATTTGAAGCCACAAATTAGACAAGTTGGAGGTCTACTAACATTACAAGGGATGGCAATGAGTTTTTATGAAATTACTAACATGTCTATTGCACTCATGGGGTCAAAGTGACCTTCCTAGGTACAAAGCTTTGAAGAGGGAAAAGTTTCCTAAATGAATTTTTTGTTGCAATGTGAGTACAATTTTGGTTAGAAAAACAGATTTAAAAAATAATAATTTTTGGATTTTTTTTGAATTACTAAAAATGAAAAGGTCCACAGACCCCTTTTTTGCTATTTTGTGCTTCTAGTGGCTTGAGTAGTACTTTACAACATTCTATAGTACTGCATAGTATTACATAGTATTAAATTGATAGCCTAAATTTATAGGCACCCAAAATCAGCAATTGACATTGACAAGTACAGTGCAGATTCACAAAACGGGTAGGATCGCACAGGATTGCCAGTTCTATGTCAAAAAATTGTGTTTTTGAGACAAAAACATGAAGTGTTTTTTGCAATGACCCATAGTTTGGAAGTCCAATTCAAAGTATTGTAACTTTTGCAACTAATTTTTGAATTGTATGAATAAGTTTTGTTGGAGCATTTGTACTTTCTTCAAGTTTGGGTGGTAAAATTTTCAAATCAATCCAAGATGAATTAATTTTTTAGAAGCCATTCAAATTTCATGGGTTCAATTTGAGGTCAACAAACTAGTACATTTTGATGATTGCAATATTGGGGCTTGTATTTCCTTCATCCAATGTTTATTTTCAATCAAAAATTTGGAGTACATTACCTTCAATTCTTCAAAGTTTGGTTATTGTGGTAAAATTTCATGTCAATTCAAAGTGTTTTACATATTTGCAAGCACTTCAAAGTTCAAATTCTTGATATTTTTTGATCATGGTGAACTTTGGCAACTTATCTCTTTTTCATATAGTATCCACTTTCAATAATTTTTAGAGAAGTTTTGCATACTTGTCCAGTTTGAATGTGTGGTTAAAATTTTATATCAATCCAAGAAGTTATGAGCTTCTAAAAATTATTTTAGTAGAAAGGGTTCAATCAAAAATGTGTTTTTTGCAACTTTCTTGCTACTTTTTGACATTTCAAAGCCATTTTGCAAACACAATGAGTCAATTGAATGATATTCTTTCACCAAATAATGTGTTTGAGGCTAGTTTTGAAGCACTTGATAGTTTAATTTTTTTTCATTTGGATAGATTTAGGAATCAAAATTCACCTCCAAATGTGTTGCCAAGTAAATTTCTTCACCCTTTTTCTACACTTAAACATTATAATCTTGCAATTTAGGTGGCCAAATGACTCCAAATTTGATTCGTATCATCTACAACATGTCCACTACAAGATCGTACAATTGAGATTTCTATACTATAGTGACATTATGGACTACAACATTTCATAAGCAAAGACTTTTGAATTCAAAACACCCCTTGGGCCTTGAGTGTTTAACCCTAAAGTGCTTTGATGTCCAATTTTTAGACAATGTATAGAATGAAAATCAAATTTCTTTGTCATCACAACTTGGATGAAAGTCATCCTAATTTTTAAAGATACTTTATGAAGTTTTTTTCGTATCCATGGGTTGAACTTGGTTTTATTAGAGTACATATTTTTCTCATATTACAAATGTAGAAGTTTATGAAGTGGCTGACTAAGCCAAAATTGCATTGACTCTAGTTTAAAGTTAGAATTGCAAAAATGAGGTTACAGAATCAAAAAACACAAAAATTCCCAAAAATCACCTTGCCAAGTTCAAATGCATTCCAACAAACTTTATTTAAAATAATGATAATATTTTTCTTATATTTGAATTTAGAAGGAGTTTTTAATTTTTCCTTTCAAAATTTATAGAAAAATATTGATGATAGGATTGGTGAATCTAGTCATATGAAGAGAATCTAAAACTCGCTACAACTTTCATTTGCATCTCAATTCCAAAACATTCTTCCAAATAGTATTTTATGATGATTTTTCCAAAATGGTCCATTCTAGAGATGAGTCTAAATAGTTGGATTGAGGTTAAAGGCCCAAAGGTTTGTGTTTGGCTTGCAATTGTCACACTAATGTTACTCCTCTATTTATTTGAAGTAATTCCAACCTGGAGCACAATATATAGTTCAATGGAGAATATGAATATCTAATTTATGAATTATCAAATTAATAGTCAAATTTGTGTTTCATTGAAAGAAAAGAAAGTTCACAACATTTTTTTGTGGAATGAGTGTTAATTATGGTTGAGCTTGCAATTGTGGAGGCCAAAAGATTCAAGGCAATTTGAAGAGAATGACTTACAATAATAGGCATATTGTACATTTCTATGAATTTTTTAGATTTCAGCACTCTTTGAGATGGCAACAATTTCATTGGTTGGTTGAAATATTTAGTCCTTAATGTCCAAATGGAACCAAATTGAACCAAATTCTATGAGATTTATCATGAATTCTAGAATTCATTTCAAAATAACTCACTACATGGGCTTTAATCCTTAGATTTCATTTGATGATGTGGCATATAAAAGGGAAATAAAAAATCTCCTCCAACTTTGATGTAGGGCTCCCTCCTTTCTAAAGTTTGTGTGGTCATGATGTTATTGCAAGGAACACTTGTCCTTTTTTGTGTCCCTTTGGCCTTGGACAAGTGGTTTTTTGCTAATAAGTTTTGCCTTGTATGTGCATTTCTTATGAAATTTGAATAGAAGGTACATGCAATAGTTATTGACATTGGATAATTTTAAGAAATTTCCTAGCCTAGTTATTTTGTTATTTTTCAATTGACACCAATTGGGTGTCTATCTTGTCCATTTGAGAATTTGTAGTACTACTTCCAATCCAAAAATGTAAATTTGAAGGTCAAAATTGGTATACAAAGACTTCTACTAAAGTTATACAAGTCTATGAAAAAAAAATTGAAAAAAATTATGTGTCCATCTTCCAGTCTTCTACATGAACTCAAAGTGTACTACCTTGTACATGTACAAAGAATACAATCTTTTTTCATGAAGATACAAATGGTCAAGAAGAAGCACCTTCAAGTTAGGAAAAATAATTTTCTTATGGTATGTTTTTTGAATTTTTTTGTTTCTTTTTAAAAATCAAATTCCAAAGTATCCATTTTCTTGCATTTTCCATTAGTCTTTCTTTGTGTATAATTTAAGAATTAAAATTTTTCTAAGCCTAAATTTTCACACACACTATTTTCAATGCTTCACAAATTATCCACATTTTTTTAAAGAATTTTATTCCAAGATTAAGTCACAGTAATGCAATGTTGAGGCTATTCTGAGCCAAAAATGACAATTGTTCCTTGCAACTACCCCATGGTATAAAAAATCAATCAATGGATGTTCTATACTTTTGACTTTTATAGTCTAAAATTAGCATTTGGCAAGCCTTATATTCTATTGAAGTGTATTAATTAAATAGATTAGAGCATTCTAAAAAATCCTAAAGCCACTTAATTTTTTTGTCAAAGTGTCATTTGAAATCAAGCTTGAGGTTTTTAATTTGTCACTCAAGGGTTATTTTGGACTTAGATGAACTCTAGGATGAACTAATACTATTGGGCTCATTACAAAGTTTGTTATTGTTTTTCTTTTCTTTTCAAGAAATAGTTTAGAAAGAAAAGTCATAATTTTTTTTAAAAGCTCCAAAAAAGGGCAATAAGATCAAAATTGTCTCCTAAGCCTTCAAGAATTGAAGAATATATCATTTGATATACGAAATCATTTTTCATTACTTTCTTGAAGGTTCACAAAAATTATTGAACTCTAAGTTTTGGTAATGGTCATTGTAAGGGAATCTATTCACTAGTAGGAAATTGTAACCAAAGAACAAAATCAAAATTGAACACTAAATCAAAAATTGTTGCTTGATTTTGATGTTTTGATTGTAGCATAGTCAAACTACATCATCATCTAGTCAAATTATGTTGATTGCCATGTCAATACTTGTCAAACTATCTAGTCATCATCCAATTAAACTACCACATCAATAATGTGTCACCAATGTTGAAGTTGAGGTTTGAATCCAAAACTTTACATTTTCAAACCATATTTTTCAACCATTACATCATTGTTGAATTCGCATGTGCATCTTAGGAAAAAAATATTATTGATAAAGTTAATTGATTTTTTTTTTTAAATTTTGTGAAAAAATAATTGAAGTGCTTAGAACAATAGAATGTTGTTGGTGTCTTAATAGAATTCTATTGATTGATCAAGTTGTGATTGCAAGTACCCAAAACAACAAAGAATTGTTGATTTATTGTTGTTTCACTCATAGCTTTCTACTACTAATTTTCAACTATGTGTCAAGTAAAACAAGGTTATATAAGCAACCACTTTCTACATGCTTTGCATCAATATTAGGTGATGTATTGTTTTTATGAAAAGGATGTATGAAATGGCATAAATTATGGGCATATCCTATGTACACCAATAGTTAAATTTTTTTATGACACAAAAATATTCAAAAGAGTACTTTGATTAAAATCTAAAAGAAATTTAGAAACCTCACTCATACTCTATGTATAGCTTATATGGCAACTTTTGATAAAATGGCCATCTTCACTATGCCATTTTTCAAATTGTGCAGTCTGAACTAAAAGCTAACATCTTGGACTAGTATAGATTTTCAAACATCTGAGACACATATAGATTTCAAAAATCTATGACAAGTTTAGATTTTAGATCGTGTAGTCTGAATTGTAAAAATTGCCAAATTAATGGCATTTTGTTGATTTAACGAAATTCACCATTTATCTAATTCAAACAATTTCTTTCATTTTTCAAACCCATCTATCCATACAAAAGGTTTGTCTTGGAGGTTTTGAAAAAAGTAATTTTTGTAGCCTTCAAAGTTTAAAATGTACAATAGAGTTGGAATATATTTATGTAACACTGTTTGATGATAATTCTTCACATATTCCAATTTATAATTTGGAAGGAGTATACAAAAAGTCCTACTCATTTCTCAAATTGATCACAAAAATAACTTGTAAAGTGACTATCATTATAGTAACCTAGATGATTAATCAAAACAATAAGTCGGAAGAAAAGAGATGTATTTAGATGGTATTGAATTGTAATTATTAATTATCTGAATTTGTACTTGTGAATTCAATTTTTGAACATCAATACAAAAACTTACAATTTAACATGTATCAATTGCATTAATTTTTTTGTTAAATGGATAATATTTTAATGGTGGATATCTTCATAATAATATTCTATTAATTATAAATTGAAACTATTTGATGTCAAATGATCATTCATTTTTACATTTCAAAGGTTTTCAATTATAAAAACTTATAATCAATAAAATCTTAAAATTGTGACTTCATTCAAAATTTAATTATTAAAAAACTGAAAATCTACATAGTCACAAAGTTTTATATTGGATTAAGCTAACTACAAAGCAAAGCCAATGTAATTGATTATACTAAAATAGCGCCAAACGGCTTATGTACCTTAGATTTAATCATGTATAATCTCCAACTAGTGTAGTGAATATTTTTTCCCTTTACAAAGTCCCAATCCAAATTGAAGGGCACGTTTCTTCTAAAATATTATATTAACACCAATGCTTATAGTATATATTTTTCTACTTGCAAGAGTATTTCTACTCAAATGTACACTTCATATTACTATACAATATGACCATTATTTCCCAATATTATATCCATCGGAATTTGAGTGCATTCCTTTTTATAGTACTTTTATGGACATATAGGTATCTTGAAGCTTGTTATTCATTGGCAATAACATTGAGCTAGATTTCTAGGTCACTCCACATGCTTGCACCATTGTTACCCACAAGGATCTTAGCTATTTGTATGTACTTTTTGATGATTGGAGCTACCTCCAAAGGCCTTCCATTAACTCCAAAAACTTTCTAATGATTAATTTTGTAAGTGATTCAAATTTTGTAAGTGATTCAAATTTTGTAAATTAGCCTACTTGCAAAACATTGTAAACATTGTAATGTTGTCCATTCAACATCCCTTCCAATCAAGACCATCAATAAGGATAGTCTACTAGGATACTCTATCTTCTAGGTTGTTAATAAGATTCATTTGGAGGTTCTTCCATCAAGTCCTTCCTTCTTGTGAATCTATCCACATAGTTTCTCTATAGAATCCATCAATCTAGATCGTCAAGTAGCCTTGTCCATCCAAATTGTGACTATTATCATTGAGTCTGTGAAACTGAATTAATTTGGTTGACAATCTTGATAAAAAATATTCAGTCCAAATTGACATAGGGTTTGAATCCTAATGTTTTGATAAACAATCATTCTAATGTCCCAATATGATGTGACATTGAAAACTTTGTCTACATTTTCTTAAGTTTGACCCTCAAGAAGTACATGCAATAGCAAGAAGTTGTGGGTCTAGGAAGCTATAAGGACTACCATTTTTCTTTTGGATATAGTGCCCCCTTTCCAATTCAATCAAATCAAAAGATATATCCCATTTGACATGTTTCTATTCACAACTAATTACTTGAAAGCTTCTAAAGATGTACCATTTAAAAACGTGAGACCTTGAACACCTTTCATTAGGAGCCCATCTAATGTTTGAGGAACCTTTCCACCCAAGAGATAGCTTACATAAAGCCAAGATAAACCAAAGATTCCATATGTGATGCTAGTAGAAACCCATTCAAAGTGAACTCAACCAACAAATCAACAATGATTCAATCATCTCTTTAGAAATGCACTTAAAATGTATTAAAATGTGGGGTGCACTGAAAATGTAATTCATATGTTCCCCGCATATGAGAGCAAAACAGACATTACTTGAACATTTGGTGTGCATAAAGAGGGTAACTGTGAATTCTGGCCATTATGAATGTAATCAAAATTGGACAATTCCTAAGAGCCTGGTTGTGATTGTGAATTGAAGGATGCATAGGCACATTGATACGTGAATAGATACATAATGCTAATTAGCTTCAAGAGCCACAAATATTAGCCACATCTATTAGCAGCTCTGACGTCCATGCGCGGTGGTTTAGTACAAATGTTTGATTTGTGATCAGAATTATGATGTCGTTGCTTGATGATCAACTTGTAAAAACATCCGCGAAGCCTTTCAGTCTGTAATATTTACACATTAAGATACTAATCCAGAGTTGGTTCTAGTACCAGATCTGTTCCCTTAACATTGATTTTCTCTTTCTAGATTCAAAGCCAGCAAACTGAGCAACGGTCAGGAAGATCACCTGTCACGCTAAATGTCTTGAATTCACATCTCTCTAGCTTGAATGCAGAAACGCAGATGAGTTAATGGAGCAATGGGCACTCCAACCGATTGCCAAGGATGGAATGTTCAAGAAGGTTGAATTGTAGGCTCGGCTTTTAGACCGGGCAGGAGCTACTTGAAGTGTTCAAATTCGTTGGCTGGTGGCTTCTTCCCTGGGAGAGCGATACTCAGTGCTAATCTGTGTTTGCGGTTGGCTCTGGCTTGGGGTCTTCCTCGGTCGGCCTTTCCGCGGAGTTGGTGCTTTGACGATTTTAGCTCCCGATTGGTGGAGGCGAGGGGCCAAAATCCTCGGTTGCCTTGTAGCAACGTCAAATGCGCGCAGACAAACATACCCTGCAAGAACGTATCAAACAAGCTCAAAAAGAGAATCCACAATGGCTGGCTTTCATGTTGGTTCAACACATGAGTCTGTAGAACTTGCTCTTGAAATATTAATAAGATGGTAACAACTGCAAATTCAATAAACTTGTTTCTTCTTGACAGAAACTTCAATATGTGCAACTCCTCATTTATGGCTCATTTTATTTGCGAAGGCAGATCAAATGCAAGTCAGAGAGAATTTCGTTGCCCAGGTTGATTTCTCACCTTTCTGGAAGCAGCACTGGATTTCGTCCTGCGACATATCTGTCGAATCACACAAAGCTGATAGTCAATCATTGAAGCCTCTGAAGTTCCCAGTTTCCGAATTCAATTTTCAAACCACCCTTGAGTAGGATGTCTTCAAAGCCCGACACTGAATCTGAGACAAAGGTATTAGGTCACAGAAATTAGTAGAGGGCGGTAACATGTGGAGCAAGAGTAATCCTATTCGTACCTTTGAAGAGGTTACTCACAGCCGTACTAAAATACACAAAGCGACGCCGGAGAGACCACAGCAGTGTCCGAGGAACGGCAATGGGCTGCACACTGCTTGCGTGGTCTGCAAATACCTGCCACACATAACATGATTCCCCGTCTGTTGCCATTTGATTTGCACTATTCATTGCATGCTAGACATTTAAATTTGTAATTTTTGAGATTTCTTTGAACAAAGCATGTGCCGATCAAATGGAATGTGTATGAGCTAATAATTGATCAAGAAAGAGCTGTGTCCTTCTAATCTACGAGAAGGATTTCAGGAAATGAGTACCTCATTCACTTGGAAGTAAGTGCCATTCAGTGGGAACCACCCTCTCATGGCGGTCTTGCATGGGATCTGAGTATCAGAATGCGAAAATATTTTGTTAGCTTATGACCCCGCGGACAAAAATCATGTAAACATAAGTAATTACAAGTATAATTGGAGATGAGGTGAGTCAGCTTACTAGAAGTGTTCCTCGGACAGTAGTTTGCTCAGGGTCTTCATTGCAGCCTTCTTCACATGAAGCAAATGGATTCGTGGACTCATCGTCATTGATCTTCGGCATAGTTGCTGGGACTTCATCTACAATCACCACAAAGTAATAATTAGTACACTGATTATCCCTTCATTTTAGAATTCATACAAATTTCGTGTATAAGAAGCATCAACTGCTGAATGCATGAATCAAGGCTGCCGCTTACCAGGGCTCCAAATCGCCAGGAGGTAGAAGCAAGGGTCATCCGCTTCTCGTTTGTCCATCTGCTTCATATTCCCCACGACACTCGGGAGGGTTTAGTGAGCTCCACAATTGCTTACTTTTCCAGTTCTTTTCAGGTTGAAATGTGAAGCTGGAAACAACAATATCAATTGTGAACATCTAAAAAGACTGCGCTTACCTCAAATAGAAGCGGGTGGTTGTCAGGCAGTTCATACCTGTGACAACACTGCCTCCATCAGAAAATCATGAGGGTATCATTCAACAAAGTGGACTAAATCCACAGGCTTTGTAATTCCAGGGAGTTCCGTAAGCAAATTCATCACTCAGCCCCCCCCAAAAGACAGCAGGCAGAAAGAAATATCGTTGGCACTCACACGAAGTGCACAGTTCGCAAGCGCTGGATATTCTTCAACTTGGGTGCGGGTGCCATGTTCGCTTGCGGTGGTAGCAGTATAAGCTCTTGCGAAGGGAGATGCTTGAAGTCATCGGGCACTCCACCTTGAAGCACTTCCACGTCGTCCTCCGCTGCCACTCGAGTCTCGTGATTTGGCGTGGTGGCTATGGTGGTCATGTCCATGCCTTTCTTCTCCAAATCCATACCTGTCGTGGGCAGTACAACATTTGTTTCTTCCTCCGGTTCTCTATTCAAATCTAAACTTCGTGTCTTTTTGACATCTGAGTTCACGCAGAGCTCCTCTGTGACCAACGAAACAGCTTCTGAGGATGACAGCCCTATGTTGACGATTTCCACGTAGACCCCAGCTCCCGTATCAAAATCCACAGGAAGTTCTTCAATGTCCGGTATACTCCAGTCTCCAGTGTTTGGCTCTGGAGAACAGGGTTCCTCTATAATTGGTACGCAGGGGAGTGGAGTACCACCCAGTGGATAATATTGCATTGATTCTGCAGCCGGCTCAGTACCTTGCGGAGCAAGGACTGCTGTTGCTTGCTCCTCTTGCTCTTCTCGACCCTTGAGGAGTAGTTTCGCACTGCCACATTGAGTTCAGCACGTGAGGTGAAGCCCTTACAAGGACTTGGAGTACTCAGTCAGAACAAGGAATAGATTCACTTGCCTTGCATATGAGCTTGCGTAGTGTTTGCATTCACTGCGCATAGGACATGCGTTGCAGTTGGGTTTACTTTTGGTGCAAAATACCTGCTAGCACAGATGAATTGCATAGGTAAATTCATAAGCGGCTCATGTGGTGCTTCGTGTAAGCTCAGGCTACGTGACATATGAATTTGTCTGTCAAAAGCAGTCTCAACTTCAAGTCTATGAGGAGGATTGTAGGATGTATTTCACCTTCCCGAAGGTGATCATTTGGTAGTGGAGCTCGTATCTGCAACCCTCACACATATGCCAGGAATCCGTCATCAATTGCTCATAATTAGTGCATTTTACTATACCTCCCAACAGCATCATCTCTACCCATGCTAGTTTTTACGAGAGAAAAACTGGGTCATGAATGCTTACAGAGTCTTCTGATCTAGAGTGCACAGCCGCGGCCATGCGTATTGTTGTATTTGTGATTGAATGGGGTACCTGGAAACACGAATGAAATTCACACCGTACAACGAAACCCAGAGTCAAAACTGTCCGAATTTTCACATATCACCAGTTCTAGAACTGAACATCTCAGGTCTAATCTTCAAGCATTGTGACATGCTTACAATTCCAGTAAGTGCAACTGAGTTTCTTCAGGCAAGGGCTCCAGAGGAACCCAACCCAATCGCACCAATATCCGTCCCACATTCGTATCAACCTGCGCTCAAAAGCCAGTCAGTGCTTCATTAGTCCCAGTCCTGGCTTCACAAAAGCCCACGAAAAACAGCAGCTAGCATTCAACATATGAACCAAATAACACTTCCAAATCATCCACGCACGGATATTGATTACTTCAGTAGACTATGTATGCAAAATTTCGTACGGGAAATGAAGGGTGGTGCAATGTGAGCAGGCGGATGCATTCCACGCTCTTGATACCTACACCTCGAAAGCTCAACAGAAAAGCTCTGCAAGCGAAACTCTCAAGCACACACTCAGTCAAAGTTAGTTCAATCAACCACTGAAGGATTCGATCGATCATAGTTTCAAAGACATTTACGCACAAGCCCAAGCCTAAGGCCCAAGGCGTCAGTCCACTTGATATGCTCAAATTGTGAAATCAAAATATATTGATGCATGAGTTTCAATGCATTCCATAAATGAATGAAACTAACTAAGGATTGAAGCAGTGATTGATGGACAGACTGACTCACTCACTTGGCCTCCTCGGGAGGGAGCCAGCGGATCCACTCCAGGTCAATACTGCCGTCGTCCTGGTCGCGGTGCACACGGTCCAAGAAAGCCTTCATCCGCCCGGCGAGCGCGTTGTTCATGCCGCGGTTCTTAATCACCTCCGCCACTTCATGCACCGAAGCCTTGCGCACGGCATCCCAATCCACGCAATCGGCCGTCCAGGGGTCTCGGCGGTAGTGCGCGTCCCCCACAATGGCAGCCCGCCGAGGACCCCATTTCGCCTTCTGCGACTTCATCACAAAGCCCGCCTCCCAACTCGCCCGGGCCTCGCCCGCAAGCAGCTTGAACGACACGCTCCGGCGGTACCGGTAGTTGTCCGTGCTGCTCCTCAACAACGCCCGGCCCGGACGCAGCTGCAGCAGCTGCTGCTGCTTCGGGCTCCTCAGCGTCTTCTTCATCTCGGGATTGTGCAGCCTGTCTCGTAGCCGCCGCAGCAGTTGTTCTTGCGTTGTCCGCTTCATCCCCAGCACCAACTGCAACGTCAACGTCGCTGCCATCACCAGGTTTAAATTCTCCTCTTGGCCCACCGGTGTCAAGATGCTCACTCTAGTTCTCTCTGCGGCGACCACGCTGGCGAATTTTCTGTTGAGAACGCCTGGGACCGCCCGCTTTCCCTTCCATGACAACCTCGACGACTGTTGGTAGCATTTCCTCTCGCTATGATCAAGCTGGCCATCTGGAACAACACTACTAGGTTGCAGCATCACCACCACCACATCCTGCTGCGGCGACAAATTAACATTATGGCTTGTGAGCCGGAAGAATGGCTCATCGGAGCCGAAAACATTCTGCTGATTCGGGTGATGCATCATCGTCAATGCTTCGAACTCTGGTGCAGCAGTATTAAGAGGAGTCTGAGGATTTGAGTCCTTCACGGCACCCATCTCCTCGGAAGTCATATTATGTGGTGTGCGTTCAGTCATACTTTGGGTTGCTGAGGAGATTACGGGATCTTGGGCTGTAGCTTCCTGCCTGGATGGACTCCCCTCCCCTGGGAAATTGTCTCCTATGCGACATGGTTCATTCCAGCCTTCTTCCCGCCTTTGATGGTCTTCCTTTCTTGGGGTTGAACTTTCAGCCGGGCAAGGAAGGGAAATGGAGCATTGTTTCTCGACTTTCTCGACTGGTGATTCTGCCTTCCGCGTGGTCTCTGCGGCGTTTGCCTCCCGTGAGCGTGCTGGGAATCGTGCTCGCAAGGATATGAAAGCATTGCTGCACACAACAAAATTAATTGTTTATACGTCGCAGCAGCAGGAGCAGCGGCATGCATGTATGAGATTGTATTAAACTGTCTAACATGAGATTGAATTCAATGTCACTTAGACTCGATCTTACTAAATTCGTTGGTAACTACCTGGACAAAAAATCGGACACGTTCTGGGTGAGAAACGCTCCGCCAACAGAATCCATCACCGAGCCCTTCCACCTGGAGAAAGATCGATTTCCTGCAACCAACGTCGCCACGGCAGATGTGGGTCAGTGACGATAGACTGTGCCAAAACTAAGAGAGAGGAATGATCGCCTGAGAGAGAACTCTGGAGAGAGAACTTCCAAGTTCCGACGGACCTTGCACTTGCCGCATGATGGATATGAAGTGATGAGCACGGTGCTGCCAAACTTGTCGCGATCGCTCCCAGGAAGTTTTCTCGTCTTCTGCTGCCTCCTCGCCCTCGCCCACGCCAGCTGATTTGATGGTCAGCATCTTAAACATCCTCACGGTGCGGGCGTCCAAGTTCACCTTCGGCTTGTAGCGCACTCTCCGCACTCGGGGTACCCTTTGCTGGTACACCACCATTCGCTTGGAGTCCTCATCGTACGCCACCACCTGCAGCTCGTTCTCTCGCCCCGGACGTCCTGGATCCAAAGTCACCACCTGCGGCAAGGAGAGTTCTTCTGCTGGAACCTGCAATAAATCGATGTCGGGTGCAGTCGCCAGTCCCTGCGACGAGACTTGGCACAAATGCACATGATCCTCCTGTAGTTGCTCCGCATCGAATTGGAGAGCTCGTCGCACGGATTTGACTGAGAAATGATCTTGTGAGTTTGTAATGTCGTCAAAATTGTTCCACGGGTCTGACACATCGGAAGCTCCATGTGGGGATGGTGGCGACCATGGCGACCTCAGAAGAGTAAAATCCCGGCACGTGGACAGAGAGGGAACAGGTACTCCGCGTGGTGTGGAGGGTGGATCCTCCGCTGCGGGAGAACAATCTACGTCTACTTCTTCTTCAGTCAAATGGGATGAACATGTGCACAAGCTGCCATTGCAGCTGCTGTCAGCTCGGTCGTCAGGACAAAGCTTGGTTGCGTGATCCGAAAACATAGACTCGTGAAGAATTCTCAGGAAGTCGGCACTCTGAGTGATGGTGTCTTGGTACGCCAGATCAGCAGTTTGGAGTGGTGGTGTGGAACAACCAGGTGCACTGTTTGCAGGGGACTCCTCGGAAATGGCAGCTGCTGTGGCCTTGCCTCGCCGCGGCCGTTTCAATTTCGGGCGCCGCTGATTGATTCGAGCGAACGATTTCATCTGCACCAGGCTCGGCGAGCTTGTTGTTTCTGGAATTTCAGCAGGAAGACTGGCATTCGCTGCATCGACGCTCGCTCTCTTCGCTAGGCCCCTTGGTCTTGGGTTTTCAGCCCTAATTTTGGGCTGGTACTTCCTCTTCCTCGTCGACTTGTCCGTGACACGTGGATTCGCTTGCACTTCCTGCTTTGTCACTTGCTCGTGAGCCTGCTTTGAAACGTCAACGTTTGCAGTGGCATTCAGTGTGTAATTCTCTTGCTGTCAAGCACATTCACCTTAAACAGAGCTCCTGAATAGTAGACAGGAATTCAGAAACCTACCCGGGGCTGTGCACCTCGAGAAGGAGGTACATTAGGGGTGGACGTCCCCTTCCCTGGCATCACTGAAGCTTCAGTCGCCATGGCTGGAGCTCTAAATGGGGTCCCTCTGTCGTTGCTCAACAAGCTTCCTGCATGGGTGTGAGCATCTCCAGCACAATCAATAAATGGTAAATAGAGCATAGCTGTCTTTCGTCGTTTCGATTCCAACCTGTCCATGAATTGCGAGTTCGTGCATAAACAAGTTAGTTTACATGCGAGTATCTGCCGGGAGGAAAGAAACTACCCCCCAAACAGTTGAAGAATTTATACCTGCATCAGTAGCTTCTGGCGCAGAAGTGTAGTCGGCGGACGAGCCTGGTGACCTTCCTCGGCATGTCTGCTGCAAGATTTCTGGGGTGAGTGGATCCATCTTCCCATCTGCTGCTGCTTCTGGGTTTGATGGATCACAGCCTGATGTAGTCGTTGTAATTTCTGTTGAACACCCAGTCTTGTCGAAGCTCCGGTTCGCTGCCGTGCAGCTCTTCTCTGATGGTCCGAATATTGCACCCGTTCGTGCTCCTACGATTCCATCAGAGAAGTTTTCAGTTACTCTCACTAAAAATCGATCGAGAATTACAATCAAACCTCAGGCCAGGATTCAAGCATACCTTCAACCAAGAGACTTTGAATGCCTTTGGATGAGAGCAATTCAACTTGCCCGAAAGCAGAGAAGTCTAGCGAACGGAGATGCATGTCTCGCTTCCTGGAATTCTGCCTTGCCAGGATCCATGCTACGTCTCTGTCTTTGAAGGGTCGGTCATCGTCCTCCCAGATAGGTTGCACACTGTTCTTTTCATGGGCGGCGTCTACCGGCGCTGAAACAGCAACTTTAGCAGCTGGACTTGCACATGCCGTTGCTGCATCGCCAAGCAGTAGCCCCTTCCTCTTCAGCGATTCTCGCACGTGATCAAGCAGGAATGCTGAACTCAAAACATCGTGACACTCGAGGATCCTTTCGACTTTGCCTCCTGCCTCCTGCCCCTCCATCGCGCTTGCTTCCTTCTAGCTCGAAACTCAAAACCTCGATCAGCACGAGTGGTGTATATATAATTCGGTCTGGTAAAGTATAGACTCCGTAATGAACTCGGTGTGCGGAGCAAATGCGTGAACTTGCGATGAACCTAACTTAATTTGATGACGCATTGATAGCCAATTCCCGAAACATTTAATTACTGGGAGCACTATCGGGATTCCACTTTCTTGCACCTTGAACGAGAGCACTGCAGCTCGCTTCCCATCACTGGCGCACTCCAACGTCTGCCAGTTGAGGGTGGAAGCTGTGCTAAATTAAACCACAAAACGTCGGACCTCGGATCGACTCTGAATTGAGTAGCCTAAGAACAGCATCGTCCCATAGTAGAAGGCGAGGCTACAAGTTGTCACAATTCTCAACTGATCAGCCTCAATCTCGGCACTTCCAGGCTCGGCGATGCAAACATGTGATGACAGACTCCCACTCCTGTGCTTGTGAGTTAAGGCGGCTCACTGTCTTCTTCCTCTCCCTGTCACCAGGTAGTACTGTACAGTACAGGCCAGATTGCCACCCACTCTCTCCGTGAAGATCAAGGTAAATTGAGCGTAATTTTTTGTGAAATGTGGAATTGTTTCCTTCACAAAATTGTTACTCCAGTAATTTTTCCCTTCAACATTTTGTGTGGTTGGGAATTATGTCATTGGAAGAGTTCATGACAGTAAAATAACTCTGTGAGTTGACTCCCTTTGAAACAGACTCTTACATGATAGAGGGAATGTAGAAACCATGTTGACTATGGAAACCTGTCCACATAGACTCTTCATTCATGTTGGTCATATTAAGATCAGAGTTATTCTTCTTCTTCAAAAATAAGATAGGCTGTGCAGTGTGCACTTTCATTGTCAAAATTGACTATTCTAGAGCAGGTAAGGTAAACTAGTCTATGACAAGCAAAATGGCTAATTTGCCTTATTGATATTATAGAGAAATTTTAATTTTTTTTCCCTCTATGTACAAAAAAATGTGAGATATGGAGAAGGCAATTGCAATTTTATTTTTGTGACAAAATATGAATTTGGAGTATGAATATTTGAAGTGTCCCACCCAATTGATCCAGAATAGTCTCTAAAAACCACCAAAAAAAGTACCTATAATGGTCATTTTACCACCTGTAGTTGTTACAATATTTCTTTACATAACCACATCATGAAGGAACAAAACAACAATTTTTTGTGATGAATTTATACCTTAAAGGTAGAAGTTCTTACAACAATTAGTAATAACTCCATTACCATCATCTAAGGCATTGATTTTGATCACTAACTAAGCTAATAAATTCCTAATCTCATTTATTAAAAAAATTTGAAATGGGTTGATGTAAGATTGTAATGGGTTGATTTTCAAGGTGTTCAATTTGTCAGTATTGTAATGTACTTGTCATAGGTTGGTTTACCTTAAAAATGTAATGAATATTCACCATCTTGATTTTTATTGTTTAATACTTGTAGGAAGGAGGTCTTAGAATACTAAGCTTTCGTACAAAGACATGATTCCAAAAGCTAGCTTGGTGCCTATATGGATTGGAACCATGCCTTTCCATTGTAAATTGGTGCTCTAAGACCTCTTTTCTAATATGGAGTAAGTGAATGTAATCCTCCAACAAATTCTACTTTCAAGGTTCTTTAGATTACTTAAGTAGGAGCAACAAGCTTGAGGTACAAAGAAATTTTACATCTTGATTGGTGTATAGGAGAGGGCTTTAAAACGAAGTGGGCATTTTCAACCATCCAATAGGGGCTATGAAATGGACACTTGAATTGTGGAAAAATGAACTGTGGATTACAATGGACCTTGATAAGATTTGTTTTTACTATTGAATGGATGGTTTAAGAGCCACACTAGGTTCATTTCTAACTAAGTGACTAGGTGTTTATTAATTTAATTCAAAATAAGGATTTGTTATTCAACCACCTTCTTACAAGTATTGAAAAATTTGAAATAATGACTAATTCAAGCATTCATTTTAGATTTTAAAAGGGGCACTTTTAGAAACCATTTCTATTGCTTTATACATGTTGCAATGTTAGTTTTTGAACAAGCCCTAGGATTTTTTCAAACTATGCATGGATGGGTTTCCAAGGGCCTATGATCACAAATAGGAACCTATACAAGATTGTGTTTGAAAATTCATATCTAATTCAATAATGCTTCAAAAAATATGAAATGATGTGTATTAGATTCTTCATCTATTTTTCTTTAGATGGAAAATAAATTAAAAATATTTCCATCTCAAGAGATACATGAAAAAGGCACATCAGCTCAAATGATCGCTTTTTGAGCCTTTTACCTCATGAGTCAAATTCTGTTCGAGGTACATCATTTTTTATATTGTCAACTTCTCATTAGAATGACTAATGGAAATGAACATGAAGAGGTGGGTTCCAGCCCTTTTTTTCTGGCACCATGGGGGCCAGATTGAACCATTTCAAAACAAATGTCTTTATTTCGCCAAATAAAAGTAATCTTTTTTCGCCAGTTTTTTTAAAAATTTCTTTCAAATATGGATGAAGTTGCCAAATTTGGATGAAAAAGTGTATGAATATGATGAAAAAGTGTTTTTAAGTCCAAAAGATAGATGAATGTAAAATTAAAATGCTTCAACAAATTTGAAGTGATCATCATCTTGGCACTTTCTCAAAAAGTTAAAAAAAAAGGCTAGTAGGCTCTATAAAAAAATGCTAAAAACATTCTAAGACAATGACAATAAAGCTTCAAGCTATCTCTACAACATGAATTGGATACAAAGACAAAGATCCCTCAAATTTGTCACAATAAGATGTCATAAATAAAATGGATGAGTTTACTCTCAATATACTCAAGGCCTTTGTTGAGTTTATAGAGTTTGTTCTAATATTAAGCTGTGATAAGTTTTAACTCCTAGAGTTTTGATAAGTTTTAACTCCTAAAACATTCTGAAAGTGCCATTTCTAGTACACATTTTTAGAAAAAAAAACATTTTTGGACATATATAATTGCAAGATCTTGTAGACAATATACTAGTTTAAAAAGATGTAGAAAAATTTCAAAATTTTCAATTGTGTAGATTTCAAGATACTAGCATTTGAATTGACAAAAATTACTTTTTTGGCCTTGTAAAAAATCAAGTAGCTACACTCACAAGCTCACATTTGTATGAAAAAATGTCCAAAATGATGATGCTTCTTTGGATTCATTCTTCAAGGCAAGTTGGTTACATGCTTGAAATTTTTCAAATCATTTGGAATTGAACCACATTTAGGAGAAAAAAAAATAGTAAATGGAAATAAATAAAAAATGATTAAAATACTAAATTGCTAAGAATTTCATTATGAAATTGAGAAATGACAATTTCAATGGTTGTAATTTTGTAATAAACAATCTACACCTAATTTTTTTCAAATATATTAAAAACTGAATTAAGTAAAGGACTTCAAAATTTATCTAAGATTAGAGATTCCAAAACTACATACAAACTATCCACAAACTAAACCTCTCCTCATAACAACTATCTCAATAATCAAAATGAGGTGATTGAAAGTTTTTTATATATACACAAATCTAGAAAATCAACTTCAAACATTTAATACTTTAAAAAATGATTTTTAAAGAAGTATTTATTAGATGCCAATGTTATCTGCCAAGCAATGAAAACTACATATTATAAAATAACTTCTTAACCATGTGGTCAAAAGTAAAGGAACTTGTTAAGCTTTAAAGTTGATCTTTGGGCAATTGGGCACATGTTGTTTGAAAACTTCAAAGAAAAAAAAGAAAATTTCCATTTACAGACTTTAGCTACTATGAATTGTTATTTTGCAAAAAAACATAGTTCAAGTCTTGAAAGCTAAATATATATTTACAAATTGTAATTAAACCATCTTAAATTAAATGTACTCTAGATCACTAGAAACCCCCCCTACAAAAATGTTATATACAAATGGAAAGATTGTAATGTTGATCACTAAATATTTTAAGTGATTTAGAATCTTTCAATTGCTATTTTATATGTCAAAATTTAAATTTAAATTATGAAGAAAATAAGGTTAAAGTACATAATATGCATAACTATAATCAATTTATGGCATCTTAAAATCTGCTCTACAAATTTTTTATATATAAATTTCCAATGCAATCCTCTTTAAAATCCATTGTATTTACATATTTGAAGCTCATTTCAAAAAACATTAACCAATAGAAAATCAAGTTTTACAAATTTGAATGTTGATATGCAAAAGAAAATATAAAAGTGTATAATTTTTTATTTTAATATTGATTTTTATGCAATACATAATTTTTAGAGTGATCCCATTATTAGAAAATCTTAATTGAGAATAAGATTAAGAATAAGTGTCTCAAAGACAAATATTCTACAATTTTTAAATTCTTAACCTTAATCCGCAAAGGATGGGTCAATCACCAATTAACTATAAAGTTCAACTTCAATTTCAATCAAGCTCTATATCCTCTATTTCCAAAACACATCTACAAATGAAATTTGACTATTTGTTTGGTTCATTTGTACATTGAAATCTCCAAAACTATTTGTGTCTTAGTTATAATCATAGACATATACGAAGATTGTTTGAAAAAAGATGTGTAGAGTACATGCAAAATAAAGTCTATACACATCTTTATTCAAAGAAATATGGATTTGGGCATACAAATGAAATTGAAAGTTATGGATTTTTGAATTATTAGCCAACTAGACCAAGCTACACCAATATCAATGAAAACTTTGAAATTTTATTTGTCAAAAATGAAATCACAAATCCTCATTTATGTAAACAAAGAAAAAAATTTATGTGTAAATATTTGAAATTATCACAAATTTTAGAAGATCAAGAGAAGGACATTCATATTGAATACAAAATAATTTTTTAAATTAAAATCTATAGATTTCACTACAAATTATGGTGTACAACATAATGGTATTAACTAAGTTTTGTGTCATTTAATAAATTAGAAAGCCTAAGTATATACCATGGTAGTTATAAATCCAAAGTTCATTTGGTGATAAAATTATTCAATTTTGGAAATTTTCCAAAATTTCAAATTGATGTAGGGACTTAATTACTTTCATTTCTATAGTTTCATTAAATTCAAAAAATATATAATTTCTAAGAATCCTTGGTAGGAAGGCAAATGTATTTTTTTTAAATTTTTAAACAAAATGATGTATCGTATGCAAAGAATTTAGACATCAAATCTTCATTTTTGTAGTTTCTTCCCATCTCTATATAAATTCATTCAAATCCTTGCATAGTAATCATGAAGCATCAAGTGCTAATTATGTGAGATCTTTCAATGTAGTAAATTGAGCTTCATCCATTTTTAATGTCTCATAAAATAAGTTCTTGAAAACATTCATAATCCTTCTCAAAATCCATTTAACCCTAGTAGGGCTTAAAAGCCCTCCATAGCTATATAGTATATTACAAATACAGATGAAAAAACATTGACCAAATACTTTCCAATACAAAGTACATTAATGATCATGATAGCACGTAAATAATAAGGCATCATAATTCTTATATTAAATCACAATTGAAGAGTTGTAAGGCTATATATGGGTCATATAGAAAATCCCTAAAGGCCTTAAGTTTTAAGAGTTAATGTATATTGATTTTCTTAGGGATTAAAGATGAAATTTATATCAAGAATATTGAGTTATAGATTGCCCAAACACACCAAAAATGCTTATTTTTGTAATTTTTTTAACCCTTAAATGCCCAAGCCTTTTCAAGTGTGTTTTGACTATGGAAAAAGTGCATTGGCTTGTAGTCATCTCTAATGAAACAAGTTGATTTTTTTCAAAATCTAACCATACAAATGTTTAAAGAGTTTGTTTATTATCAAATATACAAATTTTTGAGTGCTAAATTGTATAGGAGTTGTGAGATTATAATGAGAGAAGAGTACATTTTTTATATTTAGAATGTTGCCTTTTCCCACAATGTTTCCCAAATTTGCATATAAATTTTTTTGGGGATTGGAAGTGACATGAACAACTACATAGAGTGTAAGCACACTAAAATGCACTTCGAAAAGACTTGATTTCACATAAAAAGTTATTTAATTCATTACACAATCCACCTTGAAATTGTTGAAATGCAATTATTTTTCATAAGTAGAAATTGCAAATAGCTCCAAATCAATAGTTATATGTTAAAATTTTCAATGGTGAATATCATGAAAACACTTCATACTTTCCATTGTAACCATTCTCAAAGCAGATGGATATGTACAATTTCTGAAGTCTCAAGTCAAGTGAAATTTCTAAATGCTAGGAAATGAAGTAAAATTGGCAAGCTTTACTCTTCACTTTTAGTACATGTATGCCTTTGAAGACCTCTCAATAATCAAATATGTACTTCTTTTAGTAGAAAATGAAAGTTTTCAATAGTTAACCCTTAAAACTACCCGAAAAAAATTAAAAACCGGTCAAAGGGATTTAATTGCCTGCTCATAAATGGGTGTGAAATTTCAGATTGACCATACATGGTCGATTGGGCAGTTAGGGGCTAAAGCATGTTTCTATAATGAAAAACTGTAAATACTTAAATGAAGCAATTTTTAATACCATCTAAGAATCTTCTTTTCAAGAAATTTTGTCAAAAAAAATTAAATGGAAAAAAATACCATCTCCGTTCAAGATTATTCATAAGTCATTCTAATACTACAAAACGACATTGATGGCGTTCATTTGTTTAGAGTATGAGACATGTTTAAAATCTTTAATGTATGGGTTTTAATATTTTTGAGCAAATAAAGATGAGCATCAAATGCATTTTTTAGCTACATTGTTCACCGAAGACATTCCATATGTATGGATTAGCAAAATTATATTGGAAAAAGACTGCCATTTTCTATAGTAACCTTGCCAATTACTACATAGAGAAATGTAGTAATTCAAATCCTTCTCCACAACACAATAAGAAGTTGCAAGCTCTCAAACTTGGCGCAACTATTCAATGCCATGTTGAGATTTACTTCAAAAAAAATTTGTAAGAAAGTTTCCTCTTGCAAATTTTGTTGCAACTTAAATGTAATAAGTTTGAAATTTCTTGAAAAAAACATTGCAACCTAACACCACATAAGTTAGTGTGGGGTGACTTCGAGGTGGTTAGACTTCACCTTGCAATTGTTTCACTTACAAGGACACAATGTGACAAAAAGTGGCGTACCACCCAGGTCAATTAATTAGTCTCCCTACCTCTCTCAAGAAATTTACAAGCCATTGATTAAATAAAAAAAATCTTACCTTTGTAATCACCATTGATTTCTCAAAAATTCCCAAGTCATTGATTATGTAAGATTTAATCTGAATCGCTCAGATACGGATACGGATACGGATACGGATACGGATACTCTCTATATATTATATGGATTATATGGATATGGTCCAGTTACAGTCCAGATATGACTACAGATACAAATACAAAAACTGAAATACATGATCACTTGTCCCATATTGTTTGTCAATCAATTGGTTTCAAAAAATTACAAGAGGAGAGGGGGGAGGGGAGGGAAATGAAGATTTAAAAATTTAAAAATTTAAAATTTTTCTGGACATGGTGATCATGCATCCAAAAAATTTTAATTTTTAAAATTTAAAATTCTTTGGCCTGTAAAAACATATCAAGTGTACTAAACCTAAATTAAAATTAATTTTTTTTTAGAATTGGTAGTTATTGCCACTTTTTGGTACAATGTTGTCTTATGCCTGTTGAGTGTTTGCAGTTTTAGCATCCAGTAATTAAAAGTGTTAAGTCAATGGTGGATTGTTCTATTTGTTTCATTTCCAATGTTGCATATTATTCTAATTTCCCTATACTTTGTGCACCGCTTAATTGGTCATTTTCCACAAAGAAACGTACAGCCATATGTGTGTCTATCATTGTCTTTTTCTCTCTATATTTACAGTGGAAACACCCAAAACCATCCAAATAAGGAATTCAACATAGTTAGAGGCAACGTTTTCTAAAAACAATATTTTTCTAGTATGAGCAAGTGAAAATCATGAATATTGAAAAAAAAATTAGATTTTTTGGATACAATATGTAATTTCTACAAATTTTCAAAGTGTTGGCTCCCTAGATCTGTGAAACCATCCTATAGATGCCCCAAAACTGAATTCTACAAAAATGAGTACTTAGCCAACCAGATTTTCCTATGTGTCCTTGAATTGTGTCAACAAATTACAATCACTCATGTGGCGAACACATTAAGGGAACTCTACTAATACATTTGGGTGAATCTACAGTCCACTACAAGAAACAAGTGCAGGAATGGGTGTTTTGCCCTTATAGCAATTTGGTTTGACAACATGTTACAATGATTTTTTCATAAATCATAATTATTTTTGTTACTTAATGGAGGAGGGAGGACATGAAAGATGTTCATATGATGTTTCTGACACATCTATATATGCAATTAAATTTTGAAAATTCATCACCTATGTTTTTCAACCAATCATCATGTAAAACCATGAACTATAAATGAAACAATTCACTTAAAGTGGAGTAAGTTTTGGTTTTGTAAAAGTAAAACTTGGTGTGGTTGATTGGAATTGTTTAAGAATTTAATTTTACCCCTACAATACTTTGACATCCAATTTTTGGACGATGTACAAATTGAAGATCAATTATTTTTTCATTAGAGCTTGGATAAAAGTCATCCTTATTTTTAGAGATACTTTGTGAAATTGTTCTCCTATCCAAGAATTGTATTTTGTGTTACTAGAGTACATTTTTTTTCTAAAATTACAAATGTGGAAGCATGTCAAGTGGTTGACCAAGCCAAAATTGCATTGGCTCTAGTTCAAACTTGGAATTGCAAAAATGAGGTCATAGCTAGAATCAAAGAACACAAAAATTGCAAAAAATCACCATGTCAAGAGAATCTCATTTCAAATCCACTTCAACAAAATTTACTGAAAAAACAACAATATTTTGCTTGTAATTGAATTTAGATGTAGTTTTCAGTTTTCCCGTTTCAAAATTTATAGAAAAACATTGGTGATAGCATTGGTGAATCTAACCGTACTGATAGAATCTAAAACTCAAATTCTACAACTTTCAATTGCATCACAATTCCAAAACATTCTTCCAAATAGAACTTTATGATGATTTTTTTGAAATTGTCAATTCAGGAGATGAATCTAAACTCTTAGGGGTCAGTTATGCAAAGACAAAAAAAAGTTACCAATTAGAATCTATACCAACATGCAAAATTCTTTGAATGACACAATAAGCAGTTTGTAAGAATATTGTACCCCACTGCACATTGTGTGACCCTGTCCTCACTCACTCACTCACTCTTGCATTTAAAATTGACTCTACCCAAAATGTCCACCAAATTCTC
The DNA here is from genome assembly GCA_947034885.2 of Thuidium tamariscinum. Taxonomy (NCBI): domain Eukaryota; kingdom Viridiplantae; phylum Streptophyta; class Bryopsida; order Hypnales; family Thuidiaceae; genus Thuidium; species Thuidium tamariscinum. The sequence continues at coordinate 271,449 of OX344749.2, forward strand.
TTCCCTGAGAATAAATCTACCGTCTCTTTTCCATCTCTCTGTCTGTAAGGCTGGTGTGAATCAAGAATCCACACTCGCCTCGTCTGATAAGGCTTCAGTTTGTCCAAGATCCCACACCAAAGTCCACAGCAACTGAAGCTCCTTCCAACCACTTCAGTTATGAAGTTACTTAGGTGATGAACTTGTTCAAGCACAGACTGAGTGTGAAATTGGCTTTCAGAAAATTGGCCATTACCTGTAAGTTAGCTCCATGCTGAGGCCAGCATAACCTGAAAACCACCACTGAAGTCACGCTGAGTTCAATCATCCACGGCCATCTTGTCAATCGATTGCCATGCTTGGAGCAATCCTCTCACGCCACTACTGATAGCACATCATGGTATGGCGAGTAAGTTACTGGACAAACGTACATGGAGTGGGGCTGTCAGTCTCCTCAAGCCCATTCAAGAGAAATGCCTTTCCATTGGAACAAGACTAAGTGAAGTTACCACTGCACTAAGTTAATTCTCCATGGCTGTACTGTAGTGGGTGTGCTTCTTAAGGGTTTCATTTATTGATTTATTTACTTACTTTTTGGAAAGAACCGGTGGCAATCCAAAAATGGGAGGAAACAACAGTCAGTCCAGTCCAGCCTGGGAGCTTATGAAGTTCCCATACCTGATAACTTATTTCGTTACAAGAATGTTTTGCTTACTTAGTCTCCTTGTGAGATCTTATTGAAATTCATCACTCTCAGTCTGCAGCTATGAGAACATGAGACTATGCAACTATGCAAATCAATCTGGTTAACATATGGAAGTTCATTACCAAACTATGGTGGATTGGACCTGAAATAGGTGCATGCAGATCCAGAAACTAAGCTCTACTTAAAATTATGCAGTGGACAGATGGGGAAACTGAGTGTGTTGTGGCTGGCTTGTTCCATGTAAGGTAGGAGGCTCATAAATAATGCAACCATTGAAGAACTGATTGCCTTTGCGGGGAAGTAAGCTGCTTGAAACAATTTTCAGTAAGTTTTTGTAGGAAGGAAAATGGAATTTGCATCTAACCCAAGACATTTCATATTTTCTTGGACCTTTGAGGAATTGGTTACAAATTTTTGAAATTGCAAAGAAGTGATTACCAATTGTCATCAAAAGTGACCACTTTTTTAAATGTGAGGTTGGTACATTGAAGACAACAAAATGTACCTCTAAGTCATGAATGCCCAGTTAGAGTTTGAGCCTCCTATCTTAGCTAGCATTCTAAAGGGGGAAAAGAAGATTGCACCATTCTATTGTGGTGCAGACAATCTTGAAGAAAAGCAAAGACCTCGATTGAACCTCTTATTGAGGAAGTTAAATTATCCTACCCTCCAAAAACTGTTGGTTAAGCTAACTTACACATGTGGTTTGTCACAAATTAACCCTTGGATGATAGTGTAGACACTAAGTGTTGAATGGATGACAAAAGAATCCTTTGATCATGAAAATCAAAACTCTTCTATATAACATAGATGTGTAGATGTTCATTCCTAGAATTTTATGTGAGAAGGGAAGGTCTTGCACAATAGTTTGATGTCCAGAAAGTACTCTAAGATTTTTTTTAATAAGCAAATGAGCCACCTACACCCAAAAGGTTGATTTCTACGGTGACCAACCCATCCTTATTGGGTTAACCCATTAAGGACCGGTCGACCACTTATGGGTTGATTTGAGGACTTTTTGTCTCCTATAATTTGTAGAACATTTGATCTCAAAAAACTTAGAGAAGAACGCATTTAGAGTGTCTTTATGCACATCTAACAAAACCAATTTGAAGAGAATGTGTGCAAAAATGAGTGAGTTGTGCTTGGCCAAACTTGAAATGGTCCAACCTTTTATATTGAAATTTTCAATGAAAAATGCATATTTTATGGAAGGGACAATTATGTGTGTGTTTGAAATAATAAATTAAAAGGTTTTGGTCAATTTCCAGACAATATATTCAAATCTATACCCAATTGTAGCAAACCCTAATTATAACCACTGCCAAAGGGTGTTTATGACACATCAATGTTTGAAGAGTAATTATAAAGACATGAACCGTTGAATCACTTTTATTTTTTGTGTGATTCAAGGACTTAACCCATGGAACTCATTTATTCAATCTGATCTAAGATTACATCTTTTAAAAAGGCAGAAAATTGCACTTTTTGAGAATTGTGTTCAAAAACTACGTCCGCCCCCTAAATCAACCACGGTCCTTACTGGGTTAAGATATTCACCCCAAAACCAGCATTGTATATTTGAACAAGTTCATACTATGTATATATGGATGCAGGAATTCATTGTTGGTACATCATTGACTTTCTCACAATGATACATTGATTTGGGATTCAATTGACTCTAAGCTAAAATTTAGAAAGACTTTCTACTCCAAGACTGATAAATTATATACACTGAATGACATCTCAATGTCAAGCAGTCATTTTGAACAGTGCAGTGGTTTAGGTAGTCAATGCCAATCGCCTTTCCACGCACCTTTCCAAAATGTACCAATTATTTTATTTAACCCCTAATTGCCTTATCAACCATATTTTGAAATTTTGTAAGGCAACATTGAAAGGTTCATTGATTATTAGAAGCTTTTATTTTTCCTTTAAATGGTAAATCTTTGATTTGTATGAGGTCCTTAAAAGCGTATATGTACCACTACTCGAAGACTAAAGCTTGCTAATTTTACATGATTTCATGGCTTTGACCAAAACTTGCTAGTTTTTCTTGATTTTGAGATTTAAAAAATTTCCCTTATCCATTTGCTTTGAAAATGATCCCAATGGAAAGTAAAAAGTATTTTTTATGATTTTCACCATTTGAAAATGTAAACATGCAAATTATTGATTTGGAGTTATTTGCAATATCTATTTATAAATCTATCTATTTACAAATCTTTTTATATATCTATTTATTTGCATTTCAACAATTGTTAGGTAGATTGTGTAATGAGTTTGATAGCTCTTCATTTAAACTTAATCCCTAAGTGCCTAAGCCTTGGCAAGTATGTTTTTCTTGTGATAAAAGAACACTGGCTTCTAGTAATCTCTAATGAAGCAATTTTTTGTTTTTCAAAATCCAACCACATAGATGTTTTAAGAACTTGCATATTAGTATGTCAATCAATTTTGAGTGTAAAATTGCAAAGGAGTTGTGAGATTATAACAAGAAAAATGTGTGTATTCTATTTTTAGTGTATTACCCTTCCCCACGATATTTTAGAAATTTGTATATTAAATTTTATTTGAATTAACGGTGATATGAACAATTACAAACAAAATTAGCACACTAAAATGTACTTTCAAAAAACTTAATTTTATTTGAAAAGCTACCAAATTCATTATGCAATCCACCTTGCAATTACTAAAATACAAATTTTTCTATAATTAGAAATCACAAATATCTTCAAATCAACACTCACATGTTTAAATTTTCAATGGCGAAAATCATGAAAACACTTTACTCTTTCTACAGGGACCATTTTCAAAGCATTTGGATAAGTACAATTTCATAAATGTCAAATCAAGTGAAATTGGCAAGTTATACACAAAATTTGGAAAATGAAATAAAATTGGCAAGCTTTACCCTCAGCTAATGTTATGTACATGCCTTTGAAGACCTCTCAATAATAAAATATTTACTTTTTTTTGTTAAAAATGAAAGTTTTCAATAGTTAATCCTAAAAACTACTCAATTTTTTTTTGGAAATGGTCAAAAGAAATTAACTAGCCATTCAAATTTGAGCCTAAAATTTTTAAGCAACCATATATGGTCGCTTAGGCAGTTAGTGGTTAAGGTTATTGAAAGTAGATTTTAGTGTACTAACACAATTTTTAGTTGTTCATATCACCTCCAATCCAAAAAATTCTTATATGGGTGATTGCAAGAAATACTCGTCCAATTTTTGTCTCCTTAGCCTTAGATAGATGGTTATTTACTTCATAACTTTTGTGTCATTTGTATATTTCACACAAAACTTGAAATTAAAGCACATATAATATTTCTAAACATTGTGTAATTTTTTTGAATTTTTTGAATATTATTTTCAATTGGATGTCTATCATGACCATTTGGAGTAGGGTGGGGGATAGTCCTAATTTTGACTCCAAAATCCAAATTTTAAGCTCAAAATTGACAAACAAGGACTTCTAAAGTTACACAAGCTCAAAAAGAGATTTTCTAAAAATAACTAACTATCTAATTTATATATGTACTCAAAGTGCACTACCTTAGTGCAAGTGTAAAGAACACAATTAATTTTTTTCAAAGATGAAAATGGTTAAAAAGGAGCACCTTTATGTTAAAAAATATGAATCATTTAATTCTATTTTTTTGAATATTTTTCTATTTTAAAAAAATCAAATATCAAAGTGTCTATTTTCATTGTATTTTCCATTGTGCTTTTTTTGTGTATAAATTTTCTTATGTTTGAGTTTTAAAAGACACAATATTCTCATTGCTCTACAAATTATCCATGTTTTATTTTATTTGAAAAAAATTATTCCATAAGTCACAAGCCTCATTGAAGTAGGCGATTTTAAGCCAAAAACAATAAGTATTTCTTACAACAACCCATATGCAAATATCTCAAACATTGTAGGAAGGGGCAATATATTAAAAAAACAATTTGTGTACATTTATCTTGTTATGATCTCACAACTCCTATGCAATTTTACACTCAAAACTAGTATGCACATTGATAAGCAAGTTGTTTAACTCCTAAATGACCAATCCACTAAATTTGGCAACATAGTGGTTTTAAACAAGTACATATAAGTGGAGATTTCTATATTTTGGTCCAAATTTTTTAGGCAAGTACCCTACTTGGCCTTAGCAAAGAATCTATAGAAGTACAACTATTTTGTACCATTTTTCATATGATTGTCGCCATCTAAAAAGCAATTGCTTTATTTTCTACAAGGTGAAAAAATGATTTGTGAGCATTCAAGCGCTAATGGCTTGCAATCTACTTGGTGAAAACCTTTGAATTTTTTTCACATGTTTTCAAAGCAATTTATTACAAGATGCTACAGTTACAAACCCCAAAAAATATTAATTAAAAAAATTGGTATAGGTACTAGAAATGGCAATTTTTGACCATTTTTGGAATAAACATAGTCAAAGAACTTAAGGGGTTAAACATCTATAAAATTAGATTAAGAAAATTAAAAAGATTACTTTATTGGAAATAACTATAAGCCCACACTATTTTTTCATAAGAAAAATACACTTAAAAAGGCTTACGCATTTAGAGTTAAGATGAAGAAACTTATTGTAGGTTACAATCTAATTTCAAAGTCTACTTGTAGATCTAATTTGGTTCTATCACATTCAAATGTAGTTTTTATTGCATTGCATGTGCAATTGAGGATGAAAAGTTTGGTATGTTATGTCACCATTTTAATGAATTCAATGAAATAAACCTTATAGCCTCTTCAAATTGCAAAAGGATTTGTTTCATTGTTTTACTAGATACAAAGGGGGGGGGGGGTTTGAATTTTTATTGGAACCATTTAGTATATTAAATGATACACATTAGCATAAAAAAGGACAAGAATAGTACTCCTTTGAGGATTCACAATGGTAAGCTATATATTCTTAATTCAATTGCTAATAATGTATTTTTTAATTTAAAAATTGAATTGACCAAATTGCATGTGAAATTAAGGTTTGTTGTTCTCTTATGGAACCTCAACTTGTTATAATGATTTACTTTGTAATTATAGATTTCCTACACATATCCTTAGATTCTATCAAATTATGTATTTTTATGACATGACAATTTATACATGTCAAGCTGCGAATAATTTGAAAGTGTATTCTGAAATTCCATTTGCTCCTTAAAAAATAGTATCATTGAATAATGCATCTCATTCTATACAAATTATGATTATGTAATTGTTTTAAAATGAAATTTGTATAGTATCAAATATTCATTAGAGTTAGATATGACCTCATGATGAAGGAACAAAGAATTTTTTTTTGTCTTTTCACTAGTGGAATAACTCTTGTAAATAACTATAGTGAATGACTGCAATTTTAGTCATTCCAAACATTTGCAATCACTAAATGACTTTAAGAACCATTTATAGGTTGGAGCTATAGTAGACAAGTCATTCAGGCCATTTTAGTCATTTTGGACCGCGGATAGATCACTTCTCGCATTTTAAAAACCACGTGTTGCTTAATATATCATGGATTTTATTGTCTTAAGATAAAATTTATAAAAGATTTATAAATAAAGTAAGAGACTTTCAAAATCAAAGATGCATTATAAGTAAAATAGGTAGCTAAAAAATATCAAGTATTAAAAAAATTTATATATAATTTAAGGAGTAGAGATTGGATCCTGAAAATTGTCTTTAGTAGGTTTAGTTTTATTTAGAGCTTGTTTAGGGTCTAGGATTTTAGGATTTAAGTTCTATGGCATGTGAAAGACAATGCCTTTTGTTCTTTTGAGTGGTGTGCTCAAAATTGATTCTTGTTTAGAACCCATGGATGACATTTTCTCATTTTTCAAAGCATTACAATTTCTCTAAACCGTAATTCTATTGTTTTCCTTTCATGCATTGTCAAACTATGTTTTTCATGCATTGCAAAAGTTCTTGTACATTCAATTTTTGTATTTTTGTGTAAATTGCAAGTAGTAAAATTGTCATACTAGTTTACTTGATTGAATTCTATATACAAAAAAAGGTGTGACAACAGAAAAGAATATTGAATCAAGTAAAAATCCCAACTTTTCATGCAAATTTCCTTAATCTTCTCTCTAACCTTCTTGCTTTTATCTTTTTCTTCAATTCACTTTTTTTCTTTATAAAGAAAATACCCTAGAAAAAAAATACTTTCACCTACATAATTTAAGTAAGTATAGGGTGCCATAATATAGGACATTTTCACAAATTATGTAATTATAAGGGACCATTTATTCGAGCCTTTGAGGTAAATAGCCCCCCAAAAAATATCCCCTTGTCGCACGGAGGGGTATAAAACATACAAAGAGTGATCTACTTGGGTTTTGGTCTAGGGGGGTCTTTTGTCATTCATCAATTGAAGATACACTACAAAAAAACTAGGGTATAAATGACTGCGAAAAATGACTGAAAATGAATCATTTCGGACCGAGATGACTGAAAAATGACTTTAGGCCCTACAGTCATTGTGAACAAGTCATTATTTAAACGACTGCGGGTGTATTATCACCATTCATTTGGAAATTGGATGACTAATAGATGAATCTATCTAAGGGATAAAGAAATTTTACTTGAAAATTTTGTGAAAAGGGTGGGCAACTAACCATTTTTGAGAAAATTTCACCTACGTGGTTGTCCATGTAGGTTAATTTATAAGTCATTTCTAGGTCGCGGCATAGTTAAAGTTTTGGTGACGTGTCAATCATTGTTCAGTTGTCAGGCAGTCATTGTTCAATTGTCACACAGTCATTATTTAGTTGTCAGACAGTCTCACTGATACTGACGTGGACAATGATGTCAAGTAAAAATGAAGTCATATTCCAATTGTGATATAGTTACGTCTAAGGGCGGGGTCTCTGACACGTGGCACTTAATAATAAGGGGGTTCTGAAGTTGCATCTTAGTCATTTTTGAGACATTTTTGTTTTAGGGTGAGTCATATTCTAGTTATCTCTTCCTTCTTTAAAGTAGTCATTCTACAGTCACATATGAATACATTCAAAGTTCCACAATGATACACTATACACCATATGCCATACACATGCAATATACCATACAACATATATAATACACCATATACCATATGTCATACATCATTTCAAAATCCACTTAATATGTGGATATGAATAGATGAAATGACAAGCCTTTTATAGAGGAAGGATAGTAGTAAACAAGACAAAGCTTGTGGGATATGTAAAACGCAGGAATTGCATTACAAGTCATATTTTTAACCTCATTGAGGCATAGTAGACTAACTTTTTTCAAAAACTTTGAACTAATAAATTAAAGTTGGGGAATCAATCTCACTTTCATCTCCAAAAATTTGTTTTAGATTTTAAGCCTCTAATCAAAAGTTATAAATAAAATTTGCTAAAAGGTTTGAAAAGGATTGCCATAGAAAGAGTACTAAGTTCAAGCACCTATAATTTGACTTTCTCCAAACAAAGATGTATGTAGCTATCCGTAAGCCTCTTTACTTCATACAAAGAAAGTGTGACAATGAATGTACAAGATTTTTGCAAATAACACAATGAATCATAATGCACAAGGTGCCAAAGTAGTAGTAGAGTAGCTGTGTAGTAGTTCAAAAGTATTGAGTAGTCATTTGGCAGTTGTGGGAAGTCATTTTGTAGTAAAACTAAAGTAGTGGTGGTGGTATTTGCACAAGAAAAAAATGGAACTTAACAAATGTCATTGGATTCATCTAAATACCTTACTGTATGTTTATTGGGACAGTTAGTAATTCAAATGTAAAGCATATGAAGTGTTCAAAAGTAGTTCATTGACAATGGCACAAATTTTCAAAAGTCATTAATATTGGCATAATGGCATATAGATAGGAGTTTAAACAAATCATACAAATGGATCCTAAGGAAGAAATTTTTTTTAATGCTAACAAAGACAAAGGCCACTTGTAATGCATCATTTCCAAAAAAAAAGACAAAAGTATTCTATTGAAAAAAATTTTGAAAAGAAAATGAAGAAAATAAACAAGGAGTAGAATTATTGGAAAGACTAAAAGAAAAGTTATTAGCTCAAGAAAGGTATTAGGATATGAGTGTTAAAAAATCATAAATTAGATGAGTATAGTTGCATCCTAGTAATTTTAAAATGATTGTTGTCTATGTTAGCATATTGTCTTTACTACAAGAAAATAGGGGGATAAATTAAATGACTTGTCTACAATGACTACATTGCTAACAATGACTACAAAATGACTACAAAATGACTATTTTGTAGTCATTGTTGTTAGTGTAGTCACTGTGAACAAGTCATTTATCCCCCCATTTTCTTATAGTGCTTTTCCATCTTAAGAGCAAAATTTTTTAGCATAGCCTGTGGGCGCTTTATTCCCACCCTTGGAATAAAGTGTACATAACAAGGTTCTACTATTTTGTGGATGATTCCTAGTGGGTGTCTAACCTACGTGTAATCCAATTACGCCTTCCAAGCAATGGATCTTTCTAATTTCCTACTCCTAATCGATCTCCTTGCAATTGCTAAGGTAAAATGTCTTTACTTTTGGTTTTGATTGAATTTGGCTAAGTCTTTTTGGTTGGTTTTGAATTCTTAAGGGTGAAGGGAGTCTAAACTTCTCTTGATTTGGTCAATCCTTTTTGACCTTCGTGCAAGTGAGCGGTTTTTGTCTAAGTATGCGTTCTATTCTAACTTCTTTGTTGTTTAATCGAATTCAAAGTAGTTGTGGTTTTTTTTGTTCTAAGATATCTTTTATCTAATCCTAATCTGTTTCTAGGTTGTTCACTTAATTTCAACAATGGTTCACTTCACTAATTCTAACTACTTGGATTAAATAGGTAATTGAAGTAAAAAGAGGATAAGTTTATCCCTTTCAACGTAAAAAATCTCAATACTCAATCTTAGAGTAAAGGCAAATTCTTATGGTAGTCCTTGACCATTGACTGATTTACTGAAATTTATCTCTCGATTACTTTTCTTTGGGATTGCTTCCGATTTTCAGCTTTTAACTTCTACTTCTAATCAAATGTCTAACATTCCAAAACCTAGGTTTTTGATAATTCTATCCTTTTTAATGACGTTGGATTTGGGTAATTCTAGGTTTGTATTACTTTCTAATTTGGTGGATAATGGCTAAAGTCTATGTTAAAAAAATTGGAAAAAATGAGAAAAAAGGGTTTTCAGAGACTAACCTCCATCATGATGGCTCCAAGGTCTTTGTGTGATTCCATGAAGTCTCCACGTCGTGCTTGATCCACTTCCAGCTTGATATTTTGGATTTTTGTTTGAATACCTTTGAATGGGGTATTTCCCTTCAAAACCTCCTTCCTTCTCTTACCTTTGTTTTGTAGTTTTCTTTATCTTTTGAGCTCCTTCCTTCTCTTTTAAATAGTCCCCAAAGTCAACCTATAAAATATCCTAATATAATCTAATTTTTGAAATTAATCACTAAATGGTTTTGAAAGTCAATTCCACTACAACTAAGGTTTTCCAACTTTTCTCCAAATTGGCAAACCTCTAACTTCTCAAAGTCAAACTATTCTTTTATTTATTTTTTCTATTTGTCTCTAATCTAAAACATCCGTGGTTAAGAAAGTCAACTTATTCTATGTGGTTTTCCGCACCACCCAACTCCCTTCTTCTTCCTCCCCTATTGCTAATGCTTAAACCTTCACTCACACTTCTTCACACACACTTGTGTGCTTGATCTTGGAGCTTATACTTGCAAATTTGGGGGAGATCTTTGGAGAGTGGCTTATATTGGACTTCAACAACTTGAGTTTTATCAACTGGATGTGTGTATCGAAGTTTCTGGTGAGCCAGACCCCTTCTGGGTTGACTTCAAGGCGGCTAATATGCCTCCCAAGTCTTGGGAGGGCTTCTGATCTGGATGGGGGGGTGCTGGGAGGCTGGTCAACTTTGGTTGACCAGATCAGACCTATCCTCACCTTGCTCCTTTCCTTCGCCTGGTTCTAGACTTGCTCAGCCTGTTCTGGACTTTGGCTTATCACTCAGTTTTGGAATTTTGGTGTTTTCTCTCTAATTCTCACACTCTCTGATTTCTTTCTAAGTTGAGAATTTAATCTAAATTATTTCCTACACTCAAGTTCAGACTTAGTCTTCAGAAATTCTTCTAGGAGTTACACCAGGTGGTACAATTTTCTACAAAATTCAAAACCGGAATCCCTTGGGGTATCACCCCGTTTGGTTTTGTTCAAAACCAGTTTGATGTGGATATCAAGTTAACATAACCAGTCTATACTTAATGGCTGTTAACCAACCGATCTATACTCAGTCGCTCAGTGCCGACTGGCTGGTGCAGTGCCGGTTGGGCCGGTCCTGGGCTGGACCAGTATTGGCTGCTCTTCTCTGGCTGCTGGTCGGTTGGCTTGGTCCAAGGTGGAAATTTTAACTCTCCTAAAACCTGGCAGTTGCTAGCCACGGGTATTACAAATTTTGGGGTCTCCTAAAGGGACCCTTTCACAAAAAATCAAATTGGAATTCGGTATAAGTGAGTTCAAAGCTTCATCGTCCGGGTGTTTTAAGCCCGAATTTTGGAACAAATCTAATAGAAAAATCACGAGTCTCTAGAATTTCGGCAATAGCTTCACCGTACTAGAGGTGTGGACCTCAAATTCTAGGATGATTCCGCCAGGGCTCCGCTTACTCTAAGAGCCAAAAAGAAGTGTGGATCCTACCTAACTTCCTCGGTGCAATAAGGACCCAAATCATTCGTTTAAGCTTAGGGGGGTCCTCGATAAGCCAATCCAGGCTATGAATCCCTTGTCAAAAGACTTAAATCGAATGGTTTCGGTATCAATCTTCAAAATAAAATGCTAATGGAAAATCAAGTGTGTCAAAGGACAAGAGTAGAGGATACCAAACTTGCAAGATAATCACTTGTCACGTAGACTTGAGAAAATGATAGAGATGATGGAATAGATGCAAGTGGTATGAGAGAGTTTTCGAAAAGAGGTTTGATAATGAAAAAGAGTTTTTGAAAATGAAATAGAGGTTTGATAAAAGAGTTGTAAATGAAATAAGAGGATTAAGAGGTGTGGAATGAGGGGAGGGGGAGGCCTTTTATACATTTCCAAGGCCTCCTCCCCCCTCAAGTTACGCACTAAACTAACTAAGAAAAAACCAAATTAACGATCTAAAAATCTACCCTACTGCTGTGGCTACTCTAACTTTTGGAGAATTTTTCTGATCGCCAAACGGATAGCGCCATTAACTCCAGAAGACCCAAATTAGTCTAGGGGAGCCCCTACCCCTTACTCTCGGAGCCTAAATGCTCTTCAAAGCTAACATTTACGAACCGGTAAAAAGGGTGGAAAATCTATCTTTTGAAATTGATTTTTCCCAAAGGTTTTGACTAGCCAAGGTTGTCGGGAAGGTCCAAGAATGTTAGAAAAGAGTCTAAGTTGACCCGAATTGGACTCCGTATGCTCCCCGTGCGCCGGTCAACTCACAAGAGTTTTGGTAAAACCATCAAAACTTGTTTCCGCTGCCGGTTCTGGTACTTGTTGATGTCAGAATGTTTTGAAATTTGGCGGGACGCTTATTTATGCTAAAACATACTATCCTAATTTTTAGTGGGATTTTACCATCACTGTGGAATTTTCTATGAATTTCCAATTGCCGGTAAAAGTAGTTGACTTCCCATGGAGTCATTTTCGTAATCCATAAAATTACGAAACTTTTAGGGGATCTTCTAGGAAGCCCCCTAATGACAAGTGCAAAGTTTCGCTAGAAACATACACTGTCTAAATAAAGTAGAAATTGCACTATGGTGGAATTAATTCCTCCAGGGAGGAATCATTCCCGTACAAGGGAATCTCCACCAGTTGGCTTCGCCGTGACGCTCGTAGGAGACTGTCGACTCCCGTGGTTGCCAATCTTCCGTGAACTCTCGTCAAGTATTCCGATAATGCCTGCCTTAATGCTTTTGCGCTAAGTCGCATCTCGAGTATGTGCTAGTGCAATCTCCTGTGAATTGTGTAATATCATGTCTAATCTCCTGATAAGTTGTAGAAATTGGCTCTAAGGAGTCTTTTAACGTACTCCGGAATAATTATACCCATTTCTCCATCATTAGCGGGAATTGTATCAATCCTACTTTGAATACTCTTTTTAGTTGATTTTTAACCATAATGACCCTAAATATGAGCAATAAGCGAAAAAAAGAAAAATCCGAGGCCTAAGTGACAATGACAGGACTCACATAGCCCTACAAAAGACTTTGTAGTAATTCTTAAGTTGCATAGTAGTGAAGTACAATTACATCCTTAGGAAGCTAACTTAGTGTATCTATTATAAATCATGTACAAACAAGTCATTTTTAGACTCTTTAAATATATATTTTTTAATAAATTATAATTTCAACCTATAATTTTGAGCTTTGTCCAATAATGACTATAGATTTCTATTGCCAAAAAATACCATACACCATACACTATATGCCCAACTCAAATAATATATGAAATGATTTCTAGAATAAATTGAGAAATGAACTAAAATGGCACAATTAAAAATTCAAATATTTCTTGAGAATACATTTAGATGAACATTGCATCAATAATGAAGAAAAATGAATTTTCATTAAAGAGTTATTTTTAGAATTAAAAAATAAATTAGACCATTTTTTCTTGTATAAAATAGGGGTGTGAAATTATTTTCAGCTCTACAATGTATTTTCATATCATGCCCATCTTTAGAGCAAAAAATTACAGCGTGACTCTACAAAAGACCTTGCAGTCATTTTAGAGTCATACAGTAGTAAGGCGCAGTCGCATTCTAGTAGTCTTAGAACAATTTCCATCCACATCAACAAGCTGCCCTGCCCGTCCTTGGCTTAAAATATGGAGGTATAGCCTTTTTGTAACCCTTTAGTCATTTTCGAGTTATGAAGTAGTGAAATTAAGTTACAATCAATAACTATGTCATACTCATTAATGACTCTAGCATCCACGCTGATTTTTCCCTTCCTTTTGTGCTCTTGTTGATGGCAATCTGAATGAAAAAATGTAGATGAATTTCGTTGTCTATCACGTCTTCATCTGCTAGTCGCACTCATGACTGAAAAATGACTGAAAAATGATTAGGACTGTGTAATTTCAGCTGGGTTGGTGCAATTACAGAGGTACCAGTCACTATTTAGTCAAACCGGACATTTAGTCATTTCTGAGTCATCCCTCTACAGTCATTTATACCCCTCTTTTTTGTAGTGATAAAAGTTCATCAATAATGATTACTACTAGGTTATGGTTAGAAGGCTGTTTGTTGTGTTAAGTGCCTTGAAACCTAAACAAGTTTGGAAACATTTTACACTAGTAAATGGAATTAAAGTCACACATGTGTAGTTTATTGGACAATTTGGATGACTAAGTAATGATTGATGTGACAATTGTGTTTGTACATGTCTAGTTGAATATTAATCATTTTCAAATCATTTTCTAAAATGTTAGTTACAATTAGTAAGTTCTATACATAAGCCATTCAAGATTCACTTGTAGTTTCTTAGTGACTTTGTCTTGGGGTCATTGCAAGAAAGACCTGCTGAAAAGCGTAGCGTTTTGCACAGTACTCACTTTTTTCTTTAGGAGTATTGTATAAATAGTAAATCAATTTTTAAAAAAAGTAAAAAATATGTTTGATGTATATACCTTTAAGAAGAAGATACCCTAGGAAGGAAAAGTGTAGAAAAATTCTCTAAGTAGGAGAACTAGAAAAGTGCTGAATTTCGTGAAAATTGTAACTTTCACTATAGTTTCACATTTTAATTTGTAGAAAATAGGGAAAGTAATTTTTCTTAAAACTAAAAATTGTCCATTTGGGCAGACTTTATGGTAAAGGTATTTCACCAAAACAATGATCCAAAAACTATCTTGATTGTTCAAAAATGTGCGCGCAAGGGAGGCCTGTTAGCACACATGTAGAGGAAAGAGAATAATGATTTTTTAAATTTCCTTCGGTGAAAACATGCCTACTTAGTGTAGGAATAGACCCTAGAAATATCAGCTCTAAATTATTAATTTAAAGTACTCCCCAGTACTAAAAAACCCTAAATTGCAAAGTGTGACAAATTAGAGAAATTTAAATTTAAATATAAAATGATTTTTGAAAATTTCTGAAAAATAAGGGTTTTGATAAATACCAAGTCAGCCATCTTCAATAAAAATTTCAAGTTCAAAGAGTTAATGCTTCAAAAGTTATAGCTCATAACAACTCCGTCACTCAAAGTGTGACGCCAAATAGTACAAGTCTTTCTTGCATTCACCCCTTGCCTTATTCATAAAGAATGATTGAGGCCTTTAGTTATATTTTAGTGACATCTTAGTTGTTTTTAAAACAGTTGTAGCCATGATAATGCTATTAGTTTACACAAATTGTAGATGAAGGAGAAACTACTAAGTCATTCAAGAATCATTTTTAAGCCAATGTAGTATATAATGGAAATAAAAAGATGATTGCATCAATCATTCTCAAGTCAAAAAGTGTCTCATTCAGTAGCTTAAAAATGATACTATTGTGGAAAAAATGACTTCAAGATAACTAAGCGATCAATTACTTGATCGAGTATGTACATAAAAAGCAAGATATATTAGAAATGTAAGCATATATTGCAGTAGAAAACCATCACCAAGGTTGAAGGCATCATCAAAACATAGGCATAAATAATTGTATGACTATGGTATGACTAGGACTATACTTTGCTTCAAACGTCTTTTTTTTGTCCTATACTATAATCTTTTTTGGCTTCTTGGTCCATTGAAAATTATAGCCACCTATGAACTGAAACAACCAAGAATAAAACCACAAATCACAAAACAACAAAGCAACAAATTTCTAAAACAAATTTTCTACAAATTGCAAAACACCAACATTTGACAGAAAACACTAACATAGCAAACAACATACACTATATACTACAACATCACAACAACAATACAACATGGCACAAGTGCACAACACAACTCATCAAAATAACGACACATCTTAACAACACAATGAAAGTACAAAATACAACAATATAACTCTAAAAAAGACAATACTACAAAACTATACAATAAACCAAAAAAAATGTAAAACCAAACCATTACTTAAGAAAATTGGAGCTCAAACTAGAAGAAAAAATTGGAAGATGTTCATGAGTAAGAAAGAGACCAAGACTAAACATCCTTGTAATAGGGCTTAAACTTTGTAAAACCTAACTTGTAGCCAAAACTAAATCTAGGGAAAATCTTCAAGTAGGTAGAATAAAATAAAATATCACAATCCAAAGTAGGCTCCAAAAAGTGCCAAGATAAGACATTATGATGTAGATACAATAATTTTGAGCCAAAGGATCCAAGTATAATTCAAAAAATATATCCATATACGAAAGCACAAAGAGATGACATGATGTCTTGGTGCTAAACAAAATTTTCTCCAAGTTCTTTAAAATTCTGAGTTTTGAATATGAAGGCCCAACCTCACATGTGTCTATCCCAATTACAAAACAAACCAATATAATGTTAGTGAAGATGCACAAGGTGCCCTCATCTAAGGCCAATTGCTATCTATAACACCAACTCTTAAATTTTAAAAAAAGAGTCAAATCATGCTACAAACTAGTGAATATAAATGAGTGAGTGAGACAAGATCCAAAGTACAAATCTCAAAAAACTCTCGTGACCTTTGCCATTCCCATAAAGTGCAAGCACTTGAAGGTGAAGAGTTGTCCAAAAAACCCAAGAATAAAGCCTCCAAAACAATTGTCATAGTGAGAGAGGAAGAAACTAGGGCAAAAAAGCCACTATATGGTCACTAAATTGAATTTGGGAGGGATAGTGCATAGAAGTGGCTATAAAGTGGTGGAGCCACTTAATTAAGAGACCACATGTAATGTTAATTAAGCCTCATAAGAAGACACCCTAAGTAGAAGGGTGGGTGATACAGACTACCAAAAGAGGCAAAATATAAAATAAAAAACCCAAGTACCATTAGGTATGTTACATCAAGTGGTTGATGTGTTGATTTTTATAAACTCATAGAATATTTAGATATGAATTACCCATGTGGGTAAAAACGAAATCTCTAGAATACTCTACAATTTAAGAAAATAAAATAAAAATCAATATTAATGCATTTTTAGACATAGATAACCCATGTGGATTAAATAATATCTCTAGAATGCTTTATAATTTAAGAAAATAAAAATAAAAATAATATTAATGCATTTTTAGACAAAGATAATCCATGTAGGTTAAAATAATATCTCTAGAATGCTTTATAATTTCAGAAAATCATAATAATAAAATAAAATTGATGCACCTTAGTAAAATAGAAAAGATTATGTAGGACTCACAAGTGAGATCTATTACATAAAATGGGACAAATGGGTAGCTATAAAAAATATTTTGAGCTTAAAAAATAAAATAAAAGTTTATTGACCAAAGAAGAAACTAAGACTAAACATCCCTAAATAGGGCCACATCTTGTCACTACCTAATTTGCTACCCAGACAAAAATCCAAGTACATCTTTTGAAAAGTAACAATAAAATATACCTTGCTAAGTTATAGTTTGTACATGAAGTATAATATAAAGGCTAAGCAATTCATAAGTTGTCCATAAAATAGTATCAAGGTAGAATACTAATTTGGAACAAAAGATAACTAAATGTATTCTCCCAAGAGTAGCCAAATACAAATATCCATAAAATAGCACCATAGTGTGTATAAAAAAAAAGTGTTTGAAAAAGTGTCTTCATGCTTGAAACTGAAAAATGGAAGTCCAAGATCTAAAGGTTCAACCTCACCTGTACATGCCTCTCTCAATTACAAAACACACTAATGTCAAGTCAATGAAGATGCATGAGGTGTTTTTAGCTAAAAGCTAATTGTTATCTATCTCACAAATCTTATAAAACCAAAAAAGAGAATAAAATTGATACAACAGCAAACAAATGAGTATAAAGCAAATCACATCTTCTACAAAGAGTAAGTAAGCCAATGACCTTTGCCACTCCAAGTAAATATAAATGCTTGAAGTTGAAGAGTTTGTCCACAAACAAAGCCCACAAGGGTACACCACACAAAGCCTTCAAAGCTCCAAAGTTGAACTATCATAGTGAAAGAGAAGAAAAATGGGCCAAGAAGCCACTATAGATAGACTCACTAATTTAAAAATAGGAGGGAAAGCACTTAGGAATGGCCATTTAATGGGATAGTTGTTCCTAATTATTGAATTAAAAATAGAGGGAAATAGTTAGTATTAAATATCCATTTTTAGTAGGAGGGAGGGTGGTACATGTGACTTTAGTTAGGCTAATTGGGAAATCAAGTACTATGAGATGGGCCACGTTAGATGGTGGAAGTATAAGAGAAATAGTATCTATGGCATATCTAAGAAGAGATAACCAATGTTTTTAAATTGTCACCTATTATGCTTTATGTGGACATGGACTTGGAGCCATATCATGAGAGCATTGAACTATGAAGAAGCCCTTAAAAAAACATATATTAGAGACAAGTGTGTATGTATAAAAATATGAAATCATTTCAGAAAAATGTAAATTACATAACATGAAAAAACATGAAATGGAATAGAAGGCAATTAAAATGTGAGGCCCCTTAACCCCTAAAGCACCAAACTGCGTTTTTTGGCAACATAGCAATTTTGGGCAGCTCACTACAAATGGATTTTTATTTTTTTTCTTTGAAATTTTCACAAAACATGTGTCTAAAGAGTAGATTTAAGGCCCAACAATTTTCATAACTTTTGACTACATAGTGAAAAAGTTATTGTATGATATGTAGTTTTCTCTACTCGGCGGGTAGACCAGGTAGCAAAAAAAACTTCTTCAAAAATCACTTTCTTAAGAAATTAAAATTTGAAATTGTTTTTTTTAAAACTTGATCTAAGTGGAAAGCTTTGAATCATTCCATTTTGATTAATGAGTCAAAAGTTATGAGGATTTTTAGTTTGAGGTAGTTTTGGCTAGTTATAGAATCTCTACACTACAAAAAAAGTTTGAAATTCTTTATTTGATTCAATTTTTAATATTTTTGAAAAAAATAAAAACATTGGGTGTATATTGTTTAACACAACATTACAGCCATTGGGATTGTCTTCTTTTAACTCTATAAATAAATTGTTAATAATTTAGTATTTTGGCTCATTTTCTACTTCTTTCTACTTACTATTTTTTTCCTGTATGTTGTATAATTTCAAATGACCTGAAAATTTTCAAGCATGTAGCCAACTTTACTTGAAAAATGAACCTAAGGAATTACAATCATTTTGGACATTTTTCCACACAAATACGGTCTTTTGGAGTGCACCTGCCTAGATTTTCGCAATGGTAAAAAAATGATTTTTGTCACTTCAAACACTAATATCTTGCAATTTACGTGGCTGAAATTGCTAAAAGAATTTCCACATCTTTTTAAACTTGTTCTCTAAAATACCCTATAGTTACTTTTGTCCAAGAATGTTTTATTCTAAAAATTTGGTAGTTGTCTAAAAAATGATAGTTTTGAAGCGGTTTTGGTGAAAACATAGTCAAAAACTTGTAGGAGTTAAAAAGAAAGGTGTGGTATAACCCCATTAAAGGCTAAAAAGGTTTACCTTCATAAATTTTAGCACTTAGTAAAATTAATAGCCTAGTAAAAATACATAGGTTAAACGATTAGCTAAAGAAGAAGAAGAAAATGGATTAAGGATGCAGCAACTAACCTAAATTCTAACTATAAATAAGAGAGACAAAATCTCTATTTTTTTTACTTGTTGCAACTACAATCTACTATTGCCACCTCACTCCAAATACCCTAGATTATAGAAAGGAAACTACCATAAATTGTAGCAGCTAACTTAAAATCTAAGCCATCTATTTTTTTTATCAAGATGCGATTTAAGTTGTCTATTTGTTGTTAAGATACAATTTCATTTGTCCATCTCGTTCATTAAAGAAAAAACAATCTAAATTGTCCATCTCAATTGTCTATCTAAGCCATCCATCTAGTGGATGCCATTACCTTTGTTGCTCTATAAATTTGTTGCCTTTGTTGTTTCTAATGCATTTATCTACAAAGAATGACCTCTATCAATAATTGGAACTACAATGACATTGTAGTCATACTTGTCTGCTATTAAAACTATAGAATGACTCCAAATGAAGCATTATAGTCATTAGTAGAATAATTGCACAACCCAAAATATAGAGGCTAACCTAAAATTTGAACCTATATATTAATATTGTACTACCCCTTTGTTGTCTTCTAGTAATCTTGTCCTAAGTGTCTATAATGTCCTAAACCACAAAGAGTGTCTTTGAAATGACTAAGAAGTTGGATTGTTGTAGTCACACATATCCATCATTGCAACTCCTAAATGACTATGAAGGTTTTGTGGAAGTCATCAATAGAATGACTAGAAGACCATTCCACTTGACAAAATGAGATATCAATCTCAAACCTAAGAAAAAAACTACTACAACTAGAATTTACACATTGTCCATTGTCTTCAAAAAACAAAGTCATTTACAAGTCATTAGTTTCCCCATGCATAATTCTGCAACTCCCCTATCACTACACTCATACCTCATTAGTGTAGCTCACAACCTTCACAAAAAAAATTTGAAGGCCTCTTTTCTATTCTCATTCTCATTCTACCGCTATGTATTTGTCTTGAAAATCATTGTTGAATGACTATTATAGATAGCAAAGTCTATTTTTGCACCAATTCCAACAATTGTAGAGACTTTTCAATCTCTACAAAGAAACAATCATTGTTAAAGTGGTTACAAAATATGTAGTTTTCTACTAGTGTTTGTGAAAACTATAAACCAAAAATTGCATAATTTAACCCACAAGCTTTTACAACTCCAATCCTAAAAGATTTATCACAAAGGATTTATAGATTTCAAGATTGATGATATAAACTATTGGATTGATCCTTCAATTTTACTTTAATCTTTTGAATCATATTGTCCCTTCAATCACAACATCAATCCAATCCAAATTGACAATATTCCTTCAATGTCAAGAACCGTATGTCCTACAATTGCTTTTTTGGTAATGTCAAAAAGTCCTCAACAAGGAGGGGTGCATGGGCTTTGTTTTGTGGCATTTCAACTTACAGTGTGAAAATGATGGATTTTTGGATTATTCTTGAATCTTAAATTATGTTAAACTGTTTATCTTTTAGACTATATATTATTTATTCTTATTCTTAGTACAATTGAAAAGATACCTTCAAGGTGTCATGCGTGGGCTTTATTTTGTAACATTTGAATTTATGGTGTAAAAGTTATTGACTTTTGAGTTGTTTTTTAATTTTTTAATTTTTTTTAATTATATATCTTTTGAATGGTGTGTAAATTGGTCACATTCTTGGTACCATTGGAAAGATCTCCGCGTGGAAGGATGTGTAGGCTCTATTTAACAACATTTGGACTTACACCATGAAAATTATGAATTTTAGAATTGTTTTATGGATCTTTTGTTCAATTCTTTGTCATATTCCTTTTGCTTTTGGCTTACACTTTCATTATCTCTTACTTCATATCATTTTTCATATTATATATTAATTTTTACTTTATCTTATCTATAACTTTGTTAGAATACTATTGACCTTAGTAGTATATAAAGCGAGTATAAAAAGAGACATTTAGACATGTTAATCAAGGCACTTTGTTTTGGTTTGAGGCATTCCAACTCATAGTAGAAAAGATATTGAATTTCAAAGTTTTTATGAATTAAGAAAAATTAAGAATTTTTATTTTTATTTTTGTTTGGATTGTGGCAATGGCTAAAAGGACACTAATTGTAGTTGAAGTAAAGTGTTGGGGATCAATCAATAAACTATTCCCCTATATATACAAAGGGATGTGAAAAGGTTTGTGAAACCTAGTTTTGTTGAGAATCCTAATTGTAGAAAAAGGAGAATTAGAAACAAAGCTATTCGGGTGTCCCACAATGCTAAGATCCGTCGCCATCTTTGGCATCAGTCTGGAAGAATAGTAATGTGGGTTTACATTTAAGGATAGATTTATTCTTCATTGTTTTTAGCATAAAGAAATGAGGGGGGTAGGTGGGTGACTTGATTGTAAGCCCAAGGTTGGTGTTTGGAAAACAAATCTATGACTAGATGTGTTGTAAGAAATTTTGGTGTCTAGAATATTACAATGCAATGAGCTATTTTAAGTGGGTGTTGAATTGTTGTCCATTGCCACCGTCAAATTTGAGTTTGACCATCAGTATTTGTGGGTGATTGCAATTGTAATCTAGTTTGTGGAACTAAAGGATCAAAGTTGTCTTTTAATATTCAACATTGGTCTACTGCAATTCCAACAATTGTGGTAACAAATCCTATAGTTTAGGAATTAATCTTCAAATAGGCTAGATCAGATGTTGTAACAATGATTTTTTCTTACAATCTTTTTGAAAGCTTATAATAGAATTCTATTTGTAGGCTTATTTATATGTTAAATTAGGTTGTTTGATTTTTTTTGTTTGATAGTTACAATGAGATATAAGAAATTATAAGTCCACCAACTACATTCTTAGTATAGTTAAAAAGCTCTTCACAAGGAGGGGTATATGGACTTTGTTGCATGATATTTGGATCCACAATGTCCAAATTGTAGATTTTAGGATTATTTTAAAATTAAAAAATTCAATCATCTTTTATTTTCAAAAAACCGCAACTCTTATATACATTCATTGTATATAAGTAACTCTTATATACATTACTTGCACTCCTTTGTATGTAAAACTTTCTATTTGTATTGAAAACGTAACCTCCCACATTGCAACAAACTAGGGGTGCATGGACTTTGTTTCATGGTGTTCAAACTCAAAATAGAAAGGATATTCAATATTCAATATTCTATTAACTAAAAATTAAAAAGATAATTGTACTTTAATTTTTATACACTGAGGCAATAACACAAGGCACACTACTTCATGCCTTAAGTTAAATGATTTGTTTTGTTTTATTTGTAACATTGACATTGAGATCTCTTGGACTGTATATTCGTGATAGCATTTCTGGTATTGTCAGAAAATCTTTAGCAAAGAACAAGCTATTTTCATGGCATTTGAACTTAGGCTAGGAAAATTATTGAATTTGATATTATTATGAATCACAAAATTAGAAAAATACTTTTATAACTAATTTGGTTATGCAATGGCCCATGGCAATCTAGTGAATAATATTGTGTAATTATGTGGTATATTCTGGGCACAACGTCACTTTATGGATTTTTCCTCAATGACATGTAGGCAATATACAACTTTGTTCACAATGCACATTTTAACTCAGTATTAAGGTAAGTGGTTAAGAAATCAACCATCTAAGAAAAAAGACTCATCTGAAGTTCAAGTTGTATGCCCAAACATTTTTTTGGCAAATGGAGGAAAGGAAAACATAGGTAAGGTAATTTTTTGGTAAATTTCTCATCCCAATTGAATAAGATACAATTTTTAGAAGGCAAAGGTGCATAGGGCACTATTTGTGCATATAGGGAGTAATAATGATCATTTGGGTTGTGGCTTTTAATGGAACAAGAGAGTCCAGAAATTGATTTTGAAGATGATGTAAGTGTTCAACAAAATTTTCACATGCACCAAAAGAGAGTCAAAAATCAAGCAAGTTCCTTTTGCAATTGTAGTTTGTTTAAAAAACAAATAAAAAAATGAGCAATACAATGTAAACTTGGCAAGTAATGACAATTTAATGATGCTTTATATGTCATCAATTTTTTTGTTCAAGCCATTCAGTCGCATGGTACTAAATAATACACTAGACATAATAGTTGTCCACATTCACTACTGACTATCTTGAAACCACTCACTTCTACAAACATTTTCTAAATTCAAAAAAGTTTATCCATTTTGCAAAGCATGAGCACTATTTTAGGTCCCTTTTTAGGGGCGGTGGAAAATGATTGCTAGCTCTATTTAAAAACTTCCTCTTGTAGATACAATACACACCAACCTCCAACTATCTTGAAATGCTCTAGGTTTTTTTTACCTTCTTAGAATTTGCTTTAAATTGAACACAAAACCAACATTTTGATAAGTTTTATCAATTTTATTTGAATTATAATCATACAAATTTGAACTAGACATATTAGAGATTACATTAAAAAAATTACAAGAAAATTATGTATGGATTAAAAGAATATAATATTTAATCATGAGGGTGTTAAAATTGTAAACGTGATTCAAAATCTTTCACCCCTCTTTTCACATGTCAAATCTAAAAAAATTGGTCACCACAAGATATGAGGTTAAAGAGTATGATATGCATAACCCCACGTTTATGGCTTCTCAAAATCTATTTAGAAATCTTAAGATGAATTTTTGATGTGATTATTCCTCCAAACTTTGAGGCCCATTTTCAAGAATCCTTGACACTAGAAAATCAAGATTTGTAATATAATGGACACTCTTGCACAAAATCTTGAATAAAAAAATTCATGATTATTCACTTTCAAAATCAAAATTTTAATGCTATAATTAGACTTCAAAAATATTTCTTAAAAATATAAACTATTATTAATATCAACTTCATTATGATTTATTTTATTTCAATAGTATTGTCAAGTGAACACCAAAATTTGGTACTTCAAACATTTTAGGAGGTTAAGATGAGATGTTTGTTTTGTTTGCTATGTTGAGATTTTCTTGACCATGCATCTCAAAGTTGCATTATTGATATCATTGGAAAGCTCTCTATAAAGACGGGTGTATAGAATTTGTTTAATGGAATATCAACTTATGGATGAAAATTGATTGAATTTCAAAATTTTAAGAATTTCAAAATTAAAAGTAAATTTTTTATTTTATTTCAGTTGTAGCAATGATATAAGGCACATTTTTATACTTTAGGTTAGGTTGTTTTGTTTTATATAAATTGTAATATAAGAAATTGTAAAGTGTCCATAAGCATTCTTAGTACTATTAGAAAACTCTTTGCAAAGAAGGATGCATAAAGTTTGTTTCATTGCATTTGGACATACAATATAAAAGTTATTGGAATTTAAAGTTTTCATGAATTGAAAAATTAAACTAGACTATCTTTTATTTGGGAGAAAGCATAATTCTTGCATTGCAAGTCCAAACACCACAGAACAAAATAGTAGAAGGAATTTGAAGGCATTAGAAGACTCTAAGTTTGTGGACCGTGGGAATTGATCTACATCAATAGTATGAAGAGGTTAAGACAATGCAATGTCATATATTTAGTTATTTAATTAATTATTAATTTTTTGTTTTAGTTTTTAATTTTTTTTAAATTAAAAAAAATTAAAAAAATTAAGGCTTCAAGGGCTAGTTTGCAATTCTTGGACAGTACGACAAATAATAAGGGAAATAGCCATGAAGGACCCTCTTTTGCCCTCAAATCCCTTCTAATGCCTTTGCACTCTTTTATACATATAGCTTTTTATTCATATCAAGAACTCAACATTTTACACTACAGTAAAGCCCCTTGCACTCTTTCATTAGTATTTATTGTATGAAAGGTATTGAATTTCAGAATTATTATATGAATAAAAAAATAAAAAAATAATTTTTATTTTTTATTTTGACTATGGCTACTATATATGTATATTAGTCTATACCTTAAATAAAATTGTTGGTTTTGTTTAGTTTGATAGATTGAGATCTAAGAAACCAGTAAGGCATTTGACGATGTTCTTGGTATTACTTGAAAGCTCTTTGCAAAGAGGGATGCACAAGGACTTTGTTTTGTAGTCTTTGGACCAAAGTTGTGAAAGTTATTGAGTTTCAAAGTTTTCATGAAAATTGAGTTAAATAATCTTTCAATTAGCAAAAACTATAATTTTTACAATATTTATCCAAATGCTACAAAACAAAGCTTTTGTGCTCTTTTGTGCATAAAGCTTTCTATTTATACCAAGAACACAACTTTTTACAAGATAGTTTGAAAGTTATTGAATTTCAATGTTTTAATGAATTAAAAAATTATTTTTACTTTGATTTTGGTTGTAGCCACAATACAAGGCACACTAGTCTATACTTCAAATTAGGTTGTTTGTTTTACTTGATACATTGAAATCTAACTAACCATTAGGCATTTGATGGCATTCTTGGTACTGTTAGAAAGCTCTTTATAAAGAGAGGTGCACACATATTGTTTTGTAGCTTTTGGACCTATAGTTTGAAAGTTCTTGAATTCTAAAGTTTTCATGGATTCAAAAATTGAATCAACTTATCTTTATTTTTGAAAAACAAAACATTCACATCACATATCCAAATATTATGAAATAAAGCCCATACAATCTTTTGTGCATAGAGCTTTCTATTTGTATCAAGAATGCACTTCTTACATTACAAGAAAGCCCTTGCATTCCTTTGTGTTCAAAGTTTCCTAAAGGATATTGAATTTCAAAGGTTATATATATAAATAATTAAAATTAGAAAATTACTTTTTGATTGTAGATATGGTACAAGGTGCACTAATCCATACCTCAAATTAAATTTTTTTTTTGTCAAGAGATCTCTTGGATTATGAATTCCCCTATTGCATTCATCTTATTGTTGGAAAATTCTCTGCAAGGAAGGATGCATAGTCTTTGCTTTGTAAGATTCCAATTTGTGGTATGAAAGTTATTGAGTTTCAAAATTTCGTGAATTAAAAAACTATTTTTATTTTTATTTTGGCTATTGCAATGGCACAAGGTACAATAGGATACATTAGAATGTAGATGCCTTAAAATTGTGGGATATTAGAGTTAAGCATAAATGCTGAACCAAGAGCCAGAGTTTAGGAAAAATACAGGACCAAACTCCTTGGAGCACCAAAACTGAGGTCTAAAGGAGTTTGGTGCCATCTTTCATTTCTACTATTCTCAATTATACCTTTCTCTCACACCCTTGTTTCAAACTTGAGTTCCTTTATACTTAACTCCATTATTTTTTCATTTTTTTTTCATTTTCAAAGAAAAAAATCAAAATTTTAATTTTTTCAGGCATTTTCTGGATCCAAATTTAATTAATTTCTTGGCATTGTGTGGATTGAGAACCGATCTGTTAGTTACTGGTACCCCTCGGACTGGAGCAAACCCGTGCCTCGGCAGGGCATCAATACTTGCATGAACCGAAGGCAGAGTTTACCCAATCAGTTCTCCCTCGGGGAATCGGTGCCCCCGATACCCGGGACCCTGAGAATTTGTGCGCGGGTACAATGATACACGGGGCAGCTGTGCTTTGCGCACTGGGACCGACGCTGCTCTCTCCGTGAGTGCTGCTGCTGTGTCTTGGCGTTGCTTTTGCGTGTTTGGCCTTCAATTGTCGGAGTGATTATTGCGACAACTGGAAGTGGAAGCAATCCTTGAAGCTCTGAAACCCTAGAGAGCGGCAGCCATGATGGACATGCAAGAAGGCGACGATGTTGCACTGGTACCCAAGGAGCCGGTCCTTGCGCCTGCTCCTGCCGCAGCAGCAACGTCGTCGAGTGGCGGGGGCGGGGGCGGTTGGGGCTGGGGCTCGTGGAAGTCCTCCGCCTTTTCCGTCTTGAACGAGATCCAGCAGGCGGCTGCTGATGCTGCTGAGGAGATTCAGAAAAATGTGAGTCTGATGTGGGGCTGTCTGTTCTTTGCGTAGTTTTTTAGGGGAGAGTGTTTTGTTAGGGCGGGGTTTGTGTTGATGATGCTGAAGAGAGAGAGAGAGAGAGCGATATCCAGGGGAGAGCGAGATTGTGTCAACGTTCTGGAGTAATCGATTGTCGTGCAATCGCGGCTAGGCTGGAGGCGTTCAGAAAGATTGCGTTGTTGTTTTCAAGAAGCGTTGCTGGATTGTGGTGATTTTTTTATACTCAATTGCTCCCTGTGGTAATCGAAAACTTTTTTTTCGCGATGTTGTAAAGGCAGCGTTCACTCTCTTAGATTAGGTCTTGGATATGGAAATGTGAGTAGTCTCAATGGTTTTTATGGGCCTAATGTCGGGGTTCATATAAATTACGTTGAATGCGAAAGGTATTGCGAGACGTAGCAGCTTTCATTTGAAACAAACTCGTTAATTTTTTCCTCCTAGTTGTTAGGGCGTCCGGTAGGAAGCTACGACAAGTGGTTTTCATACTGCTTGATATAATTTTCTGTTCTGCAGCCTGTTTGACACACAACTTTTAAGCTTCCCTGTATCGTATATTAACTGGAAATATATTAGTCCTTGCAGAATTTTGAGAATTCAAAGAAAGCCTCGAGTGCTGCAAAGGGCTTCAAGAAAATTAATCTATTACCGCATTAGAGTAGTCAGATATGAGAATGGTTTAGTCAGTATAGCGTAAACCATGTCTTATATTACATGGAGTACAATAAGGTCTTTCTTGTGCCTCAGCCATGAATAGCGGATTCATCATAATTACATGGTGCAAGAATGCCTACACGATGAAAGATAGGCAAGTTCTATCTTATGGACTGCAGAGATACTCATGTAAGTCTTGGACCACGTTCTCAATAGGTTTATGGTGACTCTATGCCTTATTTGTACTTGGAGAACCTTTGTATTCATATTGAATATATTGGAACAAATGGAAGTCTTTTTCAGCAGGTCATTTCCTTGCTTTCAGTCCGACTGTTCGCCTTGGTATGTTGTGAAAATCATCAGTGATCTAAAATCAGGGTAAACTGGTACTCCTCTTCAATTATATACTGGTATATTGTTCTGCTTTAGCTTATCTTGCTTTTCAATCGCTTGAGATTCACTTCTAATATCGTGGAATTATCTTTTTTTTGTCTTCTAGGCTGTCTTTCTGCTCCCCTTCGTCGCTCATGGATACAAGTCTCACATTTCGGGTCCTTCAGTTTTTTACGATGATTTAAATTTTCAGGCTTGTCGTTGCAGGCAGCAGCAGCAGCGAAGGGCATTGCAGATCTGCAGCAGACCGTAATGGATGATGCACTGGCAGATAGTAAGGAAGTTAACTCTCTCAAGGAAGAGAATAAGGAGATCGAGAGTGCTGACCCTGAGGAAGCCACTGAAGAAGATGCTCGGCGCAAGGCTTCTTTGCAGAAACTGGAGACTGCAAGCGAAGACTCTTTTCTAGGACAGGTCTGCAAGGATTGCGCTGATGATATTTTCTGCTTTAATTTCAGGTGTTCATGTCTCAGGAAGGTATGCAAAGTCGGGATGTGCTCATCATCTTTTTCTCTTTGATTGTGCTCAATGCAGGGTCTAAAGGTGTTGGATGACTCTGTTGATAACCTGACTACGGGTGCATGGCAAGCGCTAGGGAATGCATGGAAGGGGAGTGTCAACCTGGTGCAAAAGTAAGTTCACAAGCATAGGGCTTGAAGTCATAAAATAAGTGGAATAGGATAATTTTTGCACTGTAGGGCTCAATTGGCCAGGGAAGTAGTAACAGACTGAAAATGTTATGGGATGCAGGTTGGAGAGCACGACCTTAAATCAAGGCGGGGTTCTTCCACCAAATCTTCTCCAGGTGGGCATGGGCTGCTTGCTAGTTCAAACCGGTAGTATCACGCCCCAAGGGTCTTGGGAGAGGTTGTAACAACCTAGATCCAAGGTAGTAGGATGTGTCGTAGTTGCATGCAAATTAAAGGTTCCTACCACCGCCACTATTTCTAAGGCCTATCCTTGATCACTCGTGACATATACAATTTGAGAATTGAAGGTTAGGGATGGACTCATTGGATTTGACTGGGAGAAACATTTGATTTGATTCCCAAATTGCAACAAATGCCCCCAAAATTTGCAATATTTGTATAGTGAGACTACTTTTTTAACACGCACCCCAGGGCAGTGTGATTCAGATAACGTTGTAAGTCAATAATTATGGAAATGTTCGAATCCCAACACATCGCAGTATATTGATTTGAGTCAACGAGTACTTCAGACCCTTCGGTTCTAATTCACGAATCTAACCTACCATTTATTATCTCTGATTCCAGAGTGGCAGAGAGCTTACTGTTAAGGGCATACGTGCCTTGGAGTATGTTGGTAGGGAGACATTGGACATTTTGGCATCTGAGACGGGCTTTGATCTTGAAACGGACGAGAAAAAGCCTGAAGAGGAGACCACTGGAGAAGTGGAGAGCTACACCGAGGACGTTACTTTTGACCGCTGCTTTTACATATATGGCGGACCAGAACATATGGAGGTTAATGCTCTATACTCCTAAAAGTCTCTTACACATTCGTTTCTTTTTCTCATGTTTTGGTGTACTAGGAATTAGAGCGATCTGGTTTAAGTGATATGAACTACTCGGATGTAAGGATTTCCAAGATCATGGTCTTGATAAGAACCAACCATAGTCTTTCAGACTCCATGTTGGTCTAAGTGCTACATTCCTTTGATTTTCGTTGTCGCTAAGTTAGATTTTTGACGTTTTTAGGAGTTGGAAGAGTTATCCAATCACTACACATTATTGTGTAACCGAGCAAAGGCAAAGTTATCAGGCGAGGATCGAACTGCTTTTGAATCGCAATTGAAGCAGCTGCAACAAGTTTTGTCATTCAACGGGGATACTGAGATTAGTTCACCAGATTCTGGCAAGGGCAAGAAAGTTGCTGGTGCTTCTCACAACGGAAATGAGATTCGTGCTCTTCGCGAATCAAGTGTCAGCCAAGCTGCAGAGATGGCTACTGGGTAATTCTGCTCTTTGAGTCTGTTGCAGATCTTGTCGACATGTGGAAGCTCTAATTCTCCTGATCATAGCCTTAGTTTTGCAACTATTTAGATGTAGCTGCAATCTTAGGTTCTAAGCCTGGCAGCACTGTTGCAGTTTTGCAGCAACACTGAGCGGATTGGCAATGTCAGAGGTCGTGCAGAAATCAAATGATCGACTGGACGCTATTAAGGCAGATAGCATTCACGTAAGCATTTTTCCTTTTCTTCTGCATGTCACCTTGAGTTGTTGTGCAGGGTGAAAGCTTCTTCCGACGTACATGACATGATCATAGGTGAAGATTTATTAGTCCGCTATTGAGTTTTTTGCGTGTTCTTCACGTGCGGGTGACGTCCAGCGCAACAGCTTTGAATGGACTGATAAGGCGCACAGTTGCGTGGGACTCACTCTTTGGTCATTTGATATGAAAAAATTGCTGACAACGGCAATTCTCTGAATGACAGAGGCTCTCGGAGCTTTGCACTTTGTGCATCGGGCATTTGCTACTGCTTGGGAAACTGGTTCTTACACGTGAAAAAGAGGCCGAGGGCATGGATTGGTCCGAGAATTGTGTGGCCCGGGGCCAAGCGATCAAAGCACGTGCATGCGCTATGACAGCTGATATTGAAGCTGTGTCTGATAGCTTTGTTACAGGCATGTCTTCTAGCTTGGAACTTCTTTTCTGCTTAAGCATCCCCATCACATAATTAGATATTGTCTTGTAATTAAAATTTAAGGTCCAATCTGGAATAAGAAAAGAAGTTGAATTTTATACTTATTTGAATTTATCATCGTGAACATCAATGACACTGGTATGTGGTTTGCTCTACTATTACTGACAAAAGCTGTGTTATCAGCTGTTGGAGATGTAGCAGCTGCGTTTCAAGCTGCTATTAAGAGTGAAATTCGCATTGCTAAAGAAGGGGATGAGGAAGATGTAAGGCAGGGGCTGCAAAAAGGAGGTTCAATTGAAGATAGGGCTCAAGCTTTGAACAGCGATATACAAGAAGTCGCAAGCATTGCAGTCGAGAAAGTTCATGACGGCCTCCAGTTTCTTACATATGTAGTGCTCTCCACATCCTTGAAAAAGTAACCAGCAGTCGGCGCTTGGGCATCTCAGCCACTTTGTTCATGCATTATTCTTCAATAGTTTATGAGAGTCGAGCTGAAGGCATCATGTTGCACAGAACTGACAGTAAGAGGGTTGTCTTTTGATTTTTTGATTTTTGATTTGTTCCACTTGTTCAATAGTTGTTTATTACGAACTCCTGTCCTTTGTAATTATGCAAATTTAGTTTGTTTCAGAGGCTGTGGTACTCTGCCTTTTAGATGACTTAGGTCTATTCATTTCTGCTGTTAAGGTTGCGACAGTTAAGAAAGCAAAGGACGGAGGGTCAATCTTCTTCTTAATTTGCTTACCTTGACAGATGGTCAATCTTAATTTCAATTGTGATGAGCGACGCTGGCCCTTGACTTGAGGAATGTCCAGTGCAGATAAACAGATGAAAGTGTTATAAAGTGGAATGTGTGCAGTGTTATATTGGAAATTGTCTTGTCACGATTTTGAATTGGTGATGATTGTCGCACACCTTCATTGTATTGTATGTATGGACACAATGAACTAGTTATTAGTTTTCGAAGTTGAACTTTCACTTTGCGCTGTATCATGTGTTTGATTTGTGTAGCCAATTAATCCCTAAATGCTTTAGGCACCAAAATCTTGGTGTCAACAACACTTTGAAGAGAAATCAAACTTGACTAAGTTACTGTTTTTAGTATTTTACATCTTAGAAAAACTCTTCCTGAAGACTACTTTTCTCATCCAAAATCTCGTTTTGAAAATGACTGATAATAATTTTTTTATTCAAGATTTTGTGCAAGGGTGTCCATGGCAAATCTTGATCTTGGAGAAAAATTCACATAGTATAAAAAATCTGTAGGTCAAGTTTTGAGAAGCCATAAATTGATTGGGATTATGCATGTTATGCCTTATAACTTCATATTTTTTTGGTGACCAATTTTTTCAATTTGATATGTAAAAAGAAGATTGAGGCTTCAAATTACATTCACAATGTTAACACCCTCATAATCAAACATTATAATCTTCAATCTATAAGTGATATTGTTTTCTTTTCTTTTCCCATGTGATCTCTAATATGTCCAATACAAATTTGTGTGTTTACAATTCCCAAAAAAAATTGATAAAACTTATCAAAATCTTGGCATTATGTTCAATTTAGATCAAATTCAAAGAAGTTAAAAAATTAAAGGCATTGAAGATCTAGGGATTAATGGTGCTTCCTTAGTCCCCAAATTAAATGTATTATTTCATGAGAGTCCATGAGATTGACTATACTTCAATTTTCTTACATTTAGAGGTTTGGGGTTTAAGAAAATACAATTTAGACTTTAAAACCTAAAGGTCTAAACAATGTAGCAATTTTGGCAATGTAGCAATTTTGGAAAGCTTGCTACAAATAGAATTCTTTTTTTTCTTTGAAATTGTCACACATATAGTTGAAGAATAGCATTATGGCACAACAATTTTCATATCTTTTGACTACATATTAAAAAAATTACTATGTAATATGTAATTTCCATTACTCAATAAGTAGACTTGGCAATTCAAGAAAATTCTTTAAAAAACACTTTCATAAGAAATTTTAAAAAAATAGGTTTTCTAGATTTATATATACAACCAAAACTTTGAATCTTTCCATTTTGTTTAATGAAATGAAAGTTATGAAGAATTTTAGTTTGTGGATAGATATAGATCTCTATACTAAAATAAAATTTGAAATCCCTTATTTAACTCAATTTTCAATATTTCTGATTAAAAAAATCCAAACATTGCATGTAGATTGTTTACTACAACATTACAACCATTGGAATTAGCATTTTTCATTTTCATAACTAAATTTTTAACAATTTTGTATTTTGAATCATTCACTACTTTTTGTTGCTTACTACTTTCTTCAAGGATGGATATGAAATGCTTTTTGTTCAAGATTTTTTATATGTATTCCCAATTTAATTTTTGAAGATATTATAGCCAACATCAAGAATTAAGATCTATACATTTTTGTGTAAAAAGTTTGAAAGATGAAACCTCAGTATTTGGAAACAGTCACTACAAGAGAAAACTATGTCCTAATTGACAATAAAAGTGATAGAATTTTGTCAATTTTTCTATAGATTCGGACATGAAATACACGTCTGCAAGTCTTTTTTTTTCACTCCTTTACTACCATGGATTTCTTTTGACACGTCACTTAATTAAAAAATTAATTAATTATCCAAAGATTTAATAAAATAATTGAAATAATAGCAAAAAAGAATTTAGATGAAATTTTATTGGATGAATGATAAATGTTTAGATGAATATTTTTGAATTAATAAACTTTTATTATTTTCAAAAGTATACGAACTATTTGTAATTGTGAAGTGAATGGGGAAGGAAAGCTCTCTATATATACATATGGAGGTAAGAGCACGGTTAATCCATGTGGGATATGTGCATTTATGAAGTTAAAAGAGCTCATAGTCAAGTTAGAAACCCGTAATTTGGTATTAAAACTAAGATTTCAGACCTCAATCAGGCATAGAAGAATGTCTTTTTACAAAAAACTTTGAACTAATAATAGTTAGAATATAAAATAGAGTTTCAAGTACAAAAAACCGTTTGACATTTAAAGCTATCAATCAAAAGTTATGGACAGATTTCAAAGAGAAAATTTGGAAAAATGTAAAAAGAGCAATTTCAAACACCTCTTTGAAATTTCATAACTTTTGATTGGAAACTTGAACTATGAAACGAATTTTTTTGAATGAAACTTCAATTAATAATCTAACTAGCTTTAGTTCAAAGTTTTTTACAAAAACACATTCTACTATGCCTAAATGAGGTATGAAGTCCTACTTTTAATATAATTCCTATTTCTAACTTAGTGCTTAGTAAAATAATTATTTTTATACGGTGTAGAAGTCTACAAAGTGAGCTTCCTTTTGTATGCATTTTGAAACATGTAAAAAATGACATTAAGGGATTTTTGAGGCCATTAGAAGACTGCGGATTCCTGGACTGCAAGAATGCAGTTTCTACCACGTGAAAATGAATCCTACGTGGTTGAGAGAGTGCCACGTCATTAAATATAATTTTTTTTGAAAAAATAAATTTAGGGGTATTTTTTTCATATTTCAGGACCTCCAATTTTTTTTTGAGTAAATGTTGGTCTGATAGCGACCAACAATTACGAGAATAATTTCGGGGAATAGCCCTAAAACGGCCCTTTGGAGACCTCAAATCCCCTCTAATGTTTTGGTGAGTTTTTGGTGAATGGCCATTTCTATAAAGTTTTTTGCAAAAGAAAATTTTTTATTGTATTTTTAAAAGTTTTTTCCTATTTTTTTCTAATTAAAACATCATTGTATGTATTTTCTTGGGGTTTGGCATTTTTCAAGGTCTTCTATTTCGAGATTTTTTTAACAATTTTTCTTTGGTGGTTTTCTTCACCTTAAAGGTATATACATTAGTTGAATAGTACAAATGTTTCTTGCATCCACCCGCCTTGTTGACAATTTTAGCCTTGCAATGTATTTTGGATTTTTAATAAAGGTTGTGGGCTATAGGACCAAAATTACAATGTAAGAGAGTCCAATAAATTCCGAATACACTTTGAGTTGACAAATTATGATAAGAACTATATAAAAAAATCATGCAATGTACTTCAATTGAATAATTGTAAATTTAGTTAGGAATGAGAAGAAAGAATTGAATTGAGTCTCATCTACCGGTATTTTTCTTTCTACTTTGGTGCATACTCTATTGAAGCATCTCTCCTTAAAGTGGTAGTCTTCATCTCTTCTTCAAGCCACAAGAATTTAATAGCTTCAAATATTCTGTTGACAATAGGCCTTTTCTCTCCACCCTAACATTTTTGTTAGTTGCCAATAATAATGGAGTCTAAAGTTTGCATAAGTGGACTCCTCAAATCAAGGCAACACACCATTTGGAAGATGCTAGGATTGGGGTTTACTATGGAGTTACAACAAGCCAATGAAAGTTTGCACATAAACTCTAGAAATACCAAGTTCCTTTTTTCCAATGCTAGTTTTTACATGCCACTTGAAAAACATGAATAACCCATTGTGCTACGTCCACACTCTATATCTTCTTGTAGGAGTCTCACTATTGCTTTCTATGGTAATGGTATTGAGCACAGGGTAGAACTTGTCAATGACATTGAAGTGACACATTGCTAATCAATTGATCTCTTTAATTAGATAGTGAAGACTCTAATTTTGCAAGATTTAAGTGATACAAGATTTGTGCATCTAATTTTGGATAGTTTGGCTTAAAAGTAGGTCATTTACATTGATGAGGAGTAGAATTGGGCTTAACAATGGCAAAAGACAATAACAAATTTATGAAAATAGATATGATTTAATTTTCAAATCTTGATTTTGCAAAGAAGCCTAGACAGTGAAGTACTTGATAAGGTTTATATGAGATTTTTATCCTATTTGCTACAATATTTAGACCCTAAATATTAAACTTATTGTTTACAAATTGTACAGCGCTTCAAAAGTTTGCAACAAATTAATGATGAACTTAATGGGAGATTATAGATTTGGCCTAATGACTAACTTAGGGCTCAATCTCTCATAGATCATATACTACAAAATGTTTTGCATAAGGTGGATTCTCCATCATGGTGAAGCCGCAGGCAACCTTGAAAGGCAAGCTAGCTTGTTGAATCACACTGCAAAATCTACTAGATACGAAACGTTCTCTTGCATTGAAGGTCAAGGGAAACTTTGAATCAAGTTAACTTAATCTCCCTAGGTGCCAATTCCGCAAGTGCTTGCCAATTATGCCAAATACAATGGCTCCAAAATAAGCAAAATTGGACAATAAGGCCTTTTATAGGATTTTACAGGTACTTCATAAACCCTTTTAGGAAGATTATATCCCAAGCTCCCCATCCTTGCTTAGGCTTGATTATTTACCTTGATCAAAGTCACATTTTTTGCCTAGTCATTTTGATAGGATCTAATTGGTGCCTTGCTAACTAATTTAAGATTCTCTTTTGATTTCTCAATTGCCTATAGCTCAAGGGGTGCCTGGGGAGATCATTCTTTGTAATTTTAAGTATACACGTGAGTTAAGAGAGTATTTAACATGGAGCTATTTACCTTCATTATAGTAATTAAGAAGATTGAATTTTTACATATAAAGATACTTAGGTCATATTTTTAATATCCTATGATTTTTTATAAATTCAGTCATATGGTTTTCATCGTTGGGCTATCTTATATACAAAACTTACATGTCTAATTTTTTCATACCCATAAACAATACACACCATAAAACTAGTGTCTTACACATACACTCTTTTGTTTTATATATGCACTACTTGTATTGTAGTACAACTTCAAATGATAAATAAAAATGTAAAATACAACATTAGTTTTCAATATTTCTAAATTCTATGTCATGTATTCTAAAAAATCTAATATGGTGAATAACAAACAATGTCATAAAAACATTAAATATAGTTATGATGTTGAATTAAGAAAATCAACAATACTAGCAATCACTACAAGAGAAAGGGGTGTTTTAAGTATAGTTCTAATAGTATAATCTTTTAAGTAATGACCTTTAAGTAAGGTTTTTAGTAAAATTTTACTAAAAAAACAGTCTTTTCAATAAAATTTTTACTTAAAGGTCATTACTTAAAAGACTATACTACTAAGACTATATTTAAAACACCCCTTTTTCTTGTAGTGAATATAACATGAATAACATGAGAAATTGATACTCGAAAAACAGTGTAGATTAAGACAAGAATATGACCTCTACTATAACATAGAGACCATATATTTTATCTATACATATGCATTTGCAATGGTTTTGAGTTTAGAATCAAAAAATAAAAGAGTGTTTATAAAATACTAGGAAAAAAAAGATGATTCTAAACATTTACAATCACATGTACAAGTAGTTGAGGCAAATCTAGAGTTTATAGTGTTAAAGCATCGAAAAGATTCTATGCAATTGTTGTAAATCAACAACTTCTATATATTAGTAGTTCTTGTTGATAAGTAGCTCCACCAAAAATAACTCCTCCAAGGCTCTAATCTATAGATTGACAATTGTTGTAGATGGTACAATTTCATTGTAAATTTGTAGCTCAATTCTTATCTTGGAACAATAGATTCTTACATATTGTCACATAGTTGGCATACTTATGAAAGAATTGGTATGTATACATTGAAATTATTTGACAGCTACAAGAAATCTCCTAAAAGAAATCCCTAGATTTACTAGATTGTATAGGTTTAATCATTCACTTAAGAAAGTTTGTCCACATCTATACTCATTGTACTACAAATTTTTTTGTATAGACCCTATTTGTAAAGGCTATTTTATTAATAAAATTTCCTACTAAATGATGTTTTTACATAGCCTAATTTATATATAATAGAGTATGTGGCATTTCAAGGACCCTATAGTAGCCCTACATATAATATAAAAGTTATCCCTTTCGAATTAAATGGACTCTATCTTTTAACTCACGTAGTTTTCTAAAAATTGAGAGTAATCTCCCCTAGGTAGATTACTGTATGCATATTTGTTGTAGCCACTCAGGTTCAATAGAGTAGCATATTGTACCACCTGATTAGCTGACTGGTTTTTCCATCAGCTAGTCATTTCGTTTGTATTATAACTAAAGTTTTATGTAGGGCTCCTGGGGGGAATTATCCCTCCTCTAATAGGGAAGGTATCCCCCTGATTAACAATGTTATGTACCATATGTGTAGGTTAGTTTTGTAAAAAACTCAGGAAAATTTGGAAGATGTCAAAATTTTAAAAATAATTAGGAGTGTCCTCATAAAGTGTTGAAAATGAAAAAATTTCTATTTGCTTGCCAAATTGTCGAATTGACAAAAGTAATATATTTTGGTATAAACTTGCTAAAATAAACCTACATGTAAGGTAGGAGGTCCATAAAGTGCCCACTTAAGAGCTACAAATGAATATGGGGAGGGCAGACTACATTGAAATTAATCTTTCAATAAATTTTACTTGAAAGACAAATAGAATTGACATTGAACTCAAGTTGTTTCATATTTTTTGGTGTTTGGTGATTTCAATTATGAATTTTGGAAGTTAGAATATAATTGTCACTAGAAGCGTCCACCTCCTAAAAAAGTGCTCTACTTGTATATTGCAAATACAACAAGGAAAAAATATACAAATAGAGTATATTTTGGAAAGTAGATGCTTTTAGAAACCAAATTCCTATAGACTTCCTACCTTACATAAATGCCAAACTAAGGGATTATAAGGACTAGAAGGTATCCTTGACATTTTATTGGGTGTGATCACAAGAGATGGAAGTCCAAAAAACAAATAGTAATGACACTTTGCATTATCTTAGTATGAGCCTAAAGGACAACATAAATGGATCATATCTATTTAATATTGGATTTGACATTGAACTAAAAGATCAATTAATCCCTAAAGGACCAAACTGCATTTTTTTTGTAACATAGCGATTTTGGGCAGCTCACCACAAATGGAGTTTTTACTTTTTTTCATTGAAATTTTCTCAAAAATTATGCCCAAGGAGTAGCTTTAAGGCCCAACAATTTTCATAACATTTGACTACATAGTTAAAAAGTTATTGCATGATATGTGATTTCCTTTGAACTTTGGGCTGCCTGGGCAGTTCAAAAAACTTCTTTACAAATAACTTTTTGGAAAATGAAAATTTGAAATTGGTTCTTTAGAATTTTTTGTATACAAAAAGCTTTGAATCATTTCATTTGGACTTATGAAGTGAAAGCTATGAGGAATTTTAGTTTGTGGGTAGGTATGGACTCTTCAAAAACCATATCTACCCACAAACTAAAATTCCTCATAACTTTCACTTCATAAGTCCAAATGGAATGATTCAAAGCTTCCCGAATACACAAAATTCTAAAGAACCAATTTCAAATTTTCATTTTTCTAAAAAGTCATTTGTAAAGAAGTTTTTTGAGCTGCCCAGGCTGCCCAAAGTTCAATGGAAATCACATATCATGCAATAACTTTTTAACTACGTAGTCAAATGTTATGAAAATTGTTGGGCCTTAAAGCTACTCCTTGGGTTTAAGTTGTGTGAAAATTTCAATGAAAAAAAGTAAAAGCTCCATTCATGGTGAGCTACCCAAAATTGCTATGTTGCAAAAAAAATGCAGTTTGGTCCTTTAGGGGTTAAAGAAATAAGATCTATAGTAGTGAGATTTCCACATGTCATTGTCTCCTAGAATTCCATTGGCCTATATAAAAGAAGTGGTAAGAAAAAAAGCTTCTTGAAACTAGCATTGCATTATCTACTTTGGCTATGTGGGATTCTTAGTGGATTTCTCATCCATGAGAAATAGTATGGACTTTGATTGAAGTATAAATTGAAGTTGGACTACTATCTATTACTTTTCAATGAATCACTGCTTTGAAAATTTAAGATATTCTTTGGTTTGACTTTGGTGTAAATAGTACTCTAGTACTCTCTTTCAATGACAAATAGTTTGAAATTGTGTAATATTTAAAATTCACTTGTAAATTTGTTAAATTGAAATATATAATATTTCAATTCAAAAATTCAAATTTATTGAAAGTTGAAGTTTTTAAATTTTTTAAATTTAAATTTGGTATTTTATTAATATATTAAAGTTTTCAATATTAACATTGTTATTTTAAATTTTAAAAAAATGAAAATGAAAAATTTGTAGTAATTTTTATTAAATGGGTCAAATTAGTCTATTAGAAATAAATTCTAGGAAACTTAGTATACTCATCTAGTTAAATATTTTATTGCTAAAATCATCATAATAAACACAAAACAATATGGAATGAATTACATTCTTGAAGTTCATCTTATTCAAGCAACCAATATATTATAAACTTTGGCAGTTTATGTATTGTCTAGTAAATTTTTGTTGAAAATCAACTTAAAGGTCATTATTTGTAATCTTATGCCTAGGATTATATTTAACAACTCACTTAAAATAACCCATTCTCTTGTAGTGAATAATTAAGTGAAGGTTCATGTAGATGAGCATGTTATTTTATGCATGTAGAAACTTGAATTGATTAAAGACACAAATACCACTAGTATGATGATTTGTTGATTGAAAATAAATTTATTTAATAGATTTCATTATATATTGCCAATGATTAATTGATTGAAAATCCAATAATTTGAAAAATATCAACCTAAATGATCATGGATCTTTTAACCTCTAGAAGACCAAGGCCATATTTCTATCAAAAAAAGGCTTCAAATTGCCATTCTTGTTGTGTTTATTCAAGAAACTAAAACATATTATTTAAAAAAAATTAACACTAGTATCTTATATTTTACTTGTTTGAGGTCATGTAGTAAAAATTTCATAAAGTTTGACTATATAGATTGCAAGATATTAGCATTTAAAGTTGGAAAAAAAATATTGAACATTGCCATGCAATTTAAAATGACTTTGATTTTTATTTGTGGAAAGTTTTTGCACACAAGGCTTAAATGAAAAAAATTGTTGGAGAATTGAGTTGAAAGTTTAGGAAAAAAATTTAAAAAATGCTTGGTTTTCATTCTCTTAAAAGTTGTTAATGTAAAGTAGAAGTAGGTCCAAGATTGAAAGAAAAATTAAATTGTTAATAGCTCTAAAATGAGATTGAAACATTATAATTCGAATAGTGAGATTGTTTTAGAAAACCTTATCAAACAATTTTTCTTAAAAAAGTTGTTTGAATTGCATTAAAAAATGAATCCTACGAGGTTTTTAAAAATATTGCTCAAATTGCTCAAAAAATAAGATTGTTCATAACTTTTACAATTTACATCACTAATTCAAATTAAGTAAATCAAAGCCTCTCATTACAAAAAAAATAATTTGTAAGAAAATTTAAAAAAAATCTAAGTTTGATTTTGAGTTTTTGTAGATTTATATTTTTGCACACCAAGTTGAAATTTGGGCTTATTGTGGTATAACTATTACTCTCGTACATTGGTAGAAATAAAAATAAAATTCTTCCAAAGCAAATAAATATTTTATCTTATGAAAAATTTTCAAAATGACTCACTAGAAACTAAGGTTGTATGAACCTACTTGTGAGCCCCGTCATTGTCACTCAGGCCTCGGATTTTTCTTTTTTTTGCTTATTGCTCGTATTTAAGGTAATTATGGTTAAAATCAACTAAAAAGAGTGCTCACAGTAGGATTGATACAATTCCTGCCAATGATGGAGAATTGGGTCTAAATATTTTAGAGTACCTTAGAAGACTCCTTAGAGCCAATTTCTACAACTTATCGGGAGATTAGACATGATATTACGCAATTCACAGGAAATGGCACTAGCACCACAGGAGTCCAACAGTCTCCTACGGGCGTCACGGCGAAGCCAATTGGTGAAGATTCCCTTGTGTGGGAATGATTCCTCCCCGGAGGAATTAAGCCAACTAGTGGAGATTCCCTTGTACGGGAATGATTCCTCCCCGGAGGAATTAATTCCGCCACAGTGCAATTTCTGCTTTGATTAGACAGTGTGGGTTTTTAGCAAAACTTTGCACTTGTCATGGGGGGACTTCCTAGAAGATCCCCTAAAAGTTTCGTAATTTTCTAGATTATGGAAATGATTCCATGGGAAGTCAACCGCTTTTACCGGCAATTGGAAATTCATGAAAAATTCCACGGTGATGGTAAAATCCCACTAAAAATTAGGATAGTATGTTTTAGCCTAAATAAGCGTCCCGCCAAATTTCAAGACATTCTGATAGCGGCAAGTACCAGAACCAGCGGCGGCAACAACTTTCTAGGTTTTTACCAAAACTCTTGTGAGTTGACCGGCGCACGGGGAGCATACGGAGTCCGATTCGGGTCAACTTAGACTCTTTTCCAACATTCTTGGACCTTCCCAACAACCCGGGCTAGTCAAAACCTTTGGGAAAAATCAATTCCAAAAGATAGATTTTCCACCCTTTTTACCGGTTCGTGAATGTTAGCTTTGGAGCGCATTTGGGTTCCGAGAGTAAGGGGTAGGGGTTTCCTTAGACTAATTTGGGTCTTCTGGAGCTAATGGCGCTGTCCGTTTGGCGATCGGATCATTTCTCCAAAAGTTAGAATTGCTACAGCAGTAGGGTAGATTTTTAGTTCGTTAATTGGTTTTTTCTTAGTTAGTTTTATTCGTAACTTGAGGGGGGAGGAGGCCTTGGAAATGTATAAAAGGCCTCCCCCTCCCCTCATTTCACACCTCTCTACTTTCATTTTTCGAAACCGCTTTTGAACACCTCTATTTTCATTTTGAAACCTCTTATTTCAATTACACTATTTTTCCATCAATTCTCTATTCCACCTACACTCCATCACACATCACATGTGACTACCTTGCAAGTTTTTGGAATTCTCCAACTCCTTGTCCCCCTTGATACACTTGAGTTCCACCACATTCTTAAGTCTTTTGTTGTAAGCCATTCCAAGGACTTTGAGGTACCTTTGGAATGCTTAGTCATTTGCTAGTACTCTCCTTTTGAAGTGTTGTACCACCGTTAGTTGATTTAAGTCTTTTGATAAGGGATTCACAGCTTGGATTAGCTTATTGAGGATCCCCCTAAGCTTAAACGATTAATTTTGGTCCTGGTTATGTTCTAGGAGTTTGGGTAGGATCCAAATTCCTCTTTATTCCGTGAGTAGGCCAACCTCTGGCAAAATTATCCTAGAATTCGAGGGACAACCCTCTAATACGGCGAAGCTATCGCCAAAATTCTAAAATAGTTTCTTGCCTTAGCCAAAAGTTTGTCAAATCCTTCTTTATTTTGGGACTAAACCTCCCAAACGGCGAAGCTTCGCCCTTACTTTCCGTGTTTAGTTTTAGTTAAGGGGTCCCCAAAAGGAGACCCAAAAATTGGCAAGCAACGGCCAAGAAGGGGCTGGATTTATTCAAATCCAGTTCAATTTAGTTAAAACTGAGTTCCAAGAGGAAGTCCAGACCGGCCAAGGAGCCAGCAGCCAGGCCGAGAAGGCTAGCAGTCAAGCCGAGTAAGGCAGCCAACGACTGGCTGGCTGGTCATTATTCAAGGCGGTACCACAACTGGTTATGGTGTTGGCATACATAACTTCAGTTGATCATACATCTGATTAACCAAAATCAAAACTCTGGGATGATGCCCACAGGGCCCCAACTTTGATTTTTGTTTAATTTTTTCCTTTGTGAAAGATCATAGAATAGTTTAG
Organism: Thuidium tamariscinum; assembly: GCA_947034885.2. Classification (NCBI taxonomy): domain Eukaryota; kingdom Viridiplantae; phylum Streptophyta; class Bryopsida; order Hypnales; family Thuidiaceae; genus Thuidium; species Thuidium tamariscinum. The sequence goes on from OX344749.2 coordinate 315,049, forward strand.
ATTTTTATAGATTGAGAAAAACCAGAGGTGAGGCCTGAATTCCAAATCTTGAGAGACATAGAAAGTGACTGAGAGGCTGAATTTTCCAAAGGGAAAGCCAGTCTACTAAAATTCAGATTGGCACATACTACGAGCCAGTTGAGAGTGAGAGACCAAGGGCTGAAATTTCCGAGAGGAAGCCTTTACACCAAAATTCAGAATTGCCAACACTGAGAGTGAACTGAGCGTGAGAAATTGAGAGGTTGGAACCCAGCAAGGGTCAGCTCAAAGAAATCAGATTACACATACTGGGTGAGCCAGGAGGGCTGGTCAACCCCAATTGACTTGAGAGGGGGCTGATTGCACCATTCACTAACACTGAAGCTCCCCAGAAGGGGCTGATCTCACCACTTGCTGGACTGAGCTTTCTTGTAGGCTGACCTCACCATTTGCTGGACTGGAGCTCCCTTGTGCTGGACACCTCCTGACCTTCAAGCTCTAGCTGCTGGACTGAAGAAGAAACTGGACTCTTCATCTGTGAGGCTACATACACAATCTCCAAAACTAAACTTGAACAAGGCATAGTGCAAATGCCATTTGAATCCATGAGGTTGTAGTTGGAATTGTAGAAGAAGGAGTTAGCAAAAAGGAACCAACCATTTGGAATGTTTGACTTTTTTAACCATATTTTAATTTAGGAGAATACAAGTAGGAAAAAACAAAGAAAAGAATAGTTTGACTTTATAGGAGTTTTAGAGGTTGCTAAATTAGAGAAAAACTAGAAAGCTTAGTTGTAGTGGAGTTTGACTTTAGGAACCAATTATCAACTAATTTTTAGATTAGATTATTTCCAAATACTTTATGTTTGACTTTTAAGGCTTAGTAGAAGGATAAAGAAATCGGTCAAAGGATAAAGAAAACACCCCAAAAAGAAAGAAAAGAAGAATGAAGATTTGAAGAATAAGCCAACATCCAAGGCAAGTCACGCATTCCAAAGACATCAATCGGAGTAAGGACATTGGAGATGGAGGTGGAACTAGCGCCACGTGAAGAATTCATGGAAGCGACCGAAGATCTCAAGTTTGCCATGGGAGAGGTTAGTCTCTGAATCTAACTTTTCAATTATATTTTTTCCTCACAAATTCGGTAAATTAGATTTTTGCCATTAAATCCGATTTAGATAGCCAATTAGTATAGGAAGGTCCTGGTAAAAACAAAGATAGCATTTGCCAAGCATCTAAAAGACAAGTCAAATCCATAATATTCCCAAATTAGACCAAAATAGAATTGACAAGGAAATCAAGCTTAGTAATTTAGATATTTGATTAGAAGTAGAAGTAGAAAGTCAAAGTCGACAAGTACTTCTGAGGGTAAACCAAGCAATAGGTAGATTTGGGAAAACCGGATAACGGTCCAAATTTACTTATAATTCGTTTACCAAAAGATTTAAAGAGTGAAGTATTAAGTTGAAGTCAAAATCAAGGAAGGTAAAAGTAACTCAAACCAAAGATTGACCCTTAGGTAACAAAAATGATTCAACTAGGTAAATTTTGATGAACTGGTTAACGGTCAACATTTACCATAGAAAATTCACATTATCTTAAGGTCAAAAGTTGAGGTTTTACTTTGAAAAGGTACAATTATTCCTGCCGGAGTAAACCCAATTCACTTAGTCCGGTGTTTAACAAAAATAGTCAAGGTTAGCCGAACGGATATTAAACAAGCTAGGAACAGAATTACCCAAAAGATATCTTAGAACGGAAAAAACCCAAAGAAAGGAGAAGCTTAGCAAAAGGCTTAGGCCCTAAAAGAATAGGGAGTAATCAAAATCACTCATCCGGTTCCGATAAATAGATCTTTATCAGTTGAAAGTGTGAAGGCCAAGTGGCTAACTCTTAAAAGTAGAAGATCAATTAACACAACGATTGCAGATAGACTAATTAGGAGTAGGAATTAGAAGATCCATTGCTTGGAAGGCGTAATTGGATTGCACGTAGGTTAGGCACCCACTAGGAATTGTTCACCAAATAGTAGAACCTGGTTGTGTCCACTTTATTCCAAGGGTAGGAATAAAGCGCCCACACTACTCCAAATCCATTTTGCCTCCAAAGGAACAATGAGCCTTTAGGGGTTGAAGCTAAATTCAAAATTTGGAAGGACACAAAACATTACTAACTACTAGAAAATGAGGTATTTTAAGTAAGTTTTAAAGTACAAACCTGGATTTAAAAAATTATAAGTAATGACCCTTAAGCTAATTTTCAACAAATATTTCTTGGAAATATATGCATTTCCAATCATTTTTTTTAATATAAAATTGACTTAAAGTTCATTGCTTATAATCTTAGGACTAGGACTAGATTCAAAAATTCACTTAAAATACCCCATTATCTTGTAGTGGGTCATTGCAAGAAACACTTGTACTATTTTGTGTCACACGTTGCATGCTGATCTGTTTTTTGGCCATAACTTTTGTTTTTTGGCTCCAAATGACTCAAGATTTGTAGGAAAGGTACTCATAACTATTATACACCTTCCTTGATTTTTTCATAATTTTCAAAAATATTTTACTATCCAAAAATAGACCCCAATTGAATGTCACACTTTGCAATTTAGGGTTTTTTAGTACTATGGAATACCTTTTTTTTAATGATTTTGAGATGAAATTTGGATGAGATGGTCTTCTAGTAGACTTCTAGCTTTCCAAGGAAGGATTTTCAAAAATAGTTAATTTTATGTGGTATGGAGGTCTACAAAGTGAGTTTCTTTCTGCTTGTATTTTGAAACATATAAATTATGATTTTGGTGGATTTTTTGGTGAATGAACATTTATTGCAAATGATCACTTTTAATTTTTTGAAAATAATTATTTTTACTATTTTTCCCTAATTTTTGAATCAAAGTACCTATTTTCTTGAGATTTGGCACTTTTCAAGTTATCCTACTTAGAAAATCTTTCTATCAATTTCCTTCAGTGAAAACCTTCATTTCAGAGGTGTATACATTGTTCATATTTTTGAAAAAAAATTTAAATTAGTTTTCTAATTTTATGGTACTCTTGAAAAAGTCATGAGTACTATTGCAAAATGCAACAAAATCAACAAGAGTTTCTTGCAATGACCCTAGTATAATTTGAAAAAAAAAATCTATAGAAATGCTTGTATTGTTTCCATATAAAGAATGAACTAGAATTGTGTAAAGTAGGCATACAATACATGATAAAATATTTAACAATATATTTATTGTACAATACATGTGAAACAAAGTAAACTATTGGAAGTCTTCACCCAAGGAGATTACTCTTGATTTATAAAAAACTATGTGAATTAAAAGATAGGGTCTATTTAATTTGAAGGGGATAAATTTTATATAATATATAAGGCTTCTATAGGGTCCTCGAAATTCCACTTACCCTATTATATATAAATTAGGCTATACAAAATCATTTAGTAGGAATTTTTATTAATACATTAGCCTTTACAAATAGGGTATGTACAAAATTTTTGTAGTACAATGAGGATAAATGTGGATAAAACCTACACAATCTAGTGAACCTTGGGATCTTTACTCAAGATTTATTGTAGCTATCAAATAATTCTAGTCTATGCAAACCAATCCTTCAATAAGTGCGCCAACTATGTGACAACATGTAAGAATGTGACTTCATGTTACTTGTCATTTGAAACTATACTACAATTCTCGTAGTGCATATATTAAAAAAAATATGTGTACATGTAAGACATTATTTTTATGGTGTGAATTGTATATGGGTATGAAAAAGTTAAACATGTAAGTTTTATATATAAAATAGCCCAACTATTAAAACTACATTATTGAATTAAAAAAAATCATAGGATATTAAAAATATGACTTTCATATCTTTATATGTAAAAATATGATCATTTGAATTACTATAATGAAGGTAAATAGACCTACATTAAATCCCCTCTTAACTCAGGTGTATACTTTAAATTACAAAGAGTCATTTCTTTGGGAGTCTTCAAAATATTTATTCTTACTTGCACATTAATGAAAAAATATGTAGAAAATTACTTCTAATATAGTCTTGTATTATAAATCTAATTTATATTATTTCAATGAATTTTTCATGTACAAATAACCTAAGCCTTAAGTCCATCTATGCAAAGTATAAAAAATGTGGTTTCTATTGTGCCTTCTAACTTTGAGATATACCAACAAGCGTGCTTAATAAAATAACACTAATATTCACTAATTAATTGGTGGTTAGTACTTAAATCTTGAATGTAGGATCTTTGAATCAGGGTTGCTATTTTGTGAGCCTATGAGCATGAGCTTGTGAGCCTGCGAGCCTACACAATTTTTTGAAGATTCCATTTAAAACTTTTGGCCAAATTTGATTAACTTTGGTGAATTTTAGTGCCTATTACCGTAGAACTATTATTGTGGACCTATTACCGTGGTCCCTTGAATAACTTTGTTTTTACCATTTATTGTACTTTGCTAGATTTTATGAAGAAAAAAAATTAATAACTAATTATAATTTTTTTGAAATCAAATGAGCTTATTTCACAAATTTAGATTTCTGTGAACACTCTCCTTAATCTTGCATCTTAGTACCCCTTGGCACCAAGGAAAGTCCCACAGCTCCAATTAAAAAAATTCTTTCTTCACCCTGCAATTGTGGGACTCCCCTTGGTGCCGAGGGGAGTCCGTCGGCAAAAAAAAATAAAAAATTAAAAAATTAAAAATTAAAAAATTAAAAAATTAAAAAAAATAAAATAAAATAAAAAATAAATAAATAAATAAATAAATAAATAAATAAATAAATAAATAAATAAATAAATAAATAAATAAATAAATAAATAAATAAATAAATAAATAAATAAATAAATAAATAAATAAATAAATAAATAAATAAATAAATAAATAAATAAATAAATAAATAAATAAATAAATAAATAAATAAATAAATAAATAAATAAATAAATAAATAAATAAATAAATAAATAAATAAATAAATAAATAAATAAATAAATAAATAAATAAATAAATAAATAAATAAATAAATAAATAAATAAATAAATAAATAAATAAATAAATAAATAAATAAATAAATAAATAAATAAATAAATAAATAAATAAATAAATAAATAAATAAATAAATAAATAAATAAATAAATAAATAAATAAATAAATAAATAAATATTTTATTGGAGCCGTGGAACTCTTCTCGGCGTCAAGGGGTACTAAGAAGAAAGACCAAGGAGAGTGTTCACAAAAATCTAGCAAAGTCTGACAAGTATTGTTTCAAGATGATAAATAAACAACCATTGGGTCAAGACAGAAGAAATGAATCCCTTTATTGGATGAACAAGAGGATAATGAGTCAACTAATCAATAATCTTGTGTAACAAAGTTCATTCTTTACAAAAGTAATCCGTATCAATCAAATATATATTTTTAAATCTTAACAAGTTCCATTATTGATACATTAAGACAAAACTGTAGGTGCCTACATTGGCCTTTGAGAAGACCTACGCTACTATAAGATACTCATGAACAAAATGAAATTTGGTGCAACTAAGTTCTTTCCATATATAATGAAATCATACAAACAATTTTTTTTCTAAAATTTAAACAAGTTCATTGACTTAAAAATGAAGAGGGAATAATTGATGCCTTCCTATTGGCCTTGAGAAGACTTATAATGCTACAAGATATGATCAAACAAAATAAAATTTAGTGTAGCAAAGATTTTTATCAACAAATTTTCTTTCTAAAATCTAAACAACTGTAATAATAATACATCAATAAAAATCATTAGTACCTTTTCCTAGGCCTCAAAAAGATCTACATTATTATAGGATAATGATCAACCAATATTCTATATTAACTTAATTCCACCTTTATTCATCTTTCATATCAATTGAGTTCCTCATTTTTATAATGTATACTGTTAAGTACGATTGAAAATTAGAATCTTCATCCAATTTCAACATAACCACGGTAATAGGTCCACGGTAATAGGTCTACAAAAATAGATACTAAAATTTATTAGAAATAAAAAAATTTGATTCAAATTTTAAGATGGAATCAATTTTAATGAATAAAATTAAGTTTTATAATGCTTCTTCAAATTTTTAAGCTCTGTGCTCACAGAATCCCTGCTCTACGCTCACAGACTCACGCTCATAGGCTCACGCTCACAAGCTCACAGAATAGCACCGCTGACTTCACCTACTTTCGCTTGTAGCTTTGACATAGAGGTTTAAAACTAAAATAATTCATTTAAAATTTAAAAATTTTAGATTAAAAAATGAATCATATACTTCACGTGATGGGCTTTCAATCAAAATTTGAATGATTAAATTTAGCCCATGAGTTGAGAAAGTCACAATTAGTCATAAAATTAACCTTTGATGCTTATCAATTTTGAACTTCATCCCTTCAAGAAATCAATAGGTGAGAAGAATAGCCTATGTTAATAATAAAAAATGAAAAATAATGGAAGAAGAAGTTTGAATCCTACATAGACAAAAAAGTGCTATTTTCAATTTTAACATGCACCATTGAAATAGACATGTCATGAAATATAGCCATTTCAAAATACCATTTTTTCTATTTACCTCAACTAATATAATTTTCAAATGATTGGATTCAATTTTTTCTATTTATAGCATTTTGACTTAACTATTGGAGAATTTATCTTCTAAGAGAATCTATATTGCATGTTAAGATGTTTTTATTCTTATACACATGGAAATTCTCTTTTGACATCAATGTATGTATCAAGATAGTAGGCTAGCTGTAACAACCACTACATGGTGCATAGTGAGAAACTATGCACCATCATTAATTTTAAAATTTTTTATTTTTAATTCACCCCTTCTCCCCCCTCGCAAAAAATTTAAAAATTTAAATTTTGGGGGGGGAGGGGGGGTGAATTAAAAATTAAAAATTTTAAAATTATTATTTTTAACCTACCCACCCACCCTATTGTAATTTTCAGGGTGTGTGGGGAGTTGCAAACATTATGGGATAAATGTGTATTTGTATTCATGTACATATCTGTATTTGTATTCTATATTTGTATTCTATATTATGTATTCTATATTTGTATCTATATATATATTCTATATACGTATACATGTACATATCCCCATCCAACGGCTCCTGATTTTTTGTTGAGGGGGGGGGGTTCCCCCATCCAACGGCTCTTAATTTTTGGAGAGGGGGGGACCACAAATTGAAAACCTGGGGGTGACAAGCAAGTCACCCCAGATAGTTATATTATATGCTCTCTAATTTATAATCCATATGAATATTTTGTCCATTAATGTCTCTATTGTTTTCTCCTTCATTCTAAATTACAATATAATTACACCTAAATTTATCTAAAAAAGCATTTAAGCATGGTTTCCTTTCTCCTATTGTATAAAAGAACCTAAGATAAGTATAAATGAATGTGGTTCTAGATTCTTTTTACATGACTTTTTCAAACAAAGAGTTGAAAATTGTTGTAACTACCAGTCAAATTAATGCTTGTTGAAAGATCTCTCAATTACAAATTCTCTTTGTATTAGTGTTTATTTTTCTGGCAATTTGGCACCAAATTGCACCAAATTTTTTGGCCTAGCACCAAGACTATAGAAAAAAACAATAAAATTTTGGATGAAATTGCCAAAAAACTTCAAATTAAAAAAAATAATGGATGAAATCGCCAAATAATAGATGAAAAGAAAATGATAGATATATATATTGTGTCCTAATATAATATTTTCTATCCAATATATGGATGAATGGTGAGATTTGGAGCTGCACAATAAATTGAAGTATTGCCATTGTGGCACTTCATAAGAAATGAGAATAACCACACTACTTTGTATGCCTATCTTTGAACAAAGAATTGAAATAGGCATTAAAAGAAATTTGAAGCCTTTGAAGGGCTGTTTCGGGACTGTTTCTGAAACAATTCCTAAAGAGTGGGTTTTAAAATTGGGTCTTAAAATACAAAAAAAAGTCCAAATTTTTTTTTCAAAAAAAAAATAATGTGGTACTACCCATGCCACATTGAATTCCTACAATTCTGTAATTCACTGTGTTCCTAGATTGTGAGAACTGGTAGTCTCTTACACCCCTCAAATTTCTTCTAATGTGTAAATGAGTCAAATTGACCATACTTAGGCTCTCCTATTGAGATGACTTTAGATTCTCATTTAATTTTTTTTCTCTGGACAAAGAATTCAAAATTAGTGTAATTACTAGTCAAATCATTCCTAGTTGCTAGGCTTTCCAATTGACAAGATTGGTCAACATTCTTTAAAAGAATCTTGCTGGAATGGCTTTAAAAATAGGTCTTTGTTCAATCCTTGTTAGGCTCCTCTCTGGACATGACTTCTGATTCTCTCTATATACCTTGTTCTGAACATAGAGGTGAAAATGAATCAAATTGACCCTAGCTAGTCTGTCTTGTTGACATGACGCCAAATTCTCATTCCATGCCCTTTTCAGACGAAGAATTAAGAATAGGTGTAACTATTAGTCAAATCATCCCTAGCTGCTAGCTAAATTCTCTCCTTGACAAGAATGGTCAACATTTTAGAGAAGAATCTAGTTGGAATGGTTTTGCAAACAAGTTCTCATTTTGTGCAATTTGTTCCCCTCATTTCAAAGAAATTAGCTTCCTTGTTTGCACACTATTTTTCTAAAATTAGGGTGGTCTTCCAAGTTTCAACGGGTTAGGTTCCTTTGAATGTGATGAAATTTGAGGCTTTGTGTATGATTTGGGAGAGACAGTTTGAATATTTATTTCTCAATTCCTTTTCCTTTTTCATGTCCAATGTGATGGAGTATGATGCTTTGAAGTTTGAAAAGGGCGAGGCCATGGAAATTTTTCAGTTGTTTTGATCCATGTAAGAAAAAACCATGGAATAACTTACCAATATATCCGAACTCCGAAGTGGGCAATATGCCAAGCCGAAAAAGCCTGAGTCAGAGTGAGTGAGTGACGGAGGAGAGCCCCGGGATGGAGTTGACTCGCCGGTGGCCGTGAGTTGGACCGTCCGTCCGTCCGTCCCCGCAGTGGCATCTACGCCTATTGGAGGCCTGTGTGAGCGACTGCCTCACCTGCGGAGGCTTCTGTTGGCTTGCTGACTTCCATGCCAGCTCGCTCGCTCTCAGGTCTTCAGGCTGCCGAGGCTGCTCCTGCTTTCCTTTCTTATTATGGCCATAAAAGCAGAACTTATCATTCGGAAGCTGAGGTATCGCTTCGAACTTATGGGCAGTCCCACCCCGCGGCTTGCACGGAACACAACAATCATACCCTAACTTGGTCCTTTACTTTACTTATTAGTCTCTGGTCCAACCTCAATCCCCCTCGCTCTCTCTCTCCCTTCTTTGTATGTCCCGTCCTCACCGTTCCATTCCATTCCTTCCCTTCCCTTCCTGCTTATTAGGTCACGACCCGCAGCAGGAGCAACAACTCCTTCCTTGCAATCACCGGCCGCTGCCACTTGTGGATTCCGTGTGCAGGATGTGGTGGAGTCCTCCCCAGGAGTAGGAGAACAGGAGTTTACTTGATGTGAAGTTCGTTCTCTGAACAGTTCCCTTGGTTGGGTTGGGCTGGGTCTCCTCCGGCTCTTTAGCATTGGGCTTGCCTTTTACTCCGTATTAGTTTGGCGTCCGGGCTGGGCTGGGCTGTTTCGAGGCCATGGCTATGGCTTTTGTCACCGCGCCTTTCCTGCGCCACCGGATCATGGGCTGACGCTGTCCGTGGGGTGGGTCTTTCTCTCTCTGCTCGAGGACGAGCGCGAGCACGAGGGTTCTGGATTCGGATTCCGCAGCGCTAGGGCTTGCCGGGGGTGACGGGGGTGTCGGATTTGGATCTGGCCTGAATGCGATCAGCGCCCTGGGCAGGGCGGGCGGGCGGTCTAGGGTTTGGTGGGGTTTGGTGATCTGAAGCTGGGTGTGTGGATCTGCATCTCTGGCATGAAAAGGATGGAGGAAGAGGAGTAGGACTTGGAACGAGGCCGAGGGGGTTGTTGGTGGATGAGGGCGGCAGCTGGATTGGGGAAGCGGAAGCCCGTGGGCACCGTGGACGTCGACATAGAGAAATTGAGGGCGGGGGTGGGATGGGGTTAGAAGTAGGAGACGGATCTGGGGAGCCGATGGCGGACGAGGTCAGAGCAGACGATCCCGTAGAAGCGCTTAGGGCGTCCTGCGAAGCGCTGGATTTAGGCGACAAGGCAACTGAGGAGGAGGAGAAGGAGGCCGTTGGGGCGGACAGCAATGGCCACTTGACGGAGGAAGGAGGAGAAGAAGAAGAGGAGTCTGCTGCTGCAGCAGCAAGAAGGGGCTTGGATGACGCTGCTGCTCCGGCGCCAATTGATTCCGTGCCGGAAGTGTCGAAGCGGGAGGAAGTGCCCGAGAGCTCCCGCCCGCAAGGCCAGATCAAGAATTGGAGCGATTTCAATGCCGTATCCGCGCACACTTTCGGAGATCATTCGTTTGGGTCGTTCTCCGATTTTCTTGCCAATCAGCCGGATTTGCCGCTGGAGGCGCCATCTAAATCGCCAGGCCAAGCGTTGGAGCTGGGATCGGACATAGATTTTTTTGAGTGGGGGGTGACTGCGGCAGAGCCCGTGGTAACAGGTGGGATGGGCGTCGTGGCCCCTCCACCCAGTGGAATGGCGCAGGCGTTGCCTGAAAAGGACGAACAACCCCTACAGACAGGTTCGACAATAGTGGCACAGGAAGAGCCCGCGCCATCCCTAGCCTCAACCGATGATTTTTTCGGTAGTGGGCTCGAGACCACGGCAGAAGTGCCACTCGAACAAACCCTTGTGTCGGATGAAGCGGCAGCAGCTGCTGCTGAAAGTGCCGATCCTTATCCTGGTTGGTATTACGACTACGACGTGGGTGAATGGCGAGCTGTGGAAGGCTACAACGCAATTGCAGCTTCTGCTGGCTCAGAGAATGCGGGGTACAGTGGGGATTACGTGGATTCAGGTCACATGCATCATATGCAGACTATCGCAGAGACGAGCTCTTTTCAGCAGGAGGTAAGTCCAATTCCTGCTGAAGTGCCGGTACCTGAGGTGGGGTTAGAGCAGCAGCCTCAATCTTGGGATTCTCAGTCTTCTGCTGCAACGCATACCGTAGCCGATGAGTATCCAGGTTGGAAATGGGACTACTCCTCACAAACCTGGGTTGCCGCACCCGGTGATTCTGAGCCTTGGCAGAGTTCTTCTACGGAGACTCAGTTTCAGGGGGGCGGTGCAGAGCAGTCTTGGTATGCGCCACAAGAGCAGCAGACTCAACCTTACAACATTGCTGCGCCATTCGCTGATCAACCAGCTGCTTCGAGTTCGCAACCTCAAAGCTTTACGTCAGGGCATGGAACTGATAATGCAAACGTGATTGCCAATGGGTACTCAGCACAACAAGCTAACGCAGGATTAAGTTATACGCAGGAAACCAGCCAGCAGTGGCAGGGGGAGGCAATGCCCCATAATGCAGCCGCGGGTCAGGCATCGAATTTCTATTCGCCACAGATGAATGGAGATCGTAGTTGGCCAGCCCCAGCATTCAATCAGCAGGAACAGTTTCAGCAGGAACAGTTTGGTAGCCAGAGCATGCCATCCGTTTCGTACCCTTCGCCCGATGCTTACTACAATTATGCTGCGAATGGCGGACCACACAACTACACCCAGCAGGCTTGGGGTCACGCTCCTCAATTTAATCAGTACCCGCAATTTACCAATCCCAATGCTCCTCCTCCCAAGAACGTTCAGGAGGCTCTAAGGACTTGTTCAGGACGACCTCCTCACTCTCTCGCGGCCTTCGGATTCGGGGGAAAGTTCATTTTCATGAAGCATAGGGATCCTGTGACCCTCCACACAAGTAATGGTGACCAGGTGTGTTGAAGAATTGCCTTCCTGACATCAGCTTTTCCCTACTCAGAGCTAGCATTGCTGTTTCCGTCATGTAGTCAATGCAAATTCAGAAAGAACCTGCCATAGCCTTTTAGCATGTGCTGTTGAGGAAGGTTTAGATGGTGTACAGAAAGTGAAAAATTTCTGATGGCGGTCCGCTTGAATTAATCAGGTAGTGATTCAGGGTTTTTCACGATTGAGGGTGTCGTAAGTAACGGGACCATAGTGCGTTGCAGATCGCCACAATATGAGAACAGAACAACTAACCAAAACCTTTACCTAGATGGATTGAACTAGTGCTAACATACTAGTGGCTGACGATCGCGATATTGAATTATTGAATTCCAAAAAGTGACATTTTACTCTCTCATCCTAATGCGGGGAATTTTGCTGCTTGATCAGGCCTTCGCAAGCGGTGAGGCATGGATGCCAGGTCCCATACAAGTGTCAAACCTGAAGAGTCACATCCCGCACGAATCAACCTTTGCAGGTCCACTTAATGGCGGTGGAGTCAGTGCTAAAGAATTGATCAAGTGGATAGATGAAAGGGCTTCCTCTCAACCGACCAATTTGCGACTTTTGTTGGGAGTGTTGAAGGTGGCGTGTCAGCACTATGGGAAGTTGCGCTCTGCTAATGTGAACTCTGGCAATTCTGCAGTGGTGGGTTACAAGTCTATGCGCTTTTTGCTTACGATTTTTGACTCCACCTTGATTTTTATGATTAGGTGTAGGGTCTGCAGTATTCTCGTTTCTTCTAAGATGTTGATTAGACTTTTTCGTCGATTGCACTGTGCAGTATCTCTTTATCTGTTCTCTATTCTAATCTGACCTAAAGTCTAAGCGCCATGCTGCATTTATTGAGTCCCTCAAACTGATGGACCGTGAAGGAGTTCAAGAAACTTGATTATTTGTTCTCTGGGTACGCAGGAAGAAGATGGACCAGAAGCAGCACTAGCGAAGCTGTTGGCAGGTGCTGTCATTGAGCAAAACCCATATGCTGGGTTGACTCTTAAGAATTTCGCATTGCGTGGAGTGCCATCGGAGCAGCTATTGCAGGTGCCATCTTCTCTACTGTGATTGAAACATGTTGCATGAACACGTCATTATTTTTTCGACATTTTTTATGAACACTAAAATGAGGAATTCAATGGTGTAGCTTTTGCTGTTCAAGACTTATCATTTTTATTCTTCTGGGACTTGCACTGCTTTTTTTCTAAGCATGAGGGTGTTCTGTTGTTGCTTATGGGAAGGCCACTGCACTGGAGGTGAAAAAGCTCTTGGTATGTGGAAAGCGAAAAGATGCTTTGAAGTGTGCTCAGGAAGGGGAATTGTGGAGCATTGCACTTGTTATAGCCCGACAACTCGGTGAAAAGGTAGTTGTCTAAGTTATCATATACTGATCTGACAAATTTGCCTTGTGATTGCTTCCAGTTCACTTGAAGGACAATTTGTAGTTCTTGTTCTTGATATTGGTTAAGGTGTGGACTTGTTGTCATGTCTCGTGGCATTATTGATCTGATAAATGTATTAGTGCTAATGTATTTTCTTGTTGTTATGCAGTACTTTTGCGACACTGTGACAGAGATGGCTCGTCGACAGTTTGTTTCTGGGTCCCCTTTGCGTACACTTAGTCTACTTTTTGCCGGGCAGCCTGCAGAGGTATTTGCAACGCCGAGCTTGCAGTCTGGAAATCCGATGGAAGGTGTGCCAGCTGCCAGCAATCAGAGTCAGGTGCTTGCTCTTTCACATGTTTCGACGGTACATATATATTTATACATTATTTTGACTCTTTTTACGGACAAGCTCTCGTTTATTTGAAGCTGTTTTGATTAAGAGGATCTATGTCTCATTTCTTTGATGGCATGTGAGGTAATCGTTCACTTCTTTGTGTCTTAGGCATGGATTTGGTGTCAACATGATTTTGTAATCCCTTCCGCAGATAGTAAGTCTCACCCTGTGATGCTATGAGACTTGACTGGAACTGGATGACGATTTGTGGTTCATGATATTGCAGGACGGACACGAAGCCATGCTAGATGACTGGCAAGAGAATCTTGCTATTATGGCAGCCAATCGCACGCAAGGAGATGAGCGTGTCATGTCGTATTTAGGCCATCGGCTCTCAATTGTTCGTGGAGAGGTATGTGATTTTTCTGGGTCGTGCATTTGGTAGTCAGGTCGAGGAAGGGGAATTTGATCTTATCTTACTTATTGGTTTACTCTTGCAGGTAGCCGCTGCACATTTGTGTTATCTAGTTGCAGATGCAAATTTGGAGTCCTACTCTGAAAATGCGAGACTTTGTCTGATCGGTGCGGACCATTGCAAATTTCCACGGACATTTGTCACACCAGAGGCTATTCAGGCGAGCATCCTCATTATTGAAATTGGTTAGTGTAGTCAGCATGTTTACGTCATCTATTCGTGTGATCTGGTTATTGGTCGACCTGAGGTCACGTGCACATGCTACCAACCCCTTCGTTAAATTTCAGACGTGAAGGAAAGTGACATTTTGAGAGTACAAGGAAAGCTCGCTTAGGTTTATTTTGTTTATACTAGACTGCTTGTAGTGGAGATGCGACTGAGTTGCCTGAGTGTTTTTTTAACTTACCCCTTTCTGATGAACAGAGGACAGAGATTTATGAATATGCTCGAGTATTAGGCAATCCACAGAGTATTCTGATATCATTTCAACCCTACAAGCTTGTTTATGCTGAAATGCTCGTTGAGTGTGGGAAGACTGCAGAGGCACTCAGGTGAGTTCTGTATCCCATCGTGTGTTTCTATTCTACAATCTATTTATCGTATAGTCTTTCAAACGACAGAGCATCGTACATTAAATAGCTAGAGAATGATGGATGATATTTTATGGGATGCTAAGGCTATGAAAATTATAGTTTTGCCGAAAGGCTATTGGTATCGGTGACGTTAATTACAAATAATTTTACTTCGCACGGTTACCTGATGTGGTTTTCCTCTTTGGGTTAAAGGCACTTGCAGTAGCAGATAAGAATACCGGTACACTAGATGATATTTACCATTCATATATTATCATTTGGTTGGTTTAACAGGTACTGTCAAATAGTCTTGAAAACCTTGAAGGCGGCAGGGATGCGGGATCCTCAGGTGGAAGCATGTAGAATACTCGCAACAAATATGGAAGAAAGGCTTCGGGTGCACATGCAGGTGCGTTGGATGGCATTTCTGTAGGCTTCTTGATGTTCAGTATTGTTCTTGCTTTTGCGCATTTAAGGAAATGACGTACAGGCTTGGAAGGATATTGTCGTGATCATTTCAATATTAGCACTGATTTTATGTATTTTTCAAGCCTGTGAGGGTAATTTGGTTACTCCAAATTTATCGTTATCCAGCTAGAGGGAAGTTACTATTACACTTGAACTGGGGGCATCGTTGTCTTACACTGTTCTCTGAGAACGCGGAAATATTACTTTACCTTCCAAGATATTTGGGATTGTCTACCCTATTTGAATACGGTTGTCATATTCGACTCCTATTCAATATTATATCAAACGTCTAGTATAACGTCAAGTAGGCAGAAGACTACCCTGAATGGGTCTAAATACCTCAGGAAGGTCAAACGACCCGGTCCAGGTTTGCTAGGATGATCCCAATTTGAGGCGTAGAGTTTACCTAGCTAGGCAACCTTGTTCTCGTTAAGAAAGGTTGATTTCTCACGTGGGTTCCGCTGCGGTTCGTGTGTAACTCCTTAGTGGACATACCCAAGGCCTAAGCCTCCTCCTTTACAGTTTTCTTTTGACTAGTTGACAGGGAGATAATCTACCGTACATCATAGCGTGATGTTTTTTGGTCTCATTAATTATCCGTTTTGACTGTTCCACATGGAATCAGCCCCAGGCACCCTAATTCTTACTTTTAACTCCGTTTTCAGTACTGCTTCTCCTTTTCATTTCCATGTGATCTTCACACTATTTCTTAAACCTCTCTTATCTCTGTAAGTTTACTTCTGCTCTACTTGTAAAGCACGAGTGCCAGGTTGGTGTCCAACGCATGTTAATGCTGGAGTTTTGCTGTTGCAGGATGGGCATGGTTCAAAGTTGGCGCCTGGAAAGTTAGTGAAAGGCTTGTTTGGCACTCTTGACTGGGGCATTCATAGGATTATAGGGGGTCCTCCTCCACCTGCTCCACCTGCAGATCCGTTTGCATACAGACCATTGGATACTGGAGATCATTTTGGCAGCCAAAACTCACGTCCTGGTACTATAACTGCGCTGCGGTCGGGTTCATCCTTGGCACCCTCAAATTCTATTGCAACATCTATGGAGCGCTTGCCTCCAGAGCCGAATCGTGGTCCATCTCGCAGCCAGTCTGAACCAGACTTTGGCAGGAATGCTAAGCAGGTGTATTTCTTTTGGCTCTCCTGAGTTTTTGCTGATTATGAGTTCATGGTTTATGATATTTGTGCTTGTGGGTTTTTTTTGATGCGACATATCACTGTGACGATCGAGTGACCTTCTTTTAGAACACAATACGATTTGCAGAGGAACTTAAGACGTGCCAAAATTCTGGCTGGCCTCGTACACCGATGAATCCCTTCGGTGGACGAAGGGTTCTGGCATGAAGTCTAGTTTTCCTCTTTTCTTCTGGACTTATTATCGCATACCTGTCAATGCGGGATCTGCGTTATCTTAATCCTCATAGAATTGCATTTTGTTGGTTCAATTTGCATCACTTGTTTTTCGACTATATATAGATGATCGCGTCTTGTTATTTAACATATGAGATGAAACCAGAGTATGACAAGTTTCACCGGTTCTTGGTTGGAATAGCTATCTTCGAAGATGTATACATTCTCTCTAAGTTTTCGCCTCATGGACTATTGCTGCACTCGTCTCAAACTCCCTACCAGAAGAAACCATCAATCTGCAATGCTCAAGTTCTGTCGTTTTAATATGTATGAGGTATCTAAGAATGCAGTATAGATATTCGAGTAGTACTCCTGAATATTCATTTTGTTATATCTTAAGCGTTGTCACAAGTCTATCATTTAAAGCGACTGTCTCACGTGTGTCCCTCCAAAGGTTTAACCCAAATTATCCAGTCTAGGTCTTCGAAATAGTAGGTGTCCTATTCGGCATTTGTTGTGGTGACAAGTATACGTTGAAATGTTGTCCAGGGCGAGACGGAGGTGAATTCAGGAGTGTCGCCGAGGGCAGCTGGACTGCGCCTGGGAATGGTTGGTCGGTTGGGTAGCACTTTTCTGCAGAAGGCAACTGGATTGTGGGGCTCTAGTAAGAAAGAGGTACTGAAGCAACCCTTTCAATTGTTTGTTAGTGTTAATTTTTCCTATTTTATGTACTTGCTAGAGATAACCTACTTTTGGGTTTCTTGTATCTCGGAACGTTGATTCTTACAGAGAACATCTACCCCACACGTCACTGAATCCTCCAGGACTGCTTTATTATGGAACCTCAAGCTTTCTCGACATACCGAAGCTACGATTGCATGTAGAATTCTAAGTTGGGATCTCGTTGTGCAACAATTTCGTATGTGTCTTTAATTATCCAGTGTCTGGTTTTATTTTCCAGGCTAAGTTGGGAGACGCAAATAAGTTTTACTATGACGAGAAACTCAAGAAGTGGGTCGAAGAAGGAGTGGATCCGACTCCTGATATTGCACCACCTCCACCACCACCCTCAACTTCCAGCTTTATGGGCTCCGCTTCTCCTCAGGAAGAAACCCAAGCACCACCTCAGGCTGTAACTTTGAAACCGGGGACACCACCCTTAGCGCCTAATAGCATTAACCACTACTCCAATCGTCGGCAATCGGGTGTTCGGTCAAGGTATGTGCGCGGCATATGCTTTATTCATTTTACGCTCACGATTACAGTCTGACTCCAGGCACTTGGTATTTCTCGTGTTATATGAAAAGCTTATGAGTGCTTAATCACGATCATGTGTACTGTAGTTTCTGACATCTGACTGTTCCTTTTGTGCAGGTATGTTGATACCTTTAACAAGGGGGGGCCAGCTGCCCCAGGAAAATCTGTAATGGGATCTCTCATTCCGTCTCCAATGCCAAGTGGTGGGGGTATGATGTCATCGCCTGCTATGTTTGTTCCAGGCCCTGTTGCTTCGACTTCTTTTAACGAGAGTAACAGCGATGTAGGTGACAACTTTCTTGGTGGAGCTTCTTCAAGGATTGGTGATGCAAGCACTAGTCTGGGACCATTGTCGGATACAGCAAACTCGCATCCCAACATGGATTTAGGCCTTGGTCATCCTTCCTCTTCACGTCCCATGATTCCTCAGTTCTCAACTGCTGAAAACGCTCTTGCATCTTTCAATGCCGAAAGTACAGTCCTCAGCTCGCATGGAGAGCCTCCCATGTTTGGAGTTGCTCACGCAAGGTCTTCTTCTTGGAGTGGATATCCCAGTTCATTTCAGAATCCGCTTGTTTCTGGGGAGGAAGACGGCTTTGGAGCATCCTTTAGTGGTCATGATAGACGAACTGGCTCCGGAGATATGTCGCACATACCGGCCATGTCAGTGGCACAATCTTCTTATACTAACTTTTACTTACCCAATGGCAGTGGGGTCAATACTTCCGTGCCAGCTCTGCCCTCAGTTGTCCCCAGTGCAGCTGGGGACATTCGGGATCCCAGTAGACAAACTATGGGACAACCGTTTAGAGGAAGCCAGTCTGTGGATTCCTTGACTGGAGAGGAGATGCAGGAAGTAGAGCTTTAGGGCATGTTGTGCTCAGCAAAGTTAAAATCATAACCTTCTTTTTTTCTTTTTTCCTCGACCCCTGTAATTTTCAACGATTAGATACTGTAACTTAATATGCATGTGTGCAACACAACATGTTAGTACAATCATACCCTCGTAAAGCCTGTGGGGATGATACAAATGGTCCAGTGAGAGCATGACTGCCAGGGGATGTCCTCAACTGGCTGATTCATTGGCTGTGGTTCCAGTGCCGACGAAACCTGTCGAAACCTGTTGGCTGTAAGCTGGTAAATGCCTTCACATTCTTTTTCCTTATTTATACTCGAAATTTGAAGTGATTTCCAGATTCCTTGCGTTTAATTTTGTTAGGTCTCAACTTGTGGAGATGACTGAAAGGGGAGAGTTTTTTGTGTGATGTGCAATGTTATCGTTTATTGGATCTTTCAGCTAATGTATTTGGGATAATCTCTAAATCCTTTTCTTTCCCTCTACTCGATTATCAATTCAATTTCTTTGTTTTTACGTAGTAAGTGTGAAGGCAGAGTACAGCTGTGTCTGTTTCACTTTATTGGTTTGACACATTAAGGCTTGTTACATTATGTACTAGATTTTTGGTCAAGGTCTGGGACGCCTGAAAGGGTTACTGGACATAATTCTCGTGTCCAGACTGAACGAGACCATCAGAACTTGGAGATGTTCGACTCTCTGATCTTGGGGAGGATGTATTAGATAACCGACTGTTCACTTTTCAATCACAACCTTGGATCTTCATGATCCAAGGGCGTAGGAAGCAAGTTGAGAAGAAAGAAGGTTATGAGTTTTAACTTGTGATGACGATGGTGATGGGTAGCCCACGGCATAGAGCCACATTAGAAGTCAACAACCGGTTATGAGCATTATGATCTTGGACCCTACTCTCGCCTAAATTCAATGGGCGATGTGGCAAGGAAAATCAGTACTAGAGAGTGGAAACGTAATTGTGGGTTTTGTGGTCTGCTGATTTTGCAGGGCCTGGTCAGGCGGAACGAAGTTTAGTAGAGGCTTGCAGCTTGTTGATTAGCATGGAAATTTGTGACCACCGTAGTGCACAGCTTAATGAACTGTAATTAAAACATACAGTGGTTACATATTTCTGAATGCCGGGTCTCAACTACATTTTGATTCTGGCTAGAAGTCTATGAGGAGAAGAATGAATCGAGACAGTTGTAAGATGTGAGGTAGGTACACCCAAAAGTGCCACGGTCCTAAAAGTGTCATCTACAATGTGCATACATTTCCAAAATCAGTCATGTTCACAAATTATAGATGGTGCTTTCAGAAACAGACTTTGACTGTTAATAACTTTTGCATACAATATCCAAATCTTGTGTTCTTTGGTGTGTTGGAACATGCTTTTATTTGCCAACAATATTGTATGAAAATCTAAACAAGCTAATAACAGTTACTAAGTATAGTATGAATAAGTGGTGCTTTTGGGTGTACCCACCTTATTGAAACTTGTGTGGGATGTAAGGTATGTTGAAACTTGTGTAATTTATGAATTTTATAGTAATTTCATGTTGATCATAGTTGTCAGAGGCCACATGGACTAAATTTTAGTAACTATAGTTTGTTGGGCTTCAATATTCACCCTTAAAAAAGAAGTTGGTTTTTTCCTACCAATGTATTTTGAGGTGTGATTAAGAGGGGCCATAGTGTACTATGTATTTCCTACAAAGAAACGACTTTTGAGGCCATGGTTTTTGCAAGTTTGAATTGGTAGATTGTGCAATACACTTGTATTCTAAGTGCTTTGTTTTACATGGCCATTCATTTTTGAAAAATTCTCAACTACAAAGAGCTTCACTTCTATAGATAGTTTGCATACAAGCCAATGGTGAGGGTGGAAGGATAGCTTTGGAGGGCAATCTCATGGCATTGAGCAAGTCACTTGGACAATATGACAACTAGTTTAGCCTGCAAATGATTGAGGGAACCAAAAGTATGGGGAATTTCGTTAAAATGGCGGTATTCCACATGCCATTTTCACACCTTGACATCTAGGACAAGTATACATTGCTAATATCTAGGACACTTTTAGATTTCTGAAATCTATGACAAGCATAGATATTAGACCAAACAATCTAAAAAATCTAGGATTGGTATAGATTTCAGAAATCTAAGAGAGTTGTAGATTTCCAAAATCTAGTACAGGTGTAGATCCTAGGATAGAAAAAACGGTTCAGACCGCGCAGTCTAAACTGCTCAAAAGCGCCAATTTAACGAAATGGCGCCATTTTAACGAAATTTCCCATAAGTGTCTTTATATAACTTAGTTTCAAGTCATTCAAAGTGTTGTAACTTTTGTAGTTAATGTCCCAAATTTATAAAACTTATTGGGAAATTTGCACTCCTATTTTGTTTGATAATTTTTTAGATCAATCCAAGATGTATTGATTTTTTGCAAGGCAATCAAAGTTCATAGGTGCAATTTGAGTTCACAAATTGCATTTGAAGGTTGTATCTCCGTCCAATGTTAGTTTTCAATAAAATTTGTTGGGTTATGTTCCCCTTGTAGTTTGGTCACTGTGGTCAATATTTTGTGTCAATCCAAGTTGTTTTGAATGTTTGGAAGCAATTGTAGTGAACTTTGGTGGCTTGTTATTTCTTCATATAGTATTCGTTTTGAATAACTTTTTTTTGAAAAGTTGTGCATATTAGTCTAGTTTATGTGCCTAAAATTTCATATTAATTCAAGAAGCTATGAGTGACAAAGAAGCATTTTAGTAGATAGAGGTTTAGCCTTAGATGTGTTGAATTTCATATTCAAAGTCTTGACCTACAATACAATCAAATTGAAAACCAAAATTGAAAATTTATCTTCAAAGTTTCAAACTAGAGTGCAATCAAAGCATTCAATTGATACAATAGTAATGTAGTAAGTGATGCAATAAGTGGGAATGAAAGTCTTGTACTGCAATGCAAATGGAAGCCTCATACAAGTGATACAATAAGTGTTGTACAAGCATTCAAGTGATGCAAATGAAAGTCTCACACTTCCATTTATATTGCAAAAATCAAATTTCAACTTCAAAGTTTTAAATATACAACATAGTTGAAGCGTTCAGATGATGCAAATGTGAAATTTCACCTTCAACTTGTCTAGCGCCTCAACTCCTTACACTAGCTTAACCAATCACCATTCACTACACTAGAGCTTCACAAAATACTCATGCCATGTTGCCTTGTTTCATGTACACATAGAAATACCAGGACACCCCCTTTGCATAGGCATAGAATATTGATATTGAGTCAAATTAGTCCTTGAAAAATTTGTAAATTTTATTCATGATTGTGCCTAGATGAAATTTTTTCCAAATTTTCCAAATATAATCTTACTCATGTGGAAATCCGTCCAAACCCTAAACTAAAGGCTATTTTTAGGCCACAACCTCTTTTAAAGGTTAAGGCAAGTAAACCTAAATTAACACACTAAGAAAAATATCTATGTACTGGTATCCAATTGGGTCTATATTTTGTTTAGTTTCAATCCATGTGCCATACTTTGAAAATTAGGGGCAAAATTTAAATGCATAAACATGAATATTGCAAATATCATGTGCATTCTATAATCCTAGAAAAACTCCAAGAAAAAAACAATTATAGTTTGGAAGTAAATGAAGTTAACCACTTATATAGACTCAATTGTTTCATTGGTATTCAAGATTTCTCAAAAGTTTGTCATTGCTTCTTTTGTAGCCACAATAATTTCAATATGTTATTGCATTTGTATCATTTCAGACCCATGCCCATTGGTATTGTAAAAAGTTTATATAAGGTAGAACCACTTGTAACCAATCATTTAAGGTATTCTAGACATGATTTAATGTAGTGCAAAGCAAAGAAAATATTCTTAGAGGTGCAATGATAGAAATGATAGGGATTGCAAAAACTTTGATAATTTTATTGTATGAATTGAAATTACTATAAATTTTGAAAGGCGAATAGTGTGTCGGATCCATTGCGAATCTATGGACACTTCTAATTCTAACCACACAATAAATTATGTTTTTATTCCTTCCTTCCTATTTTCTGGAGCACTACTTTGGGACATGTGCCATGAACTATTAGTCCCAACTTTGAAAAGGAGAAAAAAACACATTCTAGTCTTAGTTGGAATTATGTTGATCAAGAGGTTGGCTATGGAGTGCTAGTTGGTTATGGGTGGTTCTACCTTAGGGTAAACAAGCCCATAATGGGCCATCTCTTGAATACAAATATTTACAAAACAATCCATTACACTTTTCTATGAATCCTTAACAAAAAAATTCTAATTAATGAGGCTAGGACTTCATTAGGTAGGTTAATGACCAAATTTAATGCTTTGTATGATGGTGATGAAGTTATTAGAGATGAACTTCCACCTTTCCATTGTAAAGTCATTATAAGAACTAACTTTTTTATTCCATCATGTCATATCCATATTAGAAAATTTTGCAACCATATTAGGAAATATTGGGGTTGCTTTAGATGATCTAATGACCATTATAGGTATCATTTTTGATGGTTTGGAGGTAGTCTAAAGATTTTCTTGAACTATTAATTGGGCTAAGCTATACTTTAAAAT
This sequence comes from Thuidium tamariscinum, assembly GCA_947034885.2. Taxonomy (NCBI): domain Eukaryota; kingdom Viridiplantae; phylum Streptophyta; class Bryopsida; order Hypnales; family Thuidiaceae; genus Thuidium; species Thuidium tamariscinum. The sequence goes on from OX344749.2 coordinate 338,260, forward strand.
TCTCATCAATTTCATACTTTGTCAAAAAAATGAAATTTCACTACAAGATAAAGGGGTGTTTTAAATGTGTTTTTAAGTACAGTCCTAAATATAAAATTATAAGTAATGACCTTTAATGTGATTTTTAGCAAAAATTTATTGGAAATACATGTATTAGCCTACAATATTTGCCTACACAGGCCCTACGGAATAGTGGCTTGGTTGCAAGGTACTAACAAACATCCTATGTAGTAGTCTACCCCCTAGGATATTCTTTCAAGCAAATGAATTACTTTAGATTATCATACCATGATTTGCAAGCTTCACATATTTTTACAATTTTCAATGGCTACAAATGGTTCTAATACTCTACATTTATATATGATAAGCTAAAATTAATTTTTTTAGATTAGAGAAAAAAAACTCCCAAAGAATTGGGTTGGTGGGTAGTAGTAACCTAAGTGTCTCTCTAAGCAATAGACTCATATAGTCCTACCTCAACAACACTACCAATCGTCTCAAAAAATCCTAAGTCAAAACAAAGGCAATCTACCTAGCATCACCAAAAAAGACTTTCTAACACCATAAAATCACCTAACAAATACTCAAGTAAATTATGGCAACATCTCATGCCAAAAAAATCCATAAAAATTGAAATTGGGATGCCAAAATGGACAAAATTGAGCCTTAACAAATAGCTACAGCACATCGTCACTTATACAAAACATTCCAATTTGACAAGCATTAATCCCAATTGTGCTCTTCAACCTAAATCCAAGGGTTTATCCCCAAGTATTTTCAAGATCTTTGAACCATTCTTAGAGCTCATACATCAAAAAAATGAAGTTACAAACATACATTCTATACATCATGAACATCACCTAATTCAAGACTTCAATTCACAATAGTGTCTATAGACACTCAAGGCCTATGGTTAGTTTATCCTAAGCCTTCATTTCATGAAATAAGTTAGGTACATAATATATTCACCTACAACCAAAAGGGTATTTGATCCCATGTAGTAGAATGACCTTCATGTCTTCATTACTGATTGCCTTTTAGCTTGCCTAGGCTTCTTGGAGAGCCAACTTCAAGCTTTCAAAATTCAATACCATTGCCCTCATGATTTTATAGATAATATTGTCTTCCAAAGTTGGCAATCTAGAATGCCCTTAGCAACAACACCTTCACATTCGAAAAATTACCATGTCTTTCTTACCAATTGCCTTTTAATGCACCTAGGCTTTATGAAAAGCTAACTACAAGCTCTACCACTAAGAATGTCTAACCTAATTGACAAATTGTCTTTAACAACCTTCCTCATCTAATCTCCATCTTTTCTTACCAAATCTCACCAAAGCATGCTTTAGAAATGTCAAACACCCTAACTTACTGTAAAATACATCAAACTCACACCAAAACATATAATCAAAGAGCAAATCACACTAACTTACTATAGATCACCTAATTTATTTTACAAATTTATTTTCTGATTTATGCACATTTATGACTATGACAGTGACCTAGTCTTTGCTCTAGTTTCATTAGTTGTTCCTCTTTTTATGTATTTTCTATTTTTGAAGTTTCTTATCTATTTCTAATGTCATTTCTTTTTGGTAGTATTTTGTTTCTAATTGTATCTTTCTCAACATTCACCTAATTTCCTTAGTTTCTCAAATACTACTTAAAAACTTTTTAATTTCAAACCCTCATTTTTTCTCTAAATTATTTTTGTCAACTTTTTTTTAGCTACATTTCTTAATTTTTGCACCAACTATGTTCCAAAGTTTCCATTATTAATTTGTTATTGACCGGAATACACATTAATTTGTAGTTATGTATTAATCTTTTTTGCCAATATTTTTTAGTATTAGAAAAAAAGATGAACCTTTAAATGATGTCTCAATGGACATTTTCATGTTGCTCACAATATACTAACAAAGGCATTTGCATTAGAATTTTATTTGTACATTCTAAAAGACATACCTTTTTAATAAACTAGAATTTCAATTTACGATTTTGAGCTTTATCTAATAATGACTAAAAGTTTTTATTGCCAAAAACTTTCATCTCAAATAAAAAGTGGTATGTACTCTAAAAAAGGTTGAAAAATGAATTGAAATGGCATGTTTTTTAACTCAAATAGTTATAGAGATCACATTTAGATGACTATTGCATCAATAATTAAGGAAAAAAAACTTTCAATATAAAGTTATTTCTTAGAATTTTTTTTGATTTTTTAGACATTTTTGTCTTATATAATATAGAGGTGAGGAAGTTATTTTTAGCTTTATAATGTATCTTTTTACTTTAAAAATTTATAATTAATTATTATTAGGTGCAAAATCTACAGTAGTAGAGAATTGAGTTATCCTTCAACTCAAGAAATTTCAACATGTTTCAAACTTTCTCAACGGCTCTAATGAAAACAGGTTATAATTTCGAAAAACATTTGAGTCAAAAGACAACTCCAACGTGTAGAGAACTTTTCAAAACTGTGCAGGAATTATGGCCTACCTTTGTTTAGTCAAAAACAGCCTGGTCGGAGATAGTCACAATAACCATAATAAAATTCAGCAAAAACCTGAATTCCGCATGACATAGAACTTTGTCCATACATCGAGAACTATACAGAAGCTTAGGCAGTAAACATCTTGCCATCCCTGCACTAACCTCGAAAAAGAAATTGCCTACATCGCAATGTAGGCGCTCAAAAACTGCCGCTCTAAATCTGATAGCTCTGTGTAATCCCCAGTTCATTTCCACAACCATCCCCAAAGCAAGTGGAACATCACCTCCTGCACATAAACAACACAGCATTCAATTAATCCACTTTCAATTTCTAGATTCAGTTAAAATTCCTACAACTCTGAAATTGAACAAGTAAATGTTGTTCCAAAGGGCTCACCTTGGAACCACGCCACGGTTGGACCAGAAACGGTTGTTGAAATTATCCAATTCACGTGCACTCAATACAAACTGCCCAGGTCGAACACTTGGAGGTAGAACATCAAAAACCAAGGCAGCCGGTATAAGGAGGCCTGGACCGTTGTACTGAACATGGGCATCCAACAATATAGTCTGAACGGGCCGGACTAAGGGACCATAGGTAACACCAGGCCTAGTAGGCCGAATCCGGGGATAAACCTCCCATCGTTCTATCCGAATAGTATGCAAATTGTTGTTGACGTGTAGGAGAATTGCAACCCTCGTTCTCCCTCCACCCTCCCTTAACCAAAATCTGAGATCTGCTTGGAGCATTTTCAGAGACTCCGAAACGCCAACTTCAACAACCATCGATGGCCAATCAGTATCCAGAATACGAGACATGGGCTTGTACGAAACGTCCGACTCCTTGGACCTGCCTGCCAGACTTGTGAATCTCGTAGATCCAGTTGGCGTCAACAAGTCTAGTAATTGCGGGGTCAAATGCCGATCGAATGTCTGTCCAAACAATTGTCCAGCAGACTCATGGGCTAAGCCCACCATGAACTTCACAACCATCGACTCCTCAGACTTGTCATACAGAAGAGAAATGCGAGGTAGGGTACAGTTCCTACTCTCACGCAGGCTGTCGATAGCCTGAAAATCCTCAGGCGTAACTCCAATATATGCCTTGTATGGGCATCCTTGGCCATTGATCAAACCACTCCAATGATTCTTGCACTCAACCCTGAAAGAAGCGAGAGTGGAGAAAGTCACTCTAGGAAGATCGGGGTACTCATCTAGCAGTTCTGCGTCTGCCTCTTCAGTCCTTGGAGTGCGATCATAAAAAACGACCTCAGAGCTCCACTCATCTCCAGTATCGTATACCGCCATCTGACCTGCCATACACAAAAAATCTGAGAAGGGAAAACAGTGACATAACATGGCATGCATATCTAACACTCAGAAAGTAAACGCACGAACTGCGCTCAAATATGAAACGTATGTATGCCCGCAGTCTATTGTGTAACTCCAGAACCACACGACCATCGCACTCTGAACTGCGCAACCTAAGCACATTCAGCAGGCATCATCGAATATGTTTCAGAAATACATTGCAACCAAATGCACAAAAGTAGATCTCAGATCCTGATCTGTTAAGAACGACCTCAGTTTGCAGTAGCCTGCTTCAAATCTCCCGTATCTCACATGCTCATGAATCTGGAGACTTCTAGGATCCGTAACAATCTTTCAGGATGGATCCAGTAACAACTGGAAATCGCGAATTCGCACCAAAAGAAGGCTTTCAGACAAGACTGCCTCAGTTCAATGCCAAAGGCGCGGATTCATTTCCCGTTCATTTTTCGTAGAGCTCACGACGAGGACCAAGCCAACAGAAATCTCGACGCCAATCGGACTACCCGGCATCTTTTTCGGAGTGCCGTTCGCCAAGCAACGCCACTGACACACGGAAACACCGCAACCAGCGCGCTCGCACGACAAATCTTGCAAGACACTGATGAATGTTGACAGAACATTCCATCATTGGTCAACCTCAAGATTGAGCAATCACCTGAAGCAAAATCAAAATTTAGATCATTTCTGTTTCGGCTAACTAAACGCCAGCATCACAGATACTATCCTCATTGCCACAATCCTCCTCTCCCAAGTCAATCACCCGCGCTTCCGCACGAAATCTTGCAACAAGCAAATGAACATTCACAAACCATCCCGGCATTAACCAGTCACAAGATTCACAATCACCTAAACCAAAGTAAAAATCGTTTAGACTCTCTTTCAGCTAAATGTTTGCGAACAACAGAGACACAATCCTCAATCCTCGCAATCCTCGTAATCACGCACGCAAACGCACAAACCAGAACAGAAAAATCTCTTCAATCTTCACGCCTACAACAAAATCAGCATCATCTACAATCTCGTTGAATTTACTGCGTGCTTCCAGAGCAGATACAATCCACATTTATCACAATCCTCTACTCTCAAGTCCCGCGCTCAAACAAAATAGCTCCATTCTTCAGTACAAAGCCCTGGAACACCAGCTCACCAACCCGAAGAAGCCGCTAACAATCCAGCTCCAACCTCAAAATGTGGGAAAAGGAGATCTACAAGGAATTAATACAACGATCGCAGCAAATTAATACCTGCTCCTCCCGCATTCAGACTCTGTTCGGGCTCCCAAACAAAAGCAAAGCGACTACAGTCGAAGGTTTTCAGATTGAAGAAGCGCAAGATATTATGCGACCGCGATGGCAGCGCAAGAAAACGACGCTCAGGCGCGCGCGCGCCCCCGACTGCGAACTGAAACCCTTCGGATGGAAGCGTGCACGAGGACGCGATGCGAATTGTCCCTGGCAAAGACTAAGGGAGCAAGAGAACAGCCTATCACGTTAGACGATGAGAAGAACACCAACCGGAGACAAAATCTCGGAAGATACTATACACCATAGCCAGCTTGGAACCCTGACACCGACTAAAGACTACAGCGCGATGAAGCGAAAGTGTCGCTATTCGATGTGAAACGAGGAGGACGAGGAGGATGCCCAAACAACTCGATTCTGCGGTGCTATCCCTCGAACAAGTTTTGGTACTTTATCTCTTCTAGCAGGCTCTACTGTAGTTTGCGAAGCGAAACTGACTGCAGAATACAGTCAGTGGCGGGTCAGGAAGCTTCACGAGCAGCTCTAAGCCAGACCTAACGTCTCTTCAGAAGGTCACCAATTCCCTTCAACGACGACAAGTTTCAGCACTCTCCGCGAAATGAAACACTCACAGAGAACCACTTCCCGGGCGCGCTCAGTCTACCGTATGCTGCGAGAGGAGCTCGGATGTATCGTTTAGAAAACGGAAACAATGGCCACTTAAAGACTAATCAATAGCTTTTCTTTTCTTTTCTTTAAAAAATCTGACCCAATTCAGAAGTTCCTCCATTGTAATCCCCTGGGATAATTCAAATACGATTTGCACTTTTTGACTGTGGAGCTGGGATTCTGAGACCTTAGTTACGAACTGCAGAAGCTGTTTGCCGAAGCTACAGCAGTAAAGGCTATTGGGAGCGCAGCAGACTATTTCGAAATCTAACATTTTACTCCGTATAACATTCGAATTAGCGTGTCTTCACTTCTGAAAAAATTTCAGATTACTTGAGTTTGACGTTAGGTGATTCTATGTGGGAGGATTACATGGTGTCATGTGCCAAAAACCATGTGTCATAAATCATGAGTTTAAGGACTGCTCATGGTATGTTATGAGTGATTCAGTCTTTGATTAAAATTGTTGTAGCATGGTGAATTAAGAATGCTACATTATTTAGGAAGCAACGCTGAATCCCCTTTTCAGTGTACTGTAGAACAATTCAAAGCCTATGATAAATCCTACAATATTTTTCTTGCATTTGAATGAAATGGATTCTACACCATTGTCCTGTTCAATGAACGACTCTCCCATTACTTTCTGTCCAGGGATTTTTTTCTGAGGCAAAATAATGCCAGTTCGCAGTATGGGAAATTGTTTGGCAAATCAGCCTTCTAGAGATAAGATTTCTTATTTCTTATTCAAAGTTTTGAAACAACAAAGTTTTGAAGCAACAAAGTTCGAATCGTGCCTTACATTGATAATCTGCATTGGTTACAATTGACCTTATTTATAACAAAACTGCACAATAACTGATTGAAGACCTAAAGCCTTTGACAAACCTTGCCTGCGTTTATGCAACAATGTTGGTTAAGAGATGCATTTACAAATGGAACAAGCTCATCTTGTGTACCAGGAGCAGTTTGAACTAATTGTTTAAACGGAGGCAAGTCCACAGAATTCTTCAGGTATAAAATGCAAGTAAATCCAGGTGTGCAAATGTAATGCACAATTAAGAAACAGGTGCTCATTTAACCAATGTTTGCACTCCACTTGACTGAAGTATCTTTCTGCAATGTTCTTCTAAGTTTGCTCAGCCACAGTTCCAAAATCGTTGGAAAACAGAATGTTCCCCGTCATAAAAGACTCCGAGTCTGCCAACCAAAATCCGGTCCAACGTTAAAACCCATAGGCAAAAAAATTCTGAAGGACAATCTCTGACGCTCAGTATCTGTTAAAGAGGCTGCACTATGAACGTAGGCCGCAACGAATGCAAATGTAACCCTGGACGTCTTAGTTCCAACTAACCCTGGTGAACCAAAGTCCGACTCTAGAAGTTAAGCATGCAGGCGTATCAACAGATGCTAGAAAACATTCCTTACACGTCAAAGATTTTGTAACTACTCCGTAATAAAATAAAGCTGACGCTGGTGTTAGGCATGCAGGTGTATCAATAGATGTATTTAAAAAATTTATCTTCATGAGTAAATAATTACAGTACCTATTCCCCCTTGTATTCACGACGGTTAATCAACAATCAATAATCAAAAGCCCGCGAAAACAGAAGAAGCACCTCACTGACATTGGTATAATGCAAACAGAACATAAACGCACCTGTCAAAGCTAGACAGGCTGCTTCTTTCCGGACAAATCTTGCCAGAGCCTGCACACATTATAAATTATAAGATCAAACTATATCCCTGAGCAGTGTAAGTCGAAGTTTCAGTTCCCACACAAAGAGGTCACCCGGGCAGATTTAAGTCTGAATCTGACTTCGCAACCTCAAAAAAACAAAAGCAGTGGAACTAAGCAGCTTATCTTCAAAGAGACACCAAAATTGCAAAGATATTAAGAGGGACCACAGAAGACAATATCAACAGTAAGTACTCACATGTACAGGGGTAGCATTTAGTCCATTCGGCATGATGGCATCATCTTCTGCAAATACATTCCTGCCACACATCACAAGCAGGGACCAACTAGCATCAACTGCCTGCAAACCTATTGAGTCTCAATGAAGGAGGAACATGGCATGAAAACACGTATCCCAAGGCCTCTAAATCTTGACCCGAGAGCTCCAGCTCATGGAACGCAAGCCAACTTGCGTTTCTGACTACTTCCAGTGGTGCTACTCGATGCAAACAGGAACACAAGAATTTGGAGAGTGAAGGTGCATACCTCCAAAGGGCCCGTGCAAGCTCATCCTGTGCAGCTTCAGGCGTCATAGCCTTATCATAAGCAGCTACTGCACCATAAAAATTCTTCTCTAATTCCTTCATCCATTTTGATAGCAAAACTTTCAACTGTGAAAAAACAGTGTCCCTTTGTTCAGAAGCCGGCTTTCACAAAGGGGAATTGCTGTAAAAAAAATTCAACAGCAGATTCGTATGCTTGAGAAGGAGTCATAGTGATGAGTAGCTTACTCCTGTTGCAATTATGCGTCGTTCCAGATCATGATTGAAAGCATCGTACAAAGACTGGCCCATAGCTCCACCATCCCTCCCCTCTGACCTCAAGCGGCATAGAGATAGCCACATGTAGAGAACCAACATTGCATGTGTTGTTCTAAAATTCTGTTCAAGTGCGAAATCTTTCCAAACGTAACAAAAAACACATTTAGAAAAAAATGAAAGGAGCATTTCAATCCCAAATGCCAAAACAGTTCCGCCATGCAACTGAGTCTACCCGTAACATCCGGGCACACACAACGTTGAAACAAGACCAAGAAAATGAATCCTTTCGAAACCACAATAATCACGAATGTCTGCATACAGCATAACAACGAAGATTTTGAGCATGAGATATGACTCACTTGCATAAAGCTTAGGCTCATTCACTTGAGAAGAGATTCTAGAATAGAGCGTATTGGCTCCACGGATAAGCCGGCTCTGCTTGCCGTAATACCCCAGAAGCTTCAAAACAGTGTATGTAAAACCTGAAGGTGCAGGATCCACCACACGGAACCTTGAACTAGAACCTAGACTTAGAGAACGAGCTTTTATTGCCCTTCGATTTTCTATTTCGAGATCCTGTGGAGACACCCTTCAATGATCAGCAATGTGCTAGATGAAAATCAATTGCCTTATTCTATTTTGGTTATCAATTGTTACTTTATTTTATTATTGTGTTTGCTTTTGTTTTGGGGGGGAGAGGGGCGTTGTGACTAAATATTGAGTAGAAAATTGGCCAATCATATTCCTAAAGGAAGTTTTAGGTACACTACAGGGGCATATATGAAAAAACATTATTCAATATTTATAATTTGGATGCCAAATACAAAATGACCAACAGATTTACAGATATATGAGCTTTAATAAAACCGGTATCAAACGTGGAAGTGAAATTTAGAATATGATAGCATCGATTTTACAATAAACGCCTTAAACGAGCTGAAGAAAAATGAACTTAAAACTGCAGATCATTGTGTTTGTGCCTGCATAAGAATTTCTGCAAGGGTATGAGAAGGGCGAAAAAACTACACCTTTCACGTTGCTGAATCTAGTTCGAGATCCAAAGAAGACATGCTCAGATGCACGCATTAACACTTGACAATTACCTAACCCGAGACACATAATGGAACATCTCTAATCTTCATTTCCCCAAGCGCCAGGAGTCAAAGCGGAAGTTGACCGGAGGTAAAAGGACAGGAAAATTGGATTATCGTCCGTTATGAGAAACCCCAAAGACATGAATATGACTGTGATCCTACTTGTTTCCACGTAAACTAAGAGCTACACGTAAGACCCTAAAACCGTGATCTTTCTCGCATGATTTCTTGAGCCGAATCTTAAACCTCTGCGGAGGTTTTAGGGCCGACTATCCACTGAATAGCCCAGGCCTGCCTTTCCGTCGAAAGAAAGATTCGATGGGAAACCAACCATCTGTACCTTATCAGAAGAAGATGGGTCCGCGACCTGCTCAGCAACCTGAGCCAACGATCGTGACAACAGCTGCGTCGTGGATGCCCTGGCCCACTGCCTCTGAACCTCCGCTCTTGCCACTCGGGCAAGCATCGTGCTCCCTGAACGAATTCCTCCCTGCGATCGACACCTCCAAAATCCCAAGAACACCAGGTTATACTCTACTCTCTGCCAATATCCACCATGTCCACTTAAAATTCAGTTCTCCTCACACAAACCAACCGACTCGCTTTCCAATCAGCATGGAGTTACTTTGCATTTCTTCTTGATAGGAACAATGCGGAGGACTCTTCCTCCCGGATGGCCACCTAACTTGCAAACTAGGAATCCCTAACCTAACCCAGCTTCCAAGAACGTCGACGTCATCGCACGCCTGTTCCATTCCTGCACTGCCCACAAGATGAACCGAAGAAGCCCAGCCTAACCTATCTGGCCCCAACACCAATCCTGCCAACAGAAAGACACGCATTCGCAAGCACATGCAAGAGAAGAGAAGAAGAGCACCAACAGGCAGGCAGGATTCGTGCGCAATTCACCGGAAACGCCCCAGTCCAAGGTGGAAAGAAGGAGAGAACCGCAGAACACAGCAGAACTGGTTCACAGACCAACGAAGGAAAGAAAACTGGAAAGGATCCAACAACCGCCTACGTGAGTGAAATTACCTGATAGGAAAGGGCAGCCGGGAGTTCGTCGGAGCAGGCGTCGGAGCAGCGAGAAGTTCGTCGGAGGACACAACTGACAGAGACAAAGAGCGAGCGAGCTTGCGAGCCCGCGACGGCGACGACTGACGGCATTCCGTTGTGGCGCGTGGGCAGTAGTCCACGTCCTTCGTTGCCAGCCTTCCCTTCTGGAATCGGCAATCGAACAGCCCGCAGGTGTTCCGTTTGTCATTTCATTTCAGAAATTTTTTTAGTAGACAACCCATTCTCCATTCCCGTAGATAGAGGTTGCTCTATTTCCAATCAGTTGTGGTTTACATTATAACTTTCATTTAGCAAGATGAATTGGTGGAACATAAATGTCTAAGAATTGTACTTTGAAAGCATAAGGTAGCCAACCCCTTTCTCATTAGCCTCCCATTTTGGAAGTCTAAATTGTTCTATTTTCAAATATAGGAAGTCGGAGTGATTGGTCCATCATGATGCATTATGAATTATTGATTTCCTCTGCATTTCTTGATTAGCCTAAGATTAGAGTTAGACATACCCATATGTTAAGAGTAGGTTTCAAAAAATATAATAAAAAAAAATTCACAATAATTTTGTCTTTGGCTGAAAAATATGAAAACATTTCATATCGGTCTGAAATCTATTTTCCTCCACCAAACTCAACTAGTAGCTATGTTGAATACCTTAAGTGATCAAAAATAGGTTGTAAGCTTCTAGAATGCTCACACTATATACATAGAAAGCCACAATCCTCACTTTCATTGATTTTGTAACTAGTCTATGATTAGAAATAGAATGACCTACATAATAAGAATAGGTTTCATAGAATCTTTAGAAAAAAAATTCATAGTAATTTTATTATTGACAAAAAGAATGTGAAAAAATTTCAAAACTTCTTGTATTCAATTTCTCTATACAAGGAATTATTTTCCTTCTACACAATCATTTGGCAGATATGCTTAATTTTTCAAATGGTTGGAAATGAATTACCATTTTATAGTCATGGGTTACATAAAAATGAGAGGTCTAAAAATTTGACATGTCTCCCTCTTTAAGCTCCTAATTTGTGATTGAAAAGTCTTCCTTTAGGGTGGTTGCACGAAATACTTAATGTGTTTTGTCACACCTTCATTTTTTATTTGTTTTTTGGCCATAACTTTTGCATTATAGTTCCAAATGACTCAAAATTTATAGGAAAGCTACTCATAACCATAATATACGTTTCCTAATTTTTAAGTATTTTTCAAAAATAATTTACTATTTTTAAACAACCCCAATAATTTCTCACAATGGGTGATTTACGGATTTTTAGCACTATATGGAACCCAAAAAAACTAATTTTGAGCCAAAATTTGCAGAGAATGATCTCTTAGTAGACTTATAGCTATTGTGTAAAGGAATTTAAAAAATATTTATTTTGATGTGGTGTACAAGTCCACAAAGAGAGTTTTTTTTTGCATTTTTTCCAAAGGTATGAAACATTATTTTGGTGAGTTTTTTAGTCAAATCTCATCACCAAAAAGTCTTCTCAAATTGAAAAATTTTATATTTAAAATAAAATATTATTTTTTACAAATTAAAAAGTCAAAAGTTGTAATTTCTTCACTAAAATTTTGGATATAGAATTCATAAAGAATTCTGATGAAGAAAATACAATTTTTGACTTTTTAATTTGTAAAAAATAGGACTTTCTTTTAAAAAAAGTAAAAATTATCAATTTGAGAAGACTTTTGGTGATGAGATTTGACTAAAAAACTCACCAAAATAATGTTTCATACCTTTGGAAAAAATGCAAAAAAACCCCTCTCTTTGTGGACTTGTATACCACATCAAAATAAATATTTTTTAAATTCCTTTACACAATAGCTATGAGTCTACTAAGAGATCATTCTCTGCAAATTTTGGCTCAAAATTAGTTTTTTTTGGGTTCCAAATAGTGCTAAAAATCCATAAATCACCTATCGTGAGAAATTATTGGGGTTGTTTAAAAATAGTAAATTATTTTTGAAAAATACTTAAAAATTAGGAAACGTATATTATGGTTATGAGTAGCTCTCCTATAAATTTTGAGTCATTTGGAACTAGAATACAAAAGTTATGGCCAAAAAACAAATAAAAAATGAAGGTGTGACAAAACACATTAAGTGTTTCTTGCATCACCCTTTAGAAGTTTGAACTTAAAGATTGGTATAAATTATAAGAGGTAATGAAATGGCAATATATATTATTCATAATCATATTTCAATACATATTATACAAATCATATATAAAATCTAAAAATAGTACTTTTTAGTGAGCACATCTAGATTTTCAGTCATTATCACCAACCAAGTGGTTGTGATTAAACTTCTAAGGGCTTCAAAATTTGAGAAATTTTACTACTACGTGTAAAAAAACTATACTCTACATCATTGGGCTTTCTATTATAGACCTGTGACTTCTTATTTCATGTTGCCAAATCATTCTTCATGGACTTTTCAATGGCATTCAAAAATTTGATTCTCTCATTTTTACATTTGGTGTAAATGAGGGCATTAGATCCTAAATGCTAGAGAAGATGTTTAATGTCCTTAGAAAGATTTGAAGAAGCCTTAAACATGGGAGAAAATGTTTTTTGATTCAATTTTCTAGGGGAGAGTTGTTGGAATCTAGTTGGAATCTAATATTGTGGAGGATTTTGTATACTATAGCCTTGCAATATTTTTTAATTTTTCATGCAACATATAGGGATCCATTCTTATTGCTTTCTTATATATGTATATATATATTGCATTTTGGCAATTTTTCCTCTTTTCAAGGTGAATTTAAGCTATAAAAATGATCTTTTTTGAATTTGAATGCAATGAAGTTTATTAAGTTCAATTTTTATTCCATTTTGAAAAATTCTTAAATTTGAATGATTTATTGCAATTCAAACCTTTGGACCTATCTTCATAGAATTTCAATATCCTAATTGCAAAATGATTCAATAAAATTGCATTATTGCAATCTAATATAGTTACGTTAACATGATAGAATAAATTGCATTATAGAGTTCTACATTGTAATATACACCTAGTACAAAGAAATTTCAAATTTTTTTGGCACATTTTGTAATTAATATGATTTTCTTCATTAGTAAGTAAAAAATTTAAGGTAAGTTCATATCAAGTTTTTAAAATTATGAAATTTTTACAACTTACAAAGATAAAGAAATGTAATTATATCATCCTCTAAAAATAATACAATTGCCTAATAGAAATTTATAGGAAGATGAACACCATGGTTATAAAACATGGTTGCAGGCCAATTCATTCAAGGCTAACTTACCCCAGTAGTTCCTAAAAAATTTATATCTTCTTAAAAATCATGGTTTTTTGTTAGGTAGCTGGGCCCAAATGGTCCTTAGCCCAATCCTAGCCTTAGTATAAAACACGAAAGAGAACATTGTGTCTTGTAATCATTTCAAATGGAGAAATGGCAAACTAGGTAATGAGAAAGCAAAGTTTTGTTGTAAGACATCCTACTAAATCACAAAAAGGCATGGAATGTTATTTCTCATATTAAACCTTTGCTTTTACATCACTTGATAGATTGTGGATGTTGGATTGTCAGTAAATCTTGGTTGACCATACTCAATTAAGGGGCTTAGTAGAAGTGTTCTATAATAGTATCATGTTTATCCAAATAGAAATAGTCTCTATGGGAGCTATTAAGGTGTAGCAACTAAGACTACTATCTTACTAAAGATTGCTTGCAACTTTAGCCAATATGTCTAATTTGTAAGGAAGCAATCAACTTATTTCTAACAATGTTAATTGTTAAAATAGATGTCTAACCACTTTACAAACTTCCACATTTATAATTTTAGAAAATATTCGTGTATTTTGGTAACACCAAATCCAACCCTTAGATAGGAAGAATTCACCTAAAAATAAGGATGACTTTTATCCAAGAAAGAAAGTTGATTTTCAATCTGTACATTCTCCAAAAATTGGACGTTAGAGCACATTTGATTAGTAGGACCTTACAAGAACTGGCCCATATTGGAATTCTCTCAAAAAAATTTAATATCCTTGTCCCTTTGGATGTTACGGTGGTATTGTTAATGACTTTAGGAATACCTTGAACCATATTATCATTTCTAGCATTTGCAATTGTGATTCACCCTAAATTCACTACACTAAAAAGTATATTTAGTGTTGGATTACATTCAATGTAATTACCACCCAAGTACACAACACTAAATCTCAACATCGGAAGAATTAATGTAGTGTTAAACATCCCCTAGAAGACTGTTTTAGGGTTGTTCTCTAAAACTGTTCCCACTGCCGGTCTGATTTTTTGAATTTAGAAAAAAAAAATTAAATTTTTTTTCTCTAAAAAACTTCAAAATGTACTAAGAAGAAAGAAAATAATTTTATTAAAAAAAATCAAATTTTTTTAAAATAATTAATTAATTAATATTTTTTGATGTGGCAATCACTCAACCACATCAACATAACGTTCCCAGCATTCCCACAACGTTCCCAACATTTGGGAACTCTCAATTTTGTAAACTAAATCCTATTATGTCATCTTCTTCTATTCTAAATTTCTAAAACTAAATGTAAACCTCTTCAGATTTCAGATTTACCAAAGAGTACTTTTAGTGTTAGAAATGAGATTTAATGTTACTTACTTTAGTAGGGTTATTGATATTTAGTGTCATGGTTTGTAAATAGTGTTGCTAACACTAAATATACTATTTAGTGTACCAGTATTTAGTGTTCACAGTATGATATATAATTTACTTCTGTCAAATTAATTCGATTTTGTATAGAAAATCTGAAATACAATATAGCAAGTATTACCTGGGTCCGGTTAGGCTTCTAAATGCAACTTAACGTTCGAAAGCATTCAAAGGATAAATGAAGACTTAATCGCACAGGAGAATGCAAAGAGCAGTGAGTAGTGATGAGGATTTCAGCTACAGTATGTTCAAGTGCCTCCTCAAGCCCTAAGCTAGCCTGCAATAAACTTGAATTTTTCACATCACTCACAAACCGAGTGCAATGCCCACAAACGAACTTCTCAAAAAAATCTGAGATATCGGAGGTAAAATTGAACCTTCAAAATAAGAGAAAAGATGTGCAAGACTTCACTCGGCCGTGCGTCTGCACAAAGTCAGCAGAAACTTGAACACACTGCGAGCCAAAAACATTCACAAATTTATCCTCATAGAAAAATTCACAGCATCTTTACTCAAGAAGCACCGTCTCTAAATTCTACCCATAACCAGTGCCTAAACCAGGCCGCTCGCGCTCAAAATTCCAGACTCTTTGCAGGATCTCATTCCTCCAAAATACCCAAAAGATCGTCGTGGCGGTACAGCACGTACCTGCAACAACATGCACAGCGTAGTTAGTGTCACCACATGCACTAATCTTGACTAAGTTAAGATTGCAGGTGGGAATTAAGTGCAGAACCAATGCAATGATCTTTTAAGTGATTTGCAATTACGCCCTCGTCACACAATCCGACACTCATGATGCATACATCAAAAGATGCACTGCATGAGCGCCCTGTGAACGACTACCCCAGGACTTTGAAAGCGGAACCGAAACAAAAAAACCATAGTTTGGCGAGCTGAGATCCACGAGGCCTGGCAGACTTACTCTTTGCCTTCAAGTTTGACGTGGCTGCCGCCATACTCTGGAAGAAGCACAAGGTCACCCTGTTTCACATCCAGAGGGATAAGATTTCCTTCCTTGTTCTTGACACCAGGACCGACTTCAATGACCGTTCCTGAATTCAACTGCACATCCGAACCGATGATGACGAGTCAGTACTACTGCCGTTGCTATCTCCTGTCCCCCACATTGCACTTTCCTGAGAGACCTAATAGTGGGCGTCTTCATGCTCTATGGGAATGCAAACAGACAACGATTGCCATTTGCACTATTCGTAAGTGCCGTGCAAGGAACAGTTCTCCCGTCGAGACGAAAGGGTACGCATTTCACAACTATCTACCAAGCACCAATCCCACCCGCCCCTTCGTGCCATGAGCTGCTGCTGCATTCTGTCTCCTGGGAGACCATGGATTCCGTCGTTCTTTGTCATTTCTACCAGCCATGAATTGATCGTGCAGCGAGACAGAAAGAGAGAGTCATCAGCAATGAATGAGTAAGTAACAGACTGAATGCCTCTATCGATCGTCGTGGTGAGACGCCGAGGAAGGGAAATGCCAGGGAGAGTGAGTGAGGTACCTTCGTCGTGGTCTCGGGAAGAAGAATGCCCCCGGAAGACACGGTGGGCGGCACCACTTTCTCCACCAGCACTCGATCCAACAAGGGCCTCAACCTCTTCGCGGCCGACACGAGCGACGACATCTTGGTCCGCCTCGCCTCTCAATCGGACAAGCACCAAGTCCAAGACAAAGACGCGAAAAGGAGAGCGGCAGGCTAGTCCAGTCACAGAAGGGAGGAGGCAAGTGCACGAAGAAAAGAAGAGACAACGCGATCGGAGCACACACGCGAAGAGCAACGCGACAGCGGAATATCGCCCGAAACAGAGAGCCCGTTCTTTGGCCTGGCAGGCTGCTTCTAGAATGCTCTTCTCCCCTGGGTTGGGTAATTTAGGGTTTTGGGGGTTTAACTGACAAGCGATACGGTGTCCAGCGTCCACCCATCTCCACCGTCTCCACCGTCTCCACCCGTCTCGGGTGCCAAACAAAACAACTATGGTAAGGTAGGAACACCCATAACCGTCACTGCACCCATAACTAACAAGTAGAGTGTCCTTAAATCGTCTTCAAGAGTACCTTCAAATTATCACTCACTCTTAATTTTGATTGGTAAACTCCGAATTTTTTAGATTTTTTTGTGAGAATCAAGGTAGATTTACTAGAGTGTGGTATAGAGTGCCCTAGTGAGTTCCACTTTGAAAATTCACATAAATTAGATGACTTGTCCAAAAATTCTATTTTTTTTTTTAAATTCATGATTTTCAGATGCTAATACTGTAAAAATATTTTTCCTAGAAAAAGATACCTTCAACTCTACTGAGTTGCTTATTTTGATGGTTATGGGTGTTCCTACCTTAGTCTAAGGTAGTCTGCTCTAAAAGCGACTATGTCCTAAATGCGACCTCTATCTAGGAACTAGTGACATGTTATTTGAAATATGCACTTCTATTCATGATGAGTTAGGTAGGTTTAAGTGGTCGCTTTTAGAGCAAACTATTTTAATGTGTAGTTGGTTACTTGCTATAAGGTAAAACAACAATTGTCATCACAATAAAGAGTTTGTCCTCATGGCATTGCTAAAATTATACTAAATTTGTTTTTCAAATAAAAGACAAGTGTTTGAAATAGCAAGAGCAATTAAAACTATATTTTAAAAACCTATAACAAATTTTTTCATTAAATGAGATTCGGGTTGCATTGGTTGAGTTGGTTCCTTTAGTCAATGTTTTATGTGATGAAAATAGAGTGGTTAGTGACCATTGAATAGGAACTTCCACCTTTTGAGCTTAAATCCATAATAAGAAATGACTTCTTTAGACCTTTTAATCATGGCCTTGTTAGGAAATATTGTGATTGGTTTAAATGAGTAAGCTAAGATAACCATTATGGATACATTTTTTGTTGGTTTGGAGGTAGTTTAAGACTCTATTGGACCAATTGGACAACACACTTCAAAAATTCTTTACAAATTTGTAGTTTGTCAAAAAAATATAATTTTAATCGAGCTTGCTATTTCTTACATTTGCTTTTATGTGGTAAAGAAACTAAAAAAAACTAAAAAAAACTAAAAAAAATATGTCACCAAACTAGTCATTTTTTTAATGTACTTTATATGAAATGAACAAATCTTACCTAAACCCATTTAAGTTAATCCATTAAGGACCAGGTCAATGACTAATTGATGACTTTGGCTAAAAATGATAGGTTTTCATTAGTAGTTACTTTAGCTCACTAGAAGAAAAACGCAAAAATCCCTGTTTATTTCAACAAAACACATCACTAAGATTGTGTTGAGACTGTGTTGCTGAAAACGTGGAAAAAACACAAGAAAATACAAAAAACGCGTTTCTTGTGTTTTTTTGCATTTTTTCCGCGTTTTCCGCATTTTTTTGCATTTTCAGCAACGCAGTCTCAACACAATCTTGCTGATGTGTTTTGTTGAAATAAACAGGGATTTCTTCTAGTGGCTACTAATGAATACATGTCATTTTCAACCACATATTCATTTGTAGTCATTGACCTGGTCCTTAATGGGTTAATCCTTAATGGGTTAAGCTAGGATGGGATGTTGCAAAGGATTGGGGCCACTTTATATTTGGACCCAGTTGTTAGCCCAATTTTGAGACCGCCAAAATCAAATAATGAGAGTGCTTGCAGTAGATCCTTTGTTTGGGTCATCAATCCTCGTCTCCAATCAGCCTCGAGTTTGAAGGAGGGCTCCGTTGATTTGGGCCCTCCAACTGCTTGGACGGTAGAGATGGAAGGGTGGGCTCCTTTCAGCCCAGGGGCATTTCAACTTGGCTGTCCACACCACTTCATTGCATGAAAAAAACATTAAAAACATTTCATTGCATTTGGGTCCAAGTTGTAACATCAATTAAATTTTTTTTTTTATAAAACCAAAAGATCATAGCTAGAAGTAGGGGTTACCCCTTCATATTTACCCTAAACGGCGCTCCGCGCCTTGATTACTGAAGCTACGCGCCTAATGGCGCTCCGCTCCAGACCCAAACCCTACTTGCTTTGCTACGTAGGGTTTGGGCGCTACAATATAATTATAAATTTTCATTTTCAAGGAGAACCTTAAGGTGAGTGGTTGAATTTTTTTATTTGTCTTACATGATAAAATTTTCAAATTTTGAATTCATATTTGCAATCAGAGGTCCAAAATTAGCTAAGAAATGAAAAGAAATAAAAAATTTAGCGGCACGAAATAGGGAGCAATTTTACATTTATCCTTTAACTAGGCAATAGGGGGGCAATCCTCCCTGACCCAAATTCTACTTGGGCGTCGCCCTTCCATCTCTACCGTCAAGCAGCTGGAGGGCCCAGATCAGCGGAGCCCTCCCTCAAACTCGAGGCTGGCTCGTCGCAAGGGTCATCAATTGTAAGCCTTATCGATTTCTTTTATATCACATTATCACTAATACGGAGTTTTCCACTTGGACCTGATTTGAGTTGGCCGTCTGAGAACGCCCGGGTGCATTCCGGCCTTCCAAGGTCAGACTCCCTTCCGTTATTTCGCCGCCGCTGGAGCGATTATCCTCTTGGGATTCGGGTGCTTCTGTTTTCCTTGAGCAATACATGTACTTAGTTAGTTTCACGAGGGCACCTACAGCGAGCGCAGCCCGTTATATTGGTCACTTAGGTTTTTACACTCATGTTTTGGGAGCTCAGCACCAGATTTCGCAGCGTTGGAGGTTTACAAGAAGGTTGTGGGAAGAGGAGGCACATTCAAGACGTTCCTGGAAGAGTGGCTTGTGACTTCGCTTGAGGAAATTTTGCGGGAACGACCATCGTTTGGATGGTGTGATCCGTTTAGGCAGGTGATGTCGATTGAATGATGGGGGAACGTTTTAGGTTTTAGAGGAGTCATTTTGGGTTTTCCCAGACCATGGTCGGGAAAGGAAGAGGATTTCAATTTGTGGGATGGCGAGGCGCTCATTTTTATCGAATTTGTTGGATAAAACTCTGTTTTCTTAATTCTGAAGGAAGTTCTTTCTCACGTGCCAAGGATTGCAGTGGTATGAATGCAAGGGAGATGTGTTTCGTTTGCTTGATGGTTGTGTGATCCGTTTGTTTCTTTGGTATCTTTTCTTCGTTGTCATCTGAATTCGAGCACTTAGGATACTTGGGAGGAGCTTGGCCGTGCATTGGTTATGTTTCGAGCTTGTTGTAGGGTTGTTTCCACCGTTTCTGTTCACCTGACGTTTTGGAGATTTTTGCGCGGGATCAGGAGGCGCTCGTTGAAGAGCCCGACACGGCATCGACCCAAGGAATGTGCATGTCGATTTTGGCGTGCATCGTCCCAGAAGGAGTGGGAGGTAGCCGAAGGCGATTTGCGTGGGTTGTGCATACTCGGGGGTGAGAGCAAACGGGAGAAGGCGTTGCAGACGGAGGCCATTGATGGCCGAGGAAATGGGCAAGACGGGGGGATGGGGCATCGTTGACCGACTCAAGAGCCTTCCTCATGTCATGGCCGTCAACGGTACTCTCGCCACCTTCTCCTTTTCTGTTTCTTTTCTTGCTGTTTCTTATGGAAGTTCCTTCGGTTGTGCGAATGCGGTGTTGCATGACTCACAATTGAGATCATGGCAAACTCTGTTGCACCCTGCATTTTACTGGCGCTCGCAGTTTTGTGGTATCGGCCCTGGTACCATAATCTCTCTGACTAAGTGGTCGAATAGAAATACGACTTCATGGAATATGTGTCAGAGGACATGACTGTTAAGTTTCTTGGGGAGGAGTATTTTACTTTTTCTTAGCCCTTGTCTTCCATTTCACTAGCCACTAGGAATCCACAGTCCACATTACATTTGTTTCATAACGTCCGTCGTAATTTGTTTCAGAGTTGTAGGAATCACGTTTGCTAAAATTGTGAGCAGCTCGCGGACAAAGTGGGAGTCCAGGCTCAGATAAATATGGATCCAAAACCTGAAAGTTTCTAAATACATCGAAAATGCATCGCACATATGATCAGCATATTCCTAGTTTTTTCTTGTCGATGCACTTTATCGTTGTGCTCTATAGGGAGAAAGTGTATACCGTTTGTTTTCTGCTTCTGGCTTCCTTCTCATCAGTACACAGGAATCTTGTTTATTTTTAGAGTTGAGGTTTCGCAGAGTGACTGGGGTTGATGTGGTATGTACTGGTAATTTTATTTTATTTTCGTGTTACAATCTCGAATCAATCGTATAAGGATCTTCATTAATAGTGTCTTCTGATCGACATGGTTGTCATGTGACTGATGTACTGCTATTCACTTTGTTTTTGTAGGGGATCTGAAAAGAACCACTTGTAAGACGTCATTGCAGACGGAGATTGATGAAGAGGATTCGGACGGGCAAGAATTACTTGAGTCACAAAGGCAACAAGGGCACAGATCAACGAAAGACCTCACTCTTAAGCAGAATGAGTATGGTGAACGAGGGTACGTTAAACCGTTGCAGTAGTCATGAAAGAGTTAGCCCTGCATATTTAAGTCTTATTTTTTCATACACATCGCCAGATTCTTGATAACATCTGTCCTCATCTTTGACAAGCAGTTTATTTGATCTGCTGTGGAGCGTGAGCACCTTCTGGGAGGGTAGGGCGCACTGGCTCAGCTTGTCTTGGGTGGCATTTATCAGTAGCAGGGTGCCCGATTCATATGCTTGCCCTTTTGTTACAGATGTAGAGCATTTCTTGACCAGCAATATATCGTTATCCGCAGACGATGAGTGTCCTGAGGTATGATGATGTATTCCAGAGAGGAACCTGAACACACCAAATATGAAGGCGCCTTGAGTAGCCGTGATCTTCTGAATCGGCTCCAAGCCGCTGCTGTGGGCATACGCGACTTTGAAGAGCTCAAACTGACTCAGTTTCTTGGAGAGGTGAAGGATAAACGAGTGCGTGTCAAGAAGAGCACAGCTGCTAATACCACGAAGTCCAAGGCAGAAGAACCCTCCGAGAAAAAGCTCTCAATCCCTAAGAAAGCATCCACGATCTCCACGTCGAAAGCAATATTGAAAGCAGCATCAAAGGTCAGAAAAGGAATTATAACAAAAGAATCGGAGGCGAGAGAGAACCTGGCATTCTCAGACGCATATCTTGAGAAGACATTTGGATTATCGACTAATGCTCCAGTATCTGAAAAGCCTAATGCCAGCATATCTGCTAAGAGGTCAGCCAATGCCACCGACGACAGGCCGACAAGGAAGCCTCTCAAAGCGAAGACCCTGACGACAAAACAATCTGCATTAATCTCCACAGGTGATGAATTAAAAACAGCCAAGAAGGAAGCGCGACCGAGGGAGTTGGGTTGGGATGGGTCAGATGAGAAATTGCCGACAAAGAAGAAAGCCAAAGTTTCAGCGAAGGGCATAATCAATCCGAAAATCCGTGTGTCGCCTCATGAGATTCGAGTGCTTCCAGAGGCGGCTCTTGCGGAAGTGATGACTGCAAAGGTTCTGTTCTCAATTTTCACGCATCGGAGCTTTTTATTGTACCTTGTCATTTTTTCTTACGTTGGTAGGGGTCAAATCATTTTCTGCTCTGATATTGTAGTTGGGGGCAAGATTGACCCCCCCACCTTGCGTCTATTGACGCGGCCCTTACCTTCTGTTCTTCCTTTGTGTATGATGTAGCAGCTCTTTCTGTTTCTGGAAACTGAACTTAGAATGGATCACCTATGCGTTGTGATTGGTGTTTACCACTGTGTCCTGCATTATGATTACAGGACGAACAAGAAGCGGCAGACACCGAGATGACGAAGCTCGTTGACGAAATTCGTGGCATTGGACATAATGAAAATTTCAGTGATCTTCCTTCAAATGCCATCGAACGCTGGATAGCTGCTCATGCGAAGAAACTTCTCAGCGCATTCGACTTTCATAGCACCGTCGTCAAGCATACACTTTCCCTCACGACTTCCAAGGTAGAGCCTTAGTATTGTTTAGAGTATACCCGGCGGGTTTTGCTTGTTTCCTGCGCCTAAGCCATTTATGAATACTATCACTGGGAGGAGATTCGTTTTGCTCAGCAACTTCGGATCCTGACCAGTTAGGAAGTAGAGTGCACGGTGGTTCTCCTTGAATCTAATCCTTGCTTACAGAACGGAAGTAGTCACAGACATGTGTCGGAATGCATTTCTGGGTTCGAAGAATTTTTTCCATTTCATTGAAATTTCCTTGGAGTGAATGATGGTTGAGTTCTGTCTGAATAATTCAGGAATTTTTTGGCCCGGAAAGAGACAACCAAGCCCTGCTGCATTTCTCGAGAGTGTAGCTGGCCTTAAAATTCCCACAGGATCATATACCGGTATTGACTGGGGGTATTCCAAACCCGAGAAAAAATTTGATGCCGGTTGGACATTAGATGAGTTTCACGTTAGGTCCATTGTGAAATGTTCAAACATCATGGGTGAGCTAAATTTAGCCTTCTAAATTGTGTTCTATTATCAATCTTATATTTTTAGTGTGTGATACTACGGATTGTCTATCAAAAGAAAAAAACTCAATTTGTTTTGTGAGAATTTTTCATTGTTGCACACTAGTTTTAATACCAAAAGGTGAAAAGAAATTACTAAATCTTGCAAAAGAAAACCAAATTAATTTGAATCTCTTTAAGAGGTATAAGTAACAATGGAGATTGGTGTAAAGATTTATTAATTAATTACTTTTGTATTTTACATTCAAAACACCTTGCCAATGACCTTCAAGTTGAATGCCATTATAAGCTCAATCTATATATTTATATAAATGATACATAAATTTTTGATATTTTTGATATTCAATTGGAAAGGAATGCATTTTCTATTGGTAAGATTTTTTCAGAATTTTTGATAGAAAAATGAAGTTATTGTGATTCTTTAAAGTTGAAAAATGTGAATAAAATTATATCAATTATATCATTTAATATATTAGAATTGTTTGAAATTTTTTCCATAAATGAAGGTTAGAATGAAAAACATAAATTTGTAATTTAAATTTTCTTAAATTAAAAAAAAAGAAAATACAAATTAAATACATACAATATTGTCTAATTTCAATTCCAATTCATAGAACTCACAATTGTATTTATTTTTTCAATTTTTCAATTTTTTTCAAAAGTTTTAAATGAAACAAAAAAAACTCTATCAAGCTTCATTTATTAACTTAGCTTAAATCAAACACCAAAAATGATTACTTGAAATATATAATAAAGGTTGACCAAGATGCAACTACTTATTGAATGTGCAATTCTTTAGGGATTAGTTTAGAATTCTTTTATTCTAAAATTCATTTGATTACTTACTCAATTTGAATTTCATTGGACTGTCAACAAGCCATGATAGCATGCAATCTAATCAAATAAAGTGGTCCTCATCTTTAATCCATAAACAAAACTACAACCATTTTTTGGTTGATGAATGATTATAAATCCTTTTGTATAGGACAAAAGTGCAACTATTTATCTTCAGAATTTTGCATGAAAAAGGGTAATTTTGTACAATAGTTTGACTTCCAATGAGTACTTTTGGATTCATTTGAACCTACTATTCACACAATGCCAAAAGGTATGATTTCCATAATCACCAACCCATCCTTTAAGGATTAATGGAATTTTTAAGTCCATCAAACACTAATTAACACATAAGTGTATGAAGTCCTTTCAGGGGAAACTCAACAACTAAGATGGTAAAACTTGGTAGGTTTGGTTTCATCTTTGAAATCAAAGACCGTGTCAATCAAAATTAAATATGAAAGTTACATACCAAAATTAACCAAAGTCCATTCCAACCTACAATTTGTGCACGGCATTCAATCAATTGTCCACGTAACACAAAAATACTGAACGTCTTGACGAGCAGCATATATAAATCTGAATCATTCTCGGTGAGTCGCTTGAGCGCTCATTCTAATCATTTCTCATCAACTGAAGTGAACATACAATGATCAATGTGCACCATCGTTTTGAAACGATCTTCCTCTACTTGAAAAGGATCTCCAACCAACTCCATTGCAAAAACCATGGACCATGAGCGATTATCACCTCAAGATCTTAACTGTAGATCGACGATTCCGTATAAAATATTGCTTGCCCCCATGGTGTAAATGGAAACTCCTACACCTAACATTGTTTAAAAACTACAGTGCTACCTTGCTCCATGTGTCGGCTTGTTAAGATTATGACTTCGAATGGCACAACGAAATGATGTTACATGATATGAGCTTTGAAGGCCTGCTTAAGAAAATGCAAGTATGCTCCGAGAATAGATGCTCTGGTAACTCCTCAACTGATATACCAGCATGTAATGGAGCAAATGAATGTTCCTCACCAATTAGCAGTAGGAATACAGATGCTAGGATTCTTCGAATGGAGAGACCATCACTTCGACCGAGTAATTACTTGATGAGCTATATCTACCAATGCACGTCGACATTGTTGCACCTGTAATGAAGGATTGGGGGGAAGGCTCATAATTGCAGTAACGGCTTTTTGGGCATGCTCTGCAGCAAGCTCATGCGTTTGAGATATACCACGGCTTTCCTTCACCATTTCAACAGCCTGCAAATTCACTTTCCTGTCAATACACGCATGGTAATGTTCATTGAGCACTTACAACAACAAAAGAAAGCAATTATCAAAGGCGAAGGAAAGGGCAGGACCTCGTTCCTGTCTGTGATGGATTTGAACTTGCGTTGTATAAGTTTTGCCATCTCTGGAAACTCCTTCAGAGCAAATAATACGGGAGCTGTCACAATACCCTGCTCAAACACACAAATCACATTGCAAAACAATCGAGTTCAGACTTCATGGTTAACATGCTCATTCACCATAAAAAGACAAGGACAAAGATTTTCATTATTTTGTACGTCGTCAAAATATTCCTACATCGCACACCAGAGCTGCATAAACATCACATATGCAAACATTGACTTCTATTGATGGGCATGTGTTCCTTTCAAGACAAAGACCGTTTGATTTATCTTACTTACCTGGCCAAGATCAGACAACGCAGGCTTTCCCAACGTTTTTGTAGTGCCTGTGTAGTCGAGAGCATCATCCACTAGTTGGTATGCCAAACCCTGTCATAGTCATACTCAGGAGTCAAGTGAAGTCTTAATATTGAAGACAATAAATCAAAGCAATCCAATGCTCAAATCATTCACATATTAAAATGCAAACAAGACGTATGATTCCCAGTGGCCATTGACAGATAAGAGCAACTAAGCAAGACAGATAGCAGCTGCACTGAATTCTAAGAGGGGGGAAACACACCAAGTGGCGTCCGTAGTCAAAAGCAAGAAGGGAAACTTCTTGAGGTTGGCCAGCTAATACGGCGACGGCTTTACAGCTATTAGCCATAAGGGAGGCAGTTTTATAAAATGTCTTCTGCATATAGTAGTCCATGCTGAAGGTCAAACAATTCCACAGTGAGCTAAAAAACTGACGTTTGAGTGAGGACCGTAACTGCTCCACCCAAGCCAAGTCTTCACTCTGAAGGAAATAAGATAAAACTCACTTTGACATATCCTTGTCGTCGCTGGACAGCTGCATGATCTCGCCTGTGACTAAGTGCTCCAAAACCTTAGACAGCAATTCCACGACCTCCGTATTTCTCAATGATGCTAATGCTACTGATGCTCGAGCCAACAAAAAATCGCCCGCCAAAACTGCCAGCTGCCAAACCAAGCCAGTCAGAAAGTTGAGACAAAATTATTCAATCTCTGAAAAGTCCAGCAGCATACGAAGTGCACAACGTTCGGCATTCTAGACACAGAAATATACAAACCTTGTTACCCATCGCATGATTCAGAGAACTTATGCCCCTCCGAGTATCTGCGTGATCCAATACATCATCATGCAGCAAACTTGCAACCTGCAGTTCATTGAATAACTTCATGATATAAGAGAACAAAGATATAAACTGAGTGACTAAATACTAACCAAACTTATCTTCTGTCCAAAAACGTCAAAGACAAATCCCATGTAGACTCAAAGTCAACCCTACCAACTTGGTCATAAAAGCAAAGACTTATTAAAGGATAGAATTGCATTAACAAAGTAGTGCCAGCTGAAAATTAGAGAAAACCAACATGAATCATTTCCGTAATCTCAGCAATTCTTTGTTGCCGCAACCGAAGGTCGTCAAATATTAAGTCTTCCAGTCCATGTGCAGGTGATGTCATTAAAGCAGTCGACATAAGAAGAAGAACCTACATCATCCCGTCCCTCAAAACAAGTGAGACCTAGTGCCAAAAATCGACGTCACAGATGAAGGAAGATGGCCTTGCAGTCACCCCAAGTGTTTCTCAAAGTCGAACGTAAAGGCATCCTAGAGATATTCCAAAGAAAAAGATATCCGAAGGTCAATTTAAACATGTCACTGCATCTCTAAATTGCAAACTAAAAATATCCATGCACATATTCTCTCAGCCACATCTCCCATGGTAGTTAGTATTGACCAATTTATGACAATGAAACAAAGAAATAAGTAAAGCATTCCGAAACTATGGACAAAACATATTCAAAATACCTCTTGTACAACAAGAGAAGAGCTCAGTTGCGTAGAAGTGTAAATACCATAGGCCTAAACCGTTTGCCTTCCACGCCCAGCTTAAAAAAATACTCAGCTGCTAATGCCAGCACCGGAACCTGTGTCCATAAACAGCTAACATAAATAAAAAAGGCAAGAACCTCACTGGTGTAACAATGATTCCTCAACTTTAAACTCTTGAACTCGACGTCAATTCCAAGAGTTACATTTTGCACCAGAGTAAGTCAAAAACGATGACATAGGCACTTCCATAAATACAAAAATAGATGACTTACTAAAAAGTGCACAACCCAACTGAGGAACACATTCCAAAAAGGGACGATCTCCATCAAGGGCAGACAAGAGAAAGGAACAACGAGAAGAACAAAAAGAAAAAACATCCAAGAGTAGAGGCAGGAGTTGACCAGATATTACCTCTGCGGTCACCATTGATCGTAGCCTGTTCGCTACTACCTGTAACTCCTCCGCTACCAAAGAAAATGGATCCACCTTTTCCTGCAAACGGCACTTTTATTGACGATAAAGAAACACAACAGACAATACTGATGCCAGAGAGCACTGAACTGCCTCAACTACTGAATTTAGAGTCACTATATTTGTAAGAAAGTAATCAATACTGTATAATCAAGACATAGCTCAGTGATGCCAACCTGGTTAATGATGCTCAAGTAATCCAATCCTGGAACAGCGCCGAGCTGTCTGAAGGAGGTGGTCGGGTGCCACGGCGACACTGAAGGACTTTCTGAAGGCACTGTATGACTTGGGGGTACGTTCCACGCAGCATGCTTCAAGAGTGGAGAAATTTGACGAACCTGCAGTATCCACTGGCCACTTAGTAAACTATCGAGGAAAATTCAGTGGCATTAGAATACCAAATCTTCTCTGCAGTTCATCAACGCATCCGAAAGTGGTGAGTCTCGGGACTGATACGGCACAAGGAGCACTTGAACCTGGACATCGCCTACTTAGGGGAAAGTAAAATTTCCGGTATCTTCGAAAAGAACAATTTCCATTGACGACGATGTCTTCAGCTGATTAAACACTCACGTAGCCGGAATGACGACAATTTAGGTTTTCGAGTCGCCATTAACCTTCACTAAGAATCGATGATGCAAAATAACCTTTCGACATGATTTTCATTTCTCTTCTTCTACAGTGCGTTATTTTCAACAACACTAGAAAATTTACAAGAACCTCATTCACCACCTAGGTGTAAATGTCTCCAATTGAAATCGCAATGACTGTATCCACTGTCACATTCAAGAAAAGTACGATACGGTACCCGCAAATCAAAATGAAATTAGGTTATTCCAGTTATGCAATATCGTGATGTCGAATCTTTGAGGCATTTGGCAAGTAGTTTAACCTTTTCAACAATTGCAGAAAAGCAAAAGAGGAAGAAGGTAAAAACAGCCCTGTCGACTCGTCTTCGACTAGACAGTTGTAAAGTTTAAAACTAAAGGACACTCCTACACAAATATCGAGTCAAGCTAAGAGGCGAGGCTGCTGACAATCACACCGTAAAATCTAGTGACCAAGGTTGGTTTCAATTTCGAAACATTTTCCAAAACAAACATCACAGTGTCCTTCCACGGCATTGTAATCAAGAAACAACCAGAGCACTAGGGTTTCCCAACCTAACGCCAACAGTACCAGCTACAACCAGTCTCCTACAAAAACGAGGGTTGCAGATTAAAGACTGTAAACGCTGTCAGGCTAGGAATTAGAACCTTCAGATGCCGGACTAGGTAGCGCCCGCCCCTCACAGCCTGCATCATTGCATCCAATCGTGTACCTCCGAAACCGCAGAGACAGGGATGCTTCCCTGCAAACCTTAAGCCTTCTCTCCTAGCTCCCCAATCCCCGTTTGAGAACGACTCAAAATCATTAAAGAGGGAGAAAAATAAGAATTAAACAGACTAGATCTCGCCAGCGGTTTTAATCGGCTCTTCGGCAGCAACACAGCCGACTGACACCAGCAGCATCCTACTCCAATCAGAAAAGGGCGAAACAAACACAATCCGTGGCCAAACAAGGCGCAATTGGGCTAAAAGAAAGCGCAGAACGGGTCACTACAGATACGAGGATATGGCGGTGGACGATCGAAGGAGTGCACGAGATGCGATCGACGAAACAATTGCTAGAAGAGAACGAAGGTGAAGTGCGTGCGATGCTAGGGGAGGTGCAGGGGCTGAATCCTGTTTGAGTCTTCTTCGTGCCAGGTCGGAAACTTCGGATACACCGCGGACCTCTTGGCGCATTAGGGCTACGTCATCAGTGACATGGAAAAGTGATGAAGACTTTCATGAATCTTGAGAAAGAAAAAATGCAACTTACGGGAGAGGCACCCAATGGCGCACCTGCACCCAATGCCGTCCATTTCCAAGTCAGTCATTCATTCTAAAACAGAAATGTAGTGGGATTGTAGACTGCTTATTGTTTTAGGTCAAAAGAAATAAGCCATGTACTGCCTACCTACATTTATAGCCTGAAATGATTGTGTGATGTAGAAACGGACGGCATTGGGTACAAGTGCACCATTGGATGCCTCTCCCCTACAGTGGAAACACTCAGACCTTGCTACAAAGAACATGGAAAGCTCTTCAAAATAACCATTGGTAGATTTAAGGTTTTAGATTCTATGTACTTTTTTCAAAGGTTGTTGGCTAGTCAAATTTGATTTTAACCCCTAAGCGCGGGAGCGTCCATTTTTTGGACGACGCACAGACAAGAAGTTCTGTTATGTCCAGAAAACATCAGTTTTTCATCCAATTTTTTTTCTAGTGGAAGCTGCAATTGTCTAGTACTCTCAGTGAAGAATCAATTGCTTTGAAATGTCTTCCACTTTTTTTGAAAAATGAGAAGGTGATGTAGTGTCTTAGAATCAAGTAATTTTGCCTTGCCCATTGAAGACTGGACAAGAAGCAGAGAGAAATTTTGCCAATTTTTTTTTATGTTGGGCACTTTGCCAGTGCTGAACTTGATGATGTCACTATGTCGTACAAAACTATAATGAGCTGCCCAACGTGCCTTGTGAACGGCAGCTACCGTACCCATAGTTCTACTGAAAAGAATTTTATAATGCTAAAATCAAAAACCAGAGTGGCAGCTGTCATTCCTTCAGTTCATGCTCAGCTATTGAAATTCTTTTTCAAACAAAGCACCGCCTAAACCATGAATGCTTGTTCTTTGATTTTTTGAATTTTCTTCCTTGCTGAAGGCATAAGGTAGATGTTGAGTAATATAAAACTATGAAAGAAAGTTGCACACATTGCGGTACATTCTAGAAGGCCGTCTTGCACTGCTCTGTACATTGAATGCTACTTGTTTTTTGGAATTCTTATATCCCTTCCACCTATTGAAATTTAGGTAGAAGTAGAAAATAAAGGTTCGAAATTGAAAATAAAACTTGCGAAGCACTCAGTCTCCCTGTCCAATCATGATTTACGACGGCGCTTCCTTGACATCGCTACATGTAGTCATTGAGGACGTGAGGCGAAACTTGATCAGCACTCATTCTGACAATACAAATCGACATGAGCTAGAGTTCCCAAATGCGCTCTTCGATTGCAGTCAAACTACTGTTTTTACTATGCTTCCCTATGATGATTTAGCTTCATTTCTCACATCTGTTTTGTTGAAAGTTCAATCTAGACTTCTTTCTTAGTGGACACTGTCACAGTTTTATACTTCAGTCCATCATCTCTGTCAAATCTCCTTGTGTCGTGCACCATCTGAAATTATAGAGCAATAGTTTCATGAACTTTTGTCTAATGCTACCATAGTGTTCAGGAGTACTATGCACTGAGCGTTTTCTTAGCACTTTAGGACTTCAAAGAGAATTTCACGACATTCAGTTGCTGGCTAGCTGCAAACACTTTTACAACAAGGGCAACACTCAGAAGGTTTGCATTTTCTTTTCTTAGCTTTTGAATTAAACGCCTTCACTTTCAATTGTAGCTCACATTGTGAAACTCTTCTCTAAACTTGATTTATTTTTTTAAGTTTTCCTTTCTACTTCACCTATCTTATGTTTTATATGTTTGTGTCCTTCTTGACAACAACAATAGCCTAATTCATACTATACATTTGCTTGCACACAGACTCATTCACAGACGGCTTGCATTGAC
Organism: Thuidium tamariscinum; assembly: GCA_947034885.2. Classification (NCBI taxonomy): domain Eukaryota; kingdom Viridiplantae; phylum Streptophyta; class Bryopsida; order Hypnales; family Thuidiaceae; genus Thuidium; species Thuidium tamariscinum. Next base: position 369,981 of record OX344749.2, read on the forward strand.
AACGACATCGAAGAAACACAAGTATGTTTGTACCATTTCATGGCCGACGAATCGACATCCTCTCAGCAGCATCATCCGAGGCTGCCAGTGATTCGTGAAACCATTCGGCAGTGGACTTCCTCCGTGGGCGCAATACATACCCAGACACAACAAATTCTCGCACTCTTGGACCGACAACACCTTCTGAGAAAACCAATGAAGCGAGGCATCAAGAGGAGAGACACCCCACGCGGCCTCAGATTCTTGTTCCGACATCATTGTGCTCGCATTCTTCGGTGGACTGAGAGACTTCCCGAAGGCCATCGGGACGGCTTCAACGACGATTTGAATCACACCCTACGTTTCATATTGTGGCCGGACGCCTCCAGTCCTCCTTGTGTTTGCCGACTCTGCCTGCACTCTACGTTGCCGCGATAGAATTTTTTATCCTATTGAAGACGACTGCACTCTTTCCAAACTGCACGCCCAGGCCGCACGGCGTTGGAGAGTTTTTCATCACCTGCTCCCAGTGACGCAGAGTTAGCCTCGACTTCCCAAGATGGGCTTCAACTTGCTACAAGCCAAGACATGCCAACGACGTCATTAGATGGTGGAGCCCATTGCAGTCGTAAAAGAGAGAACGATACATCTAGTGGCGGATTCGACAGGCAGGAGGTTAAGAGAGGAAAGCAACCTATTCTTGAAGAGGACGAACCTACTTTGTACTCCAAGTTTTCAACGCATGCTGAAACTACTACGACATGCGTCGATCAAGAAACTGAACCGCACTTTCAGATCAGCCCACGAGACTTGCTCATGCGTTGGCAAGGCGATCTATGGATGGTCGATCATTTACAAGATGAAGAACATGCAGCACCCATCTCTACTCCTATTCCAGTTCATTTCCTTTCTACAAATGCTTCGTCGATTGACCCAAGTATTCAGACACCTAATGAGCTGCATTGGCTTATGGGACTTGTGATTCATTCCTACATGCAGAGCACAACATCCGAACTGATGTACGTCATATTACTAGATGACAACAGTGAAGTTCACCTTCCTTGTGGAGCGACTGAACGTATCCGGATGGTACAACAATGTCACTCCGACGACTTGTCGCTTCTCCACTCATGGAACTCAGACTCCGAGCTACGAGGAGGTCATGCTTCTTCTGAAGAGATCGATGCTGGGAGCGACTCACCTTCCAGTAGTTTTTACTCAAGTCTGCTTCGTTCACCCGATGCCTCTGATTGTGAAGATGATGCAGTCCTGCCCTATCCGCCTTGTGTCACGTCCTTTGCATCTTCCATGGCAGATGAACATGCAACCGATCTGGACACATCAATAGCGCTCTCTCTCGGAACTCAACATGAGACCACGCCATTGCCAGCTTTGACACTAACAATGTTGGCGGAGTCTAATCAAATCAACGTCGCAGTTCAAGAACGTCAAAGACCGTTGCACGGCATCAGTCATCAAATCCCTGCCAACTCCTGTTATGTCAGCACTGCAGCGCTTAACAATTGCTATTTGCCGGCAGTTCATGAAGATTGTTAGGATGAACGTTGGATGCTTCAACAGCCGGAGGCGGGGGCACCAGTACATTTGCAAGCGACGGCTGTGAGAACTTTGAATTCAACATCACTGGAGAATTCAGTCGCTGCTACAGAAGCGACTGGCAGTGAATTCGATACAGACACTGCACGTCTTCAAGGACTGAACTCGTCATCTCCCACTGCACGCGATGGAGACAACAGAGGCATTCCACCGGATCCCTCCAGATCCCATGCAAAGGGAAGCAGACAACGACGGCGTCAGAGATCAACGGGACAGAACGGTCGACTGTCAGCAGCTGCTGAACGTCAAGCTTTTTTGGTACGTTTTGCTGAAAATACTTGGACTATGGAACGGTCTTCTTTTGACACGCCTGCCCAGCCGTTCAGTGGTCCGACTGGAGGTCCGAGTTTCCCAATACATAGAATGCCTCAGAAAGCTGCTTTGTTTGCTCGTTTTTGGAGCGAGCAGACCTTGGAGAGAATTTGTTCAGATACTAACCGGTACGCCAGTGAGATGCATCCTCGAAGACACGTACTACAGGGTGGACCGCAGTGGTGGCCACTCACAAAAGCGGAGTTGAAAGCGTTTTTTGCTGTGAACATGTTGATGGGCATCAAACACTTACCGAACCACCGCAGCTATTGGAATCAAGGTAATGAGTTTCTCTACTGCCCAAGTATTTCAAGCATCATGACGAATAGACGATATGAAGACATTACTCGATGTCTGCATGTTGCCGATGACTCCATAGCTAGTGTAGCCGGAGAGGACAGGGAGCTTGACCGCTTGCGGAAAATGCGTTGGTTGATAGCAGAGATGCAAGAGAGATTTAAATCGAACTGGCACCTACACCAGGAAGTCACTGTAGACGAAACTATCATACCCTATAAAGGAAAGTATTGTCCTGTTAGACAATATCTTCCTAGGAAGCCAACTCGATGGGGAGTGAAGGTTTGGTGCTTGGCTGATGCTCGTCATAAGTACCTTTACGATTTCCAAATTTATAGGGGTTCGACTTCGAGAGAGATAGCAGCTAGAGCTTCTCGATCCAGTGCGGCAGCGGTGGCTAGAGTTACAAGTATCAGAGCGTCATCAGGTCCTCCAGTTAACAATTCGAACACGACCGCTGGTGCAAGAGTTCCTAGTTCCAATGCGAATGCAAGTTCAAGAGCTGACACTTCCTATGACGCAGCGTCTGCAGCTATTAGTGGCGATGCGAAAACGCCTCATGAGGTCGTCATGCACCTTATGAATGGATTGCAGGGATTGGCCCATGTTGTTTGCACTGACAATTATTTCACATCTGTCAAACTGCTTCTTGATCTGCGCAGACAAGGTACATTTGGCGTAGGCACAGTGCGACGCAATAGACTGGGACTACCGTCGTCTTTGTTAGATCTGAAAACCTTCTCACAGTTGCCGCAGGGTTCCCTCCTCTGGAGAATGCATCGTGAAAGTGGTATAGCAGTTGTAGTATTCGTGGATAGGAAAGCAGTTCTACTTTTGTCGTCTTTTTATCCACCCATTCCAGAGACCGGACAAGAGTGGCCGACGGTGCCTCGTCGAGTACGAGGTCTTGTGACAGATTTGGCAACCTCTCCAGTACACAAAGGTTATTGCGATTTCATGAGAGGTGTGGATGTCACTGATCACCTACGAGGCAGTTATACCTGTCAAACGTGCAGCCATAAGTGGTGGCATAAAATTTTTTTCTATCTACTTGATACGGCTCTTGTGAATTGCTACATTTTGCACAAATCAGCGTTGCAGCAACTCGGCAAAGATCCAGTTACGCATTTGCAATTTCGGTTGGCCTTAGCGGACAAATTGAGTCGTCCTTGGAGAGCTCAACGTGGAGCGGTTTCGCAGTTTCGCCTGGCGGTTCCTGGAGTCCATGGGCTGGTTCGCAGTGACAGGCGGAAGAAATGCCGCTTTTGCCGAGGCGCAAAGAGAACTAATCTGGTATGCCCTCAGTGCGGTGGTGTGTATCTGCACCCAGGTGACTGTTTTCAGCGAAGTCATTATGTGCTACGACGTTAAGAAGAACCAATTGTACAGTGATTGCGGATTATGGTGGTGAGTAGGCGGCATTGGATCATGTAAATAATGTACAAGTCCGGACATGGACTTCAAGAGAAATGTTTTTTAGTTTTTGAGTACAGTATTGATATAGTCGGACAGTATGCAACTTATAGAAAAAAAAAAGTATAGAGCGCAGAGTTTTGAACGTGTAATAAAAAGCATCTGTTAGCTCTCATGTGCATTCCGTGTGTATGCCGTACTGATGCAATTGTCCCATAGTGATCACCGCTGCGACCATGGCGTTCGTGGAAGTTGAGTATAAGCAGCCCCCCCCCCCCCCGCTGAAGCAATCGATGAGGGGGAGAGCAGTTCGGGCGGAGGCCAGGCAAGTCGGACAGGTCCAGGACAGGAGGAGCTGATCGGAGTCCAGTTCGGGAGGAGCAGGCAGACCACAGTCGAGGGCGGGCGGAGATCAGTTCGGGCGGACATCAGTTCGATCAGAGCCCAGTTTGATCAGAGCCCAGTTCGATGGCAGTCTGAAATCGCTGATTCGAGGGAAGGGCGGAAGGGAATGCCAGAATTTGAGTTCAATCAAGGTTTGTGCGTGAGGAGGTGCGATAGACGAAAAGAGAGAATTTTAGGAAAAGAGAACCCCAAATGCCGTTTGACATTCCCCATGTCCGGGCTCATTCCCGACTGAGATCCAGTCGATAAAACAATTAATTAAATAGGAGCAAGAGCCGAATTAGCTGATGTAAGCAGGAAGCCCAGAATGGTATCGGGCAGCGATGGAAACGTGACCGAGTGAGACGTTCAATCTAACCGGCGTTCCGTTTCCGCTGACCTGTATGTCAGCACTGTTCATGTGAAGCGTGCCCGACTCATTGTTTTTTGAAAACAACAGAAGGGACTCCTGAATGCAAGGTGTATTGCTGAAATGGTAACAGAGCTTTCTATGATTGATCGATTGTTGTAGCTTCCTCAGTTTCTGGGGTACATGCTCCACATTTTTGCTAATTTTTGAGAGCAAAGGAAGACCATGTAATCGGAGGCCAAACTGAAGGGGCAGACTTTGCCCGGCAAAGTCAACAAGCTCAAAAGTGCAGTCAAACCTCATAATATTAAGATCTAGGACAGCAATTGCAGAAATCGTTGCTTCCAGGGGGAGCAATGATGCAACCATTGAAGATCATACGGCTAAATTGTATGCCGCACTCTTCATTTTCATGAAAAAGCATCGACCAGATTTGCCTCAAAACCTGCTTTCCGGACCCTTGTTTCTGAATGGCGTCACTAAGGGGTTAAATACATTAAAATACACATATTATAGCTTTTTGAATTGAACCACATTACATACTAAATCCCTCCACACTACAACCCAATGTACCCTAACTTCTTCTCTCGCCCATTTACTATTAATTATAATTCCCTTTTAGAACTACATACCTATTTTATCTTCAATTGTAGGGGCCATTTGAAGATAGTCTTTACTTTTAGAGCAAATTACTATACCATTAGAAAGCTCTAAGTGCAATGAACTTTGTTTTTTAGCATTTGGATTTACAATGTGAAAATTATGGACTTTTGAGTTATTTATAGATCTCAAATTATCCTAAATTATAAAACTTTTGAATTGTGTATTGCTTGTTTGTGTTCTTAATACCATTAAAAAGCTCTTTGTAAGAAGAAGTGTACAAACTTTGTTTCATAGCATTTGGATAGGGTGTATGAAAGTTATTAATTTTGGAGGGTTTTTTGGATTATAAATTATTTCAAGAATACTACAAAAAACTTGGATCAAAGATACAAGGCTCCCTTATAATCAACAAAGATAGCCTTCACAACATCAAACAAAAGTATCTTGAGGTTTCAAGTTTGGTTAGAAAATAATTCATTTGTTTACCATCGCCCTCCAAAAATGATTTCCATTTTTCATTTTTTTCATTTAATGTTTGTCAACCATGATCACCAAGTACAATAGTCTCATAATAATAATTGGGCACATTACATTACATTACATTTAGAAATATTGGTATGTGTTGTGTTCCTGCCTTACATTCGACAATGACCATCACCATCTTCCAAGAAGCTTCTAAATGAATGAAAAATGACTTAGAAAGGAATGACCTTCAAGCGTATTGCAGGTATGCGCACGTTTAGGCAGGAAGGCGTTAACAAATAGCATTCCGTTGCTCTGTAACAATTTGCTATTCAGATACCGTATTGCAATAGCGCGATGATCACTGTAAGAGGCAACATGGTATTTGGCAAATTGATGTAGAAGTTGTAAGAAATTTGATTGAGCAAGCATGCAGTCCGGACACAAGATAAGAAGGCAAAAGAGCGAAGACGTCTCCCTGAATGGCATTCAAGCTAGCCACAGGCAAGAAGATTCTTATCTTGTATTAAAACTTTAGGAGGACAAGATTTGGACGAAACAGCTATGGGTGCCTCACTCAACACACTAAATTTAGCTAAAGATTTCCATGCCTCACCTAAAACTTTCCATCCACTAACAAATACTCTCATACAGCATAGCTATCTTAAACAAAACCAACGTCATTGGGCGGCATCACTACGTGACGACATCAGGTACTCAGCTCTCCTGTTAAACAAACCAAGATTCTCCAACCACTGATTGAAGATAAAAATCTCAAAGAGATTAAAGCGACGAAAGTCCACGATATGCAGGGACAGACATTACATTGAGAATTTCAGTCACTGAAGCCATGGAACACAGAGCAGCCTTCAGCACTTCACTAGGACATCCAGGCTTCACAATCTCCTTCACCTGAACCACAAGTTTGCAAGAGAAAAGTCACTAACGTTTTTCGGCATTCACTTCAAGAAGAAACTTTACAGAGAAGTACAAGTCCAGCACTTTAAGTGATGTCGAAGAACATGAGGCTCATAGTCAAGAGTTCTGTGAATTGCGTAGCGAGAGAAATTCAAATTCAATTAAAACGCAATATCACAAGGAGAAACGCTGATTCATCATGCTAAGTGCGCAGAATAGCTCACACAACACACGCTCACCTTGTCAAGATATGCGTATAACTCTTGGACTTTGCCGATGTAATCGTTATCTTCCGCAGCAAGTGTAATTGTTATCAGGTCAGCACCAGGGCCAGAAAACTGAATAGGACCAGGATTTCTGTAGAGATCATCCATCATCCATGTGCTTGCATTCTGAGATAACAACCTGTGGCCACACAAAAAACACATTCAGGCTAAATACCCATTGTGACCACAAGCAATATACTCGAGCAGCCATATAGTAAAATTTGAAAAAGTAAGATTGATTAAATACAATGTTACAAGACAAGTCTCTGAGTGTGTGTCACTTCAAGAACTACCTGCTGCACATGAGTTGAACAATCGAATCCACTCACTACATTAAAGAGAGGACTTAAAATAGGTAAAGGTTCACGATAGTTACTCATAAGGCTTGCCCTTCAAGTCCACTTTGGCACGGTGCAAGGCAGGCTTGCCGATTTGCGAAACACCTGGACCTCGTAGCCAGCGTTTTACGGACATCATTGCCTGCGAATAAGATTGCACAAGTTCCAAGAAGGTCAGAATTCTTGGAAATATGCAGAACCATTCTCTTGGAAACAAGACTTAAGCTACCCTAGCAAGAATCATAAGCGACGACAGTGCTTCGAAGTCCCACCGCCTTATTGGCACTCAAATCATTCAGGACAGAGAGCTTCGCTAACCGTAAGTGGTGCTCCTCCACAGCGCCATTCCGAAACATCCTGCTTCAGATTGGCTACCGTAGCCAAGTATCCAGTTAAACCTGCTTGAGCCAGGTAATACGCAGATTGTCCCAAGGCCTGTTAAAACACGCCTGAGTGGTTAGCATCTGACAATGATAAGACTAAAAGTCCGCTCAAAGACGTTAAATCCATCTAAATTTACTCACAAATGCGAGGATGATGAAACGGCGGCACCAGGTTATACGGATAGGAGATCGCGTACATAAGCATAATTGCAGTCAAAGTTCGACGGCAAAGATCCACGAGCTTGATAGCCAAAGAAATGGCAGATGGCATTGAACTTTTTCCCCTTGTATATTCCTGCTTTCTGTAGATAGAATTCTCAAATTATAAGCCACTTAATTCACAGATTTACCTCATATAACTGAACGGGAAATCCTGCCACTACTTCCAGATGTATCCAAAACTATCGGATCTGCCGCGAAATAATGTTACGGACACAGCGGTATGTCATAAGGAACAAATTTCTAGGATTTTGCTGTCACCCTGAAGTGGTCGGAGGATTTACCGTCCGCCTGGTCATTTCGGTGTCCACCAACTGAGCTAGCAGTTTTTCAGTCTCAATCTGCGACATCAAAAACGATACCTCTAAATAATTATTAAGGAAGAAGTGAACTCAAATCTTGCGGAAGCCTCTCAAATGCCAGTGAAATTTGAATCAGGAACACATTCCACAGAGATCCTTTCATGTACCATTAAAGTCATTTCAGCTCTAAAACCTGGACAAAAATTACACAGTAGTGCACAAGTGGCACAAGCCTTACCTGTGACAATTGCACAGAACCATCGGATTCACGGTCCAATAGCAACTGCGCATCACAGAACCAACAAGTCATGAAGCAATGCATTTGACTAATTGGATTAAACAGCTTATACTTAGTAAGGGAAATGAGGGTTGCACTAAAAGGATCCCACAATAAACACCTGCTTCTTAATGAAGATGGGGAGAAAGTCAAACAAAGCCGCCGCCCATGGCGACAACATTGAGGATATATTTTCAACACGAATATCCTCGTCCTGTTTCAATAGACCGTTGATTTCCTGAAAACGGAGCATAAAAATGTGAGTTCCACATGCCACTAGGGGCCATAACAGAATACTTTGAAATGTGGATTTCAGAAATACAAAAGATTAAGAACTTGAATACGAAGACATAGCAATTCTGTCTGAAGGAGCAGGATAGAAAGCATATGCTTGAGTATATGTATCTCACTTGCAACAAGGCATAGAACTCCGGAATACTCTCTATCAGACCTTCTGGCAGAAGTATCACTCCATGATGTTTGCCTGCCAATTATGAAGGCCAATTTCAGAGACATCAATGCCAACTTCAGAAACACAAAACCCTAGGCTACACGCTTACTCAAGTCCTGGCAAACCTCTCAAGATACTATTGAAATTGCTTCGCAGTTGCAATCCCGTGAGACAGGTCCTATGCAGGTGTCCATAATCTACACAACAACTTGCAGCTTTCACTGTTGTCACTTGTGTGTATCCTGACACCAGCACTACACCTGACTTTCAAATATAGCATTTACCTTGCTCTCCTCGAGCCTGAATAGCATCACAGATTTGCTTTGTTACATCAAAGAGAGTCAGTTTTGAGTTTGACACTTCCTCCCCAAGTAAAACCTGCGTCCCATTCACACCTTCACTAGGTTCATAATGGCTCTAGGATGTCATAACTAACCGTCAACAATTATTGAATCCGAAATAAGAAGCTACCATCATATCTAGATTATTGCGTACCATGTTTGCTTGCGACTGAAGGGCACACTCAAGTGAGACATGTGAAGCCACCCTTCCCATGAGTCTAATGAAGTAGTAGTACTGCAATGTTCCCCACCAGTGTAAATAAGACCCAACGAAAAAGAATTTAGCAAAATAATCATGACACTAAAAGTCAACCCTCCGGTAGTTCAGATCAGGAGTCCAGCAAAGCGCATCTTCAAAACAGAAAGAATGAAATATTGAGGGGCTTAAATATCTGTGTAAGTGTAATGCAAATTACAAATATGAGAACCGCATCACCTTCTCAGCAGAAAGCGCATCTGTGCAAATGTTGCTGATGAGCTGTGAATACACCTGCCAGACAACAGAACATGAGCCGGAATCTTTAGCACTCTCGGTATCAACAAAGCACGTGAAACAGAATTGATACCAGTTCACCAAAGTATAGATATAGATTAGGTATGTAAACCTGAAAGGTCAGGACGTATCACCAAGGTACTTAATAAAAAATGATCTGATTTTTGGACCAATAGATGCATTCTTCATTTCTACAATGATCTCAAAAGTTGTCCATCGAACACATCCTCCGCGCCATTACAGGGTTTATACCAAACAATTACATGCTGTATAATTTCTAAAACATTCACTCAAAAGCAAACATTTCTTGTAGTCATTATAAAGAATTACCTTGCAGGTAGTGTCAAATCCAACATCTGTCTCAACAAATTGGTTTTTCAGATCCCCATCAATCGTCGCAGGAACTCCAATAACCTGCAAGAGGGTATTGCCAAAGTAGTCAGAAGTCCACATTTATTGTGTCAGGCTGACCTGCAGTATCTCTCTTAAAGAGCCAGAGGGAAATAAGACTAAAATTCACCAGATTTGCCAGCATAACTCCTGATAGACCACCAACAATCTGACTTGACACAGCCATCAAACCAAAAGCAACTGTCGTTATCCAAACTGCACGAATACTTCCAAAGGTTCAACTATTTTAATCATCAATATTAACAATGCCTCGCAAATGTCCATTGAGACCACACCGATGCATCTTGCTGCAACACCAGAAGGGTCACAGATTCACCCAACTTTACTCGAAAGTGGCAAATGAAAAGATTAGTTATGATGGCTAACCTTGGTTGTACATCCAGATTCTAAGAAGGATTCCGCTAATTGAGCAGCATCTGTCATCGAGCCACAACCTGCAAAACGATGTCACTTTTAAGTCACCAAACACGATTTATAAAAGTACACATACAACGTAATGAGTCCTGCTCAGAGGACACGGACAAAGGTGGAAGGTGGGGTGAATATCAGCATCAAGAAGACGACATGAAGTTCCTAGCCACTAAACCTGTCAAAGAAACAGAAAGCAGCTGACTGCCGATCTGAATTGGTTCATTTGCGATAGATTGTCCCTAAACTATACCTGCTGCAATTAACTCATCGATAGAGGCAGGTAGCACTAAAACTTCAGAGTAAGGACAAACCTCCAATGAGGACAAGGGCGTCCAACTTCAAAGCTTCACATGCAGACTTTGCATCATTCACCTGCTGAGAGGTCTTAATCTGATCCTTCGTTCGCCCCAAAAGATCATATCCTCCTGCACAGACCAGCATTTCGAGTTACAGAGAGTGAACTCGTCCAATTTGACAAGTTCATCAACTTTACCGCACAGAACTTGACAAAAATTGGTCAACTTGAGAATGGGGGGAGGGGAGTGCTTCAGTTCACAAAAGCATTCAAAAAAATGCTTGGCGATCGAAAGACGGGACTTACCCTGGTTCCGATATTCCGTAAGCGTGTCCTTGGAAATGTCCACAGTTTTCTGAGCAAATATACCTTCCGTACCACCTGCCACATAAACATATCAAAATCATAAGCCGATTCCCAATACAAATACTGATACTTTTAACATGATTGGAACCAGATGAATAATCATGTGGTTAAGGTTAGAGATACTTTATCGCCTATTGCTTGGAAAACATAAAATCGCATTGAGACGTCTTCAAGGAAGGCGATAAATGTGCTGTAATAAGTAAAGTTTAAGAGGATCGAAGCACAAGCATTGAGCTGACAGTACTAATTATTTCCTACAAAACAGAGCGGGCATTCTACTATATTATCGGTACATAAAAGCCATCTCCTGCTAATGTCAGCGCCGTTTGCAAAAAGCATACTACGCAAACGATCAATGAATAGACAAGAGAACGGTATTCCATCTACACCAAGGGAACCAAAAAACGTAGGACTTTGATCGATGTGTTAGATTATAGATAACGACAATCAACCAACCAACCAACTACAGTCTAAGACTTCGGCAGTCGAGCACGGCTCTTTAATCTTCAGAGAAATATACTGGTTGGCAAGAGAAGAAGAACTCGGCAAAGCACCTATGATGACGTACCAATGAAGCCAATCAGAGTACTATCAGCATTCCGGCTCTTCAACGCATCGTGCAACCCAGTGATTATATTGTGCCCACCGGGTGACTGCCGCCCGCAGAAAGCCACACCAACTCTGTAGAGACATAGCGAAACCAAGAGTTTCGTGCTAATTGGATCAGATATGTAGGCAGAAACTCTTCGATTTTAATAGCGCGAGAAAACACCCATTGTTCCAGAGGCTTGCCCCGACATACATTCAGTAGCAGCCTGTCACACTGCCTCCCAGCGGATGAAATGGTGTGGAATATCCCACACCATTCCATCCAGCACCAATGGTATTCCGCACCATTCAGTAACTAAAGTTGCAACTCCAAGAAATGTCAGATGAAATTAGGGGATGGGGACTTCACCAAGGGGAAGGCAGTCCTTATATGGGCTACTGAATGTCATGGACTGTACAGAGCTGTATGAGGTTCATTGACTGATATGTAATAATAGAAAATAATGAAGCGAAATAATGATGCTCAGAGCAAGGCACAGAGCATGTCAGGAGGGTGGCTTCCAACGACAAATAGGTACCTAAGAGGTGAGTGCTTCGTCGATTTGCCCTCGGCGCTCGCAGCAGACACCAAGTGCACCAGCGGCTGGCCGAATGTGTGTGGATATGCTCGGGACACAGCGAGGCGATCCGACGGATCAGCTGTTGTAGTGTTATCACCCGCCGAGACCTTCACATTGGCACCCTGCAGCAGCACCAGATAAGACTCAAGCAACCGCATAGAAACAACGCACTCGGCCCCGAATTCACAGAAATGATAACAATAGCAAGAAACCTCTTCACATACAACTATCAAAATTAACAATAGAAAACGTGCGTCTTGGAGATCTGAAATATTACACAGAAAAACACTAGAGCCAGGGTACTCAGTCCAAGGTACATAAATTTTTTTCCTATACAGACAAAACACAATCTCCAGCGTGTTCTTTTCCATAAAGAAACCCTCTCACATAGCCTCACGAGTTCATGCAAGATTCCTCCACAACTATCTGCTTTTTCAGAACATAATGCCCACTAACAAGCCCTCGAACACAACGTCCACCAGTCCTAAACCTCAAAAATGTCAACCACAACACAGCTGTCCGGCCGGTCATGAAAAGCACGAAGACCTTGCCAAAGCATCCACTCTTTTCCACTACGCTACACTTCTGCGGATGCACAAGCAACGAAACACACTATTTCTCACATCTCGCCATAGCCTTCACTACGCTACCCTCAGACAATGCACAAGCAACAGACACATTATTCAATCCTTCACAGGAAAAATGTCAACCACAAAACAACTATCGGACGATCGTGAAATCGTGAACTTCTCGTCATAGTCCCCACTGTTTTCTTCTACGCTCAATGCATAATGCTCAAGGCACAGAATACAGTATTCAGAACAGTCACCTCCAATGCGGGCGGAATCCGAGGCTGAAACTGAGCGCGAACGGCTGACAATCCCTGCAGCTTGGACTGCGAGTGCTGAATCTCAATCCCCATGGCTCCTACGCCGTCTTCTCCGCTCCCTAGATTAACGTTCTTCCACTCCGACAACTGCCGAGAGAGGAAGTAACCCCGATCCTCTACAAAATAAGGAGAAACTCAGCGTCAAAAGGATATGAGAGATCTCTAAGATTGTCCACCAAAGTCTCAATACCACGCTTCACCCGCAATCAGGAATAACGTTGGCTCCAGCACTCTAGATATTCTGCTCAATTAATGCATCGGATGTACAAGGAGAAAACGCGACGATCGAATGTGAGATATCTCTGACCACTTTAAGAAACCCTTACAAGTCGTCAACTGTAGAACGACTCACATTCTACCCTGTCTATACATCGAACATCACGAACAACTCAAACATAGCAGGGCTCGACACCTTCGAAACCGCAGTAGTTCATTGTATGAGGGAAACATAGTAAACATCAAATTTCGAGTTCGTTCTCATCCGTCCTCAATTATCTCAGACAGGAAGCAAAGTCAATAAGGCAGAGCGGATCCTCGTGCACGGTCTCCGCCGCAAGACCGGGATAACAAAGCCATAATTCTGCATGCCAAAACCTCCAACCGAGCCACAAAACCTGTCGCTACAGTTCAGCAAACCCCGCAACCCGATTCAATCTCCACACTACGGCAATGCAAGAACTAGCCTCGGAGCCGCTCACCTTGCAAATTCTTCTCTCGCTCGACAAGATGAAAACAACTCGACACCCCCTTGGAAACCTCGAGTTTGGCTCAGCGAAGAGGGTCAAACACGGAGCAAATGGGACAATGGAGCTTCCGACACTCTCCAAAGAAATGCGAGAGACTGCCAAATAATAGGAGGTGTTGGGATAACAATCAAAGCCCCTGCACCAATACAGTAAGCCACTTTCACGGTGAGGAAGACGGACCCGACTACCCGCGGTCGTTCGAGCCCCGCTTCGTTCGACCGCAAGTCGCGCAAACGCAGGGACTAGAGATTTGAGATAATCCTCTTCCGACCAGTGGATGCCAACAGCGAGACGACAAATTTCACATGCGACCACTTGGAAGAGGGCCTCATTTGCGAACAGAGGTCGCCCGATCACCCGGATCTCCGGATCATCCGGAAGTACGTCTTGGTTGTTTCTTGACAATCACTTTGCGAGGGAACTTGTCCCCGGGTGACAACCAGAAATTATGGAAGGTTGTCCCTATTTACACCAATTTTTTTTGAGTTGGAGCCCAAACAAATGGAGTGTTTTGTTTGGAATTTTGGGTTGGCACCATAGCTATCTTTCAATCAAAAAATTTCATTTCTTTGGACTCCAACCCAAAAAATTTGGGTGTAAATAGGTCCTAAATTCATATGATTTTGAGCTTATTGCTACTAAAGTTGAGTGTCTAATAAGATTAATTGACTTAATGATGAGGGCTTAGGCTTTTGTTCAATTCCTTGTTGTAATCCCTAAATATCCATGCAACCATTTATGGTCATAGTGCAACTTCTAGAAATGCTATAAACCTATTAAAATGATTTTTTTGAAATTTTGTATTTTTCTCAGGTAGTTTGTCAGGTAATCTTTTGGAGGCCAAAAAAACTCTTAGTTTAAGCCCAAAATTCAACTTGGATGTTTTGTCAAACACAAACATTTCAAAGAGTGTTTATTGTAAACTATTCTAAGGGAGAGATTTAACCAACACAACATCATTTGAAGAAAAAAATATTCTATGGATAATGCAAGCATACAAGGCATTTTTAATTTGAACAAACACTTCATAAGGTTGGTCAAACTTTTTTTCCTAAAGTACCTCCATCAATTTGAAGGCTTTATAAATAATTTTTCATTGTTCCAATATTCATAGAAATTAGCCTACATCTTTCCAACTATTTGTTAATGTTTTTGGTCAAAAAAGGCAAAGTTTTCATTAGTGAAATTTTTGAGACATGCCCCCTTGAGGTAATTCTATTTAAGAAAAAAAAATTCAAAAACTGAACTCTAATTGCAAATATCTAAAAACTTGAACAACAATTTTCTTGAAAATTGAAGTGTTTTTTAACTTTATAGTCATTGTTATAGTAATGAACAAGATCATACAATCAAATCTTTAGAAAATTGATTATAAAAAACATTTTTTCTATTGATCTTTAGAAATGATAATTTAGAGATGATTTTTCAAGGCCGGAAAGATTCCCTTGTGTCTTTGGATGTTACAAATCAAACATTCAAAATTTGAACAATTGATAAACACTCATTTCAAGCACACAAAAATATATTTTTTCATCCATTGATTTTTCAATTTTCATCTAAGTTCGTAAAAATTTGTAAGGTATACATTCTAAGGACTATGCTTTGTAAATAAAGAATAAAAATAAAATCTTCAAAAGTCACCATGATTAAATTCTAATAATTTTGGACTTAAATAAGAAAGAATCTTATAAAAATCATAAATATTCAATCTATAACGAATTTTAAGAGAAAATTTCAAATTTTATTTTCAAATTTAATTAGTTTGTATATTGGTTGATTTAACTAAATGGATAATATAGTTATATGATTAATGGATTACATTTTACAACTATTGTATGAAAGTCAACATTAAGTTATTATTCTAAGTTGCATTTTATAATATGGCATTTTCAAATTTGAGAATTCTAGACACTCCATAAGTTTTTAAGGAATTAAGATATAGTTGGGGCTTTTGTTGTTCGGTGGTTCACTTGTTGCCTTACCGCAAATTAAATTTTGGCTTATGCACCTAATTAAGCCACTTGTATTAGCCTAATTGTTCAATTTTGTCTTCATTAACTTCCACTTTTTAATTACCAAGTCTCTCTCAAAGGTCAACTAGTCCTTGGCCCCAATTCCAAATTCCTTAAAATTTTAAGAAATCTCTAATGAGAGAGGTATCTCAGTCGATGAATAATCATAATAAGTCATCATTGTGAAGTAGATTGACTCTTAGATAGGAGGCCCAAATGAAAATTACAATTGCAAATTTTGCAATTAATCTCACAAAAGTATAGGTGAAGTAATGTAATATGAAAAGCTGAAGGATTTAGGAATGACTTGCAATGACTAATTATTTCTAGCTCATCACTTGTAAAGTGCAAAATTGGCATCCCTGTGTACCTATATATTTTATTTGAGGATACAAAATTTTAAGTTACTTATTAATTTTTTTTTGGTAATTGAAAATTTGAAATGAAATGCTTGGTTTTGAAATATATGACTATGATGACCAGAAAAGTTGAAAGTTGGCATTTTCGACAACCAAAATTGAGGGGAAGTTGTCAAATTATTGCCCTCACTGCCCTCACTGATGGATGCCCTACAACCTTTTTCTATTCATCTTCCCTTCTTTCTCTTTCGCCTCCTTGAGCATATCCGCAGGTCCTAACTCGGTGGCATCAGAAGCAGCAGCTGCTCATGAGTCATGGCGCCATGCTTATGCTTCCCGAGTCTCGCATCTTCTTGACTTCTTCCCGATTCTCTTAATGAATTGCAAGTGTTCACATCTTTCTTCCCAATTTGTGCCGCATTGTCGTATTGTGAATTGGAGGTTTGCGTTGGGATTGGATGTCGTCAATGGCAATCGGAGACACGAGGACAACGACGAAGAGGAGGAGGATTTGATACTCTGTATATCCGTCTCTGGTCGGAGTTTTCTTGTGTTGATGGTGACACGGCGGCAAATGTAGCAAGAGAGTTTTGCTGTGGTACGCCTCGATGGCATCTGTAGCTGTGTCCCGAATGTCACTCAGCTCTTCGTTGCAGGGCCATAGCCGCGTTTGCATCGGGAATGTCGGAGGTTGGAATCCCGAATTGAATTCGAGGTGGAGGAGATTCCCCGTGAGATATGTGCTGTTAGTATCTCGGCATTTGTCCTTGGGTGTGGAGTGTGGACCGAAGCCCTTGTCGCCGGTTAGGGTTTCGAGCTCGTCTGGGGAAGGGAGTGCGTCCGTGCCGGCGATGAGCGACGCGGAGCAAGCGGGTTGGGAGCAGCGGCAGAAAGAGGCTGCGGAGGTGAAGGCGCCTTCGGATCCGTTCCAGTGGCGATGGACGTTGAACTGGGATGTCATCACTAGTAACATTGTTGTCGGTTCCTGCCCTCGCAGCCCTGAAGACATTGATCGCATGGTAGATGAGGCGGGCGTTGACGCGGTGCTCAACCTCCAGAGCGGACTCTGCTTCGACGCGCTCAAAATCCCGTACGACGCCATTCGCAAGCGGGCGGTGGAGCGCGGCATTCTCCTGGAGCGTGTGGAGATTCGCGACTTCGACCACGCGGATCAATCGCTGATGCTTCCCGTTGCGGTTCGGTTGTTGAATTCTCTTCTGGCGAGGGGGATGAAGGTCTACGTGCATTGCACTGCGGGAATCAACCGTGCGACGCTCACGACAGTCGGCTATTTAACGTTTGTGCAGGAAATGGATCTCGAGGAGGCTGTTTCGATGGTGAAATCCGCCAGGCCCGTGGCGCATCCGTACATTGATTGTTGGATGGAAGTGCGACGGAGGTTGCTGGAAGGACGACGAGAGGAAGTCACTCGAATTTCGGAAGAGATTTACGGGGCGCAAGTGGGGAAGAAGACCCCAGAGACCAAGCTTTCCGATTGGGGGGTTGCGGAGAAGCGTTTGATATCGCAAACGTTTCAGAGGTACCTGGACACGGACCTCGCGATGCTGGACATGGAAACGGCTTGGTTGAAACGAAAGTTTGAGAGGGAGCTCAAAAGTGGTGGAAGTGGCTCGGCCAAGCACTGACGCTGACTGGGGAATGGGGACACATTGTATCAATTTGTGTGCATATTGCTTCCACGACTTTAGGTTTGTAGTTTCTTTTTTTGGAAAGTAAAGCAAGTCTCGGATGAGGAGAAGAAATTGGTATTACGATTTTCTATCCTCTGCACTGTCTTTACCTCACAATTAGTGAGTTCAAAAGTGTGCTACCGAAAAAGATATTATGTCATTAAAGGAAATTGAAAACACCTGGGATGTTCAGTTAACTACAAAGAGATTTTCTGAGTAAGAGAGGATGCATTCGAGACTACAGGGATTGAATCATTTAAATTATTGTGCGTTTTTTTAGATTGTAGGTAGGTGAGTAGTTCAAGATTATCAGTCATTTCAATTCCAAAATCAATTCTAAAATTATCTAGAGCAAGGAGGTACAAGTTGCTAAAATTTTGTAACATATGTGAGATTTGAACACTTATCAAGGTAATAGATGTAGAAGATTATCTATATGATCAATGATTATTGGGATTTTGACATAGTTAATTATGACAATGCAAATCCTCTATATGATCAATGATTTTGGGGATTTTCACATAGTTAAGTATGACAATGCAACGTAGTGGTCACTCTTAACTCATGATTGTCTATGAGGATGGGCAATAGCATTTGCCCTTGAAAAGTGATGAAGAGTTGGACCCTCTATCACCTTGATTGAGAAGAAGGGTGTTGGTGCTTTTGTCGTCAAGTGTTCATTTGAAATCATGTTCAATCTTAGGACACTAAGGGTGTTTTGTGTCTTTTGGATGGTCAACTAAGATCTTTGCATATTGAAGAATTAGAGATTTTTATTTGATTTTTTCTACTTTAGTGAATTAAAGTTCAAGACATTCTAGTTGGTTATTTATTGTGTATAGGGTAGTTAATCAAAAGAATGATAAACTATCTAGTGTATTTTAATATTTGAAGCTTTTTTTTGCTTGTTATTTGATTTTGGCATTCAAAAGTTTTTCAACAAAACTATCAAAATGAAACTTTTGAAATATAGTTTCTATTCTACTTGGAATTTTTTTCAATTCTAGAATTTTATCAGTTTTAGCATTTTATTGAAGTTTGGAGTTGAGGATTGATAACCACATCTATAAATAGAAAATGGCTTCAAATTTTTCCTTAAAATACAATGTTCTACTATATAAATTGTTTCTTTTTGAAAAAATTAAACTATTTGATTGTCATTTGTATTTGATATGAATTTTTTTCAATTTTCTTCATAGTATAGTAGTTTGAAATTCTTACCAAAAAATGTGAAATCTTTACAACAGATATGAGACACATGTTTATATTGTTGAGAGGTGAAACCAAAAAAATCCATTCATCTATGGAAGAGAGATGGAAGATATAGAGTGAAGGGCTATCAAGTTTGATTATGTGGTCAATTCTTTGTTCATTAGAGACTAAACTTGCCTTGTGGCTCTAATAATTTTACAAAAGAAATTAGAAAAAATGTTGAGGACTAAAAGTGATCAATTAACCCCTAAATGCCCAAGGCTCCAGAATCTGGTGTTTGCAAAACTTTGAAGTTACATAAAGCCTAATCAAGTTACTATTTTTAGTAGTTTATATTTTTGAAAAGTTCTTTTAGAAGTCTAGTTTGAGTGTCAAATATTTGATTTGGAAAATGAATGATAGTGATTTTTCTATTCAAGATTTTGTACAAAGGTACCCATTGCAATCTTGACTTTCCATAGTATTGAGAGCTCTTGAAAATGAGCCTCCAATACACTAGATCTTGAAGAAAAAATCACATTCAAAATTCATTTACAAAAATTGTAGTGTAGATTTTGAAAAGCCCTAAATTAGATTGGAATTATGCATGTTAGGCCCTTTAACTTCATATTCTTTTGGTCACTAAATTTTTAGATTTGACTTGCAAAAAGCAGATAGAAAGACTTCAGATGATATTGTTGTGTTTTTCTTTTTCTATGCAATCTCTAACATGTCTAGTTTGAATTTGTATGATTACAATTCAAAAGAAATTGATACAACTTATCAAAATGTTAGCATTTTGTTCAACTTGGAGCAAATTCCAAGAAGCTCAAGACAAGCCTTGGGCATTTAGTGGTTGAATCATGAAGAAAAATTGTATAGAGAAAAGATGTACCAAACAATATTAGTATCTCATAAAGGAGTTATTATTAATTCTACTATAGTAAGCTCATCATTGTGGTCATTAGTCCAAATAATTATCCTTTCAACTCCAAATTATCATCCCACAACCACAACATTTCACTTCAAAATTTGACACCTTAAATGCTTCCATCTAGTAATTGTTCATGGGTAAAAAATTTAGATTTTCTTAGAGATAAAAAAACATGCATTCATAAAATCACAAAAATTTAGAGTTTTTCAAGAAAAACAACATTACCATGATTTTTGGAAGGATAAGTGAAGAAAATTCATATTAAATATTCACATTATTATTAAATTTGAAATTAACAATATGTATAGATATTATAGTTTAGATCATAATTGTATAAACCAAAATTCCATGCTAATCTACAATTAGAAAGTTTGTGGATCATAATTATATGTTACTCAAAAGTTCAAATTGCAATGAAAAATTTCAAATTTAGCAATTTTCAAACTAATATCCTTCAAAAACCAAAGTGAATTTGTAAATAGAGCGTTTGCAGACTATAGTTGTACATTTAACCCCCAAATGCCCAAGTCTTCTTTTGAACTTCTTGGAATTTGCTCCAAGTTGAACAAAATGTCAACATTTTGATAAGTAGTATCAATTTCTTTTGAATTGTAATCATATAAATTCCAACTAGACATGTTAGCGATTGCATGAAAAAAGAAAACACAACAATATCACTTATGGAGTGAAAGATTATAATGTTTAACCATGAAGGTATTAAAAATGCAAAAGTGATGTGAAGTCCTTCTATCTACTTTTTGCAAGTCAAATCTAAAAATTTAGTGACCAAAAGAATATGAAGTTAAAGGGCCTAACATGCATAATTCCAATCTAATTTAGGGCTTTTCAAAATCTACACTACAATTTTTGTAAATGAATTTTGAATGTGATTTTTTCTTCAAGATCTAGTGTATTTGAGGCTCATTTTCAAGAGCTCTCAATACTATGGAAAGTCAAGATTGCAATGGGTACCCTTGCACAAAATCTTGAATAGAAAAATCACTATCATTCATTTTCCAAATCAGATATTTGACACTTGGGTGATTGCAAGAAACACTTGTTCTATTTTTTGTCCCCATCACCTCCAATAGGTAGTTTTTTGCTCATAACTTTTGCATCGTTTGCCCTATCAACTTGAAATTTAGAATGAAGGTGCACACAAAAGTTTTGTATTTTGTGTAATTTTTTCAACTTTCTTAAAATTATTTCACTATTTTTAAACTGCCCTTGATTGGCTGTCTACCTTGGCCATTTTGGGGGGTTTTAGTCCTATTTTTGACAAAAAAAATGCAAATTTTGAGCTGAAAATTGGCATGCGAGGACCTCACCTAAAGTTACACAAGACCACAGAGAGATTTTTTGAAAATACTATATTGTTCAACCTTTACATGTCATCAAAGTGGCTGACTTTGCGCAAGTGTAGAGAATAGAATTTATTTTTCCCAAAGATGAAATTTGTTGGAAAAGAAATACCTTTACTTGAAGAAAAAATGGATTTTTCATTTTCATTTTTTGAATTTTTTTACTATTTTTACCAAATTAGTGAAAAAAGAGCTATTTTCATTGTATTTTCCATTGTCTATAACATTTAGAGAAAAAATTTCTTAGGTCTGAATTTCAAGAGACATAATATTCTCATTGCTCTTCAAATTATCCATATTTTTTTCAATTTAAAAAAAAACTATTTCAAAGGATCATAGGACTCATAGAACTCATTGATTTTGAGCCATTTTGAGCCAAAGCCGGCAAGTGTTTCTTGCAACAACCCACTTAAACTAGACTTTTAAAAGAACTTTTCAAAAATATAAACTACTAAAAATAGTAACTTGGTTAGGTTTTATGTAACCTCAAAGTTTTGCAAACACTAGATTCTAGAGCTTTGGGCATTTAGGGGTTAAAGTTCAAATTGAAATATACTACTCAAATTTTAGGGATTTTTAACAAATATTTTGTCAAAATGGCAGTATAACTCAAACTTGTCATTTTTGTATTTAGACTTTGAAATCTAAAATGTATACCACTCCAAGATTTTAAAACCCTATGGTCCAAAATCTAAACTAAATCTAGAAAATCAAAGGAAAAATGGCACATCAATACGACCATTTTATCAAAATATTTGTTTCTTCAAACTAGACTTCACCAACTTCATTTTACTAGTGGAACTCAAATTTCAAAAGGCTAAATTGAGATTAACCCTTTAAGGACCGGTCAACTACTTTTTGGTTGATTTTTGCACTTTTTATTTGATATTGTGGATAGAATATGTCATTTCAAAAAACTTAAAGAACAATGCAATTAGAGTTTCTTTGTAAGGTTCTAACAAAGCCAATTTCAAGAAAATGCATGCAAAATTGCACTAGCTATGCTTATCCAAACTTGAATTGTCCAACCCTTCACATGTGAAATGTTGGATTGTTTTCATTTTTTGTTTAGTTTGAGAATTTGCCCTATAGAACTAATTCATATAATTCAATTTAGAATTACCTCCATAGACTAGTTACAAAATAGCTCTTTTCAAGAATTGTATATAGAAATTGTGTTGGTCTCCAAAATCAACCATGGTCCTTAATTCCTAAACGTTGGTGGCACCATTTCATGGCTTTCAACTGACTTTGCCGAGCCACCACTAAAAGGCCTTAAGAGTAGTTTTTTCATCATTTCTTATCAGTGACCTTTCATATTGAGTTATAAAGAGTGTCCACCTAAATTCTTAGTCTACTTGATTTTTTTTATGTAGTTGAGAAGTAACTAAGAAAAACGGATGGCAAAATTTTCCATTTTAGTATATTTCGAGATATTGAGTAAATCTGAAATTTCTCCTTGAAAACAACATTTTTTGAATTTGAGCCCAATTAATGAAATGGAGGTCCTCTAGTCTACTTTCTTCTCTATTCACTAGGCAAATGGACTTGTGGACTTGACGAACAACTACACAAAGTGTAAAACAATGTTTAATAATATTTTTTCTATATCTATAGCAATCACTTCTAATTTATCAGGATCTCTGCCTACACTACTAGAAAATGGTGTCCAAATCAACAAAAACTTAACACTTTTTTGTTGATTTGTGTACTACAATGTCCATATGCACATGTAGTTGTGAACTCTGTCAATGTTCGCAACATATTTTTTACGGGCCCCTACGCTTACGCTCCATTCAGCTGCGGCGCTGTGGGGAACGGGGAACTTTGCCCTCCTCCTCCTTCAGCTCGAATGCTCGCAACGAGGTTCGCAAGAAAGCGTACAAGCATGCAGTGGATGGCGATGAGGCGCGTAGGAAGCGCAAGGATGAAGCATTGGATATTCAGAAGTCTAGGAAGGACAAGAGTTTGTCAAGGAGGCGACGAGACGGTACACCCTCGCAAAATTCTGCGACGACAGAGAAGTAGGTGAGACGTGGTTTTCCGAGCATTGGATTATTTGTAGCTTGTAAACCCTAACCAAGGTCGTATGTTAGGATTTTGATATTCCAAGACGTGTGGGCCCTAGACTCTTGAAGCGTAAATCTGACAGATAATCCGAAAGTTCGAATTTGGTCAGGAAGAATGTTCTGGAGTCGATACCCGGAACCCTAAATCTTAGGGGTTCGGGACCCGTGAGCAAGTGTTCCATTGGCTTGGGAGATGGAGAGCTTTGCATTTCTGAGTGTGCAAATGTGGCAACTACTTTCGCATTTCTTTTTCTGAAAGTCGCCCTGGTGAAGACTTCGTGATTGTGTGCTGAGCGTTTGCATGGGAGATCGTTGTAATCTCATGTTTAGTTCGGGATATTTTGAAAGGGTGGAGTTTCTCGATAGCATACCAATGTGTTCTGTTCGATTTGTAGAGGTCTTGAGAATTGCTCTCACCTTCATTAGATCTTACTATTGCAATAGCCTTTTCTCAGATTTTCAAGAAAGTTCGAGTGTGGAGGTTTTCTGAGGTTTACGATCCGATGGATTCGTTGATTTGAATTTGGTCAGGCAATTGCGGGTTTTGATTTCTCAATGAGAGATTGGATGCAGAAGGAGAGGTAGATTTGCGCATCATGATGCGTCGCGATGGGGCAGCTGCAAGTGCAGAGCGCGCAGGCAGCAGCTGGACTGCTGGGATTCATTTGCGGCAGCTTGCCTGTACCCACCGTGAACCCGGCTTCCAACCCCCTCTCGCCCACGGAGGCTGCTCTGGTTCCTGCAATCAATCTCTTAAGCCAGAGGTACAAGCTCTCTTTCTCTTTTGATTCATCCCCTTCCCTCTACTCTTCCTGCTTTCGCAACTGCTCTTCACTTTTGAAAACAGTGTAAATTTTCATCAACTGTTTTTTGCGCGGAAATGATTATTAATACTATTGGATGTAGAATTGGAGAGCTCCAGCTTTGATTTCCGGAATAGAAATGCGATGGATGTGGTATTTGAGGTTGTGTAGGTGGAATGGGATTACCTTATCTCTCTCTCTTTTGATGCAGACCCCCTTCTCCACACTCTTTCTGCTTTCAGAACTGCACGTGGGTTTGGTAATGAGCGCTTGAAGTGCACATTTTCATCAATTGGTTTCGCAATTTTTTTCATCAATATTATTGGATATGGAATTCGAATGCTCCAGCTTGAATTTCCGTAGTAGAAGTACAATGGAGGTTTTTTGTAGGTGGAATGGGATAATGATGCAGGTAAAAGTGCAAATTCTTTGTGCAGACCTAACGATTCTGTGTTTTGTAATGATTTTTTTGTTTCTTTGAAAATTGCCTTTTCCATTGCATTGTTATCAATCTTTCGGGGATGAATCGCTCCAGGACTAGAGCACCACGTTACCATTTGCTGCCCACTGAAACGGATCTCAACACTGCCCCTTCTCATGGCATTTCGTGTGACGAATTATTGCTGGTTACTTCATCGCATGATGCAAGTGGTACGTGACGAAACTTGGTTTCTACTTGACTTGACCTCAGATTGAGCTGGTATGTATTTTGGCAGTTGTGGGTAGTTCATTTATGACCTGTTTTGGTCCAATTTGGGCTCATTTACCGACTATCACATGCATTGTTCTTCAAGGAATTTAACTTTACTCCTCTTTATATTTTCCACAATATGATCTATCAAATTGGTTGTTTTCGGAACCATGAATTCTTGGTCTTTTAGGGTTTAAGATTACTACTGTGTAGTTGTGATGATTTTCTCATTTTTTTTCTGTATTGGTGACGTGCAATTGTTTTATAGGTTTGTTCAACACTTGGGAAGGAGGTTACTTGATGCAGCCGTTGGCAAGGAAATGTGAGAGTTTAGCCATCAGTGCTCTAACCGGATACGGGGATGAGATTGACGTGGTGGCTCCAGTAGACATCCTGAAGCAGATTTTCAAGACGCCTTACAGCAAGAGTCGCTTGTCAGTTGCTGTGCATCGCGTTGGGCATACACTTATATTGAATTCTCGGTAGAAAGCCTTAATTCATCATCAGACTTCATTCTTGAAAGCACGCTCAAGTGCTTGGACTTCGAGTTTTGCTTAAGCTCTTTCTAGCAAAGCATCCTCCTTAAGATCTCCCATTTAGTGCTCCACACTCAGTGGATAACTTGCTTGTGGATAACTTGATATCCCAGTGGATAACTTGCTTGTGGATTTATTGACTACATTCAATGTTTTGTAGCTAGCCTTCTTCAGGTATTATATGATATGACACCATATTCCTATGATATGACAAACATATATAATTTGCTACATTGTATTCAAATTTGTGAGTTGCAAGAAGTTGTTATGTGAATGAGCATCCAAATCAACATTTTTATGTCAATCATCAACACAAACGTGTCAAATTGGACAAAAAAATGAACACTTTTATGTTCACAGAGAACAAAAAAGTGTCAATTTGATCGTCCAAATCAACACTTTTTTGTTCATCTTTGTCCAAATCAACACGTCTTAATTAACAAAAAAAAATCAACACTTTCTTGTAATTTTGGACGCTGAATTTTCTACTAGTGCTACACCATTGCAATTCCTATGGGAGAAATTCTTGCTTGCGAGTAAGAAGAGTCCAAATTGAATATAGAATTATCTATAATCTATTGCAGTACAAATGATATTTAGGATAGAATAACAATTGAATTGGATGAATCATTTGTTTCTATGATTGTAGAAAATCTTTCTTGCAAGAAAGATGATCCTGATCCACATACTATTCATGAAGCAATGCATCACTCTGATTGGTTGAAGTGGAAAGCTATCATCAAGGAAGAATATGCTTCTTTGCAAAAGAGACAAGTTTTTGAACCTATTGTCAAAGATCTCTTTTCTTGACCTATTGGATATAAGTTATTTTTTGTATGCAAACGCAATCAGAAAAACAATACAAGTGATGATCCTTATCGCCCTTGTGAGGAGGAGGAAGAACTATTGGGTGAACAATATCCATACCTCATTGAAGTCAAAAAAATTATTTCAACAGATAATCTTGCAAATCTCTTTACTAAGGCTCTTCCATTGAGTACTCATTGCCGACTTGTCAAAAGTATTGGAATGCAACGACATAGTACTTTGGAACAAGAGATTCATAATTATTGTAGCAACCTTTTTTTTTTTTTATTAGATTTTTTCCATTGGATTTTACCATGAAAATGGACTAATAAAGGTGTTGTACTCTTTTTTCCTTCATCTTTGGGTTTGTCCTTGATTTTAACCAACATTTTTTAGGATAAGATTTTAATGAAGCAACAATTGTTTTTCTTTTAAGATTACAATATTTTTAGTAATATTATGTCCAGCAAAGAAGAGTGTTAAGAATAATATTCCATTAATAAACTCTTCATTATAGTTACTTATAGTTTACTCTAGTCATGAAGATAATTAGAGATAAAATAAAAGTCACTTTGATCAATAATAGAGGAAAAAAATCTATTTATATACCTCTATATATATCAACTTTCTGCTTCTATTCTCAACAAGCATCTCGGCACTTGTCCTCGGTTGTCGCCGGTTTAGGTTTCAAGCTCGTTTGGGGAAGGGAGTGCGTCCGTGCCGGCGATGAGCAACTCAAAGTGGCTCAAACAGATTGCGGACATGAAGGCGCCTTGGGGTCCGTTCCAGTGGCTGAACTGGGGTGTCATCACTAGCAACATTGTTGTCGGTTCCTGCCCTCGCAGCCCTGAAGACATTGATCGCTTGGTAGACGAGGTGGACATTGACGCGGTGCTCAACCTCCAGAGCGGACTCTGCTTCGACGCGCTCAAAATCCCGTACGACGCCATTCGCAAGCGGGCGGTGGAGCGCGGCATTCTCCTGGAGCGTGTGGAGATGTGCGACTTCGACCACGCGGATCAATCGCTGATGCTTCCCGTTGCGGTTCGGTTGTTGAATTCTCTTCTGGCGAGGGGGATGAAGGTCTACGTGCATTGCACTGCGGGAATCAACCGTGCGACGCTCACGACAGTCGGCTATTTAACGTTTGTGCAGGAAATGGATCTCGAGGAGGCTGTTTCGATGGTGAAATCCGCCAGGCCCGTGGCGCATCCGTACATTGATTGTTGGATGGAAGTGCGACGGAGGTTGCTGGAAGGACGACGAGAGGAAGTCACTCGAATTTCGGAAGAGATTTACGGGGCGCAAGTGGGGAAGAAGACCCCAGAGACCAAGCTTTCCGATTGGGGGGTTGCGGAGAAACGTTTGATATCGCAAACGTTTCAGAGGTACCTGGACATGGACCTCGCGATGCTGGACATGGAAACGGCTTGGTTGAAACGAAAGTTTGAGAGGGAGCTCAAAAGTGGTGGAAGTGGCTCGGCCGAGCAGTGACGCTGCCTGGGGAGCGGGGACACATTGTATCAATCTGTGTGCATATCAATGGTGCGTAAGTGATTGTGCAATTGCTTCCACGACTTTAGGTTTGTAGTTTCTTTTTTGGAAAGTAAAGTAAGTCTCGGATGAGGAGAAGAAATTGGTATTACGATTTTCTATCCTCTGCAGTGTCTTTACCTCACAAATCGTAGATAGTTTGAGTTCAAAAGTCTGCTACCGAAAAAGATATTATGTCATTAAAAGGAAATTGAAATTATTGTGCGTTTTTTAGATTGTAGGTAGGTGAGTAGTTCAAGATTATCAGTCATTTCAATTCCAAAATCAGTTCTAAAATTATCTAAAGCAAGGAGGTAAGAGTTGCTAAAATTTTGTAATATATGTGAGATTTGAACACTTAACAAGGTAACAATGATGTAGAGGAATATCTATATGATTAATGATTATTGGGGATTTTGACATAGCTAGGTATGACAATGCAATGCACAGGCACCAGAAGGTCACTCGAGTGATAATTGTGTACATAGATGGGCAATAGCTTTTGCCCTTGAAAAGTAATGAAGATTGGATCCTTTATCACCTTGATTGAGGGTTAGTTTGCTTGAAAAAGGGTGTTGGTGCTTTTGTTCTCAAATGTTCATTTGAAATCATGTTCAATCTTAGGACACCGAGGATGTTTTGTGTCCTTTAGATGGTCAACCAAGATTTAAGAATGGTAGATTTTCATTTGATTTTTGTCACATTCTAATTGTTTTTTATTGTGTATGGGGTAGTTAATCAATAGGGTGGTATACTAGTCTATTGTATTTAAATACTTTAAGCTTTATTTGCTTGAACTTTGATTTTGGCATTCAAAAGTTTTTTAACAAAATGAAGCCTAAAAAGAATAGTTTCTATTCTTTAAGGAATTTTTTTTCAATTTAAACATTTTATTGAAGTTTGGAGTTGAGGATTTGTAACCAAATCTCTAAGTTTAGAGTGGTCTAAAACTTTTTTTTAAACTATAATGTTCTACTATTTAATTTGTTTTTTTTGAAGAAAATTAATCTTTTTGATAATCATTTGTATTTGATATGAGTTTTTTTCAATGTTCATCATGGTAGTTTGAAAATTTTATCAAAAAATTTGAAAATTTTATAGCAAATATGACTTGTATTTTCAATTTTGAGAAATGAAACCAAAAAATCCATTTGTTAATGGATAAGAAATGAAAATATAGAGTGATGGACTTTCAAGTTTGATTATATAGTCAATTTTTGGATTCAACTTATCTACTTCTAACAACTTCACAAGGGAAACTTGAAAGTAATCAATTAAAGTATGAAGAGAAATTGTAGAGACAAAAGATGTACCAAACCATAGTAGAATTTGATAAAGGGGGGTATTACTAATCCATTCTAGTAAGTCAATCATTGTAGTCATTAAGATAGTTGACTTATTTCCAATCACTTAAGTAATAACGCATAGTTAGAGTGAAATATTTTTAATTGCAAAATATTTCTTATGTACAAAGATAGAGTTTAGAAAGATAGCATATTTTTCTGAAATTTAATTACACTAAATGTAATTACTATAAAAAATTTAGTAGAAGATTTTTTTTTGCCTATAATTGCAATATATACCTTACTATTTTTTATCATAGGTTGATTGCAAAATCGACCAAGGGTTGATTGCATTTATGAAAGCTTTACAACCAATCCTAATGTGCCACAATTGCTTCGAAAGCTGCACCACAAATTCATGGAAAGGAAGCAACCTATGGTAGAGGGACCCATAATCGATAAAATAAGCACATCTGGACATGATCTAGGCAAGTGCAAGGCAAAGCAAATATTTTCAAAGGCACATTGATAGAAATGATGAAGATTGTAAAATTTTTGATATTTTATCTCTTGAATTAAAATTACTATGAATTTTGAAAGGCAAAATTTGGGCTTGACCTATAACCAACATCTAGAGTCATCCAATTTCCATCATTCAAGAATACTTTCCCACTAATTACTTCCTACATTTATGCTCACTTATGTGTTGTTAACTTATTGGTCCAAGCCTTGAAAAAATACAAAGATATACATTCCAAGGTGAAAACGGAAATTCATTCCAATCTTATTTAGAATAGGGTACCCTATTTATTGTTGATGGTGTGTGTGTCAAGAATGGGGCCCTCTACTATATATATTGGAAATGGAGAGGTGATTAGAAATGGGTTGGCTACTTTAGTCTAAATAATTATCCTTTCACTTCCAAATTAGAATTCCACAATGACAACATTTTTTTCAAAATTTGACATCTTGAATGCTTCTATGTTGTAACTATACATGGGTTGAAAATTTTATATTTCTTTTTTAGTGATGAAAAAATATACATTCCTTAAATCACAGAAAATTAGATGTTTTGGTGGAAAAAAAAATTACCATAATCCTTAGAAGAATAAGTGAAGCAAATTCATATTAAATATTCACTTACTTTTAAATTTTAAATTAATACCATGATTGTATGGATTTTAAAGTTTAGATCATAATTGTGTGAACCAAAATTCCATGCCAATCTATAATTAGAAAGCGTGTGCACCATAATTATAGGTTACCTTAAATCTCAAATTACAATGAGATATTATACATTAGAAATTCTTAAACTAATATCTTATACAAACCAAAGTCAATCTATATGGAGAATTTTTGTAGACTATAGTTATAGGTTACTTTAAAGTTCAAATAGAAATAAGATATTCAAATTCTAGGAATTTTTAACAAATTTTTTATTAGAATGACAAAATGCTCAAAACTTAGCATTTTTAGGTTTAGACTATGTAATCTAAAATGTATTCCACTCCAAGATTTCAAGACCCTAAGGATCTAAAATCTATACCAGAACTAGAAAATGAGGAATAATGGCACATGAATACTACCATTTTAACAAAATATTCCTTTTTTCAAACTAGACTTCACCAACTTCATTTCACTAGTAAGACTCAAATTCCAGAAGGCTAAAATTGAGATTAACCCCTAAGCAACGCTTGCGCCATTTTTTGGCGTTTGGATGACTTCACAGGGGCAGTAGAGGACTTAAACAATAGTTTTTTCATCCACTTTCTTTTTAATGACCTTTCACATTCAATTGTAAAGAATCTCCAATTGAGTTTTTAGTCTAACTACTATTTGTTTTCATGTAGTTGAGAAGTAATTAGTGAAAACAGATGGCAAAATTTTCCATTTTAGTGCATTTTGAGAAATTGACTGAATCTAAAAATTCTCTTTGAAAATGACATTTTTTGAGTTTGAACCCAACTAAGGAAGAAAGACCCATTTCTGTCCCTGTACCTATTCCTGGTCCCTAGAGTATTACTAAATCTGTCTACAAGCGTTCATTAAAGTGTCTAACAAATGTTTAACTCTAATTTATTGATGCTATTGTAAGACACATGTATCATTTTCATTCACTGACAATTGATTTTAGCAGAGTTCAGTTTAGGATACACCTATAGGACGGTTCCAATGGTCTAGGGAGCCAACTCTTTGAAAATTTGTAGAAATTACATACTGATTCCGAAAATTTTAGTTTTTTTAGAATATTCATTATTTTCTCTCGCTAATACTAGAAAAATATCATTTTCAGAAAAAGATGCCCCTAACCATGCTGAATTCCTTATTTGGACGGTTTTGGGTGTTTCCACTGTACAATAATGAAATGAAGGTTTTTTCTTCTAGTTTCAACTTCAATTGGAATTTTGGAAAAATTTATAAACTTTAATATTTTATTGCAATTTGAATTTTGGCTGCATCTTTAATGTCCACCACAACCTATAAATAGGTATACACAGAAGTTGAGTTTACACCATGATGTTTGCCACAACAATTTACACACATCATGAAATTTTCAGATTTTTTGAGATAGTTTTCTATTTTCTATGATTTTTTCTTCATTTTCTCTTCAAAAAATCTCATAAAAATCAATTTTCCTCCAAAAAAATCTAATATTTCTGTGAAGTGCAGAAGACATGTACTTCCATCTCTGAAAAATAAAAAATAAAAATTCCATACTTGATTGGTTCCTGAACGGTATCAAATTGAGTGACCAGCAAGGGGGCTTCCAACCAGTGGTCATAGGTCCGTCCTTTAAGGATTAAATGTAAAGAGATAGAAGCTGCCAAAAGAGTTCAGTCATTCATTGGACACATTCCTCCGTTGCTGTTCAGGATTAAGCCCCTGTGAAAGAGGGTTTCCGAAAAACAAGGACACCTGAGTGCCCTCACTTGTTCAGGCTCTGGTGTCCTCATTGCCAATGGAATCTTTTTCCTGTAAAACCGAGAGCTTTGCATGCCCAACCCTAAACTGAAACTGAACGTCAGACTGAGCGTCAAATAGAGTCCAGATTTTACAAAAAGAGAGCGCAAACTCCAAGAGCAAATATGCCAAAATCCACGCTTGCTTCCTCGCCCGTGCAACTCTAATACATCAATGACGAATAATTTCGATTTAAAATTGTGTACAGTAAGTAGGCAAAAAGATGCAAAAAGGTTCCTGCAAATTCTTGCAACTGCAGCAACAGGTATGGCGGGATGCCCAATAGTCTAGAGAATGCAAATAAATTCAAATTCCAAGTCCTTGCCAAGTCTAAATCTTCTCAAGACGAGCAATGTACGGTGAGTTACTGTAACGAGAATTAGTGCATGAATCTATCGCAAGGACCACAAGACATTTTCTACATAATCCCTAAATTGGATGACAAATAAAGAAAGAATGTTCCGTGCGCCTCCCAATTGAAACAAGAGTTTGAAAGTCTTCTGTGAAGAAGGTTCTCAACAGGACGTGTCCTTAGGTGCCTTTCCCGTCTTTAACTTTACCGATCCTGCACACCAAGAAAGGAAGGGTCAGTGAAGAGCACATTGGTTTCAGCCATGAACTACTTATATTGTTGTTTCTGATGGACAAAACCACCGGATATATTCAAGTATGTGACTTCATAGAGCTGAAACGAAAGTTACACAGATTTGAAGAAGTTAAAACACTTGCACCCAACAGCCTTGGCTTGGTGCAACATATCAGTGTCCCAAAAATAACATCACAAAGGTCTTTTGATGTCAAAACTTTTAGGCATTAGATTCATGTAGTCCTTATGCTCAATTAAGGACAGCGGACCGCAAATGTTGGAGGGTATGTTGGGTATCCTTGGCATTAATTTGATAAGGTACAGCAACAATTAATTCAATTACCATCAATAGCTTTGATAATCTATTAGAGAACATTTTGAGACGAGGCGATACGGTTTTTTGAGAAACATACTATGCAGTGACGAGGCAATGGATTCATTAAACTTACAAAACACGTTATAACTAGGCAAGCGCTATTAGATCAGGACCAACAACTATACCTGAAGCAATGAATGCCAAGTGCTTGAGTTATCTCCTGAATAACACCGACGGCAAAGTGGCCATAAAGTGAAACTGCGAATAGAAAAGTAAGTCTCGTGAAAAGAGGTCGTCACGGATGGAGAGAGTAAAACTTAAATAACAGATGTCAAAAGGCCAAACGGGTCGGCTTTTAGCTTACACCAACAAGTTACGGGCAACAACTGTAAGGCCTCAGAATATTTTGATGGTTTTACGTTATCTTACTCAAGCCACAGACTATTCACAGAAAAGACAGCATGACGATGCTATGCAACAAAGACTGAAATAGAGTAAAGTCTTACGCGTGAAAGCACAGTATCCAACCAAGACCCAAGTCTCGTCCACAAGAGGTTTGCTGCAATAACAAATCAATAGATTAAAAATTGAATTAAACCTTGAATACACAGATTGCAAAACCTGAAATATATAAAATAAATTCCACTTCATATTTACTTTCAAACATCTTTAAACCATGTAATCAAACGTACGGCCTGACAAGGCCCAGCTTAACACTCGACACCTAGCCGGCCACAAAGTTAACCTCTTGTTGCAGTTTAAACCTCAAAATCTAATAATATGAACTTTTCAAATACAGCTAAATTATTCAATCTTGCAGAGCAAACTTTCTTTCCATTAATAAACTAAATGTGCCTCCTAGAAGCCTCCAGATGACTGAATCGAAGTCTCTTAAAATAGAAAATGGACACTGGTCCAACATGCACTTGATGGTTAACAACATGCACTCTTTCAAATCACTCCGTAAAGTAAAATATAAATGATCAGATTGCTTACCCATCAAAAAACTTGGCAGACAGTGCATTGCTAATAGCAAAAGGTAGATACAATAACGCCTGTTCAGATAAGGTAGAAATTAGTAGCAAAATACGTGAAATTTTTGTTTTCCACTGAGAAACTCCTGTATTAGTCCATGACTTATAAACTGAATGACTAGAAAGTTTACTTTCTCGTGCTGTTGGAGTAATCATAATTAACAACTCAGTAATATATCAGGTGTCAGTTATTTCGTTTCAGCTTCGTTATTATTGAGTGGTCAAATGTGATGTGAATGAAGTACATGTAGTCCAGTGCTTGAGCCTGAACTGCACATTAGCTCCAAACCACGCAACATATGAACCGCAATATTACTTCCCTCATTCGTGATCGAGGAACACCGGAGAGAACTGGGAAGGATTAGCAATTAATTTGCACGTGAAGGGACAATTCTACGGACATTTGAGTTTCAAACCACCTTAAGGGCTGTCAATAAAAATCCAATACTCTAATCACAGTAACAAAGTAGATGAATGATTTGAACCCGCAATTCTGAGACAGTTAATGATGAATCACAGACAACTCATGGATGAGCTGTCTTAGCACTAAATGATTCAAATTTTGATATTCATACGTACCGTGCACATTCCTGTCTTCAAACCCTTGGGCTCTTCACACAAGTGAGCAAGAATAAGCCGACCCTGAAATTTACAAGCCCACCCAGCACGTAAGCTACAATGAAAACCCTAATTTTATTAAAACCTAAAGCAAAGCTAGATGCAACGGAATTTCGGTTATTTCACAAGAGAAAATGAAAGAGATAGCAATTTCTGTTGATAATGCCAAAAAAAACGAAAACAGGTTTGGTTGCCCTGCGTTAGATTTTCCTTTCACCAGCTCACAAGTACAAAATTCGTGAAAGCAAAGAAGCGTACCACCATGTAGGCGAAGGCAAAGCCAGACCCCGTGTAGAACAAATGTGGTTGGTATCTAGTGACATCTGCAGGTGATACCCACCCCCTGCACAAAGAAGCAAAAAACAATCTCACCTAGTATCACAACTTCCAAAATTTGAAGGGCCAAAAATATTAATGTCAAACACCATTACAACAATACTGATTACCCTCTAGACGCACGATTACAATTCTTTACACCTTGTATTGGCATTTCACCCTATAGAAGCTTTGAATGAAAAAACACTTGCTCTGTTCAATGTGGTGTACCTAAGTCACTTACCAAAATGCCATTCCTCCCAAAAGAGTAAAATACGGAAAGAGCTGCAATGAAAAAAATAAGTGAGATTAACAGTTCATAACAGAAGATTTAGAATCATTTAATTACCGTCAGAAGCGAATCAGAAGGGCAGAATAGATAGCATCTACCAATGAAAGCAGTTTCATCACACTACCAAAAAGATTTCCAGTCTTTCAAGAACTCAGAAGAAATCGCAATTTCTACATCAGAATTCAATAAAAGTACTTGCAAAGGGATGAGATGGAGCTCACCATAGCTAATGCTACCCTAAAGCTTGTACCTCTTCCCCTCACCGTCTTGTAAACGTTCACACAACTACGCCAAAAAATGAAAATTGAATGAGTTAAAATGATCCAACAAGCAGAAGTATGTCGATAAACCGAACTAAATACTCAAGAAATGAAAATACATAAATGAAACAACTCACTTGAAAATCAGAGTGGGGATAGCAAGCAGAAGCCCGAACAGGGTGACAATCACCACCATAATGGAAACATCTACACATTTTCCGCACAAAAAACAATACTCAAAAATTAATTACACATAAACAAAAAGTCATGCCGCCGAACGGTCTGAATGCCCACTATCGTAAAACCATTATCTTGAAGGGCCTAAGTCATACCTGGAATGAATGGGATCCTCCCAACAAGAGGAAAATTCTTAATGCTTCGTGTCGACCACATAGGACCTGTACAAGCCAAAAAGAATCAAGCACTCCCACTCAAAAAACTCTTACTGCGTTCCTAAATGAGAAGCACCTGTGTACTAACCAAAAAGCAGTACTGTGCCAAGAGATAATGCATAGAACGATCTGACCAGTTGCCTACAGGAACCTGTCAAGAGAAGAAATACCAACAATTCCCGTAAAAATGTGTCCAATATAGAAGAGCATGAGCCCTTCAGTTGGGCCATTGAGTACTGGAAGGATGAGTGTGTCTGTGAAAAAGCTGCACAAAGGCCACAAGTTGACAATTGGTCACTTGGAGATTCTGATGAAAACTTAAAATGTATAATGACTGGAAATACAGTGCGAGTTTAAATGAGTGGCAATCCCGAGTATTCAACAATACATCTCCAGAATGAAAGCAAGAATGACTGAAGAACTTGCCTTTCCCAAGTTGCAAGGTAGAAATTGGTGGCAGCAATCATCCAGAAAATGAATGTTCCAACCTTGCCAGTCATTAGAGTGGATGCGAAGGTCATGGATTCAAACTGACGAAAGGCAACACACCATTGTCAACTAATAATTATATCAAAAACCGGTAAATCCCACACCACAAAAAAAATAAAATTAAGCGAGTGAGTGCGAGAACCATTTGACGTCTATCAATGACCTAAAAATGACCTCAGCAACCGACTTCACATCACCGAAGCAAATGTATCCTAGAGGCAGTGCATATAAAAAGGACCAGAAAAGAAGAAACCGAAAGTTTTACTAACCGTGACAGTGAGGGCATCACATCCTGCGAGCATCCACAAACAACGAAATTTGTCAACAGTATACACCACCGTTCCAATGTAGCGTTTTTGAGGCCTAGCGCGTCAGTTAATATTCAACCCCAATGCAAATTCAATGACAGGCAGGACATGCTTTTAACGTCACATTGAATACATAACTCTGCAAGTGGATGATGAAGACTATATCCAATGAATTTACCACCATATTGTAGGATTAGCAGAATGCCATACCATGATCAAAAAGTTCTCCAAGAGGACTGGAAGAGTTTGTTCGCCTAGCTTGCTTTCCATCAACAGCATCAAAAGTCTGTCGCGGGAATACATTTTAGAGTCCTCCAATCTTAAATATACTTGCTAACAGCATCAAATTTTGTTCCGTAGTAATCTCTAGCATTCCTTTACAAAATTTCATGATTTCAAATAGCAAATTACCCGATTATGTGTAGTTTCTAACAGGATCTTCATAAAACGTGATCGCTAGGTTGAGGAGTTTTAACCTGGTACAGGAAAAGCAGGATGCCATGTGCAAAGTACACCCACCGAGGACCAGGAGAATCCAAGTGCGGTGTGTAGATCTGTCATCAAGCAAGTTTCTCAGGCTCCCCACCTTACTTCAAAATTCTCTTAAGCAAGTCATCAACCCCAAAGCTCATTCAAATTACATCTACAAATCTTCCAGTCTCTTTCTATATGTCACGAAAATTCATCGAGGGTCAAGGGAGGTAAGGGCATACATAGCTCAAGAAACACGAAGAAACGATGAATCCAAATCCCATCAAAGTAATCTGTCACGTCCACAGAGTAATAGCAAGCGTACAGTCAGAACGCTACATATCAAAAGATGGCTGGAGCATTCCCTCTGTGCATCTGTGCTCCATGGCCGTTTCAAATTGTAATCCAATTCTTGCATTATTCTAGTAAAACATTAAAAAAACAAAACGTACCATGTTGGGACTGCAGAATTACACACGAAGTCGAATCCCGAGCCATCAGAACAACGATCAGAGTCAGAAAAGGTGGCCAGAGTAAACTGAAAATCCAACCCTAACCCACACCACGGCCGAAAATCGATGTAAACAGCGGAATCCAAAAATGTTCAAAACTACTAAAAACCTGAACAATGATCTCCTCTCGACACTTACGGCATCCACATTGGGAAGAAATTGACACAGAACCGCCAGAATGGTTGGAAGACCCATTTGGCCAGGTACGAATTATCGATTCCGCTGTACTTGTAGCGTTTCAGCGCTTCCACGCCATGCTTCCCAACGTAGCCCATTGCTGCACCTCGGTGTCAAGCTCCAACCTTCAAAGGACCCCAACACGTGAGATCCGGAGCTTCCAGGAAGAAAACACAGTAACTGAAAAAAATTGAGGCTTGGAGTCGAGGTGAGCGACGACGCCACGACTAACAGGGCAACTAATGCCTAGCGTCACGATGCGAGGATTCCGACACCATCTTCCGATACCGACTTCAAATTTCACTCAAAACGGGCTCCAAATTGACTAAAAACCTCGCACACAGTCACATCTTCGAACCCCGCAAGTCCGCCGAACAACAGATCTACACCCTCCTCTAAAGCACCAGCCGAGCTTGTGGAACGACTTGCCCAGGTGTCTCCTTAACAACCCGAAAAGACAGACTCCGAGTTTAAGAAAAGTGAGCGAGGGCTTAGGCTTGATACCTTGAGCTTGAGAAAGAGACCACCACACTGGGCTCGCTTACAACCAACCTCCAAATTCTGGACCCAAGGCAAGCACTGGAGGGAAGTGAGGGAGCCACAAGCCTCACGGGAGCACCGGAGGATGCCTTCACGAGGGAGATGAGGGGGAGGGATTAGGGCTGACGTGTTGGTGGGACCGGTTGACCCGGTCACCCGGGTGCCAGGCGGCATCTGCCCAGCCGTTTCGGTGGATCCCATTCGTCGACTTTTTCAGGAAATGCTGACGTGGACCCCGGTTCTGTGTACGTGGCAACGGGGGAGTCCACGTTTGATATTTCTCGACACAGCGAGATATACTTTTTCTCCACCTGAACAATGGGGCCCAGTGGGGTCCAGTGGGGTTCGCCCTTTGGAGTAGCCGGCCCGCAGCCACAACTTTAGTTCCTACACCGACCACTCTGGGAATTGTAAACATTTCCAGGAAGCACTGTGCCGAGCAATGTTATCCAGCTGAAGAGGATATTCCGTGGCCACATTCAGAATATTTCATGAGCGAGGAACTACAAGACTGCATGACAGGGGGGGTGTTTTCATCGACTTTTTTGGTAAATAATAAATAAAACTTGAAAAGCAATGCAAATGATTTTCTATAGGTAATATTTGGTGAGATTTTCTTCCTTTTTCAATGAATGAAATTGTTGAATTGTTACCAAATCTTGAGGTGGTATTGCTCTATTCTAAGTGAATGTACACCCTATTGAATGAATAAATGAATTTTCATCCATACATTGTAAATGTCATCCATTTTCATGGATGTAAGTAGCTTCAACACTCCAATGTGAATGTAGCTTTCTGCATTGTCCAAAATAAAGATCCTCATTTAGAATTTCAAATCCTTATTAGGACATGTGTTTCTTACTTAAAATCTCCTAAAAAGATCATTACTTAAAATCTTATCTCTAGGACTATACTAAAAACACCCCTTTCTCTTGTAGTGTGTATGATAAAATGCACCCTTGAATAGCCACACTTTGCTAATCTACTCAAGTTCTAAGTTGTAGGCTTGGCATTTTCACATGCATATTTGGTTTGCTACGACTTCAAAATAGGTTGTACTACCTTATAAGATCTATAACACTGATTTTCATAATCAAGCAACAATAGGACCCTTACTAGATTTCAAGTCCTTGCAAGAATCTCCAATGGTTTGGCATTCAGGCTTCAAAGATGGTAGAATGTCACTATCTTCTAAAAAGATAGCACCAAACCTACCTAGAAATCCCCCCCAGGCAAACAACAACCTTGATCTTAAAAAATGAAAAAGATCCTCCTCCCTTGTCGTTGATCTAGTTGGAAGTGGGGGAAAAAGGAGCTATTGATGGCCAAAGAGATTTGATCATTGGTTTGAAGGTTTCTCCTTTATCTCTTCCATTGAATTGTCATCATCATGTCTTTTGTTCCTCTACAATAGGGTTTACCTCTCATTGTAGTATCTCTCACATAAAGTTTTGTTACTACCGGGTCTCTCTTTGCTGTATGAGTTTTGCCACCACCAACTTTTGCTCCTCTACCGGCTCTACTAAGTTCTAGTAAATAGTTGTACATGCTCGTTGAATTTCTTCTAAATTTTACGATTTTTGTGTGGATTTCTATTGCATTTCAGGTGTTGCTATCAACTATAGGAGATTGAGGGTTGTGTTGATTGAAGGTAGTGTAGCTCCTAGCCACAAGTTAGCTTTACTACAAATATATTTTAAGTTAGCTTCAAGAACACAAGCTATACGCTTTTGTGACTTTGTTATTGGTTTTGAGCATGTTTCACTAAACCACGTCTATTGTTTTTGTTGTTCTTGGTTTTCACACACATTATGCTTGGGATGCTAATATTTCAATGGCTTTCTCATTCACACCTTCACATCTCTACTAAGACATGCTTGTTTTTGCTTTCTTTAGTATTCATTTTCTTTTCTATATTTGCACAATTTTTCATTTTGATATAATGAGGGGAGGCATTTAGAATTTTCTTAAAAAATTCTCTAATGAGGCTTTTTAGAACCTCTATCTTATTATCCATCAAAAAGATAGCAGACATATAGACTGTAAAATTTCATTTCTATATTTTTTAAGGGCAAAATTGCAATGCAATGTTAAAGTAGAAAGACCTTAACCATGCAACAACATTGTAGCCTAAAAGAATTCATTATATTTGATAGAGAATCTTTTTCTATAAGATAGAATTGTAAATGTTCATCTTTGGAATTTTGTGTGAAAGGGAGAGAGGACTTGCACAATAATGTGACCTCAAATGAGTGCTTTTGGATTTTTTGAAGCAAATGATTCACACAATATATACCTAAAAGGATGATTTTCACGGTGACTGATCCAACTCTCCAAGCTTATATTAACTTTAGGATGCTAGCCCCCCCCCACCAAAGTAGTCACCAAAATACTCTAATTATTAAACCAATAGGAGCATTCTCAATTTCTACAATTAATAGTAAAGTCATCCGTTGTTTTAAGGTTGCAACATCTTTATAAGGTTAAAGTGTCAATAAAAGAATTTCAATGTCTTTAATATAGCTATATATAGTAAATTTTTTGTTCAAATAGATTTCATAATTGTCATGAAAGATGATGAAAGTATTATTTGAATATTTGAATATTTGAATACTTGGAGAACTTATGTAATAAATGTTTGAAAGCAAACGTTGTAGGCCCCTACAATCGGTTGTAGCCTCAGCAAGAAACAACAAATTTTGAACCTTGAAGCAACAAAGAGTGATGCAATAACAAAGGTACCTATAAATAGCCACTTAGCTAATATGTTCAAGTTTTGAATAGAAGATTTGGTGTTTTCACACGCATGTTTGGTTTGCTGTATATAAGGAAAAAAAATGTTAATTTTAGATACTTCTTGCCTAATTTAAGGTGTTGCTACCTCATAAGATCTACATAGGAGAGCTTCCAAGATAAGTGTCCCCAATTTTTCATTTGGCAAAATCACAAAGTTTAATTGTTGGGCTAATATCAACCCTGCCTACTTATACACCTCTTATCAATCCTACATGGCGTTAATATCTGGACTAGTCAAAATAGGTTTTTCTAATATAAATTCAAGGACAATGCAATCTTCTCAGAGGTTGTTGAAGAAAAGTCTGACAAGCTCAATGAAACCATTGACACACTATCTTCTGTGATTACAGAAACAACCGCAATGACCTACCTCCTCCCTTGAAGAAAAAAGAAGAGCCATCGATCAATCCCCCAAAGAAAAATTTGAATCGTTGACTAAAGGAGGAAGAAAATACTTGCACCCCCGCCCTTGCCTTTGATTTCTAATTTAAAAGATGGAATTTACACTGTTGATGAAAAGCGTGGCATCTATATATATCGTTGGTGTAAACTTGAAGTCGGCGCTACATCTGTACCGTTGGTGTGAAACTCGAAGTCGGTGTTGCATCTTAGCCATCCAAGGCATTTCATTTCAGCCGTCCAATTAGGATCCAATTAGGGTTTGAGGTTGCTCGAACTGCGATCATATATCCCGCTTCACGGACCTTCCTCATCGCGTGGTGCCTGCTCTTGCTTTGTCGTATCTAGCTGTGCCTGCTCATGCTCTTGCTCTTGGTAAGCTACTCTACTCTTTTGCTCTTGTTCTTCCTCCCTCACATGTGCTTTATATTCTTGTCCGTTTTGTTGCTTTGTAATTAATTTTTATTTGAAGTCGGGTTGCTGTAGATTATACGAGGAGGGAAGGTGCAACAACACAATAGGTAAATTTTGACTCTTGTTCTTTTGTCTTCAATTTGCATTTGCTGTAGCTTTATATTCTTGTTTAATCTACAAGTTTTCTAATTACTTGCTCCAGGTGCTCTAGGTGAGATACAATTAGAAGGTACATCAGGCATGCACAACAACAACGTACAACAGTGCAAGAGGTAAGCTTATGCTCCCATTTCTTTGTCTTTGATGTAATGCTTTTCATTTCAAGTGATTGGTTGATTAACTTCAATTTCTACAAAGTCCTCTATAGTGTAGTGATCTTCGAAGTGCCTCGTGCAGTGACGTACGAAGTACTTTGAAGTTCGTCGTGCTTCGAGGTGAGAGTGCCCCCTACTTTGTATCTTCCATATTTTGATTACTATGGCTATGTGCAGGTAGTGGTTCTTTCGCTGTGGATGCTACACGGATGTTGAGTAGATGTTAGTGTTGGTTGTACATCAAGTCCCTGGATTCTTTTGAAATTTAATACGGAAACAGAGAAGTTGGTGCTCTAGCTTCATTAGAGAGTTTTGTGTTTCCTACCTTAGGCAAGAGGATACCATAATAGCTTTTTCTTTGAGGGAGGGGGGTGGTCAGTGAGGTTGTTTCAATTACAGTAGATATAGTACTATCGTTATACAACAAGCAAAGTATTCTTGCTTATGGTTTTAAAAGGAGGTGAGAGTATTTACAATAGATTGATGGTACCATTGGCAACTCTTGTAGTCTCTTTGAGGAAGTTGTGGCCCATTACGGTTTCTGTGATCACAACAAGTAGGGTTTCATCATTGTTTTTTTATACTTGCTTTTGCAACAAGCAAAGTTTACTAGCTTATGCTTTTGAAAGGCTTATTGTAATTTAGACATTTCAAGTGTTGTTTGTATTCATTTTCTCTATATATCCTTTAATGTTTGCTGATTATGTATCCTTTAATTATATTTGGTCTCTCAGAAATGGGGCCACCTTTGTCACAGACTCTTAAAGAAGCAGCATGGAGAAGCACACAATGTCCTATGGAAAACACTGGAGGCCCAAGTGCTATGCAGAACACTGGGAAGAAGACCCCAGGAGTAAAGAAACGTGCCTTCAAAAAAAACCCTCTAAAAACAACATTTGTTCTCAGTATTACCATTTCTATGGATAACTCTAATATCTCTCTAGAGTGCTTGAAAAAAATGGAAGAATTTCTTGATAAAGAATGCATATCTGGACTTTGTTCTATTGAAAGAGGTGGGGCTCTTATAAGGCTCCATTTACAAATGGTCTGTCGTATTGTGGCAACTTCAGCAGCTGTTGTCACCAAACAAATCAAAACCTATCTTGGATGGGATAAAGCAGTAGTTGCGCCTGTGGGAC
Organism: Thuidium tamariscinum; assembly: GCA_947034885.2. NCBI lineage: Eukaryota > Viridiplantae > Streptophyta > Bryopsida > Hypnales > Thuidiaceae > Thuidium > Thuidium tamariscinum. The sequence goes on from OX344749.2 coordinate 413,296, forward strand.
ATCTTATTCTTAGTAAAATACTTCGTAATACTGGTTTGCACACTTTTATTGGCATGTTGGGCTATTGTATCAAATACAAGGGTGAAGATCACTTTGATTGTGTATAACAAAATGTCACTGCAAAGCAGCTTGAAGAAGGTGTTGAGGAGTACATAAAACATGGTACTCCTTTTGCCAAATATCGGGTTGTTTTGATACATAAGAACCTCATTGAGAAAGCTGCTACATTTTGTAAGTTTAAGCTCAAGAAACAATTGGGCAGTACTCTTTCTAGTACACTTTTGCCCATGTTACAATCTGATTAGTATTTTCCATTTGCCTCATGGATATCACATGTTCGTCAGGGACGTATGGAATATACTCGAGTTGTTGCACTTTGGAAATGTATGATCCAACCTGACACCATCACCATAGATGATATTACTCAAATTTTTTTGGAGTACACAAATCCGGGTTCTCGGCTTATTGATATAGGACGACAGAGGCTAGCTGCAGTTCTAGATGAGGCTCGAGAAGGCACACCACATGACTATGTGGTTCTAAGTAATGTCTTGCCTTTGAATATTTCACTACTACAATATTTGATGTTTTAATTTTTTGTATTTTTTTCTATATTACTTTCATATAAGTTCTTTTATTGTGACAGATTCTGTTATTGGTGATCCAAGACAAGCACTAGACAATGTCATTGTGTTGAAGGACACTCAGGATGCAGCTCTATCACCACCAAATGTAGGAGAGGCCAATGTTGAAGCTCTTGTACACATTGCAGATGATGACATGTTCCTTCCAGTTGTGTTTGGTGATTGTGATGATCTTAATAGTTTCATAGTGTAGTGTTAATACTTTGAACATTTTTGGTTTTTGAGATACTTTTTTCTCAAAACTTGGGACTTCTATATACTTCAATATGCACTACTTTTTTCATAACATGATTCATATGGTAACTGTTTTGGTAATGAATATATGCTTATGTAATTTCAATCTACAATTTTCATTTCATGTGCAATCACATATCTTCTCTTAATCTATACCAGATTGAATATGAATGTGTGATATTTGCATATGTTGAAGGCCTATAGGGGCTTTCTATGTGTATTACCAAAAATTTAAATCAATTTCAAATGACTCAAACATGATCCTCAAAAGATAGCCTACAAGGCCTACTACCTTTGAATCTGAAATAAAAAATAAGAAATTAAATTGGATTGAAGAATAAATGCCTAAAGACATGATGGATTAAATATATGATTGTATGATATTCATATATACTGAGGGCCTATAAGGGCATGTGATGTGTATTACTATAAATTTAAATCAATTTTAAATGAAACGAGACATGTTCCTCACTATCCACTCAAAAAATAGCCTCTCACTATGACTCTTCTACAAGTTGTCACATTAAAATCTTCAACAAGTTTGTGGAGAGGAAGTTAAACCCTAAAAGATCAAGCTACATTTTTTTGCAACATAGAAATTTTGGATAGATATGTGACTAGAGATTTTATTATTCTTCTTTGAAATTTTCACATGTGGACAAGGAATATCTTTAAAACCCAATAATTTTCATAACTTTTGACTACATAATTGAAAAACTATTGCATGATATGTTGTTTCTTTTGCAACATGGGTAGTTTGGGTAGGTCCAAGAAATCAATTTTTTAAAAACAAAAATTTGAAATTAATATTTTTTAAATTAATATATACACAAAAAGCTTTGAATCATTCCTTTTGATCAATCAATCAAATAGTTATGAAGGATTTGTATCTACAAGTACTTATAGATTCTATACTCTAAGATAAACTTTGAAGTCCTTTATTTAACTCAGTCTTAAGTTTAGTTTTTAAGAACACAACATTGCATGCAAATTGTTTACAACAGCGTTACAACTATTGAGATTGACATTTTTCAACTTTAAAATTAAATTAGTACAATTAGGTATTTTGAATCATTCTCTACTTCTTTCTACTTACTATTTTTTTCAAATATATTGCACAGTGGGGTACCAATCAAAATTTGCAGTGAGAAAAATTTCAATACTGCCAACTTTGAAAGCCTCCGAGAGCTCAAAAATTGATATTCTACCACGAAAGTTTTACCACAACATCATCTTTAAGTTAATTATATGTATGACAAATTTCAAAGACAAAATATTCACCAAAAAAAAGTTATTCGAAATCTACCAACATGGGTAGTGGTGAGAAACATTTCACTACTTTCAACTTTGACACCTTCCTAAGGATTGAGTTTTTTTCCTTTTTCCATGAAATTTTTGGGATGAAACAATCTCTATGTTTTCAATGTGCATAAAAAATTTCAAAGTAATAAGAGTTTCTTTTAAGAAGATATTTGAAATCTCCCAACAGGTGTAGTTTTGAGAAAATTTTCACAATTGCCAACTTTGACACCCTCCCAAGGGCTATAAAATTGGTTTCTTACCATGAATGTTTTTTTATATAGTCATCTCTATGTTGATAATATGTGCTCCAAACTTCAAATTCAAATGAGTTATCAAAAGAAAGATATTTGAAATCTCCCAACAGGTGTAGTTGTGAGAAAATTTTCACTACTGCCAACTTTGACACCCTCCCAAGGGCTGAAATTTTTTCTATTTAACATGAATTCTTTTGAATAAGATTAACTTTATTTTGATAATATGTGTTCCAAATTTCAAGTACAAAACACTTACCCAAAAAAAGATATTCAAAATCTCTCAACATGTGTAGTTGTGAGGTTGAGTTTTTACATTCGTGTCAAACTTTGCTCCACAAAATAACACTATACTAAGGGCTCAAAAACTCCTCCTCACAACTACACCTGTTGGAAGATTTTGTATATCTTTTTTCTGGTAATTCATTTGAATTTGAAATTTGGAGAACATATTGTCAACATAGAGATGACTGCACGAAAACAATTCATGGTAAGAAACCAATTTCACAACCCTTGGGAGGGTGTCAAAATTGGCAATTGTGAAAATTTTCTCAAAACTACACCTGTTGGGAGATTTCAAATATCTTCTTAAAAAAACTTTTATTACTTTGAAATGTTTTACACACATTGAAAACATAGAGATTGTTTCATCGCAAAAATTTCATGGAAAAAGGAAAAAAACTCAATCCTTAGGAAGGTGTCAAAGTTGAAAGTAGTGAAATGTTTCTCACCACTACCCATGTTGGTAGATTTTGGATAACTTTTTTTTGGTGAATATTTTGGCCTTGAAATTTGTCAAACATATAATTAACTTAAAGATAATGATTTGGTAAAAATTTCGTGATAGAATACCAATTTTTGGGCTCTCGGGAGGCTTTCAAAGTTGGTAGTATTGAAATTTTTCTCAGTGCAAATTCAAAAACGACATTTTGATTGGTACCCCACTATACAACATTACGAAAAAATTGAACCTCATAGAGGGTTATTAACTACAATTTTATTTTATTTTGCAATACAATTATTAAAAAAAATTAAATGCACAACTATGAGAACAATCTCACAAAATTGTGCAATGTTGAGGTTTTTGTAATGTTCAAAACGATTTAAAAATTTTCAAGCATGTAGCCAACATGCCTTGAAGAATGAATCCAAAGAAGCACTAACAAGGACATTTTTTCATATAAATGTGAGCTTGTGAAGTATAGCTATGAAGTTTTTTAAGAGGCCAAAATAGGATTTTGGTCTATTCAAACACTAATATCTTGAATTCTATATGGTAGAAATTTTTGAAATTTTATTTACATATTTTCAAACCAATATACTACAAAATAATATGATTACATGTGTCAAAAAATGTTATTTTTCTAAATTTTGGTACTTCATTGTACTAAGAATAGGAGTTTTGAAGTACTTTTGGTTAGAATATAGTCAAAGAACTTTAGGGATTAAAGAAGGAACCTAATTGTGACTCCCCTTATTTTTTTGTGGTTATCCAAAATTCAACTACAATGAGTATAGAAGTTATGGGCATATCTAGTGGTTCAATCTACATGCAACCACAAACTATAGATAATAATATGTTAGGAATTTTGAAATGCTTGCCAAACAATAAATGCCACAATAATATAACAAATTATATCAACCAATAGAATAAACTTGTCATACATCCCTCAAGTCATAAATTGATTTGCAACACTTTTTTGCTTATGATAGTGGCACCCTAAACTAATGCATGCAATAAAAGCACCATGCAAAGAGCTAAGGTCGTTCTCAATTCCACAAACTTTCTAAATTTACCAAGCAAAAGATTAGTGGCACTTGCTTTAGAAGAACTTAGAAGCCTAAATGCCTAACTATTTAAAGATGCCTTTAATGTGGCTCTCATGGTACAAATTTGACCCTCAATTATGATTTTTTAGATGAAAAGTGAGCTATAAATATGCTTTCTAGCCAAAATTTCCTCTTTGGTGCAATAAAAATTCATGTTTTCATGTTGTCTTGCAACTTTACCAAATGTTGCTATTTATCTCTAAAATAATATATTGACATTATAAATGAAGAGATTCATTTTGAAACTTGCAATGGTTGATGATTAGAAGATTATTTTAACACTATCTTTAGAGTTTAGCAATACTTGTATTTCTTTTGGTAGTATTACTATGTTCCTTAGTTCAAAGAAATTGCAATTTTGTAGCATAAGTTTTGCAATGCTAAATGCAAAGATACTTCAATACTATAAACCCTAAATCTTAAACCCAAAACAAAACAAAACAAAACAAAACAAACTACTTGTCTTAAAGTATAGATAAATACAATATTTTATCTTTGTACAACAATTTAGGCATATATATTTATTGGATATATACCAATGATCCCAAAATTGGCTAAATTTTGCTCAGTTCCTACTTAATTTTTCATGGCCTGAGTGTAAATTAAAAAAAAAATCTTTCAAAACTAAACATTTGGCTAAAACCTAGAATCTATTTTGAAATCATTGATCTGTATCCAAGACTTTAAAAAATATATTTGTTGCTCTTTTGAAATGGTTTTGAAATAGAATTTTCACATCATGAGTTTTAGATGAACATAACATTCAGTAGTAAAAGAGCAGACTGCCTCATTCTCGACGGAATGATGTAGAATATTCCACATCATTCCGTTACAATTAGTAACTACTAATTTGCATTCTCATTGCCCTGGCAAACTTGTTAGGGTATGTAGGTTCTGAAATTCAATTGGGCATGTCTAATTGGATGTTAATTGTCTTTGAGGTGAGTTAATTCAGTTTAGTGAACTAATATTCAGCATGTTGTCAGGGCTTCAGTGAAATTGAAATTGAAAACCAAACTTGTCATGGACGGAATTCTTCAATGAACTTCCGGGAGAGCAAAAAGCAGTCATCTCGTTGGCTACTGAATGTTATGAAGTACATTCGTACAAAAAGCCATTGCAAAAATATCTGTTGATGAATTGCAATCGCTACTTCTTGTTGTAGTGAACAAATATTATCACCACCAAATTCAGCCTATATAGCAACAAATTGTGGCTCATTCAATGGAATGTTGCGCTTTGGTTCTTAGGGTGGAACTTAATTATTTTTAGTGGTATATGTTCATCCATAGTCACTTGACTATTTACTTTCTCAGAAGCCCAAATTGGGGCTCACGTTTTTAAGCAATTTTGAAGAATTTATTTGGGTATGATTTACTTATTTTAATAATTATTTATTTAAGCTAATGCATGCACTGTTATTCACTCAAGCTAATGATATAATAGAATTTTCCATTTAAATTAGGGTATATCCACACCAAAAATTATGTAGAGAGTTAACAAAATTAATCCAAGAAAGAAGGTTCGAGGCTAGGGTTTGGCAACAGTATCACCTAGGGGTGACGTCATCAGGAGTATTGACCGCTTCAGTTTATTAGCAGCCCTGTGATCGTTGGATTTTGTTTTGTTTTTATTTTATTTTTTTAAATAGTGGCCGTGCACTTTGCAAAGTGGGGAAGACTGAGGCACCCATAAGCAATCATTGAGGCAATTTTGGAGCACATTGTAAGGGGTGTTTCACACTACGGCCGTCCAAGTCAAGACACCGTCAATTCCACTATGGATGAACATATACCACTAAAAATAATCAAGTTCCACCCCAAGAACCAAAGCGCATCACCAATCAAATTTGAGAAAACCATGGCCTCTCAACTTGGACGGCCATAGTGTGAAACACCCCTAAGGCCTTCAAACTTTTTCCCATGTAGAGTGTTTCACCCATTTCCAACCACTTAAGCAATTACACATATATAGAGTGCATCTTTTTTTAATGCAAATTTTTTTCATGTACAAAAATAGAATTTGGAAGGATGTCATATTTTTTCTGAATTTTATTACACAAATTGTAATTACTATGAATTTTTTAGTAGAAGATTCTTTTTGACCTATAATGGTGATATAGGCTGATAGCAAAACCAACTAAGAACTAGTTGCATTTATAAGAGCCTTGCAACCAATCGTAATGTGCTACAATTGCTCTGAGAACTATACCACAACTTCATGGAAAGAAAAAACCTATTGATTGGAAATGGGGACTAATCAGAAATGGGTTGCCATCTTCTACAAAGAATTTAGAACTTTCAAAATTGAATTCCTAAAATTGAAATTGTTAAGAATTCTGACAACCAAATTGTATTCTTGAACAAAGGCTGATGCCTATAGTCTTTTTATTCCAATCAATCAAGAAATACTTGTCTTTCTTAGTAATTCCTGATTTCTTACTCACTAATTTGGAACATGTGTCATAATCTTATTAGTCTTAAAATTGAAGAGAACCACAATGTATTCCAAGTTTTTATCAAAAATATTACACCCCTACAAGTTGCTTTATCATAAATATTTGCTCCAAGAGCATTGTACCAAAAAATTTGTAGGATGAAAAAATGTAGAACTTTTCATCTTATATAAAAAGATACTCTATCATCCATTGGATACTTCGAGTTCACGCTAGCTTATTTAGTTAAGGTTGCAAAAATAAAGCTTAGTAGCATAATGTTTTTGATATTTTCATCTTTTGAACCCCTCAATGCTTGAGGCACCAAAATTTAGTGTTTGTAGAACTTTGAAATTTAATAAAATTTAACCAAATTACTATTTCAAAAAATTCTTTTTGAAGCCTAGTTTCAATGTCAAAAATCCATATGGCAAATGAATGATTCATAGTGATTCTTGTATTGAAGATTTTATGCAAGAGTACTCATTGCAATCTTGACTTTCTATTGTGTTTAGAGCTCTTCAAAATGAACCTTGAATACACTAGATCTTGGAGGAAAATTCACATTCAAAATTCATTTACAAAAATTGTAGGGTTCATTTTGAAAAGCCAAAAAATGATTCATTTGGAATTATGCATGATAGGCTTTTTAACCTCATATTTTTTTTCTTACCAATTTTTTAGGTTTGACTTGCAAAAAGAGGATAGAAAGACTTCTCATCACTTTTGCAGTTCAAACACCCTCATGGTCAATATTAAAAAATTTCATTCCATAAGCGTGTTTTATTTTCCTACTGCACTCTACATATGTGTAATTGCTTAAGTGGTTGGAAATGGGTGAAATACTCTATGTGGGACAAAATTTGAAGGCCTTAGAGCATCCCCATGGCATGCACGCCAAACAGGGGCGCCAAACTAACCTTTGGCGTGCTCAATTGGCGAGCCAGGGCTTTGTTCCCTTCGTGTATTCCATCGCAGGAGCAAAATTTCAGCACACCAAGACACAATCTACTAATTTAAAATCTAGTTTATCCACAACACAAATACAATGTTTGAACAAAATTGATTTAAAATTGAACAAAGCATTGATGGTTCTCAGTATTTTCACTTGTGCATTTATTAGCATCAACTTCAAGCATTCCAATTCTGCCACGTAGAAAGAGAATCAAGGCTTTCTACCTCGAAGATTGTTCTGCATCATCTAGTGTACCCTCCCAAGACCCCCAATTTGGCCGTGGCATCCTCAAATTTTGGAGAGCCCGGCCACTTTTGCTCGTTTAACAAGCTTGGCATGGAGCACTTTTTTCAGCGTGACCTGCCCAACTGGCATTTTTCCTCCTGTAGCAAGCTGGCATGCAAATGCTCTTACAATGTGCTCCAAAATTGCTTCAATGATTGTTTATGGGTGCTTCAGTCTTCCCCACTTTGCAAAGTGTACAGCCACTATTTTAAAAAATTAAAATTAAAACAAAACAAAACAAACAACCATCATAGGGCTGTTGACAAACTGAAGTAGTCAATACTACCGATGATGTCGCTCCCCAGTGATATTGTTGCCAAACCCCAGCCTTGGACCTTCTTTCCAGAGTTAACTCTATTAACTCTCTACATATTTTTCGGTGTGGACATACCCTTATATTTTCTACAATACATTCAATCAATCAAAGTCCACAACTAAAAATTATGAATTCTTAGGGAGTAAAGACTTAACCCCTAAAGTACCTAGTTGTATTTTTTTGGCAAAACATCAATTTTGGGCAGCTCACTATAAACAAATATTTTATTTTATTTTTATAAAATTTTCAAAAAATCATAATTAAAATGTTATTGCATGATATGTAATTTTCATTTGATGGTAGGCATCCTGAACAATTCATAAAACTTTTTTTTGAAATTTACTTCTTTTAAGAAGTTTTTTGAATTGCCCAATTTGTCTACCATCAAATGAAAATTACATACCATGCAATAATTTCTTCATCATGTAGTAAAAAATTATGAAAATTTTTGGGCTCAAAAGCTACTCCTCAGTCACACGTTGTGTGCAATTTTTTTTCTTGAAATGAAATTTCCATTTGTAGTAAGCTATCCAAAGTTGTTGTATTGCCAAAATTGTTGTTTGGTCCTTTACAAGTTAACACTAGTAGAATTTGACACCTTCATTTGGATCTATAAGTGTCTCAAAAAACTAAATATTAATTACACTAGATATAATACACAATCAAAACATGAGAATCTAAATTCAAACTGACAACTTTTGTTTGCATCTCAATTCCAAAATATTCTTCAAAATAATAAATATTTATGATGATTTCTCTTAAATCATCAATTATCCAGATGAATCTAGATGCTTAGAGATTAATATCAAATGGGGCTATAAAATTGCTTTAATTTGATATTCTACTCAAACATTTGGTTCCATAGTAGAAATTAAATTACCAATAGAACATAACTTATAAACATTACAATAGAATAGCATTTTCTTACACAAGCCCAAAGGCTTAGTATGATTATTGAATCAACAAAGCTAGTATATGAGCGTAGAGCATAGAGTATAGAGTTTAGAGTTGAAAAATCCAAGCAAGAAACTAAGATCTTGTTGAAAATAATTTTTGCAACTAAAAACTAGCCAATTTGTTTTTAACCTTGAAAATATTTTGAGATTTTTCTAATTTCACTAATAAGTTGTACCTATGATTATGGATTGCAATTGCCCCAAATCCTTGAAAAATAAAATATTCTATAAACTTTCTAGTATAAATACTTGAACCTTGTCTTCCAATGGTCTATATAGGTAGTCATTTTTGCAATGCAAACAATGAATGGAAATGAAAATTCTAAGAAATGTCACATTGAACCCCTATCCCCATGTTGGATAGCTTTCAAGGTAAAAGGACAAAAGTAACTATTGCAATCATTGAATGTGCTTTGAGTTAAGCGAACCGGTGGTTGAAGTGCATCCCGATTTGTGTTTGTTGGATGTCAAATATGCAAGTATCTAAGTTGATTTCTCTTCTGTATGCTTGTTACTAGGTACTTCATGTGAATGCATTTAGACATTCCTCCCTACTCTGGCACATTCGCCATCTTATGTTCTACCTCTTTTCTTGCACACATCAAAATGGTTCACATGTAAGGTAGGTACACCCAAAAGCGCCAGTTTTTCATACTGTGCCTAGTTCCTGTTAATATGTTGTTCAGAATTTTTTACAGTCTTGTTGGCGAGTGAAAGCATGTTCCAACGTACCAAAGAATAGTGGATTTGGATACCGTATACAAAAGTTATTAACAGTCAAAGTGTCTTTCTGAAAGCACCATCTACAGTCTGAGTACATGACTGATTTTGAAAATGTATGCACGTTGTACAGGGCGCTTTAAGGTCAGGTGCCATTTTGGGTGTACCTACCTTAACCCTAAACCGCCCAAGTGGACGGATTCTGGCCTCTCCGAATTTTCTTTCTCAAAAATCGCGATGAGGGAGAATCGACAGCGCGTGTTCAACTCCGATGCGGGAATCAGGACTCCCCTGGTCTGATTGCGCACCTCCCTTGAAGCTTTCCGACGCAAAAATGTGGGCTATGCTTGTCGGAGTAGGCGATGGTGGAACTCGGGACATGGCAGTTAGCAACAATGTCACAAAAGTGACCTGGGCTAGCCGGTTCCATACCGTTCACGGTTGAGTCGAGGTTTGTGGTAGGGATAGAGTAGTTCTTCAGGTGCCTTAGGGTTGCGGTGGTCAAACGAGCATGCTGTTCCGAATTTCTGGTGATTGTCGTGTACCCAATTTACATTTCCTGTAGTTGCGGTGGACAATTCTGTGATTTCCATTCTGTCTCCTAGAGCGGAATTTTTGTGAACTCTTGTGATGTATCACGACATCCCATTGGGCTTTATATGAATTCCAATTTGTCACACCAGTGCAAGATTAGTTTGGGGTTTTCCTGCTGAGTATGGCACTGACAATGGCGCGATGAATTGAACGTAAACGTTTGCCAATTTTGTTGCGAAAACGAGTGGCCAATGTGGGTGCTGCTCAGTTTCGTCGCAATGTCACAAGTTGCTGAGGGTACCGGCCGCACCCGTAGCAAGGAAGCGGCTTTCGGTCTGCGCCGGTCACCCTCCAGCAAATGCGTACATTCGAAGTGTTCAAATCACGGCACGCAAGTTATCGTTTGCCCCAATTTTTTGTCAGCCTCCTTGCGTGTACACTATCGTGCAATTTTGCCCGCATTGGTCTCTGATTGAACACCTTCATGCCCACAATCTGTGAAATTGTGCTCTCAGAAGCTGAAAACTCCGTTCATTTTCACGGCACTGTGCTTCTCTGAATCACTGATTTCAGGTGAATTGGCCGCTCAATCGCCAAATCAAGGCGACAAGAAGCATCACCCTGTCCTTCATGTTCAAACCCACCGCTGAATTTGTCCAATTTTGCGCAACCTTGTAATTCGGTTGTGATTCTCTACCGTGACGTTCCGGAGCTTCAGCATCACGCGAACTGGGTCTGGGCAGTTTAGGGTTAAGCAATCTATTGTTGGTAGTTTTTTCTGCAAAGCTTGGTCTGGTGGCGTGGTTTATCTCATATTTTTCTGCTAAACTCTGGTTTTCTTTTGCAGATCATGGAAGGAGCTGCATATTTCATCGGTGAATCATCTCTGGCAAATGCTGGTGGCTCCAGTACATTAGAATCGTTGCTTGAAGCGGAGTGCTTCGTTTAGGTAGCAAGTGACCAAAATTGCGATTTTCCTGAGCTTGTACCCATTCATTTATTTTCTTGATGTAGACTATGTAACTATCATACTCTCATGCAGCTTACGTAACTTAACATTCTTGTGATTCGCATGCACTCAAATAGTTTAGTCTACAACTAGTTCGTGATAAATCATTGATCATAGTTATTCATGCAGGTAGAGCAAGTAGTTTAACCCCTAAATGCCCAAGCCTTTCCATGAAAAAAAAGTGCATCGTTTTGTATTCATCCCTAATGAAGCAAAAATTGATTTTTTTCCAAAATCTAACCATACAAATGTTTAAAAAGCATAATTATTAGTAAGTACACAAAATTGTGGGTGCAAAAGTGTCTGGGAGTTCTGAGATTGTAATAAGAGAAGATTACGTTTTCTATGTGTAGTATGTTGTTTTTCACAACATTTTCCAAATTTTTTGGGGGATTGAAGGTGATATAAACAACTACAAAGTCAATTAGCACATTGCAATGTACTTGTAAGAAATTTAATTTTACATGAAAAGCTTTGAAATTCACTACACAATCTACCTTGCAATTGATGAAATGTAAATATTTTTTATAAGTAGAAATCACAAATAGGTTTGAATCAAATAGTTGCATGTTTAAATTTTCAATGGTAATAATCATGAAAACATTTTATTCTTTCAATTGGAACCATTTTCAAAGCAAATGGATATGTACAATTTCTTAAATCTCAAATCAAATGAAATTGCTAAACTTTGTATAAAGCAAGGAAATGAAGTAAACTTGGCAAGCTTTGTTCTTCACTTATGGTACATGTATGCCTTTAAAGACTTCTCAATAACCAAATATGTACCTTTTTTAGTGAAAAATAAAAGTTTTCAATAGTTAGCCTTTTAAAGTGTCCCAAATTTTTAATCAAACAATTAAATTTAACTACCCACATAGAAATGGGCATGAAATTTCAAATCCACCATATATGATCGATTGGGCATTTAAGGGTTGATTTTGTAATTTGGACTGGTGAGTTCAATCAAACTATCTTTAAGAAAATAATTTATGCAAAATGGTTCTACTGGAATCGTTTTTTCTCACTAACTTCCCAGAAAAACGATAATGTGAACGGTTTGGAACATCTTACTAAGCCGAAATAACTTAACATTCTCAGAAGGAACTTTGCCACAAGCAAAAACGCATGCTATTGTCAGTAGGGGGTGTCACGGCACTTCCGAAGTCCTCAAAATTCTTCGAGAAAGAGTACGTGGTGCACCGGAAGCGAAAGGCGGACACGAAATTCTCAAAGAAAACGGAGTGCCATTTCTTGTCCTCTGCGGGTGAAGAAACGGCGTTTTTGAAAATTTTCTTGAAGAACTTTTTGAAGCCCTCAACTTGGCGTAAGTATCGGAGCTCCCAACCCAGCTGTGCGAGCCAAAAATTCTTGTGGAATCGTTGCGAACAGCAAAAAGGGGTGTCACGACTCCTCCACTCTATGGCAATTTTCATTGGCTCCCGAAAAATCTCACCAACTTGGGTTTCCCTGAGAAATTGAGTTTCCCTGAGGAGCCGTAACCCCCCCTAGTGTGAACTAACGAGCTAACTGAACCCCTAAATGCCCGAGGCACAAAAATGTGGTGTTTGCAAAACTTTGAAGTTAAATCAAACCATACCAAGTTGCTATTTTCAATAGTTTGTATCCTCAAAAAAATTCTTTGAAGTCTAATTTTAGAGTCAAAGTTTGATTTGGAAAATTAATGAAAGTGTTTTTTCTATTCAAGATTTTGTGCAAGGGTACACATTGCAATCTAGACTTTCCATAGTGTTGAAAGCTCTTCAAAATGAGCCTCAAATACACTAGATCTTGGAGGATAAATCACATTCAAAATTCATTGTACAAAAAATTTAGAGTAGATTTGAGGAGCCATGAATTGATTTGAGTTGTGCATGTGAGGCCCTTTAACCTCATATTTTTTTATTACTAACTTTCAAATTTGGCTTTCAAAAAGAGAATACAAAGACTTTACATCACTTTTGCAATTTTAACACCCTTGTGGTCAAACATTATAATCTTTCTTTCCGTAAGTAATATTGTTGGATTTCTCTTCCTCTGTGATCTTTAACATGTCTAGTTTGAATTTGTGATGGTTACAATTCAAAAAAATTCATACATCTTATCAAAATGTTGGTATTTTGTATTTTTGTTCAATTTTGAACAATTTCAAGAAGCTCAAGACAAGTCTTGGGCATTTAGGGATTAACCTCTAAATGTCTAAGGCACCAAAATCTAGTGTTTGTAAAACTTTGAGTTAAATTACACCTTAATCAAATTTCTATTTATAATAAATTACATTTTTGAAAACTTCTTCTTGAAATCTAGTTCAAGCATCAAAAACCCAATTTTGAAAATCATTCATTATAATTTCTCTATTCTTGATTTTGTGCCAAGGTATCCATTGCAATCTTGATCTTTTGTAGTATCAAACAATCTTGAAAATGATCCACAAATATAGAGAAAATACACATTAGAAATTCATTTTTAAAAGTTCCAAAGTAGATTTTGAGAAGCCATCAATTGATTGGAGCTATGCATATTAGGCCTTTAACTTTTTTTTTTTGGGAAACAAATTTTTAGATTTGACATGTGAAGAGGATCAAATTAAAAACTTCAACTCCTTTTTTTGCAATTTTAACACCTTCATGATCAAACGTTATATTATTTCAATCCATAAGTGTTCTTATTGTGTTTTCTTTACTTGAGTGATGTCTAATGTGTCTAGTTCAATTTTGTATGGTTCCATTTCCAAAAAAACTTATCAAAACATAGACTTTTTGTTCAATTTCAAACAAATTCCTAAAAGCATAGAAAAGGCCTTGGACATTTAGGGTTTAAATATATAAACCACATGCACATAGACTTGTTGACTTTTGAAGTAAGTATGTATGGAATTTTGATTTTATATTACTTTCAAAGAGAAGTCAACTAGTCAAGGAATGATTCTAAGGTAGAATGTTCACATGGTTACAATTTATTGCAATAAAATAGTTTGGGGAAACACCCTATTTTATAATGGCAAGTTCACATTGAATGCTAACAAAGTATTAAATGGATCTAATAAGGCTTTTGAATTGAACCTCTAAAGGACAAGACCCATTATCATTAGGGGCATTATAAAACTTTGAAGTCATCCATCAATCATTTCATACACTTAGTGTCCTCCTAAGATAAAGTGGAGATTCAAAGCAAGTCAATATGTCATCTATTTCAAAACCTCTAATCCTACATGGCCATAAGACAAGGTGGTTGAATTGAAGCATTATTGGCACATTTAGTCTATATTTGATCCCTCACAATAATAGATTAAATTGCATAGTCATGTTTAACCCCTAAGGGACTAAACTATGTTTTTCCAAGCAATATAGCGATTTTAGGGAGCTTACTACAGATGGAGTTTTTATTTTATTTTTCAAATTTTGACACAACATGTTCCCAAGGAAAATCTTTAAGGCCAATAATTTTCTTTTCACTACATGATCAAAAAGTTATTGCAAGATATGTAGTTTTTGTTGCTTGTCAAGGAGCCCCAAAATTTCTTAAAAAAACCTTTTAAAATAAAAATTTAAAATTGGTTTTTTAGATTTATATATATATCCAAAAAGCTTTGAACCATTCCATTTTGATTTATGAGATGAAAGTTATGAGGAGATTTAGTTTATAGACAATTATGGATTTTCTTCTCTAAAGTAAACTTTGAAGTTTTTTACTTTATTCAATTTTAAATATTTTTGAAATAAAATAAAAATTTTGGATTTTGATTATTTGTCACAGCATTACAACTATTGGTATTAGCATTTTTTGATTCTATAAATTAATTTTTAACAATTAGTATTGTGTTGAGATAAGATAACGATCCTAGTTAACTTAGGTTAAGTGAGACTTAGGATAAGATAAGAGTAGATCTCACTACTAGTGACACTACTAGTGATACTTCCTATATAAATGTATGATCATGTAACACTTATGATTATTACTTTGAGAACTTCTTATTTGCATTATATATTTTCTGTGTCTATGCTCTGCTTCCTTCGCAACACATTATCAGCACGATTTGTCTCTCGTTTTGCTCTTCTCTTTTTCTCTTTTCTTTTTTGCTATTGTCTTTAGCTACGATAGCTATGGCGGATAAGAAGTCAACGCGGGAGAGTAGCTCCCGGGTACAACCACTTTTGTTTGATGCTCTTGAAGCCGATGGTAGCAATTACATGGAGTGGAGTATAGATGTGAAAGCGTACTTTTATTCGGAGGAGTTGGACGATGCGATCGATGATGAACCAGAGGCGGATTTTCCAATGTCATCCAAGTGGAAAGCTTTGCTTGTTCTTCGCCGCCACCTTCACACCTCTCTTCGACAGCAATACATCCAAGTTGACAACCTGGCGAAGCTATGGCGTCAACTTCATGCTCGGTTTTATCATGAACGCACTATCTTTCTTCCCCAAGCTCGAAATGATTGGATTGCTCTTTGTGTTCTTGATTTCCCTGATTTCCTTTCCTTCAATGCTGAATTGCATCGTATTACTGCTCAACTTCGTCTTTGTGGAGATAGGATTACAGATAGGGAGCTCATAGATAAAACCCTATCCACTTTTCCTCCGACTTCTGCCCTCTTAGCTCAGCAGTATAGAAATATGAAGTTTACGACACATTCCGAACTAATGTCTTATCTCTTGCTTGCTGAAAAACAGCAACAGCTTCTACTTAAAAACGCAGAAGCAAAACCCGCTCGAGAGGCTCACACTTCTGAGATCTCGAGGCAACAACCACGAGGAACAAGGAAACAACAACAACGGTTGCCAAATCGGCAACACCCTAGAGATAAGTCAAACTCTTATAAACCCTCCTCTAATAGAGTCTCTCGATACTCAGATCGTTTTTCTAATCGTGATTATCGCTCTTCTCAATTGAACGATAGATCTTCTGATAGAACCCTCGATAGGAAGTCATCTTTTTCATGTGACGATCGTACTTGTCACAAGTGTGGCCGTAAAGGGCATATTGCTCGATACTGCCGCACTCCTGAGTACTACGTTAGTATGTACAAAGAGTTAGAGAAGTTTAGAAATGAAAAGAGAGAGGCTCATTCGCTCGACGCTCCTTCCTCTTCCAATGTAAATATCGGAAATTACATGGTGCATATCTCCAAAGAGTTAGCTCCTACAGATATAGCTCTTATCGATAGTGCCACGACACATACAATTCTTAGAGATCCGAAAAATTTCACGTTTGCTAGCCGTGATAGAACCTGGCAGACTTGTGATATCGTCACAATTGCTGGAAGTCGGAACTTTCGGTTCCGAGAGGGCCAAGTAACTATAGTATTGCCTGGGGGGACCCCCCTTGTGTGTGAAAAAGCAATGTATGCCCCTGATGCCCCCCGGAGCTTGATCAGCTACCATGATTTACGGGCTAATAGGATGGATGTCTCCACTGCATTGGATGACCATAAAAAAGTATTGGAACTCAGGCAAGGTCAGCAACTCCTTGCCACCGCTAACGCAGGAATTACTGGCCTATACGAGTTATTGATAAGCCCTCCTAAGGAATCAGCTTTCCACTTCTCTACTTCGGTAGGAGATGATGAAGAGTACCGGGAACTCAGGCAAGGCCGACAGTCCCTTGCCACTGCGAAAGCAAGAGTCGATGGACTAGTATGTGAGAGCAACTCTGCTTTGATACCCCCCTCTACAGCTAAGACTGGATTGTGGCATAGTCGGTTGGGCCATCCAGGCACCACTATGTTGAGGAGGATGTTACCTTTGTTGGAAGGACACAATTTGTGCACCAGTGATGCTGACAAGGTTGGGAGCTGCGCGGCATGTTCACAAGGAAAGCTTATTAAGCGCCCTTCACATTGGAAGCTACCAACGGAACTCCCTCCTATGTTACAACGTCTACAAGGTGATGTATGCGGACCAATTACTCCATCTTCTAGACCATTTCGATATTTTCTTGTGCTTGTTGATGCTTCAGGCAAACACTTGGAGGTATCCCTGCTTAGCACCCGAAACATGGTGTTTTCAAATCTTCTAGCTATAATTATTAAGTTTCGGACTCATCATCCGGACTATCCTGTGAAGAGTTTGAGGATGGACAATGCCCAAGAATTTCGCTCTCATGCCTTTGAGGATTATTGTACTGCTAATGGGATTTCACTTACATACTCTGTCCCATATGAACATTCACAAAATGGATTGGCGGAGGCATATATCAAGAAGATTCAACTCATCACTCGGCCTTTATTGATCCATGCCAAGTTGCCTCCTACAATGTGGGGACATGCAGTTCTACATGCAGCTACATTACTCAAGTTTCGTCCTACCTTGCTCAATACTCAGTCTTCTTTCGAGTTAATATCTGGACGCGTCCCCAATGTTTTCCATTTTCGTGTATTTGGCTGTAGAGTATGGATTCCAGTTTCTGAACCTCATAGGAAAACGATAGGTAGTCACCGTCAGGAAGGGATCTATGTTGGTTTTGATTCCCCTAGCATCATTCGATATGTTTCACCTTCATCAGGCACTCTCCTACGTGCTAGATTTTCCAATTGTCATTTTGAAGAGTATAGTTTCCCTTCTCTACCCAATGTCAAGTCCCCTGCTTTAGATTTTTGGGCACCTGAAACCATCATTCAAAACCCTGACCCCCGCACAACCTTAGCTGAGTCTGAGGTTAAGAAACTTATTCATTTACAATCCCTTGCAGACAAACTACTAGATGGCTTTAGTAATGGTCCCCGAATTACTCGAAATCCTCTCCCTGGCACAGGACTTATCCCCATTAGTGTCATTCCTTCTAAGCGTACGATTGATCCTACTGCTTCTATATCTAAGAAACCTCGCCCTCATCATGTCACCTTACATAGTGATGCACTTTTCTCACCTGATGATAATTCACAATTTTCTTCTTTCCCTGAAGATGGTTCATCCGTAACCGCCTTCATTACTTGGATACTTAGTGATGATCATGATCCACTCACGTTAGATGAAGCAAAATCTAGCCCTGACTGGCCAAAGTGGCAAGTTGCACTTGCTGCCGAATATTCTTCCCTTAGAAAACATGAAGTCTTTGGTCCTTTGTTG
Source organism: Thuidium tamariscinum (assembly GCA_947034885.2). Taxonomy (NCBI): domain Eukaryota; kingdom Viridiplantae; phylum Streptophyta; class Bryopsida; order Hypnales; family Thuidiaceae; genus Thuidium; species Thuidium tamariscinum. The sequence continues at coordinate 431,830 of OX344749.2, forward strand.
ACCAACCTTCCTACTAAACCCATAGGATACAAGTTGATTTTTACTCGGAAACGTAATACCCAAGGACAAATAGTCCGATTCAAAGTACGATTAGTGGCTCAAGGATTCAATCAACGTCCTGGCATTGATTTTACCTTTACTTATTCTCCTGTTATGGATGCCACTACCTTTAGATATCTACTTGGCCTAGCTGTACAACATTCTTTGGAAACCACGCTTCTAGATGTTGTGACAGCTTACCTTTATGGAAATTTAGATGCCACAATTTATATAAGGCCTCCTCCTGATTTCTTGCCTACGCCCCCTTCGGCTGATTCTTCGGGCAAGTATTCTGGCCTCAAGCTACAACGAGCTCTTTATGGATTAAAACAAGCAGGTCGCATGTGGTATAAACATTTGAGAGATTTCTTGCTATACCACAAGTTCCGGCACGACCCTACCCTTCCGTGTATATTCACTTTGAAGGATGCTCACGGATTTGTGATAATTGCCATTTATGTTGATGATCTCAACCTTATAGGTACGCCCTCCACTTGCCGCCAAACGGTAACATTACTAACAACTCATTTTGAAATGAAACTACTTGGCCGCACTTCTTTTTGTCTTGGTTTAGAGATTACACATTTGCCCAATGGAAGTATATTTCTTCACCAAACTGCGTATACTCAACGGTTCCTCAAGAATTTCAAGATGGACCAAGCAAATCCTTTATCTGCTCCCATGATCGGTCGAAGCAAGACAAATGATGACCCATACCGACCTTGCGAGGAGGAGGAGGAGGAGGTATATGATAGCAAACGGTACCTCACAGCAGTCGGAGCTTTGTTATATTTATCTACATATACTCGACCAGACATATCATTTGCAACAAGCGTGTTAGCTCGGCATAGTCAGAGGCCCACGATGCGACATTGGAATGGAGTCAAACATTTGTTTAGGTATCTTCGCGGAACAGAAGACTTAGGACTTCATTATACAAAGACTGGACCATCAAATTTAGTTGGATATGCAGATGCTGGTTTCAAGTCAGATGAAAACACGGGCAAGTCCCAGACAGGTTATATCTTCCTACGTAACAACGCATCCATATCATGGAAGTCTGTGAAGCAAACAGTGACTGCAACATCAACCAACCATACGGAGTTAATCGCATTCCATGAAGCGACAAGAGAAGTAGTTTGGTTGCGGACAATTGACAAGATCATTTCAGATCAATGTGAACTCAGCCACAATACACAACCAACAACGATTTTTGAAGATAATGCAGCATGTGTGGCGCAAGTTACAGGTGGATTCATCAAGGCTGATCGAACGAAGCACATTAGTCCACAAATCTTTGGATTTACCCAAGACCTTATTGAATCAGGAGAAATTGAAGTGAAGAAAGTTCAATCCTCCAACAATATTGCTGACATACTTACAAAGGTACTCCCTACTTACACTCACAGACGATTGGTTCAAGAAGCTGGCATGAGATCTCTTCAAGATCTAGTTACACATTAGGTTATACTCTTTTTCTTTCTGTGAATTTTCCTTATAAAGGTTTTTGTCACAGTTAAGTTTTTTAATGAGGTAACCCAGGATCGAGGAGGAGTGTTGAGATAAGATAACGATCCTAGTTAACTTAGGTTAAGTGAGACTTAGGATAAGATAAGAGCAGATCTCACTACTAGTGACACTACTAGTGATACTTCCTATATAAATGTATGATCATGTAACACTTATGATTATTACTTTGAGAACTTCTTATTTGCATTATATATTTTCTGTGTCTATGCTCTGCTTCCTTCGCAACATATTGAACCATTTTCTACTTCTTTCTACTTGCTAAATTTTTCCTATATGTTGTACAATTCCAAATGATACAAATTTTTTGGAGCATATAGCCAACTTCACTTGAAAAATGAATCTAAAGAGTTACAACCATTTTGGATGTTCTTTCATACAAATGTGGTCATCTGAACTATAGTTGCCCAAATTTTTGCAGTGGTAAAAAAAGGATTTTTGTCACTTAAAACACTAATATCTTGCAATCTACAAGGCGGAACTTTCTCAAATTTTTTCCACACCTTCTCAAACCAATGTACTAGAAGATTCTACAATTACATTTGTCCAAAAAGAAAATTTCAAAGATTTGGTGTGTACCAAAAATGGCAATTTTGGTATGTTTTTGTTAAATATATAGTCTGTGACCTTTAGGGGTTAAAACTTATATATGTAGCAAGCTATCAATATTTTTCTAATAAGGTGGAAACAACTATAATTATCCTTGTATTCATTCATGTATCTTAAACTTCTTCTAAATGTGTCCCTTACTAGACCTCTAATAGTATGGTGTCTTTCTAAACATCATTAGACATTTCCCTTACTTAACCTTGGAAGGAATATCTTTGCATACAAGACAAAAGTATAATTATTCATCTTTACAAAAGTGCAATTGTTCACCTTTAGAATTTTGTGCAAAAAGGTGAAATTATGAATAGTAGTTTGGTCTCCAATGGATACTTTTGAATTTTTTTATAGTAAATGATTATAGTACAATTTCAAAAAGGATGATACTAGCTTGCCTTTTAGGGGTCAACATGATTTGTTGACTACTAATTTTCTAAGATTTTAGTTTTAGGTCTACCTATATGATGGTTTTAGTGGTCTAGGGAGCCATTACTTTGAAAATTCATGGAGAATTCATGCCATATCTTTAAAAATCTTTTTTTTTGTATATAAGTTCATAATTCTCAGTTGCTAGCACTCCAACAATATTATTTTTTCAAAAAGGTGCCCTTAACTTTGCTAAATTGCTTCTATTGATGGTTCTGATTTTTTCTACCATATACATTTGAATTTTTACTTCAATTTTAATTTTATTGGAATGACAACAAGGCATAAAAACAGATGTATCCCACATTGCCTCTGTTCACAGGACGTACATTTCAGCTGAAACTATCTCCGAGACGATTTTGCAAACAGCTCGCTCCCAATTCGGGTCCCTTCCCGCTCGGGGAACCCACTGACCAGCTGGGGGTCTCTCTTTCCGCCACACCAACATCCCTCTCCATCAGCACGGTGGGCACCTCCACCACTGCCAAGTGGGATCCCAGTCTTCCGTCAATTCCCTCAAACCTCCAGCTCACAAACATGCATGCTTTTCCTCTCTCGCGGTTGCATGGCTGCCTGCAACGAGCAAACCATTGATTACGAACACCCGAACTTGCTGTTACATATGATGTCACAGCACAGTGGGAAACTCTTACAAGTCCAGCGAGACCTTGAGAATCAGCAAGCAATACGGTGCAAACATTGAAATTGGGCAGCAAAGTTGGCAAGCATGGTGAAGCTCACCTCCGTTCGGCAGGCCCGGATGTACGGTCCGCCAGCGACGCGAGACCTGTTTGAGAATTTGAATGCGTTTGCGTACTTGGTGGGCACTGTGTTTCTGGCTGCTGGCGTGCTGTTGTTGCTGCCGAGCTTCAAGGCTGTCAGCTTTGGTTTAGGAATGATTCTGGTGGGAGTGGCGGTGGTGGTTTTAGTGAATTTGCATGACCTGCATGCGCACTTGGCTGGGGTGGATTACAACCTGCGGTTTCTGGCGCTCGATCTCCAGCTCGGGCTGGTCGAGTTTGCTGCGCCGGGGGTGCAAGCGTTGGGGTCGATCTTGCTCGGTATCGCCACGTTCTTGCTCATCAGGGTACGTACATGAGCAAAATTAATTCTGTTTTCGTTTTGTTTCTGTTGGTTGCCGTGGTCTGCGAATATATATGTGTGACGACTAGTCCAGATGAACGTTAGTTGTTGATCAGAGGGAGCTGCTAGAAGTGAAAGTGTGTGCTGGGGTTGGTTGAGGATTGTATTCCTCGTCGGAGTTGCTAATGAGAAAGTGGCGCTGCTGCCTTGGACACCGGACTTGGCTTTCTATGCAATATCTGTTGGTTTGTCAAACGTACCCATTCATGTGTTTTGTCGCTGATCGTATTGATCGACTCTCTCCCTCTCTCTCGAATTGCACTGCACTGGGTGTACGTAGACGGGCTTCAAAATTGCTTCTCCAATGTGTTCTCCATTTGACGTGTGGAAATGGCCCAATCGGCTTTATACTAGAAATTGAGAAATTCTCGAGATTTACTGGGAAATTGCCATTGCCGAGTGTGTAATTAGTGAATGTTGATGATGAAGTTGGTTAAATTGGCAACATGTGTAGCGCCTAAGTTCGAGTGCAGGATGCTGTAAAACTAGGGTCCGCACAGATCGAAGGTTTTTGACGAGCTTCTGGAATGCTCCGAGTTCGTGAATGGACCTCAGGTTCTTAACTTCGGTCGGATTCGAAGTTTGAAATGCGTTTTCTTCATTTGACTTCAATTTACTGACGGATTGCACTCTCACATATAGTTTTATGTCCATGATGGCAGGCCAATAAGGGAGTGTATGACCAGCAGGAGATGCTCTTGAAATTGGCGCAAGCTTTCAGACTGGTGGTCGCCGGCGCTGCATTTTGGTTCCTGGGCGCCATCCACAACGCATTCCAAGTGTACGAGAAAACAGGTCTCCGAATCCAGGTGCTGCAGAAGGCGGTGTCGTTGCCCTGCGTGGTCGCCAGTGAGCTTCTTCTCATCAGCGGAGTGCTAGCGTTGCAAATCTCTGGCCGCGGTCAGAAACTCATGGTAACTTTTGCCTCATGCCCTTCCCCTTCCACCTCAATAGGCCTATCGTAACTGGAGCCTGACGTTTTCTCTGCAATGTGGAGTGGGCTTTTAGTAATCCAATTTTGTTCATGGTCTTGCCAAATACTGGGAAGCCTCTTCTTGGGTACAAAATTTGGGCCCATCTGAATTCTACTAGTTTCATGATATGGGCAATCAAACGGCCTATGTATTTTTGAACCATGAATCCTTGGTCCTTGATCCATTAGGGTTTAGGGTTTTATTCCTTGGTCTTGTCATCAATTCCACGGATTTATGCTTGTTGGACTGCATCTTTTAGGGTTCGCAGCTACCGAACCCTGCCATTCGACTCATGGGCTTGTCTTTGATGCAGAGTACTTCGACGTGGTTGGCTTTGTCGGCAAGCGGCTTGCTCGTATTGGCAGCGGTGTTGAACATCGTACGCGTGGTTGCGTTGCAGCAAGTAGACCGATTCGGCTCCCATCTGGAGAGTCTGCGTGGAGGGGCGGAAGAGCAGCTGCAGAGCTCTCGTGCCAATTCAGAGCCTCTGTTGAGCTCCAAGGGCAAGTACCAATCCGACATTGAAGGCGACCAGTCCAATGTCCCCTAACTCACTGAGGCTCTTACATTCTTCGGGAGATAGGAGTACTTTTTGTGTTATCTGAGATGGTAATGGTATATGGACTCCAGAATTCTTCAGTGGCCAACCTACAAGTTTGCAATCCATAGAACTATATCATTTGAGAAAACTTGGTCAGCTTGGCCAGAGTATTTTCATTCTGTAATCCGGAGAGAATGACGTCATTATTTTCTTGTTAATGACCTTACTTATGAGAACCTTCAGAATTCCGGCTACCCGAAATGAAGAGATTCTGGCGCCTTTGACGGTCTTGACACAGTCTTCTTCAGAATGTGAAATTAGTTTCACTTAATTAGATAACTATGTAGAATTGCTTTACTATCCATTGTTAACGAATTCAAGTCTAATTGTCTTGACTGGCCCTTCTGCATCTATCGACCAAGCAGCTTGCCTACCAGATTGTGGAATTGAAGCTGCTCTCACAATTGGAGTAGGAATCCTTGGTATGCAGGTCCATGAGCATATTCCAGGTAGTCTCTGCAGATTTTGGAAGAATCTTCTTCTGAAACAAAGCATAGGTTTCTCAGGACCTTTCGCTCACACATTGCAGCAAATTCCTTGCTGACATGGTCCACACAATGTCAAATCATGGTATCATGGTCCACACAATTTGCACAATGTAACATACAGTACATGACATGAGAATTTTGTGAAACTTGTTTTGTATTCATTGCAACAAATTGCCAATCAATTTCTTGTGAAAGCAAAGCAGCGTTTGAGACCGAACAGGATCTTCATTCGTGGCGATCGTAATCTTACCGTTGTTATTTTTATTACGGAGAATCATTTGGGTATGAGAAGTATATTCTGTATCTATATGTGTGAAGCAAATATGTTAATGCCACCCATTGCCAACCGGGATCCATACCCAACTTGGAAGTGTAGCTATTTTCAATCAAGGCTAGAACAAATTTCCAACCAAAACTTAGATTGTGTTTTTAACTCCTTTTTGAGATTATTTGGATTTGATATGTTCATAATATATTAACGTAAAATTTCACTGCGTTTTTTGCGTTTGTTTCAACATAACTCACTTGACGCATTATGTTGAAAGAAACCCAGATTTTGAGGCTTTTCTTCTAGTGCTTGGAATTAGGAGTAAAAAAGAGAAATCTTATACAATGCTTTGACTTCCAATGAGTATTTTTGGATTTTTTTTTATACCACTGATTCCTATGGTATCAAAATGGATGATTTTCACAATCATCAATCAATCCTCCAAGCATAAAGGGTCAAATTTTAAGTGGCTTTTTAGCAACAACTCAACTCGCAAAACAATAAAATGTCAATTGGTGCATCCTTGTGCTTTAAACTTGGTTTTCATTCAACTAAGAAATTTAGAATACATCAAAAGTATGCTACATGAAGAATATTTTGAATAAATTATGCATTGATGAACTCAAACCAACAAATTTCTAATTCCATCATTATGTAATAAGGATAAACTGATTAAATCCAAACCCCTAATGTTTGCTTCTAGTAATTAATGACATGTATAGGAATATAGAGGTTCTTGGAGATCAACCTTAAGAAAAAGGTGTTTTTTGGAGGAATTTTATTTCTTTAATTCTAGAAGGCCAAGTTATTTATTGTAAGAATTTGTCTTCTTTAATTTTGTATAAATCATTTGCTTAAGAGCATGGCCACCAACACATGCCTGAAGTGGCCTCAAGAACTCCCAATGGGCCCTTTTTGTTTTTTCTCTCCCAAGTGTCATTCTTGCAACATGCACTTAGAGAGTGGCCATTTACAAATGCACTTGGCCACCCAACAATAGCAAGCCATTTCAAGTAACATAGAATTGCAATTAGGGAACATTCTTGTTGTCAAACCTTGCTTGCACAATTGTTTTCGAAGCAGCAGGGTTGTAACAACTAGTGCAACCTTCTACCAAGTAGAAATGTGGTATTTCAAAGTTGGGGTCACTAGTTAGCAAGTGTGAAGGATGGAAGGGAGAGTAGGCGGTTGCCACACACCCCTCAACCTTCATAATGCCTAGGTCCATTCAATCTGCTTTGGTGCCTAAAATTGAATGGGTATTGGTGGGAATGTTGTAAGAATATCCGATGAACACTTAAAGGATGTCAAATTACTATGCAAGACTTCTTCTTTCCATACAAATTTCCAAGAATGAACATTTTCATTTCTATTCTATATAGAAGGATTTTTTATAATTCTTTAGACAATAAACGCTTGCTACATCACTTTTAAAAAAAGATTCTATTTCCAATAGCATTTTTTACTATCGAGATGCAAAGCCTCTTCCTCTAGTCCTTGCCCAACAAGCTCTGTTAACCTTTGAAGGACAAACCTATAACCATTGGTAAGGTCCTAGTTGTACATCATTCAATTTGTTGACACTTTGGAACTAGATATATATAAAAAAAAATTATAATTTTTTAAGAGATGAAATTAAATGTCTTCTATGCTTCACAAAAAAATTTAGACTTTTTGAGAATTTTTTTTATAAAATTGAAGAAAATCACATCAATATAAAACTATTTCAAAACATTATAAATTTTTTTGAGGAATATAGGGCCATTTCAAGCTAGTTCCTCATGTTGTTCCCACAACAATGAGGGGATGGCTAATTGATGTCAGCTTTTATAAATTTAAAAAAAAATCAGATCTTAAAATCAAAGAAAAAGTCAAAATTTGTTGTTGTTGCTTTTGCAAAAAATTAAAAAATAAGAAATTTGTTGTATCCGTCTCTTGAGTCTTGACCACATCAAATTTCAATAGTAGTGTAGTTCAAATTTTTTATCACTGTACAAGAACTTACAGTCTTCTATGGAGCCAAATCTCCTCTAATGAATCTAAAATTTTCACCATATGTATACACTACAACGATAAAGATCATCGTGTAAACTCAAATTTCTATGTGGATCCATTTTTATTATTATTTTCATCATTGTTTTCCTTTTTAATTTTCATTATTGTTTTCTATCATGTTACGGCACAATTTGTGCCGTAACTCCCGTCACATTTACTTTTGCTTGGCAGAAGAGGGTCTTTGTAGAAGACAATATTATATCCTTACAAAGTTAGTCAGCATAGACTGTGACAACAATGGATGTCAACATTGATGCAAATGGAGGATTTTGAAGGGAATGAAAAGGAAAAGAACTAATTTGAGGTTATAGATAAGCAATTATACTACTCCATATTTTTTAGTAGTTGCGCTTCTTTTATTCATTACATTGAATAAACAAGTATGTATGAAGAAAAAATTAAATCATTTTCAAAGATGTATTGGTACTACAAGTTTTTTTTAAAAATTGAACAGTAAGAATATACTATGGAAAACAATAATGAAAATTAATATTAAAAGTCAAAAAACTTCTCCTAATGTATAACCTCTAAGGATATGGAAACACTTTGAAACCAATTATTTACAATGCACAACTTATATACTTAAAGAGAGAAGTGAATTCTAAACAAAAAATATAAATGAATATAAATACAAGAGTATAACATTATATAAGAATCCATATAAAAATAAAAATAAAAATTCTATAAATATGAATAAATATATGTATATATAATAGATACATATAATATATAAGGTATTTGTATAAAAATAAATAAAGATTCTCTCTCTATAAATAAGTAGATTTATATGTAATATATATAATATAAGATTTTTATATAAAAATAAATAAATAAAGATCCTATAATTATTAATAAATATGCATATATATGTAATAGATATGGATAATTTAAAAGATAATGTTTTTCCTCTTAATCTCTTAGTAATGTGTTCTTGTGAACCCAAAATTGATTTGAAATTCATTACAGGGCACCACAATGGCATCTCACTATAACGTGGCGCCATAGGGCATCTTCATAGCTCACTCGGCCAATACGGAAGGGGAGTGTAGGCTTATCAAGTGACTCTAGAGACCATGGGCCCCATCTCCTACTTGCACTTAATGGTGATTTAGAATGGGAGGACCTAGCATGGTTAATCTTCATTTTTTATTAGAAAAGAATAGATCTCATCCTGTGATCGAGTATCCTTCCATTTATGAAGTCCGAGCCCAATGTACTTTTTGCCTAGAAAAGTGTGTCTTGCCTGGAGAATTGTGTTTAATTAATTGAACCACAGCTTGAGAATTGTGCCAAACTAGATACAATACCATGGCCAAGGCCCAACATTTTGTCTCCTTGGGAAATTTTGTTGTGGTCAGGCATATGGGTGATTGCAAGAAACACTTGTACTATTTTTTTTGTCACACATCACATGCTGATTTGTTTTTGGGCCATAACTTTTGCATTTTGGCTCCAAATGACTCAAGATTTATAAGAAAGTTACTCACAACTATCATATATCTTACCTAATTTTTTCATAATTTTCAAAAATAGTATACTATCAAAAAAAAACTCAATTGAATGTCACAATTGCTAATTTAGAGGTTTTTAGTACAATTTAGTATCCATATAAACAAATTTTGAGATAAAATTTGGATGAGATGGTCTTCTAGTAGATTTGTAGCTAATGGCCAAAGGAATTTAAAAAATAATTAATTTTGTGTAGTGTGGAAGTCTATAAAGGGAGCTTCTTTCTACTTGTATTTTGAAACATATTAAATGTTATTTTGGTGGGTTTTTTACTTGAATGACCAATGGTCAATTTTTATTTTTTGTATTCACTTATTTTTACTATTTTAAACTAATTTAAGCATTAGAGTACCTATTTTCTTGAGGTTTGGCACTTTTTCAGTTCTCCTACTTAGAGAATTTTTCTATATATTTCCTTCTTTAGGTACCTTTATTTTAAAGGTGTATATATAAGTAAAAAAATAATTAATTTAAAACTTAGTTATCTAATTCTAAAGTACTTTGAAAAAATCATGAGTATCATTGCAAAAGGCAACAAATAGTACAAATATTTCTTGCAATCACCTATATCCTTAGCCTTGTCTTGTGTGCCATGGGGAAATGTCTCAAGCTTGGCCTGACCAAATATCCACTTTGTGCCTTTGGCCACGCATATGTGGGGATGCTCTCAATGGTAATTGAAAAATGATGATCCATCTCATTCTAGTGGGTTGTTGGTGGGGTGGATCCACAACATCACCTCATCTAACTAGGCATTGTAGGCAGTACCTCACTTGCCACTTAACTTAGGCCCAGCTTCCATGTGAGTTGGGCCGGTAGCAAAAGCACTAGAAGACAAGCAGCTCCTACGGATTGTGTTGCCGGTCTCGGTGAATGCAGAAGCTCAAGTTTCACCAATATTGATGGAGATTGAGCAAACTTCAAGAGAATCATTACGTGTACTTTTCTTATTCAATATCTCCCCACCTACCGGGTCCACATAGAAGTGTCATCACTCACTTCTCACTGTAGCTCTCCTTTGCAAGTTCGACCGGCCCGGCTCACATGGAAGCTGGCCCTTATTGGTGCCGCAATCACGAGAGAGCAACTGCAACTGGTGACGATGCTCCAAGTTGAAGTTAACTGACAGTCCTCTGCTCTTCCCCAACAACTTCAACCACTTCCGACAAGACAAGGGCTCTGGCAAAGTCGGCAAGGGAGGCGTTGGGCAACTGAACACAGGCAAAGCATCTTCGATCCCCACTGAGGTTGCAGCTCCGGCGTGGCTTGGTGGGACCTGCGGTCGGCCGTGAGGGGCCTCACGGCCCCTCTCTGAGCGTGGCGTTGCGCTCCCTTCTCCCCTGCGTCCATTGGGTGTCTGGGTTGGATGCTTGTCCTTCCCTTCTTTGCTGTTGGGTGGTTGTCTCTGGGTCTCCCTGCCAGGCCACTTGTGGCTGGCAGGTATGTATTTTACCTCTTGCAATGAATTCTCCGTTTCATTTGTGTCAAAAAAAAACAAAAAAAACAGGCAAAGCATGAAGGGTTCCTGACTTCAGTTGGGGGCAATCCACTCCGGAGTCTGGACTGTATGTTATGCAACTCAAGTTTCTGCTCCATAAATGGAGCATCTGAGGGTCGGAACTCAATTTTTGGGAGCTGAAACATCTTAAAATATTTTCATTAAATTTTCTGTCAAAGGCAAGTAGAATTCACATTTAACCAAAGTTGTTTTATATTTTTTGGAACTTTGTAAAATTATTTATAAAATTTTAAGTTGAAATGGCATGGGGCTTGAAAATGGAGCACCTCCTAAAATGTACATTATTTGTACATTGCTAAAGGCTATGAAAAAGAAACATGCACAAATAGTGTACATTTGAAGAGGTGTTCCATTTTAGAACCTAAGTGCTTTTAGAACCTCCTACCTTATAGGCCACTTTACACCTAGAGAGTGGGCCTAATTTCCTTGAGGCCTAATGCACAAAATTCAAACACAAAAGATTTGTTGAAACAAACAATATTTTATCAAAAAAATTTAATTGAAATTTGACATTGGTCCTAAGGCAAAGAAGAGGCCTCTCATTTTTGGTGCACCCAATTCAATGAGCTTGGGCCATGTCAAATCATTTCTTTTTTTAATAAAAAATTCATTTTATTACATTGACCATCTAGCCCCTAGGTGTAGAAGGGATGGGACCAATTTCATCATTTTATCCAATCACAAGCCAGTGAGGGATTTTGACCTCTAAGAAAGCAAATTGGCCCAATCTTAAAACAAAAAGTGGCCCTAAATATACTCAAAGATTTCTAGCTTACCTCATAACCTTAGAGCACTCTTATGTCTAACTTTTGGACGGTGAACAAATTGAAATTCAAGTTTCATTTTCATCACGGCTTAGATGAAAGTCATCCTAATTTTTGGAGATACTTTATCATATTGTTACCTTATGTAGTGGTTGGTTTTAGTCGTACCGAAGTATATATTTTTCTGAAATTACAAATGTCAAGAACATCAAGTAGTTGATTAAGCCAAAATTGCATTGGTTTGAGTTCAAAATTGGATTTGCTAAATTTACATCATAGGTTTATAGAAAACAAAAATTTAAAAAGAACACCATGTAAAGAGAAACTCTTGCAAATCCACTCCAATAAAATGTACTAAGAAAATGATAATGCTTTGCTTGTAATTAAATTTAAAAGAAATTTTGAAATTTTTCTTTCAAATTTTATTATTACAAAAAGCACATTGGTAATTTAATCCTATAGGCCTTAATTCATGGAATAGGGTTTGCATCCTATCCTAAATTGTATCTTGAATTTTTGCACATTCTTTCTTATGTCGTTATGATAAAATATATTATTGACTTCAATTTCGTCAAATTCATTATATAAAAAGTAATTTTTTTACATGAGATGTTTTTTGAGGCTTCTAAGAGATTGTTTCATTGTTATTCTTTGATATTGTTCTTTTTGTTGTGAACTAGCCACTAGAGATCCCAGAACTGGCTAAATTTCGCTCATTTTCTACTTAATTTTTTCATGCTCTTTGTATAAATTTTAAAAAATCTTCCAAAAATGAACATTCGGCTAAAAACCCTAAATCTGTTCTGAGATCACTGCTAGCCACTACTAGATTGAGTAATCCAATTCAAAATTTTCAAAATTTTCAGAAATATTAAAAAAAAACTAAATTATGATTTTTGAAAATTTGAAATTTTGAAATTTTTTAGTAAATTAAAATTTTATAATAATTAATTTAAAAAATAGGTATTATTATCTAACATAGCAATCTTTCAACCATGTCAAAATGCTTACATGTTAGGGATCTTAGAGTTTCCACAATGCAATATCTTTGAATCTTTCAAAGGCCTCCCAAAATGTCTAGTTAAGCTCAAAGTTAACATTCATGTGCATGAATAAATAGTGTTGTGGTTAAAAAGCCTCTAAAATCTCTTTGTTTGATGTCTAAGATTGGGAAGTAGGAATACTAAGGGGTTCACTTGGGGTTGCTTTATACTAAGAAATTAGTCAAATTCCTCTCTAAATTGATTGAATAAATTTTTAGTCCCTTTTGGGCTAAAGGCTAGCTTCAACTATGTATTGGAATAAGACTATAATAGGGGCTAATTCCTGCATTTGTAAATGCCTTGAAGCCAAGAAGCAAGGTAAATTTAAAAAAATTTAGAAAGAATTTGAGAGAGATTTTCTTACATTAAAAGAAACACATTTGCCTAAGAGCCTAATACAATATTTTGAGGATAAAAAAGCATTATTCATCTTCTTATTAATTTTTTTCTTCAAAGATATTTTTTTGGCCAATAAAGTTGATCATTCAAAATTGTTATAATCTAAAAATCCAATGGATAATATTTTCCAAAATGAATCATGTATACTAAACAATGATGTATTTACTTTTGTACAATTAAAATTGAAAATTCAAGTACATCTAGGCATATGCAAAAAAAATATCAAAGTGAGATAATTATTGAAAACATCCATTGTAAAAAGTTGCTAGGCCTTGAGGAGTTTAGGAATTGAGAGCTAAAAATTTACCTGGGGAATTAAGAGTTTTTCTAATATTTTTCAATAAAAATATTTTTGAAAGAAAAATGAACTTGACATCCAATCAAAGTCATTTCATATTTTTTTGAGCTACCTAAATTTAGTATTGGATTATTGAAATTGAAATGCTATAATCACTAAAAGCATCTACCAACCTCCTAAAACATACACTATTATTTTGTACATTGTTGAAACAATATGAATAACAAATTATACAAATTGTTACATTAAAGGAAATTTGTCTCTTTAAGAACCCGTTTTAGGCTAGTTCCCCTTGCTATTCCTGCAGTAATGAGGGAATGGCTGACAACAAACAACCGACATAAATACAAAAGGAAAAAAAATTGAGCCAATGGTATTGAAAAAAAATTTGAAAAAAAAATTTGACATGGTTGTTGCCAAACTACATTAGAACAATGCTAATTTGCAATTCCCGTAATTTTGGACTACATAGGAACTTGCAATCTTCTTTGGGCTGAAATCTCTTCTAATGCATTTCAAGAGATAGGAAGCCTTTACAACTAGAGTACTTTATAGACATCTTCCCTTACATGGGAATGTTGTCAATCCCTCTTTGGCTATTGTTGTGAGCTAACAATACCCAACATTACAACAAATTATGAATTAAAAATGGTTTTCATTATCATATTGGAATTTTTTTGTTGAAGTCCTATTGCTAATAGTCAAAAGAAGATTTTAGATTTTCTAAAAATGCATTTTTTTGGATACTATATGAATAAATTATGAATTTTCAAAATGCTAAAAATAGGTGTTTTCAAACCAACAATAAACTCTCATGAATAATGAGTGCACCAATTTTAGGCAAGTCAAAATGTATTGTGATCAATTTTAGAAAGTGGTCCAAGTAAGGTATAAGGTAACTACACCTAATTTCAACTGCTTTCCAAACAACACAATCTAGATTCTTAATTGAAATGTATTTTTTTCTACTCATGAGGGTTTGCAATCGATTATCCTAAATCTCATTTTCAATACTATGAAATTTTTTAGTTTATTCATACAATGTCCAAAAAATGCACCTTATGAGAATTTCGAATCCCCTTTTGACAACCAACAAAATCCTATGAAAAGTTTTTCTATACAACAATAGAAACCACGTTGAATTGTTTATTTGTGTGATTTTTGGTGTAATTATCTTGTTGTGTTTTCAAAGTGTGACTCTTGTATTCCTATCCTATCCTACAGTGGAGGTAACTTAGGACCAACTTCCATGTGAGTTGGGCCAGTGGAATATGCGCTACCAAATAAACTCTTCCGTAGATGTTGCACTTAGAAGAACATTTAGGTTTAGGGTCGGTGAGCCCTCCGTTTGCCAACATTAGGGAATGGGAAATACAGATTCTAAGTTCCACCTATCAATCAGTTGCCTCTTGATCTATGATATCAGGTCACGATTCTTCTTTATGACCTCCTCGAGAAGGTCATTTGACTATTTGAACTAGATTTCCACCCTATGAAAGTCTTTTGAGCCTTTGAAGTGTAGTGGGAGGTGGTGGCTCATGTCATAAAGTGTTGCACCCCCTCACACATGGCAAGACAAGTTTCAAAGTATCAGTGGAATATGCCTATAGAGATTGTCGAGTTTAGATACAAACCAAATATACCTTTACCCACCTGACTCATATGGATGTTGGCCTTTAGGGCACGCTTATATGCTGGCTCAATGGGCAACTATAGTGCACCTTTAAGCAATAAGACAAAAGAAGCTTCACCAATTGTCTTGCCAGGATCAACAAATAGGAAAGGAGGAAAAGAAATTTCACCAATTCCAGTGAACAATCTCATTGGTGAAGACTTGACAATCTAATACATGATTTTCTAATTGTATCCATGTCACCACTGGGTCCACATAAAAATGCTAAGACTATTTTCCCCTGTAGCACTCAGTGAAATTTCCTTGCCCACCGATACATATAAGGTAGAAGGCTCTTAAATGGAGCGGGTTCTAAAATGGTGCCCTATCTTAAATGTACAGTAGTTGTACATGTTGCTTTTTCATAGCCTTCAACAATGTACTGATAGTGTACATTGTAGCTAGGGCACCATTTTACAACCCTATGCCCTTTCAATTCCAAAATTTGATAACTAATTCAAAAAGATCAGAAAAATATGAAAAGACTTGCATTAGATGTCAATTCTACTTGTTTTTCAAGGAAAATTTACTATAAAATATTTCTAGAGGTTTTACCTCCTTGAAATTCTGTTTCAACCCTTACATGGTCCATTATAGGACCTCTCACCTTAACCCTTAAACGACGCCACGGACGTTTGGCGTCCGCTGAATGACAAAGAATCTTTCGTTCCAGGATAGAAATGCAACTTTTCATCCTCGGTATTGGGGGTGGAAAGGGAAGATCTTGAACAGTACTTTGATTTCCAATGTATATATTTGGCTTTTTCAAAGTAGGTGATGGTGCACGGTATAAAAATGCATGGTTTCTACGGTCACCGGTCCGTCCTTCAAGGGTTAACCCTTGAACGACGGACTGGTGACCGTGGAAATCATGCATTTTGATTCCGTGTGACATCATCTACTTTGGAAAAGCCAAATATATTCATAGGAAGTCAAAGCCCTATAGAAGATTTCCCCTTTCCACCCCTAAAACCGAGGACCAATAATTGCACTTCCATTCTACAAGGGAAGATTCTCTCTCATTATGCGGACGCAAAACGTCCTCTTCGACGTTTAAGGGTTAAGGAGGCCCTGACGACATGCAAATCTCATGCTCCCGTGACAGATATTCCAGTTCCAGTTCCAAACGATTCCACGTGCTGGAAACAGCATTCAGAAATGCCCAATAACACTGACTCACACGATAACTTACAGACAGCTTGACACTCTCATATAGCTGAAGCAACTCCCGAGGAGCATCTACAGCCTTATATTTCGAAGGCCTTTGCTGTGGCGGAAACCTCACCTTCCCATCACCTTCCCATCACCTTCCCATCTCCTTCCTATCACCTCCCTATCACCTTCCCATCACCCATCACATTCCTGATTGAAAAGATTATTTACAAAAAGATTCCTTAAAGGAAAAAATCTTTGCTCATTCTAGAGATTTTGATGGAGGACGTTAACTCCTACTAGCAAAGGTAGGGCCAGTACGGTGGATTTACCTCAATGAAAAATGAAGGAATTTTTTTGCAAATTTGCGTTTAGAGATCCCAAATTAGTTATGAAAGGTCTAAAACCTATTCTAGACGATACAAATTTTTCTTTAAAAACAAAACAATACAAGCTTTAACCCCAAGGAAACCCAAAATTTATCTTGTTGGGCTCACTTTTGATAGTAGGATTTAACGTCCTACAATTTTGGTTGGCTCCCAATGGAGGGGAGGAGGCTTTTTGCATTGGGAACTAAAAGTTGTCTCACTATTATACTACAAAAAATGGTGTTGTTTCCAATAGTTTGTTTGGCATGATATTTTGATACTTTAGTATTGAAAAGTGTAGAAACATTAAAATTTGGGGTTCCAAGATACCCTAAGCACCAGGAAAGAGAGTATTGGGAGAACATGGCCAAATAAAAAAATATTAAATTTTGAGTTTTAAAAATTTCCCAAACTACCCACCAAAAAGTTCAAGAGTTCTTGAGCTATCTGGGCCAACTAACATACAACATACAAGCAATGGGATTTGAAAATTGTCACCTTGTAAATAGTGGTGGAAATTCTTAGCATTTTACAATATCTATGAAATTGAAGATTTTTTGTAATTTCAACAATAAAATGTGTTTGTTCAATATTTCTTGTCAATTAATTTTTTTCAAAGTGCACAACCCTCTAAAATACTTTTTGCATAAATATCCTTAACCCCTTAAAATCCTTGATTATGTTTACTCCAAAACTGGTCAAAAACTGCCATCATTAGTACCAATATCAAATTTTTTAAATTAATTTCTTTTTTGTAACCATAGGATCTTGTAGTAAATTGGTTTTGTGAACATGTACAAAAAATTTCAGAGTTTTTCACCGTGTAGATTGCAAGATATTTGCATTTTAATGCTCAAAAATCTTTTTTTCTATTGTACGGGAAAATAAGGTAGGTGCACTTTAGAAGGCAAAAATCATATGAAAAATGGTCCAAAATGTTTGTGCCTCTTTGTATTCATTATTGAGGCCAAGTAAGGGACTTGTCTAAAAACTTCCAAATTGTTTAGAATTGTACCACATGTAGGAAAAGAAAAGTAAGTAAAAAGAATTAGCAAATGATTGAATATACAAAATTGTTAAGAATATATTTATGGAAATGAAATATGCCAATCCCAATGGTTGCAATGTTGTGTTGTAATAAACAATCCACATCTTATCATTTATTTTTTTTTGAAAAATATTGAAAATTGAATGAAATAAATGACTTCAAAGTTTATTCTAGAGTAGAGAATCCATAATTGCCCACAAACAGAAAAAACATCATAACTTTTGACTCATTGATCAAAATGGAATGATTCAAAGCTTTCTATACATACATAAGCAATGAAAACCAATTTCAAATGTTTGTTTTTGAAAAAAGTGATTTTTTCCAATCTGCCCGAACTACCCAATTACAAAAAAAATAACAAATTAGGCCATAACTTTTGATTCATATTTCTAAATGTCTTGATTTTTAGTATGCACCAAAGATATTCCTTGTCCCTACTTTCAATTAAAATTTGGGTCCAAAATATGAAAATCTCCACTCACACGTACTTGCCCGAAATTGCTATATGGCCAAATTTTGCACGTTGGTCCTTTAGGGGTTAAAAGACTATATGATGAAGTTGAATCAAACAAATTTGGTTCGCAATTCTTAGACCTTTGTAGGATTAGTTAAGAATTTTCAAAATGAAGCATTTTTTTTACAAGTTTATTTACACTACATTTGATACTGTTTTTGACGTAGTCTTTGACATTCTTTTTGGTAGTAGTAGTTTTCAACATTTATTTTGGCTCTAAAATGTGGAAAAAATTTGACTTCACTTTTGATACTTCAATGTAAGAAAAAATGTTGATTTAAAAAAAAATTTAAGACATCTTGTTTTATTAACACTTTAGAAGTGAAAATGGTGTAGAAAAAAAATCAAAGACAACACCTTCATCAAGTATTATACTTGAGGATGTTTGATGAAGGCCAAATCCAAAAAACAATTCAATATTATAGATATAACTTTCGTCTCAAACAAGATATAATATAGATAGACTAGGAAAATGATTTCAAGAAGATCTACAAACAACTCATTGAATTAATTCTATAGATATTCTTTAGTCTAAAAATATCTCTTTGCTAGGATTAAAATATTTCATTCATTCATAGCATTCCTAAGGCTTGAGGCAAGCAATCCTTCTAGAGTAGCAACTTCAGTGTTAATTTTGTGTACATAGATTCTTTGATCACAAAAGTTGCATTGATGGCCAATTGTACTTCAATAAAATATACCAATTATAATCTCTAAATGATTGAAGGTGATTTTGTAGCTTTAGTTAATGTAGGGCAATCCCACTTGCAATAGCAATCTCAATTTTTTGATCTGATGGTTGAAAGTTTTCCCATATTAAATGCATAGAAGGATTGTCTTGCAATTGCAATACAAAATTAATAAAATTTAGAGGAATTATTACAAATGTTTGTACAATTTAGTCATTTTATTCTTCATTTGGGCAAGGCAAAAAACTAAAAAGTTTCTTGTATAAATTTTTTTTATAGATCGTATTTTCAACTAAATTTCAATGCAATTCTTCAATATGCAAAAGTTGTGAGATATATACATTCTATAGGGAAAAAAATTCAAGGATTTAATTATGTATATACAAAGTGATGATAGAATTTTACCTCAAAGTTTTAAGGTAAGTATCTTACTACTTCTAGATAAGGAGGGTAAAATGTCTTCAAAATTTTAACACAACATAGTCCAAAGAGTTGGTTATATGTTATTATGTTTGGATTAAAACCTAAACCCTAAGCCTAAAGTAATCAAGATAAAATATTTTCTTGGTCACCTTTCTAAAATCATAAACTCATTTTCTACATAATATTAGAACTAAGTACTCAGTCAATTGGGAACAAATTTGTGTGCTAGAAAAACTGAGAATAATATGTGCATACTCTTAATTTTTGAAATTTGAAATTTAGAAATTTAGAAATTTTCTTTATTAAAATTGCAAAAGGCTAGTATGAGCTTTCTAGCCATTTGCAAGATAAATATAAATAAGATTTTGGATTTCATTTCACTTGGGGCATATTAAAAAGAAAAAATCATTAGTGTAAAGAAGCTATATCCAACTATAAGAATGGATGAAATATGCAAATTTTTGA
Source organism: Thuidium tamariscinum (assembly GCA_947034885.2). Taxonomy (NCBI): domain Eukaryota; kingdom Viridiplantae; phylum Streptophyta; class Bryopsida; order Hypnales; family Thuidiaceae; genus Thuidium; species Thuidium tamariscinum. The sequence continues at coordinate 451,820 of OX344749.2, forward strand.
TGAATATAGATGTCTTTACTCAAATGTGTATAAATTCATCAAAGAGAGCAGATCCAACTTAAGGTTTTGCTACAATTTTGATTATTTTTTCATTGAAAAGGAGATGTATCACTAAAGGTTTCCTTCAAAACACTTTATAACCTTTAATTTCAAAACATTTTTTTTGCCCAATCTCCCTTACAATGAGGGCCCTATTTTTTCTTGCTACAAATATTATGCTTTAGCATAATAAATGACAAAGAATCTTTTTCTTCTATACACTTGGAAATTTACAACTTAGCAATAGTTATTTAACCAAATCCTAAATCTAGAGACATTACATTTGCATTATCTTGATAGGAAAGTATTTTATTGAATCTCTATAAACATTTTGTGTTGTATGTGAGGCCTTAGGCGATTCAATTGGAGATGATTTTGTAGAACTTAGAAGTTGAAGACAAACTTTAAGCTACAATTAGTTTGAAAAGTTCTTCCTTTTGACACTTAATGGAATTGCATGGTTACTATGTGTCATTGCCAAGGAAGTGGAGAATGCTTTCAAAGGCTTGCAAATGCTCCATATTTGCCATGTGTTGGACTTTTACTATAACCAGTAGTTTATGGGTTTAATTTGGGTTACTTTTTTTCTTTCTAAAAAGATGACCTACGATATTTTCTATTATTGTTGTCAAGCCTCTATAGAAGCCCAATTGAGAGCATTGCCATTGATAGTGCTCAATGTGATCATGATGTCAAAAAGTAGCAAGGCACTTATTGCCTTACAGTGAGATGTGGCGGTGTAGTCAAAAATTGATGTTCCACACCAACCACCCCTTAAAGTCCTTATAAAAATTCCTCCTTTGATTCTCACACCTTTCACTAGCCCTCATGTCTTCCATAATGGCTATTATGAAAGTTGACCAATATATGATTATATGTCGGTGTAAAATTACTTGCTATGGATGCCCTCCTACTTTGAGCAAATGTCAAATTAATGAGAAGAACAATTGAGCTTGTATAATAAAGGAGGGCTAGTTTTTGGATTGATGTGGAGCTATTTTTTTTAACAAGCTCACCAAGCTTCAACAATGCTAGTATGCAAGCATGAAAATGCAATTATATTATCCTTAAGTAAGTATAAAAGTAGATATACAACAATCATTGAAGGTGATTATAACTTAAATACCTATAATATAAGTATTATAGTATGGTTGCATTATAATTATAGAAAGTTTATATACTATAGACACCTATACTATAGTTGTGTGGTCTTCTAGGCTCATGGGCTTATACTCTTAGGCTTGCATAATATCAACCCTCTATTAAGCTTTGTATGGTGTTGCCAAGTAGTTTTTTTTTGTAGCAAAAGGGTGCTAGATTGCACTAGGAAAACGTAGCTTGGCTAAAAAATGGCAACAAATTGTAAAGTTTTTTGCCATACAACTTTAGATTAAAAAAATCTTAGATGAAATTGTTATATTGTTGATGAAAATATAATTATGGACTTGTGATATGTGCTATTGGAATATTTTCCATCAAATATGTGGTTGAATGTTGAATTTTGGAACACCATTATTCTATATTTTAAATTAGGTTCTTTGTTTGTTATTTTTAAAATTGAGATCTCCTTGACCATGTGTCCCTTGATAAAGTTCTTAATATTGCCATGAAGCATTGAGCAAGGAGGAGTCCATTGGCTTTGTTTGTTAGGATGTCAACATTCTAACGGGCATTCTAAGGGAAAATGATGGATTTTTGAATTATTTTTGGATCAAAAAATAGAAATTTATTTTTATTTTTATATAAAGAGACATTAAAGGAAGTCCTTACCATCACTTTTGACATCTCAATGAATGTGGCAATGGCATAGGGTATGCTAGTCCATACCTTAGTTAGGTTGTTTGTTTTGTTTATCTATTGGTTATGTTGAAATCTTTTACACTATACATCCTTTGGTCACATTTATGATACCATTTGAAAGCCTTTAGCAAAGAGGGGTGCATTCTAGTGCAACAGATATGGGGGGCTCCACTTCCATTCCCTTGATATTTGACCTCTTGGAATTGTCAAATTTGCAAAATGTGAAGGGTTTGTAAGTTGATTCATTGTAAGATTAATCATAACTCTTCTACCTTTTCCTGTATTTTAATGCATGCCAATCAATGCAACCTCATTGACAATGATTGCAAAAAACTCTTGTCCTTTTTTTTTTGTCCCCTTGACCTCTACTAGGTAGTTTTTTGCTCATAATTTTTGCATCTTTTTCCCTATCAACTTGAAATTTGGAATGAAAGTGCACACAAAAGTTTCATATGTTGTGTAATTTTTTCAATTTCTTAGTTTACTATTTTTAAACTACCCCCGATTGGCTCTCTGACTTGACCATTTTGGAAGGTTTTAGTAGGATTTTTTACTCAAAAATACGAGTTTGAAGCCACAAATTGGACAATTTAGAGGTCTACTAACATTTCAAGGATTGATAGTGAGTTGTTATGAAAATAGTAAAATGTCTATTGTCCACATGGGGTCAAAGTGACCTTCCTTTGCACAAACACTACAAAAAGGGGAAAAAATTTAGAGGAATTTTTTGTTGCAATGTGTGCACAATTTTGTTTAAAAAAACAGATTTTTTCAAAATAATTTTTTGATTTTTTTTTGAATTATTAAAAATAAAAATGTTCGTAGACCCTTTTTCTGCTATTTTTCACTCCCTGTAGCCTATGAAGTACTTTGTAGTAGTCTATAGTACTTAATAGTATTGCATAGTATTGAATTGACGGCCCAAATTTGCAAGTGCTCGAAATTGACGATTGAGATTTGTAGGCGTGCATCAAACACATTGTATTGTCAAGATTGCGTAGTATTGCTAGTACTATGCCTAAAAACGTGAAGTGTTTCTTGCAATCACCCTTTATTTAAACAAAATGTTTTTTTTAATATATAATATTGTCCTTTCTTTCTTTTATAATGTAGAAAAGTCCATTTGACATTTGGATTGCAAGCTTTGCCTTGAATCAATCTGTTTCTAAGAAAAACCCGACACTATATAAGCCATGTGGAATGCCCCTCGATTTTCCGATACATGGATTTTATATCAACATGCACTTTGGCACTTTATAAAAAAATGAAAAAAAGCCCTATTGCCAAGGCCTGGTGCAATCCTCAACACTATGTTCCAAGGGGATTTGGAGTTCTGCCTAGCAGCATGTCATGTAGAATTTTCACTCTTCCACCCATCCATCCACCTACCCCCTTATTGTTTTTGAGGACAACATTATAATTTTTTCTTAGCAATTGGGGTCCTAGTTGTAATGTAATGTTAGTCGTTTTATTTTTTTTGTAAAACCAAAAGGTCCTAGCTAATAGTAGAGGTTACCGCTTCATATTCACCTCAAACAGCGTTGTGCACCTTGTACTAAAGCTCTGCGTTTAACGGTGCTCTACTTTAGGCCTAGACCCTACTCGCTCTGTTCCATATGATTTAAGTGCTATCATACAACTTAAATAAAACATTTCGTTTTTCTATTAAAACCTTGAAGTGAGTGGATTTGAATTTGAGCAAGAATGAAGTGTCTACCTAACGGGCAACCAAGCGGAATCCCTAATCCCCTTGGGACATAAGCTTGTAGGACAGGGCTTTAAAACCAAGCGGGTATTTTCAACCATCCTGTAGGGGCTCTGAAATGGACATGTGAATTTTGAAAAAATAAACTCTGGATTACAATAGAGCTTCATGAGATTTGTTTATACTTCTTCAATAAATGATTTAAGAACCAGACTTGGTTCATTCCTAAGTGGCTAGGTGTCTATTAATTTAATTCAAAATTAGAATTTGTTGTTTAACTACATTCTTACAAGTATTGAAAAATCTGAAACAATGATTAAATCAAGCATTCATTTCAGATTTAGAAAGGGACACTTTTAGAAACCATTTCAATTACTTTAGACATATCGCAATGCTAGTTTTTGAACAAGCCTTGATTTTCTTTCAAACTATGCATGGATGGGTTTCCAAGGGCCTATGATCACAAATAGGGACCTATACTAGATTATGTTTGAAAATTCATAACTAATTCAATAATGCTTCAAAAAATATTAAATGACTTGTGTTAGATTCTCATCTATTTATTTTTGACTGAAAAATAAAGTGTAAATATTTCCATCTCAGGAGATACATCAAAAAGGCAGACCAGCCCTTACATGAGTGGTTTCTGAGCTTCCTCCTTTAGAGCATCCCCACGGGCCTCAGGGAACGCTGCAAACTCGGGGATTGGTCATGCCCGTGCCACACTGCTTACCCCACGGGAGGCACGGCCAAGCAAAAAGAGTGGCCAGGCTCGGCCAAATTCAATGATGGCAAGGCCGGGCTTAAGCAAAAAGTTGGCCGGGCTTGGTGTGATTTAAAAATGATTTAAATTCTCCTTTCGAGATACTTTAGCATTGACTAATGGCTTGTTTTTTTGGAATCCTCGATAAAGTGGCTCGAAGTCCAAAATTATTTATTCCCCGTGCTTGTTTGGCATGTTGGGGTGGTGGAAATTTCCTTGGCCAGGCCCGGGCTCCTTAAATGGCTCCCCAAGCATCCCCTGGCCGTGTCTTGCTTTTACGCAACCAGTGGGGATGCTCTTAGTGCCGTGGGGTGGCAAGTGAGCACCGTGATGTCTCGCCGTACTGTCTTGTACAGGTGGCGACTGATGCCCTTTTGTGGAATTACCACATTCTTGCTTCTTGCAAGCATTCAGTCGTGCAGCACTGCAATTGTCTCATTACTGTACTTCATTTTCAGTCCCTCCATGAAGACAGTATAAAATTTGATGCTGTCTCTCACGATTACGTAGGGAATCATGGCCTCAACGCGCCTGGTGTGACTTCTGTTGTTGTCCCGGCATCGTGCGCTCTTGAATTGCAGCTCGTTTTGGTTTTGATCTCCGAGCTGAGAATTCGCGCTTAAGCTTTCGGGTTCGCGCATTCGATTGCGTTTTATGGTTTCTACGCAGGATGTTGGATGCAGGTCTCGACTTTTTGATGCAGACGTTGCCTGTGCATTCCAACTTTTCGAAAAACTCCATCATATCTGTCCAATGGCACTGGACGTCTTCCAATCCTCATTTCTTTTTCCTTCGAAGCTTTCCCGAGGTTTGACGTCGAGGTCGATCATCGTCTTCATCGCTGAATAACACCGGTGAGCGCATGGTTGTGGAGCTCTTTTGAGCGATGTCCGCCTGGGCGGCGCTTCCCAAGGTCATTCTCGGATGCTTCGCCTTTCTGGTCTGGTGGGTGTTGGCTGTCTTTCCGGCCGTGCCGTTTCTTCCGATTGGCCGAACTGCGGGTTCCATCTTCGGCGCCACGCTCATGGTGGTTTTCCAAGTGATCTCTCCCAACCATGCCTTCGCGGCGGTGGATCTTCCCATTCTGGGGCTTCTGTTCGGCACCATGGTGATCAGTGTGTACCTCAAGCGAGCGCGTCTCTTCGAGTACCTCGGCCGAGCTTTGGCGTGGAAGACGCGGGGCGGCAAGGACCTTCTCTGCCGCCTGAGTCTGTTATCCGCTCTGTCCAGTGCGCTGTTCACGAATGACACGACGTGCGTGGTGTTGACGGGCTTTGTGCTGGAGCTTTGTCGGAGTGAGAATCTCGACCCCAAACCGTTCCTCATTGCGCTCGCTTCGAGCTCCAATATCGGCTCTGCGGCGACGCCGATTGGAAACCCTCAGAACCTGGTCATTGCTGTCAACAGCGGGATCAGTTTTGGGCTCTTCTTGTCTGGAGTGCTCCCCGCGGTGGCAGTAGGGTTGGTGGTGAATACTCTGTTATTGTTGGCAGTCTATGGGCGTTCGCTCTCACTGGCGCCAGGCGATTTGAACATATCAGCGTCACCGAGCCAGCAAACGGAGTTGCAGGGGGTAACTGGTCGCGTAGAACCTGGAATGAATAGGGATAGTTCAGGTACGGTGAATCCGCTTAGACTCCAGAGACGTGCAGATTGAATTCACAGAGAAATTGCAGACTGGTTAGGTAACAATGAAACATATGCCCTGTTCTAATACGCTATAAATCTTCGGTTGTTAACCAATAAGCTAGAAATTTTCAGACATAAATACTTCTGCCGGGAGTACCCAAATCGCGGGAGAGACCGAGCACCGCGGGGGCCCCATACTAGGACCGTGTCTAACCTAACGTACAGTCAGTATCATTGGACTTGCTACCAAGTCAGAATCTATGCTTTGCCTGTGTCGCACAACGCTTCCCCTGCTTATTCTACCAAGACCTTGTCCATAAGTAAGTTGTTGAAGTTGTTGAGCATGATTTCAGGCGATGTCGAAGCGAGAAGACTCTCAAAACAAGCTTCTCTGCAGTTGAGCGGTCCGAGACTTGATTCAATCCGAGGACCAGACGGACACACCCACGATGCGGGAGACAATTCTCTGGAGGACAGCCTGGAACGGGGTGAACACACGCGCAATGAACGGGAAATCATTGCCAGTAGTGTGGCCTCGAATCAGGGTGTTGAACATGATGTGACATCCGCAAGCTCCAGAGAGACATTGCCCACTGCAGTTCCGTGTGATAATTTGGAAGCCCGCTCGAGTGTTGTAAGAGTGCGCACGAAGAGGGGCCTTGCGAAAGGGTGTGCCCTGATTGTTAGGGTTTTCTGTGGGAGGAAGGGTGCTGATATGTTAGAGCGGCGATGGAGGAAACAGAAGGCAAGAATTTGGAATGCTTGTGTTTACCTTGTCACCATTGGGATGCTGGCGGCTCTTTTAGCGGGACTGAGTCTTCCCTGGACTGCAATAACAGCTGCCGTGGTTTTGATGGTGCTGGATTTCTCAGATGCGGGGCCAAATCTGGACAAGGTTTTACGTGCCCCCCCTTATCCTTGTAGTGATCGGAGTAGTACTTTCTTTCCGTGCATTGTCCCCAACGGCCAACGTCATCAATGAGAGGACATGTGGTACCGCTGTTCCATTTATTGGCGCATTTATTACGTGTATTGACGTTAGTCTCTCGAGTCTTGAAATGTGCGGTAGTAAGAAATAACTTTTTTTTGTCAATTCTCGATTTTCCGCATTAGCCTTGGTTTCATTGGAGTTGGAATACATAGAGCGCCAAGCAGGAAACCCACGAACCTCTTGTATTCTGTAAGCTCCTTCTTTAAGTGCAAAATACTTTGTGAGTCTTACTTGTGTACCATTGTTTGTGCAGGTATCCTATGCCCTGCTAGTTTTCTTCTCTGGTATGTTCATAGCGACGTCTGGCTTTAATGAGACTGGTGCTCCTGAAGCATTTTGGGAAGCCGTGCAACCACACTCTCGGATTGATACTGCGAGCGGGGTCAGTGTACTTTCGCTAGTTGTTACTGCCCTCTCAAACGTGGTATCTAATGTTCCTACAGGTACTGATTTCGTCTGGTCTCTATTCTGCTGAACCCTTTTAGGACCAAAAAACCATATTTAGCCTCATGTTTTCGTAAACAGTCATCGAGTTCACATGGGGATTTTCATTTCTTTCAAAACTGTTGTTTTCAACCTACACATGCAATGTTCTTCACTTACTCTTCTGTCATAAATTTTGTTCCTATTAAAATTGTGCTTCTCATGATTTGATCAATGAAAACGGTCATTTTAAACTAAGATCCTTGGTCCTTTTAAGAGGTAACCATACAAATTAGTCCATTGCGATTAAGAACGATTGTGGTGATGAGCAAGGTGGTCTATAGGATTGATCTCGGTGCTTCGCAGTTTGACTAAACCATGATGCTATCAACTTTTGCAATTGTGATTTGCCTCATTCAATCTTGGAATGGTCTGGATAAATATGACAGAAGAATTCTTGCATGCACTGTTTAGTCACTAAAGAGGATTGATTCACTTGACTCGATTGCAAGTGGGGACGTTATAAAACGAACATTCATTACTTCATAGACTTCGTTGTTTCTTAAGAGCGATTTTTGGTGCTAGAAGTGTTTTTTCCTTTCTTCTCGAATGTGACAAGTTTACAGATGACGTTGACTTGCTGCTTTTTAGTCTATCTGCAGTTATATTACTGGGGCCAAGGGTTGCAGCATCAGCAGCTGATACTCCTGGAGCAAGCGCTGTTAAGGCATGGTTAATCCTTGCGTGGGTGAGTACAGTAGCTGGAAACTTGACATTGGTGGGGTCTGCAGCGAATCTTATTGTCTGTGAACAAGCTAGACCAACAGCGGCAGATGAAGTGCGTCGTGATGGACAGTCAAATGGGCTCCAAAGGTTTGACAGGCCAACTTACGACCTGAAATTTATGAGCCACCTAAAGTTCGGATTTCCATCCACTTTGATTGTCATCACTGTGGGTTTGGTGCCTCTGGTACTTCGAAAATTCTGATCCCTGGAGAAAGTTTTCAGCGATTATTCCGACCATACTTCCAATGGGATGGCAGAGTAGATCTCATACCGTAGGTGTAGGACAGCTTTGCCATTTATTAATTCAAAAATTCAATACAAAAATTCAATAGTGAAATTTTTTGGAAATTTTGGAAAAAAAAGTGAATTTTTCAGTAATTATAAAAATAATTTGTTGAAAACGTAGAAAATTTGAGAGGATGTTTGAAAATGTCAAAGAAAATGTTCCCTCCAACACCTTTATGAACTTTGTTCATAACTTTTGATTGGAGTCTTGAAATCTCAAACAGATTTTTGGAGTTGAAACTTAAGCTTGATTTAGTAACTTTTTTAGTTCAATTTTTTTTGAAAAAAGTTATTCTACTATGCCTAAATGAAGTCTAAAATTCTGTTTTGAATACAATTCTTATTTTTGAATTGACTATAAGTGGTAGAGCTCTTACAAATCCTTGTTTTCTTATCTCACATGAATTGTCTTAGCTCCTACCACCCCACTTGTATAAGTAGTTTGTTTTCTCATGCATGTAATCTAACGAGTGGTTCATGTAACCAAGTGAGAGACTCATGTGTGAAATGAGTACTTGAGGTAGGGTAGTTAAGCTAGCTTAAAGGGTGAAATTATAATTAATTATTTTTTCAAAAAGTTGAATTTCAAATAACCCCTTTTTTGGGTGGCAAATACTACTTTTTCAAATTAAATAAATATTCGCCAAGGCAGTGGGTGAAGCTGTCCCTACACCTATGGTATATGGAAAGAAGATTTCAAGAGATTGTCCACACCGTGGCTTGTAAGACTCTTCTCCCTCTAAAAGTTGTCTTTGCAGTATAGGAACTGATCATGGATCGTGTTGGTTCCGAACGTGTTTTCTTATGCGTGGATCCTACTTGTTGCAGAGAAGGGGACCAGTCCTTAGATTACACGAAAGGAGGATTTTTCTTCAAATAGGTTTATCGATACATCAGGTATGTGATAACGTCCTTCTTGTAGGTTGTTTTCATGCAGTTTCCATGTAGATTCTCAGATTTCTAGAGCTTCTTTCAGTATATCCCTTCCAGTCTTTGCTTCGTCTCTTCCTCCTCACTGATTGGCTCTGATGTCTGATGTCCTCAGCATCTCAGTATCTGCTGTAATGCTGGAGACGCACATTCTCGAATCTTTGCTCGCTCCAAGGCAGCCCAGTTTGCTACTCCAGCATATTCTCTTACCTTCAAGTGCCTTACGCCTTAGTAGCCAACAGTAGCATATTTATATCTATGATACGGAGTGTGAATCATGTAGGAAGTTTCAAGGAAGGAAACAAATTATATACGGAGCACTACGAGAATGCAGAAACGGTGTCCCCTTTATTTTGACGGCAACATTATGTTTCCTAGTTTTTTGGTATTGAATTTAGACGTTGTCTTGTAGACTTGGGTCCTGTCTGACTATTAACCTAACTTAGTAAGCATCCATGACAGTCTAGGATGACGGGGTATCAAGAATTTTTTATGCTTGTTTGAAAGTTTGATCATAGGTGAATTGCAGATATTAGTCACATCTGCAAGTATTGTAAGACTTAGTGCCTGGCAAGTTTATGGACTACCTTAGACAATGCTCAAGAGCTGGGAGCTTGATAGCATTATTCAACAATTATGCTAAATTGTACTCTTTACTTTTGGGTTGATCTAATTGGTTGATCTGAAGGGCTTAGAATGAGGACTATGGATTAGCCAATGAGACAGTGACATGGTTCTCTTCAACACTGGACTTGACATTATGATACCACATTAACCAGTACTGTGTTTTTAGAACCTGATTTTATTTTTTCGGCACCATGCATAGCCCAATACGTTTTCATGAAATGAAATGAAATTGTAAGGCGTAGTTTATACTTGGGGGGTGGATTATGGACCAGCCTAAACTCTAAGTTTAAACCTTTAGGGTCACTCAAATCCTGTTAATTTGGCTCCAGGGCTTAACCCATTAGGGCTATGGGTGATTTTGGAGGTGGACAAGACATATTCTGATCATAGGGAAAATATGGAAAAATATCAAATTGTGATGCATCTGGGAGATGTAACCATATTGATGGAATTGACATGAATATTGGGCCTTCTTAATAAATTTCGTGGCAATTGAAGGTTTCTTTTGTAGAAGATTTTTGTATTTTCAACCCATATTTCATTAGATGTTTCAACCCCTAAATTGCATGCTAGCATAGATTGTTGTGATTCTTATACCAATGCATTTGATTGCCAATTACCCACACCTATCTTCTTTTGTTAGTATTCAAATTCATTCTAAAACTTTGGCCACTAATGAAATAGTGTCAACTTCAATCAAAAAGTGTTTGACTAGTTGTTGATGGGTTAATACAAGGGCTAGGTCCTAACCATAACTCATCCTACTTGTTGTGTTAGGGAGGATAGTTTTTGTGCCAATCCTTCCACCCCAAGAAAGAAAGTTCTATTTGCACTTGTAAATAGACATAGGTACTAAAACAAAAAAGTTATTTGTTCAAAATTAATAGCACTTTAATTCTTGAAGTCTTTCACATATCAAAATGGGATTTTGCATATTTGGTTGGGTTCTTATGAATGTAATTTGTGATGCTATTTTTGAAACTTTGATGTAGAGTCCTTCTACCTCTCCAAAAAAACTTAGACTATTTTAGAAATAGTTTGTTTTATTATAACCAACAAGTTTGTTGTTGTTGAGAGGTTTATATGAATATCTTAAGTTTCTTGAACTTTTAGGTGGCTATAATTTTTATTTTTATTTGAAATTTGAAAAAGCATTTTTGTAATATAAATTCATATCCAAAGTGGATACACCTCAAAAGGCCACAAATTAGTATTATGTATAATTACTATTATTAAGTTGTTCAAATTTTCATATTGTCTTGTTAGTAAGTTAAAGCATGTTCCAATGCACCAAAGAATATAGCATTCAGATATAGTATGCAAAAGTTATTAAGGGTCAAAGTTTGTTTCTGAAAGTGCCATCTAGCAATTTAGCAAATATATATTTAAGACATAACTTATAGTTGCTCTCGACAAAAATGATTGAATTTTATTATGCAAAATTTGATCTTCATGTAAGGTATACACATCAACTTAACCTATATACATTTAAACTTCCACATTTTGGATGATGAACAAAAAGAACTTGGTCAATGTTTGTCCCAATATCTTCTCGTTCATCCTAAGCAATACTTTAATCTTTAGAAGATAACCATTATGATCAATTTGATGAAAGCAAGATAAGTAATATATTTATACATCCATCCATCCCTTCAAGATAGGCAATTAATTTGTATTGCTTGCTTTGAGATTTTTCAAACTGTGTTTCCTAGGTTGTGTCCTTGGTACTATTGAAAAGCCCTCAATGAAGTGGTATTAGCACAAACTTCATTTAACCCCTAAAGGCCCAAGGCCATTTTTCTGTCAAAAACCAATCTAAACTGTCATTTTTGCTATGTTCATCCAAAAAAACAAAGAAAAGTGTTTTTGTATAATCTAACCATAGGATCTTCTACTTTATTTGTGTGAGATCATGTGGTAAAAGTTTCGTGAAGTTTGACTATATAGATTGGAAGATATGAGCATTCAAAATTTGAAAACATAGTTTTTTTTAAACACTATTTTGTAATTTTAGATGATTTTGATTGCCATTTGTTGAATTTATTTACACTATGGACTTTGAATTAAGAAAATTTTGTGTTTAATAATTAAGTTGAAATTCTAGGAAAAAAGTTTCAAAAAAAAAAATGCTTGATTTTCATTCCTTAAAAAATTATTAAGTAGAGGTAGATCTAAGATTGAAAGAAAAATTAAATTGTTAATAGCTCTAAGATGGAATTGAAACACAATAATCCCAACGGTGAGATTGTTCTAACAAGAAAATATAACCTTGACAAGCAATTTTTTTTGAAAAATTGTCCGAATTGCATTCAGAAATGAATCACCTACAAGTTATTTTTTCAAAAACTGCCTGAAAACATGATTGTTCATAACTTTCATATAACTAATCCAAATGGAATGAATCAAAGCTTCACACGTGGAAAAAATAAAATCTATAAGATTAAAAAATAAAAAATAAATTTTCAAGTTTTTGTGGATTTATTTTTCTGCCCGCTGAGTTAAAATCCACGATTTTTGTGGTATAACTTTTGCTCCCGGCAACCAATTGAAATAAAAATTATATTCCTATAAAGCTAATCAGTTTTCCTATTTTATGAGAAAGTTTCAAGAAGATTCATTAAAAATTGAGGTCTACAGAACCTGCCTGAATTCCAAATTGTCCCCCGAGGGGACAATGGGCTTTTAGGTTAAGATAGAACCACCTATAACCAATCGGCCCCATAGCCAAATGTTGATGGACTTATTTCCAACCAAGGCTAGAATGTTTTTTTTCTTATTTTAAAGTTAGAACTAAAAGTTCATGGCACATGTCCCAAAGTAGTGTTCAAGAAAGTAGGAAGGAGTGGAAAAAAAATAGTTTTAGTGTGATGGAAATTAGAAGATTCTACAGATTGGCATTAGGTTTAGCACACTTTTTGCCTTCTAAAATTCATAGTAATTTCAATTCATGTGATAAAATTACCAAAGTTTTTGCAATCCCCATCATTTTTATCTTTGCACCTTTGAAATTTTATTTTTGCCTTATACTATACTATATCATGTCTAGAATACCTTAAATGATTGGTTACAGGTGGTTCTATCTTAGGGGTGCTTCAAATCAAGGTAAGAAAGTTATAGAGTTTCAGAGTTTCTATCAATTGAAAAATTTATAAAATCAATTTTATTTATGTTTTGGTTGTAGCAACAATATAAGGCACTTTTAAGTGGCAATGGCTTAGAGCGTACTAAGGTAGGAGGCTTGAAAGATGCTCAAGCTCTAAAATTGTCACCTTCTCAAATATATACTATTTGTGCATATTGCTTTTTTTTTATCTTTATCAGATTGTACAAATAATATACCTTTGAGGGGGGGTGGTTTTAGAGCCTTTTCTATTTCAACTTCATAAATTCATAACTAATTCCTCAAAGGCCCAAAAAATATGAAATGACTTGCTTTAGATACCAATTCCACTTCCCTTTCAAGAAAAATTTCCTAAAAAATATTTCAAGAAGTTTCACCTCCCCAAAATTTAGTTTCAACTCTTAGATGGGTGCTTTATGGACCTCCTACCTTAGTACACTTGATAATTGGAAATGTTTTCAAAATTTTCTAAAAGGGCTGAAGCGCTAAAAAGTTAAATGAACGGTTTATAAAATAGATTTATCTCCAGTTGGTCAACGCATGAAAGAATGCACGAGAAAGGCGGGGCCTTTGTATCAACGAACGACATTCTGTTTTGCCCTCGTCGTCGTTGACGTCGTCGTGTTCGTCGTGGTGGCTCTGACTTCGAGATTGCAGATTCCGCCGTCCCCGCAGCGCAACTGCCCCTTCCCCACAACTAGGATCTCATCAGTCCTTCCCTCACGCCAGCAATCGCATCCCCCGATCCGTTTCTGTAATTGTCTTCCATCGCACTCCTCTTCTTCCTCGTTGAATTGCAGTTTTTCAAGATGGCTGTGGGAGTGCGCGATCGGTAGCGTAGCATTGCCCGCGAGCCGGATCGGAATGGTACACGATTTCCGCATTTGTGACCAGCCGCACTCTTTGCAGAGTCGGATATGGCGACACAGTGAATCTGGATCGTCTATAAGGCAGAGCATTGCTGCTATTCATGGTACTGGGCAGCGCCATTTCAGATTTACTCTGTTGGTGTATTGGGATTAGGAAGGGACTTGTGCTAACATTTCTTCTTGAAAGGTCGTGTGGATCGTAAAATGTAAGATGGGTTTAAGAAGGGCTTCTTGTTCGGTACGTGTGCCACTTAGAGATTAACGCATCCGCTTGCTTTCCTACTGCTTGGTTTTTGACTCTGTTAAGGTTGCTTGGTTTAGTCTGAACATATATTCTGTGTTTTTCTTAAGACTGAGAGGGTGGACAGAGAATGTGCAGAGCTTTTGAAGGAGTTTATCAAAATGTGCATTAGGACTCTGCCTATTTGTATTCTTGTATCCGGCAACATTCAGCTCTGACTGTAGTAACAAGCGTTTGAATTTTATTCTGTCTGTTCAAGTAGAAATTCCTCAAAAGCGTACCAATTCTTTCTTGGTAATGGGCTCACATTACCATCTAACCTTCACCAGAGCCACGAGCGTGTCAGCTAGTTCTAGAAGGCTGGCAGAAAACACCAAGCGATCTTTTTCTCAAGGGACTCAGTTCCTCTCATTAGTCTCTTTGTCTCATGGGAAACGGGATGGGAAAATCTAAAATGGTGCTGAGTTTCTCATTATTCGAGAGAGAAATTGGCTGACTGACTTTTGTCTTCGCTCTGAAGATGATTCCATTAGAGGATGTATGAAGCAGGGGAAGGTACCCACAAGGAATCTCTGGGACACGCATCCCTGCCCAGCAGCGTGGTCCTGTCTCTTGTGCACTGTGAGATCTCTAATTCCTTAAAACTCTTTTCAACGTGCCAGGGGCTGACCTTGTTTCAGTGAAAAAGTAGGGATGAATCGAATGAATATTGCTGTGATGAATACGTATTGGCAAGCCTTTTTTTGATGGTTCAATCAGGACCCTGAAATAGTGTCGGAGCTGAATTACGAGATTACCTTTTCCATAACAAATTTAGTGATTGCATCACGAATTTGAAATAGATAACCATCTGCAATGTGTTATGATGATCAAGTAACACGCTTGCTGGCTTTACATGGAATCGCTTCAGACTTGTTGATTAGATTATGGTGGTGCAGTTTTGCAGCTTCTGGCTCACGTAGAACAACACCATGTCCTTGGACAGGGCACAGTACGAGTTCTATGGTTGAACTGTCTCTTGATAATGGCCGTTGAGAATCGGGTGGTGTACCAAACGCAACCCTGAGCGTAATGGACGGCACCTCTATTTCCCAGCGGTGACTTTCTGTTGTTCACTATTCTCAACCTGGCAAGGTTGAAGAGCGAGATGGACGACGACGACAGGGGATGGCCCCTGGAGAAGGAGGCCATCCGAGCCAAGTATTTTGACCTGCTGCAGAAAGACAAGGTGCTCCAAGCCCGCGACCCTATGCTGCAGAAACGCTCTGTCCATCTCTCCAAGTCCATGTCCACCCGGGAAGCGTACTCTCGAGCACGGAGCCTCCAACGAGTCCTCCAACGGGCAGGATGGGCAGACCCGAGTAGCAAGGGCTCCCGGTCTCTTCCTGTCTCGTCTCCTTCCTCCGTTTCTGGAGCAACATCCTCTTTTCGTCGATCGAGATTGAAGAATGGCGGTGTTTTGAGTCAAGAGGAGGTGCTGGCGCCTCTTGTCAACGAGCCCAAACTTGCAACGCTCAAGGTTAAGGTATGCACCTGAGCATGGTTACTATCGTTGACCTGACTCAATTTCTGCAATTGCTGGTTTGGCATTGGAAGAGCACTCCAAGGCTTGCAAGTTCTCATGTCTTTTCTGGATCTTGTATGCATACACTATGAGCTTTGAAGTGCTGACTAGAGGTACACGTATCCAAAATCAACGCCAGATTCTCATGTTATGATTGGGTGCATTATAAACAAGCAAGAATCTGCAGGGTTTACGGGGTTAGCTTTGCTTGAGGGAAAGGGTCGCGATTAGGTGAAGTTACCTTAATGCTTCCAATGGCGCTCGGTTGCAGAAGAGTGGCACGCAAACCAAGTTTCTTGCCAAGCAGTTCAAGTTGATTACCAACAGTGCGAACGCCCCTCCTCGAAGAAACATCAATATTCTAGCCAAGGATCCATCGGAGGCCACGAAGGCGATAGTGGTAGCTGGAAAAATGGAAAGGAATCAGCTTCTGGAGCGGATCCGAGTGCATGACTCTGATCAATCAGATCCATCGAATTTGGCAGCTTTGTCTTTGACATTAGATTCGCTGTCAAGGTCTTCCGGTCCGAGAAAGTTGAGTTATTCCTACCGAGGGCATGCTCATGCCAACAGCCCTAGCTCTGTGATTTCGGATCTTTCGGTACCTGAAACAGTTATTTCCAGCGTGGAGGATGAATGGATTCATCACAAGTTGACAAGCTTCTCCTTCACACGAGAGCGGTGGACGAGTCGCGAGATTTTTGGCTCCTTTGATTTTGGAGGGGAGCTGGACATTACCGCGTCTGTAACGGAGGCAACACACCCGAACTCGTCTGGCTATTTTGACCATGATCGTCTCAACTCCTGTTTAGGTAATCACAATTTCCATACACAGACAGTCTTCAACAACACAATTCTCTTGAATGCCACAATATGCACCGGCATGGTCCCCTCTATTTACTCATGTTGTGCGCACGTCTGGTGGAACCCAATGAAATTGCCAGTTCTCAGTTTAAATGGCAAAGTTTTGTACAATAGAACTAAGCGTAAATGTACACCTGTCCTAGCTTTCAAGAGTAAAAATTGCGTGAGCATCTCATTTTTGGCAATCGGAAGCTTATCAATTGAATTCAAGTTGCCTTTACAACTTCCACATGTCGAGTTATCAGGAACATAGTTATCAGGAACCCATTCGTCCTCCCTATTGCAAGTTAGTGTCATTTGAGAGAGTTGAGTGGACAGGCACATTCCCTGTGTATCCCGGGTATTTCATATGGTGTTCACTTGAGGATCTATCTGTCACGTTATGGACACATCTGATTAGACCGCTTTAATCAAATGTCAAGTTAAGAACACCGCATGTGAGTACATTTCGACGTCCGTTTGTTGCCGAGGCGATGCCATCAGAGAGAACTGAGCATAGAGTTACTGAATGCCTCATTTTACGACTCAAACCAGAATTAATCTCCGTCCTGTGGCAGATGAATCCGTGAATTCTCCAAGTTCAGGGATGCGATCACCTCGTCAATCCTTGTGTACGTCATCGCAAGGAGGGGATGATTATCACGACTACCGATGCCGAGGGGAGCCCTCTGGCGTTCCCAGACAGCGCGTGAAAGTGACGAGCCCATCGTCTCTGTTTCAGGATGGTCCCGCCTGGACATACAACGGCGACAAGCCCCAGTCGTCTCCCCACATTCCCCGAAAACTCAGTCGAAAGCTATCGACCAGTTTCAACAAGAGACGAAAGCAAACCAAGACCACTCCGCAACGTCACCCTGAGAGTTTGTCAACTCGTAGTCCTCACAAGGATGAACCTGAGTCTTCAAGAGAAGGGAAACTGGCGCTCCAAATTGCGGGCCTTGTGTCTGCGTACAGGAGCACCAGCAAAGACGGCAATGGTGCCGTGCAAGAGGCGGCTGTGACGGCGTTTCAAGATGAGATTGCCCAGTTGATGCTGGACCGCAGTGAGAGCAACGAAATCGGTGACATTGAGGAGTTTCTGGAAGGCTACATGCGGTTGCGGTGTCCGATTTATCTTGACGTCGTGGAAGAGTTTTTCAGATCGGTGAGTTACGACTGCTACAAACGATCGCGGGAGGGGAAGAAGGCAGCACCCAAAGTGCTCAAAGTCCCCAAGGGAATACGCCATTAACTACAACAGTACTTCGTATTAGGAAGGACATCATGCTTACAGATGGTAGATCAAGATTGTTCATAATTCTTTCACATTCTTTCACATCATTCTAATTCCTTTCGAACCACATACAGGAAATGAAAGAACTTCCTCTCTCGGTTGGGTTCGGTTGATGGACAAGTTTCATAATTAAGCAAAAAGGGAGTGCAGAGATGAAGCACCCACAATCCCCTCATCTTCGTTTCTTTTCATCAATGACGCCCTCCGAAACTCGAATTCAAGTTTCTGCTTGTTGCATTCTCTATTGATTTGGCTTTTTCTTGACGCGGTTGTGAGAATGAAGTCTCTTTTCAGGCTGTGAGTGCTGGGACTAAGTTGTAAGTGTGAGTGCATGCATGATCCACATGGTGTTTTTAATGTTTTAAAGGAGGGATGGCGGCAGGCATGTCGGGGTCCGTATCCATAAGCTCGAGAATTGAATAGGGGTTTTGTTTGACTTGCTCTTTTGTTTTTTTCGGAACAAATGAGGGCCGTTCAGTTGGAGTTGCTTCCCTTCAACTTTGCTCCGGAGAAGAGGCTCGGTGGCAAGTCATTTGCAGGTGCTTTAAATCAACAGCATCTCACCTGTTGAATCCGCACTGAGTAGCGTGCTTGTCGGACTCATCCCTGTCCGCCAAGCTTCCCCCGACTTGCAACTGGAATCGACAAGTGGGGCGACTCCCTGAGCCCTTGCTGACCGGGAAGAATTTACACCATCTTCTCCATTTTTCACTCCTGGGGGGGAAGAAAACTACCAAATTAGATCATCGGTTTCTTTCCCACGTATGATCAAATTCGGAAATTTTGAATTCAGATTTGGAATGAAGGACACCAAATTGGGTGAGAGAGGTCATAAAATTCAAAATCAAGGTAGATTCACCTACAACCAACTAGCACCTCATAGCCAACCTGTAGATGGACATGTTTCCAACCACGGCTAGAATGGGTTTTTTTCCTCCATTTCAAAGTTGGGACTAAGGTAGAACCACCTATACCCGATCACTTAAGCAATTGTAGAACATATCATGAGGAATATGAGGCTATGTAAATTTTTCTCATGTAGCAAGATAGGAAAGATTGGGATTGCAAATTTTTCATAATTTTATTCCCAAAATTGAAATTACCATGATTTTTAGAAGCCAAAAAGTGCTTTGAACTCATAGCCAATGTCTAGAGTCTTCTAATTCAGATCATAGCCAAAGATTACTTTGCCAATTAGTACTTTTCACACACTTTATGACACTTTGGGACATGTGTCATGACCTTATTAGTTCCAAAGGGAAAAAGTACATTCCAAGCTTTGATTGTAAATCTCTTCTAACCTTGGTTGGAAATAGCCATATCCTATATATTGGGTATGGGTCCTTGGTCGGGAATAGGTGGTTCTACCTTAGAAGTTTAGACACATGTCCCAAAGTAGTGTGCAAGAAAGTAGGAAGAAAGTATTTTTTTGAATGATTAGAATTAGGGGAGTCCACTGATTGGCTATGGGGCCACACACTTTTTGCCTTTTGAAATTCATAGTAATTTCAATTTATGCAATGATGGTATCAAAGGTTTTGCAATGTCCATCATTTTTATCAAATGTTCCAATCTTCATCACTTCTAAAAACATTTGCTGTGCTTTGCACTACACAAGATCATGTTTAGAATACCTTAACCCCTCAAGGACCAAGTGGGCATACTATGTCCTCTTCAAATTGTCAATGACAAATTTTTCAATAGAATGAAACAAATCTTAATATTTTGCAAACTAGCATCTTATAGAGTAACAAGTTTACATACTTGTTGCATTATTTAATTTTCAAAATTTGAATGAAAAAAGTAATTAAAATTTTATTTAGGAAATGTAGTCTAGTAGAAAAAGGGAGCAAATATAATATTTTTTCAATGAAAGAACTAGTAGAGATGGAAAAAAAATACTTTCTTGGAGATTTTTAGCCTTTATTCTTTACAAACAAACAAGATTTGAAGAATTTTTTTTCAAATTTTTATTTTAAGATATTTTTAAAATAAAAGGTTCAATTTAGTGTGATTAAGAACACAAAATAATTAGAATGATTCCAAATATTTTTGAAGATGTTCCAAACAATATGATAATAGTAACAATTGTTAAATTTCAAAAATTTACACGTGTCTAATCTTGAACAAAATTGGATTCAAATTGGTCAATTTTGGCTTTCTACTTCTTTTTAGTGATCTCAAAACTAATTTAGGGTTTTTAGTCAAATGCTCCTTTTTGGAAGATACCTTTTGGTTTTATACTAAAGGCATGAAAAATTAAGTAGAAACAAAGTAAAATTTAGCCTGTTTTGAGATTACTCCTCCTTTTTTTTGAAAATGTGTACAAATTTGAGGGAGTTTTTGATTTTTCAAATTTTCCAATTAAAGAATACTAAATTTGCCTAAGATTCCACAATAGTTTTTTGAGTGGGATAAGTAAACATTATTCATCTTCTTATAAAGGTTTTTCTCCAGAATATGCGTTTTTTGTTTATGAAGTTGATCATCTATAATTGTTATAATCTAAAATTCCAACAATCAAAATTTTCTACAATTAATTTAGTGTATACAAGATAAAGTAACCTTTATTTTTGTACAGTTAAAATTAAAAATTCCAAGCCCATCTATGTGCACAAAATATCAAATGGGCACAATTAATTAACAAACGTCATTATCAAAAAGTCATTGAGCATTGAGGGGTTAAATGATTGGTTATGGGTGGTTTTACCTTAACAAATGCAAAATAGAGATAAATTTTTATATTTTTCCATAGTTGGGATAATGTCACCATGAAGAAAGTTGGAGGATTATGTGGGGTGAGTTCTACTTAACTTTTTTTATTATTCAGTTTGAATCTTTTGGATAGCAAGGGAGCAAGTAGTAGTCACTATAAGCACGTCGTTATGAATGTTGGTAATAAAAGAAATTGGTTCAAATCTAAAACTTTGTACAAAGTTGTAGGGTGCTTATCATTTTTTGATTGTATTAAGTTTGTTTGGAATTTTTTTACATCTTTCAATAAAATTACACCTAGAAGACATTAGCTTGGTTGTGGTGGATATCAAGTACACATTTATTAGGACAAATAGAAGATGACACCTAGACTTCCCTTGGCAAACAAAGAGCTACATTGTCATCAAAAGTTAGCATTTTTATAGACTACAAGATGGCCATTAGCAAACAAATGGAAGACCATTGATATACAAGTAGAAGACCATTGGCATTCAAGTAAATACCCTTTGGTAGACAACATATATGACAAATTTTATTAAAATGACCTTGAAATTGACAGTTAGGAAAGGATTAGATTTCAGACATCTAAAACATACATAGATTTCAAAAAGCTATGATAGCTTTAGATTTTAGATCTTATGATTTGAAACATCTAGGACACTTATAGATTTTAGAATCTAGGATTAGTATGGATTTCAAAAATCTATGATTGATTTTGATTTCATGCATGGTTTGAACTCTAAAAAGTTTCAAATAATGGAATTTTGCCATTTTGATGAAATTTGTAGTATATGACTTTTGGTGGATAATTGTATGGGTTGGGACAAGTAGATGGGGTTATTAGACAATAATATTATGGAAACCTCATCAAACCTTCACGTGTTTTCTAAAGGTGCAGTTGGGAATTTAGGGCATATAGAAAATCTAAGAAAATAAATTTACTATGATGCCCATATTAACCTTTAAAGGAATTGACAACATAGAAATTTTAAACAAGTACTTGTGACTAGAGATTTCTATATTTCACCAAATCTTGACAGAAGATGTTGATGAGGAATATTTGTCATGTGTTCTAAAATTCAAGACATTTTAAAATATAAATCAAAAGTTTTGATTTAATATGCTACCTTTTTGTAAGTGGGTAATTTAGGCTAATTGAAAAATATCACTTTTTTTTTAAATAAAAAATTGAAATTGGACTTCTTCATTTATATATGCATGGAAAGCTTTGAATCACATTAGATGAAATTTGAGGGCATTAGGAGACTTCAAGTTCCCGGACTGTGGAAACGTAGTTTTTGCCTTGTGAACTCAAATCCTACGTGGTCGGGACACTACCATGTAATTATTTATTTATTTTAAATCTAAATAAAAATTTGGACTTATTTTCATATTTCAAGACCCAATTTGTTTTTTTGTTTTTTGTTTTTTTGGGATAAAAGTTGGCCTGACAGTGATCAACGGCATTGGGGGCCATTTCAGGAACAAACCCAAAACGGCCTTGTAATGCCCTTAGATTTCATCTAATGTTCCATTTTGATCAATGAGTCAAAAGTTATGAGGAATTTTTGTTTGTTGGCAATTATAGATTCTCTATTCTAAAAAAAAGTTTAAAGTCTTTTATTTTACTAAATTTAAAATAATTTAAAATAAAAATAAAATAATAGAGTGTACATTGTTTATTACAACATTGCAACCATTGGAATTGTCATTTTTCAATTCCATAAATAAACTCTAGACAATTTGGTATTTTGAATCATTTTGCAATTTTTTTCTTCTTACTATTTTTTGTGGTAACTATGTTGTATACTTCCAAATACTTTGAAATTTTTTAGGCAAGTATACTATTTTGCCTCAAAAATGAATCCAAAGAAGCACCACCATTTTGGACCTTTTTTCATATGACATTGTCACATTCTAAAGTACAATTGCCTTATTTTGCATTTCATAAAAAAATAATATCTAAACATTCTAACGCTAGTATTTTGCAATCTGCATAGTTAAAAAATCTTAAATTTTTTAAACATGCTTGTAAGCCAATTTACTACAAGATCCTATGGTTACAAATCTCAAAGGATGATTTAAAAAAATTGATACTAGAAATGGGAGTTTTTTGACCATTTTGGGGGTAAACATAGTTAAGAAACTTTGACATGTTAAGATGGAAATTGAAAGAATCTTTTCAAAACCTTGAAATAATTTTTTCTAAAATATTTTTATTAGGAATTGTAAAGAAACTATCCAAAATTAGAGCATTATTCCACAACCCTTTTTTTGGTCTTCTAAATTTTGTTTTGCAATTCAATTTGCTTAAATCATAGAATTTTTTTGCTTTACATTTAATTCATCCTTGGTTACTTTGTACCATTGGCAAAAGTCTCAAATAGTAAAATAGTCTGAAATAGTTGTGTTTTCACAAAATAATTTAGAAAAAGCTTCAATACCGTAAACTAAGATCATAAGATATACAATTCATTCCAATTTGATAATATTAAAAACATATGATATAAGATCATAGAAAATACACATTTTTAGATTATTTGCTAATTATAAGATACTTTAAAATGCTATAAGCAAATTTAATGACCCTTTGTTAATTTTTGTAATCCTTTGTATCAAATTATTTTTCTAAGGTATTTTTATTGAACTTTGTTCAACAAAAACCATTATCATGTAGATCATGACTTAGCAATAGAAGGTGTATATTCATACATTCGTCCCAAAATGATATGGAAACTTTGTAATGTGCAAAGTTTTCCACCTTTAATGACCTAAATGACCATTTTTGGTCATTGTCTTTCTTTTTTGAGCTACCTATTTTCAAATTCTGATATTTTTTTAATATAAATCATTTATAGGAAATAGACTAAATTACAAATCCAACACTAATAGTTTCATCAAATTTTGAGTTAAATTCCACCTCATAAAATTATTTCTTAGTTGAGTGGCATAATGTAGGTCTTAGTTCAGGTCTTTTGATTTAAATTGAGAATGGATTAGAAATTTGGTCAACCAATGTGATTGTTGCTTACTTCAAAAAGATTAAATCCAAAGAGCTCAAAGAAAAGACAAGTGTGCCAATTTCTTATATTATATTGCTCTCATTTCATTGACCATTGTGCATTGCAAGCTCCACCCAAAATTGCAAAATGTAATTCAAATGTTGTGAAATTATAGATAAGCATTTTCCTTTATTTTATCATTCATTGAACACAAAAAGGTCATCATTTCAAAATTTTCTTACTAAGATATGCTCTTGCAAAGTTTGCTACCATGTTTTTCTATAGGTTCAAAATAAAACTTCAAACTTCAATATCTACTAAATCATATAGTCAAATAATGTAAATTTTATGAGGCGCTCACTCATGATACGAGTTACAATATCTTACAATTACATTCTATCCAATCTAAAGAAAAAACCAAGCAAATAAATCTTTCAATTTCTTGACAATTTTGGTTGTTTTTACCATCTAAGTCATTACTAAATAATGATAAAAAGGTAAATGCTAAACTCCTAACTTCCTAACCATGCATATGAATTACATACAAAAGCAAACCCTAATTTTTCATCTACCATGAAATTCTAACTATGTGATTACTATGTAGAATTCTATATAAGAATTTCTTATTTTGAAGAAAAAAATGATCTGTCATTTTACATTGATTGACATTGGAGGTGAAGGCTAATGTTATAGTAGACAAATTCATTGTTTCTTTTGTAGATGTGTTGAACTTTTGTATACTAGTCTTTTGAATTAAAGTAGATGTTTAGAATTCACTTAGCACTAATAGAACTATGTTTGTTTTCTTCCTTTCAAATAAACCCTCAAATATGCAAGTTTCTATATTGAAAATAATAAGAATCAAACCCTAGATTTAGCTTAAGTTTATAGCAAAAGTTTCCACTCTAAGTAAAAGTAGAACTTAAAAAACTATTTTGTATTAAAGATGAATGTGAAACTATAAAAGGTGGTGGATTTGGTCTTATTTTTTGGTTACTCAGAGTGTTTCTTCAACAAATATTTTGGAAGCATTGTCTACATGACTAGCCAAAAATGAGGCAAAATGAGGATCGTGGTGCAAACCTGTTCCATTTTTTGAAGCGTCCACCACCGCAATCGTCTTGTGCTTTCTAATCTTTGCCATCCTGTAAAGAAGCATCAAATATAAACAAGTGCTCCAATATCTCTAAAACCTTAAAAAATCTAATTGAATGATGGTCCTCCAAAACCAACTACCAATTCTTGAAAACGCACCTTATATCTATCGTCCTTGCTCTCATTGAGCTCCCATCTACTCCAAATGCAACTCCACGCCCCAACAAATGTATAGGACAAAATAAAGAACATGCCTTTACTGCCACCACCAAATTCCATGGAAATAGGCTAAACATTAGAGACTGCACATGAATGGATTGAATGCTAGAAGAAACATGTGAAAACTAACGGAAATTTTAACGACAGAGTTGCCTAGATTACCCTAAACCCAAGTGTTGTCTAGAAAATTTTATTGTTGTTGTCATCGCCATTTACAAAAAAAGCATTTCAAAAATAGAAGTAAAAAGTATGGTACACAATTGAATGGCCAATAGAGCCTTTGTCCAACTTAACCCTTAAATGACAAACTGACCACCATGGAGAAAAGGTGAGTTGTGGACTTATCACCATTGAGTGTCAAACAGTCAAACTGTGGGGATAAAATACTATTCATTGTAGTGAACATACTATAAATGTAAGAAAACAACAAATTTTGGGACATGTGAAAAAACGTGAATTTATATCAAATACAATGTCACCTAAAATCCATTATGATAGACAAGCTAAAAACATGAGGAAAAAAACGAAAAACATGGCCAATTTTTTCAAACATCCTTTAAGATGGGGTCATTCTAAGGCCCCATATTCTGCCATTTGGCAAACATAAGAGGTCTATGTAAGCATATTTTTGGGAGGCACTAGTACCTATGAATTTTTTTCATCCACTACCTCATTTATGTTTTTTGTGACATGGACCCTCAAATTATGCTAATGTGGATTCCAGAATTATGCTGATGTGGACTCCAAATTATGCTAATGTGGCATGTTTTGTACTTTTGTTAGCATACTTTTGGTTCACTTAAAAATTTTAATAGTGTTTTATAAGATGTCAAATTAGACGTTTTTTTGAAACATCATGTTAAACATCAGTTAGTACATATTGTATATACAAGGCCAAGTTAGAAAAAAAATTTAATTTAAAAATAATCAAATAATCAAACAAAATTATTAAATTAAAAAAAGTGTTTAAGAAATTACCATTTACCTTCTTGAGGATTTTTGATGGCAAAATAAAAAAATTACTTCATTTAACGTTAATGAAAATCAAGGAGGGAAAGAGTATATTAATATACTTTCTCAGCTCTAGATGAGACAAAAGATATAGAATTTGAGAAAATGGCAACTTGACAATTGAATATTCATGTCATTTGAGACATGTTGACGTCACTTCAGACATGGATATGTTTTCTTAGACATCTCAACATTGTTCATGCATATCTCATATAGATTGTCTTTCTTCCTACCACTAGACTAGTATAAAGACCACTTATTTTCATCCATATTATACATTCAAATCATCCATCCATTCCCTTTTTTTAGCAAAACATGCCACATGGTTGCTCTTTCTCTAAATTCTTTTACTTATAGTCAATTTTTTTACTACAATACATAAATTCTTTTTAGCAATTTTTTCAAAATTAGAAAGAATTCTTTGAAGACGTAGCAATCCATGTTTTTGTAGACGTCACAAAAAACATGAACTTGTTTTTTCAAACATCATTAGAAACATGATTGTTTCTTGAAATGTCTACTTGTATTCCAATTCAACCACACATGTTTTTTGTGACATTACAAAAAAATTTCACTTTTGTAGACGTTTTTCACAAATTGTGTGATGTCTCAAAAAATATTGAATGTTTTTTGAAAACATGTTCAAAAACGAAGTTTTCTTATACTGAATGTTGTGCATAAAAACAAATGTTAGGCAATTGTGCCTCTATAATAGCTAGAGCAATAGTTCATTCAATAGTTGGGTAGTAACGACTACTTCCTTTGCTACAGTGACATTTGAAGTGCTTTGATGTCCTTCATTACATCATAGTCAATGCAAAGAAACTCTACAAACTTTTTAGACTTGAATCTTGAACTTTGAATTTGATAGGCAAGAAATGGTAGTGAGATATGTGTATGGTGACAACTACATTGCATAGCTTTAAAATTTCATTTCAATCATGATGCTCTCAAGATTGTCATGTTTTAATTGTCATCCATATTCATTTCCTATTGCAAGGTACTTCATTGCTAATCAACATGTTTTGTGTACACATACTAAGAGAATTGAAGAAAGTCTTCTCTAAAATATATGAAGAAGAAAGAATGAAGTACTTGGTTAATGTTTCTCACTCTCATATATATATGGATTATTCTTGAATTGAATGTGTACCTTAGTAAAAACTTGTACAAGGTGTGCAATGTGTATATAGAGGTTGAATCCTAGGGGTGCCTTATACGGGAAGTTTGTTGATCACATGCAAATAAGCCCCTATTATTCAAGGGCTATACAAGTGATTTTTGGAGATTTATAGGGCGCTTACTTTATCTAAATTTCTAAAGGGTACTTATATCATGTATCATGTCTTTTCATTTAAATTTTTTTGAGTGCAAATTTTTTATACCCTATATTCATTATAAATATAACATAGTAGAAAGTCATACAAACGATTGACACACAAATATTTACAATGAACTCTAAATATTTGCAAACTATGGCCCCAAAAGAGGCATCACACAACAATGACACTCCCCCCATTGTTGATGCCATTCCAAAAAAAGAAGCAAAAAAAGAGCCTTGAGCATTGTTGATATTGTAAAATAAATAGCCAGGAATTATGGTCAAGGGGGCCCATTGATTCTTTTTGAAATTAAAGATAGGGCTTGCCAGCTATCAATGGAGTGTCATTTGGTTGATTTTCTTGGTTCATTCAATGTTAGGGGTTCCCACCCACAAATGAACTCTTAGGCGGGTTTTTTCTATGTTTTCTTTTCAGCTCAACCTCGCTTCAATTGTCCATTTTCTAGCAGCTTCAACGCTGGAGGAGTTGGGGGACATAGAGGCGTGGATAAATCAGTTGTTCTTGTTGTTTTCTTCTTTGCTGTTCGTGCCGGAGAAGTTGGGGCTCGTCCATATGATTGGTGTTGGTGGTGTCGGAGAAGCTAAGGCAAGTCCAAAGCTCCAGGCGCTAGGTAGTTTGAAACAAGCTTTGCAGGTAGTGCTGCCAACCATATTAGAGTGCTTCAACACTGGAGAAACTTTCTATCTTCATAAGTTGTCCAATTTTTTGCACTTGAAATTCAATTGATACTAACATGGAGCTCTTGCAAATAAGTTGTTTGTAAGTAAGTAATTTGCTCCCACAAAATATTTAAATTAGTACTCTCCCAATCTTCCAAATCTAGAGGAAATGAATGGTAGCTAAAGTTGTTGCATCTTCTTGTTCCCTTGCTTTTGGCTGTGGTTATTAACAAGCTTTTGCAAGTAAGATCTCTCTACCCTTACAAGGCAAGTCAAATAACATCGGTATGTCAATTATCTTATTCCCTTGTTGGTGATTTGAATTTGTGATCATTAAGCAAAGGGAACATTTTCTTAGTGTCAATTTGGCATGGCCATTTGCATTTTCCATGTGCTTCAGATGAATAGCTTGAGATGATCATTTGTCAATTTGAACTTCCTTTGCTAGTTTACTTTTTTCTAGTTTTTACTAGTTCTTTTGTTTGAACAAAGTTTCAAATTGGTGCCCTCCATGTCCAAAATCCAAGTTTGAAATCTGATATTTCTAGCTTCACATCTCTTATGAGGGCATTTATAATGTTGCCAAGTAGACCATTAAAGAAATAAATTGTGTTTCTCCTTTCTCAATTGATTTTGGTGCATGTTTGTTACTATGTACTTAGAATTGGCAATTACTACTATTTTCATTTTCATTTTAATATTTGCAAATTATATTCACAATAACACAAAACTACAACAATTGCAAACACAAATTTGAAATCTTTCAAGCAAATACAAATACAAATTTGAAATTTCTTAAGAGAATTCCTTAAACCACCACTGTAAATAAAAACTCTAATATTCAAAAAACTTCACTAAACCCTAATCGCCCACTCACCCCGCCCTTTAGTCACTAATTGAACTAATGAAAGTGCCTGACTAGTGAGAATATCATTCATTCATGGGGTTCATTCATCTAGATTAAATTTTCCTGTACAATAGGCACATGGGATTCTAGTAGACCCTTAGAAAACCATAAATTCTTATACCTTTGTGAATTTAGTGTACAACTCATGGATTTATACTATACTAAGTATACACTTGAAGAGATCGTCTCTTTTCATTAAAAACCTCATCATTTCATTGGATCCATAGCCTCTATAGCACTATAGTCCCATATGCACTTGATTGGATTGAAGGGTCATTGCAAAAAACACCGGTCCTATTTCGCAACACAACACAAACCACTTTTTTGTTTTCCACTATAACTTTTGGAGATTAAGTCCAATGAATATGAAATTTTTATTGAACATACCTAACTTGAATTTTATTAGATCCCTTATTTTTCAGAAATTAAAAATAATAATTTTATATTAAATTTTTTTTTGTTGAGTTGTCACAAAATTACGTTTATGGTTATCATTACGTTCGCAGTGTCTAAATTTAATGATTTGAAGACAAAACTTTCATGGTCTATTTGCATAGGTGTAAAACTTATAAATTCCAAATAAAAATCTTAAAATATATTTTTTTATGTCCTCCACATGAGTACAAATTTTTTCCCGTGACACGCAATTTTTCAACATTGATGATGGTTCTAAGATTGTTCTTTTGGTCAAATCTCATCAAAATCAACTTTCCTCAAATGGCCAATTTTTAGTTTTTCTTAAAATTGATTTTCCTATTTTTTACAAATTAAAATGTGGAAGTACTAATTTTCATGAGATTTTGCACTTTTTTGGATTTCCTACTTAGAGATTTTTCCTATGCCTTTCCTTTCTAGGGTACCTTCTTCTTAAAGGTTTATACATGGAACATATTTTTCACTTGTTTTAAAACTTGTTTTTCTAATTTTAAAGTACTCCTGAAAAAAAAAAGTACGTTTGAAAACGCTACACTTTTTGCACGGTGTTTCTTGCAACGACCCTGAACTTTGTTATAATTCCAACTAAAAAGATGCCCTACCTCTAAGTAAACATTTACTACGGTCTTATCTCTTTCCTTCTAGTATTATGAACATATAAGATATGGATCTTCCATTGTCATACAAACTAGTACAGGTAGCATGGCATTCCTATAACCTATGCAAAAATGTCTCTTGTATTCTTTGCAGACATACAAAACACCTAATATCATTTGGCTTGACAATTCTCCTCTGCTAGTGATTAACAACAACAAGGCTAAAGTAAATCAACATCATTTCTTTGTGTTTCCTTGGCCTATATTGTCTTCCATTTTAGTTGAAAATTCTCAAAGATAACACCTTTTCATATTTGCATAATAGGATTAGGTACCTCATAGTCTTTCTTTAAGGGCCTCATTTGATCATCTTCCCCATGAATGGGATGCTTTGCAAATCAATGCTTTACTCAAATTTTGTTGGATCCCAAACTAGCATATCAATTCTTCCATAGAACAAATGACCAAAAAAAAAAAAAAACATTTTCAATCTAATGTAAAATTACAACTCTTCTTATCACTCTTCTTCAAGTTTTGTATTGTTCACATCTATCATCACCACCTTGCCTTTAGATATGAGTGTAATATTCAATCACAAAACCAAATTTGGCATATCCAATTAAAATATGAGGAGATTTGGTCCCAGGGAGGACACTTCTTGTGTATTTGGGGGACCCACATACGGTGGTGGGGTATTTTTAGGGGGGCTATCAATTATTTGTAATCATTACTTGGCAACATTAAAAAAAACACTATTTTACCATGAAGCGGAAAAATCAGCCATATTATCATCCCTATTTTATTTTTAAAACACTTTGCCTTTTTAATGTCTCCTATTTTATATATAAATTTCTTATAAATTTTACCCAAGATTATTTAAATGTACTCTATCTTCCGCTGCACGTAGATTATTAAAAAACGGGAAGTGTCCTCCTCTAGGATTTGGTAGTCAATATTAAATCAGTCAATTGAAATCAATAAATTATCATCTTAATTAATTTTAGTATTTTAGGTTGTATAATGTTCAAGTCGAAACTAGATGTATAGGTAATGAATGGCTTATAATAATAAAAAGATAACAAGTTTTCATCTTTTCAAGATTAAGAACAAGCAAATTCAGCTATTGTAAACAAATTTCACAACAAATTTTCATTGGTTCCTAACTAATTGACTAGCCTCAAGGTATTGTCAATTAGATTATTGCAATAATTGTAGTATCTAGTTCTAGCAAGGTGAATGAAGGGAATACTTTGAAAGAAACAAATGGTGGCATGCATAGAAAGTTGTAGTTGGAATTTTTAGCATTTAATCAACTTTAATGAGGCCTTGGTCTCTCTTTAGATTTTTTTCCACTATCTTCTTGCATGCATTGAGAGAATCAAGGCCTATGAAAATCATTACAAGGGTGTATGCTTATAATAATTGATTTCTATATCATTCATCAATATTTTGAGCTGGAATGTAGAAATCTTATTATTGAAGGAAGTAAACAATACCAAATTAAAGAGGGATGTCAATAAACCTTGACTCAAGACTTTAAAAGACTCAAATAAATTATTAATCACACCAAGAAGCCTCTAATACCTTGCACAAGTAGTCAAAACTGCAAACATCAGTGGACACACACAATGAGGATTCTCAACCCTTGACAATGTGAAAGAACCAATCAAGGGGCAACAAAGGCCCTAAAATACCATCAAAGGGTTCTTGGCTTAATATGCCAAGAATTTGAGTGTTAATTGCACTCAATGGTCCTACACTTAAAAGTGTAGATAAAAAGAGAGAAAGTTTGAGAGGAGACTAAGCATCTTTTTACACTCTTAATGGAAGTCCCCCCCTCTTTTTCTACCTAGAAATCTTAGATTTCATCCTAGATCTTTGGTTTTCATCCCAATCTATAGGTTCACACCCAAATCCATAGATTTCTATCCAAATCTGAACTAAAGATCTCTATAATTATAATTCTAGCTACATCCTATATTAGGCTTACCTACTAAGTTTTGGAGATTAACTTCAAATCAAAAATGGATTGTACCTTTGGATTCAAAAGGTCATTTCTAATTTGGATGATCCGCCATGTCTTTCTCTAGGTACAAAATCTCATTGAAATTCAACATAAGTTAAAAAGTCAAAATAGGTGAAAATTCAACTTTTGAAATTTGATTTTTTGGCAAAATCTAACTTATTTAGGCTCCTAAGTACATGTAGGGGACTAAAAAAAGACCCATCGTCAACCTCATTCCAATTTCATATACTCCGAGGATGTTGGTCAATCTTGCCACATCTTTTGAATGCAATCATTGTTGGAAAATCTTGTTGGTTTGGATATTTTTAACTATTAAAATGTGTTGAAACTTGTTAGAGTCTTTTAATAGCATAAAAATTATTCTAATTTTTAGTGAGATTTTACTACACTTTGAAAAAAATTTAGGAATTTTCTCTCAAAATTTTCAATAGTTGACTACTTAGAAAAACATTCTCTAACTATTACAAAATTCTGAGACATTTTTGTAGGACTTCTTATGAAATCCTAAAATTTATATGTAGGCTAAATTTTTTTCCCTATACCTTTGGAAAAAGAGGATAAAATCCCAATCTCCTCAAATGGCCCTAGTAATTAAGGATTCTTTTCCATTAAGGAAAATCTTAGAAAATCTAACCTACTACCAAGTCACTAGTACAAAACCTTGGACCACTGTTCTTAGTCACTAGAATCCTTTTATTGGTCCATCTTGCATGAGCTTGGAGGACACTCTTTCATTTTTTTAATTGTTTATGTGTAGTCAAATGAAGGGATATCATATTTACCTTGCACCTAAAATTTATAATTTTTTTGAAGTAAAATAGCATCACTAGAATGGAAAAATAAATTTATAAAGAATAAAGGATTAGAAAAATACTCAAATTTTTTTTTTTACAATAGCATTGCCAAAAAGAGAAACAAAACAGAACAAGATTAGTAAATGTAACAACCTGGGCTTGCTATTGTAGAAAGGTCCTAGGTAATTTGCTATATACCAAGTCATTACGTTCTCCAATTTGCTAAAAGGATCTCAACTACTATGTTTTACTAGTATTTTGACTATTCTCCTACATTAGTTATAGATGAATGTTTGTCTATAAAGTTCAAACCTACAGTTGACGCTTTCTAATTTCATTCTCACTACCTTATCCTATACCCTGGAACATGCACATAATCCTTAATCCTAGAACCCTATACATGTGTAAATCATGAATCCAAAATTCTATATTTATAAATAATGTAGGATACAATGCAACTAGTTATAGTGAATTTCAATTTAAAATGAAAGATAAGATATCACACATTATTGACTTTAGAAATTTAGGTAAATATAGGCATGTACAAATTCTAAGAATTTACAAACATAGCCTTCATGTTATAAAGGCTTGAACTCCATGTGATCTTTAAACATCCCAAGTAATGCTTCCTGTAGGTGTATGAATAATACTTGCATGTCAACAATTGAAATTTATCTATTTTGTTGATGTTATGGGGAAATTGAAACCTCTCCTTAGAACCATATTTAACAACCTTGCTAAGTCTTTCTAGAACCAATTAACCAAATTTAGTTGCATGTGGGGCAAAATATTCAAGTATCTTAATTTTCTACTAATTCTTTGGTTTCTATTCTATCTACAAGTGGATTTGAGTCAAAACTACATATGATACTTTAATTTAAACCAAATATTATATTAGCATGAAGCATGGCTATTTTGGTTCTACACTCTTATTAGGTTTTTTTTAATGTTTTTTTAATTGTTTAATTAGATGTGAAATTTTTTAAAGAAGAAGAGCAATGAGTTCATGTGACAAATCAAAGGCTCACAATTGCTTTCAAAGGATAATTTGATATGATTTTTTTAATCTTATGTAGCATAGTAATCAATATAGAATTAGTATGTTAGCTACCTTGAATTGATAAATTGCCTTCAACTTGGTATTTGAACCAAGTTATAATTTTATATGTTTGTTTTTAATTTAACTGCTTTTGCAAACTCAAAGGAAATGACTAGATTGTCAAAAAACACAAGGTTTTTATTAAACCTACATAGTGATCGAATGACCATGCATAGAGAACCATTGAATGACATGCGGAAGTAGTGTATAAGATTAGTCATTCTATAATCTCCTTATTCAATGTGTTTAACCCAAATTCCAAAAGAAAAAGCTATTTTGGATAGAAAAAGGCATAGGAATATTATATATGTTGGTCAAAAAACAAATAAAATTGAATGAAAGGAAGTTCTTATACATCCATTCAAAGACAATATGAGCCTCGATCAGGGCTTGAGGAGTTACAAGTATAGCCTATTTAGACAATGATTTACCTCCAACCAAAATGAATTCACATATTTAAAAATAAATAAATGAAATTTGAAAAAAGAAAGAAGGACTTACATGTGAGAGTGCGAGACTGTTCCTAAAGTGTAGGTGATTCTCCCAATCCACTTCAATTTGGAAGATTGCCTTGATCTAAAAGGCATCTAAAAGACCTCTAAAACACTTGAGGCTTACTTAGGGTTTGAAGAGTTTTTTAGCGAATGAGCATGCGAGATTGAAAGACATTCAACTACTGACACAAGTGGATTTGCATTCAAGAGTTTCACAATTTTGCTCAAGTTACTCTAAGTTATTCCTCCATTCCCCATTCATTCTCCACATATCACAAGAAGGGTGTTTCATGAAGAAAGGCCACTTTCTCTCGACAACTCTGGTTCTTCATAGAAGTTTCAATCTCCAGAACTTCATGAGTTTCATTCTCAGAGGAGGTGTGACAACTCTAATGCTGAATTTGGAAGATTGCGTGATCGTTGTTCTTTTTGCAGTAGGACTTTGAGCTAACAGAGTGCTCCAATTTCGGAAGATCTGTAGTAAGAATCTGTTTCCCGGAATGAAGTACTAGAGTCACGGATTGGTGTCCTTGGAGCTAGGTCTGTGCCAGATTTTGATGTCTGGATTGGAAAACGAAGCAAAATGATAGAGCCGAGCACCTTTGATGCGATCGTGGTCGGCACCGGGCTGCCGGAGTCCATTCTGGCGGCCGCCATTGCGTCTTCGGGGAAGACGGTGTTGCATCTGGACGCGTACGAAGGGTACTTGTCGCCGTGGGCGTCGCTCTCCTTCTCGCAATTCGGCTCGTTTGCATCAGCTGGCGGGCGATTGCCAAAATCCAGCTTCTCCCCGGAGGAGGAACTAACGATCCCTCCTGCGGATGTTGAGTATACTCATCTCGAGGTGAAGGATGCTCCCGCGTTGTACTCTTCCGTCAAGGTGTCGTCGCCGCGTGATGAATCGACGCTGGGGCGTTTGAATCGTTACAGCTTGGATTTGGCTGGTAAACATTGTTTTGAATTTATTTGGAACCCTAATTATACCTTTGTAGTGATTCTGTTTGAATTTTGGAAATCTGTGGTGTCGCCGTAGGAATCTCGACTGTGAGATGCTTGGATGTGTGCGGATCCTTGAGAAGAAGGGAATGGGATTGACGTTTTGTAGGACCCAAGGTCGTGTTCTGTGCTGGCCCTCTGGTGAACGCACTGATAAATGCGCAAGCAGACCATCATGTCCGATTCAAGGCAGTTGAGGCGAGCTTCATCTGGAGGTACTGCGTTGCTTCCACCGATTCATGTGTTGGCATTTTTCTCAGTGAACATCCGAGAATCTAGGTTTTGAGGGTTTACATCAAATAATGCGTTCCTTTTGAGTGTTGAAATTTTCTTAATTGTTTGGCGTATGCATGTATTACAAATCTCAAAGTGGTGATGACTAAGTGACTCCAAATTCATAAAAAATTCATGAGACTTTTGTAATTTCTGAGCAAGCAATTTTCGCGCCACAGTCGTCTTCAAAGATATTGAGTTAGAAGTTAGGCCGCCGGCTAGTTTTAATTTGTATGTTGGAGGCACAATGAATGTGACATTGAAGGTTATAAAGGTGGAATGGAATGGTAAGGTAGAAAAAAGTGGACACTACACCAAGTTCTCATGTCTGTGTTTGTCCCCTCAGAGATGGTCAAATGACTGCTGTTCCAGCATCTCGTGCTGATGTATTTCGGGACAAGACTTTGAGCCTCTCGGATAAGCGATTCTTGATGCGGTTTTTCAAGCTGGTAACTGATTATACAGAAAGTGAGGATGAAGAACTAGCTCCTGGGGACCTGGACAGGCCCTTTGTGGAGCTTCTTCGGAGGCAACAACTACCTATTTCAGTTCAGGAGTATGTTGAATGCTCCTAACAACCTTTGTAATGAAATGAAGTCTAGTATGCTATTACTATCGTTTGTGTACCTGAGATGACGGAATGTAGTAGAGGCTAGCTTTCCTCTTTCTGGATTTAATTCAAGGGCTTTTGTGTTTATCAGAATCATTCTTTATGCGATTGCATTGGTCGATGACGACCAGGAACAAAGTTCAGATGCAGCAACCCTCATCTCAACCCAAGACGGGCTTCAAAGCTTGGCACTTTACCTGACCTCCGCAAGTAGGTAAGGCTTTATTAATCCCTGAAGGACCAGAAAGCCAAGTTGGGCCTCGTGTTAGTCGAGTCATTATAAGTCGGGGGGTCGTCTTGGGATTCTTTTTTTCCAATTTTATTTATCTGTTGTCCAGCACATGTAATGTTCTTCACCGATTCTGGTGATATAAAATTGATTCCATTTTTAACTATATTTTGGACGTTGTGATCAATCGAATTGGTCATTATATATCCATAAGCCCTGGTTTCTTTAGTAGTTAACTTGTCTTAGATAGGTCTTTCTGTAAATTTCGTATGTGCAATCGCCGATGGCTTTGTTTTATTCCTGAGCGATTTCATTCCTCAATTTCAGGTTTCCAGATGCACCAGGTGCATTTTTGTATCCCATGTACGGGCATGGAGATGTGCCACAAGCATTTTGTCGTTGTGCAGCTGTACGCGGAGCTTTGTATGTAGGAAACTGCTCTCCCATGAACTTTTTTCCTCGTTTTACATACAGAAATCCCATCTTTCGTTTTATATACAGAATCCATTACATTATGATAACAGATGTATCCTGTCATCCAGGTATTGCGAATGCCAGTCGTTAGTCTCCTTCTTGACAAGGTACTCTATTTGACCATCTCGTTGTCGACTTGTCTCATATAATAACGGTTCTCTTTCTGAAACAGAATTTCTACTCCGACGACTCTACCTTACAATCTGTAACTGCCATTTTTGAGAAACCACGTCCTTAGCACCTGAAGCAGGGAGGGAAAGGTTTCGCCTGCCTGACTTGTCATGGTGGACCATGCAGGAAAGTGGGGATTGTAAGGGATTACAAATAGCATCAGGGCAGGTTCTTTACAGTGAGAAGGTGATTGCCAGTCCTACCTTCTGTGTGGATGATCCTGGTACACTGGAACCTGCACCCACAACGACTTCCTTTGATTTCGGTGCGGAGGAAAGTGCACATTCACGTTCGTCTGATGTCCCGAGCTCGTCTTCTGGAATTCGTGAGATTGATGGAGATTCGAGAAAAGTGGCCCGCTGCCTTTGCATAACAGACCAATCACTGCAACCCGGATTAAGCACTGTTCTGGTCATTTTTCCTCCCAGTTGTGAGTCCTCTCACTCTCTATGAGATTGCCGAAAAGCAGAGTAACTCATGGGCTCATGATTGAACTGAAACCTTGAACCTCTTCAAGCTTGCTGATCTATGTAAAATGTTACAAGCGGATACAATGTTATCAGCAGTCACTGCACCAAATGCGCAGAAGTCGCGCGAGCTGACTACCGGAAATTTGTGCAGCTCTTAATGGACGGAAGTCGAAGGTTGTAAGAGCATTGCAGCTGGGAGCAGCTTCTGATGTCTGTCCTGATGGCAAGTGAGTTCGCATGCTTTTTTACCAATTTTTCTGTTCATATGATTTGAGCTTGTATGCTGACTCGCTTGTGCTGTCAGAGACTTTCATTGGAACATAATTTTAATATTTGACGTCAGGTCATGCCACATGCTTCTGCATTTCTAACCTGAGGCTCATTGGTTGGTTGGACATAGGCTTCTTAGTCTACATCACATTACTTTAATTAAACTTAATTCATGTAGGGTAAAGAACTATATTTTGTAAAAGTATATTTCGAGGCTCGACATTTTTTAGTTCCGTTTGAAGGTGGTGAAGATTCATGATGATCCTGGAATGGGATCTTTTATCCTTCTCTTGTTCAACATCGTTATCTTTGCTTATCAGTTCTGTTGTATGTTCTGTTTGTGGATGATGGTGGATTTAGGTACATTGTACAACTCTCAGTGAAGTGCTCTGACCCAACAGAAGCAGAAGAAACCCTGCAGGTTGTGAAGGATTCTTTGTTTCATGAGAATGACTGTGAATCAAATACAGATTCGGAAAAACCAAAGTTACTGTGGTCAGTCTTCTTCATTCAGGAAATTCCAAATCCCTCCCAGGTAACTTGGCGGATATTACTGTTCTTTGCTCAAACTTCCGTTTCTTTTCAGTATTATGTGATTCAGTCTTTTTTATAATATCGTCAGTATGTAGTAATATCTGATTTAATGATCAATATTTTTGTATGGATAGGCCATGAGCGTGTTGAACATGTGCGTCATGCCGGACGAAACTATTGATTTCCGTAGCATGATGAAATGCACCGAGGAGGTACGGTTCTACCACCTAGTTTTCTAAATTTATCTTCAAATCCATTAGCATATTTCCAAAATGATTTTGAAACACCAGCTTAAATTTTGGACAGCAAATCCTTGAGTAGGATTGCTATCAATTTTCAGTGCTTTATTCATAAATACTTCTGTTTAAGAGGAAGTCCTGCCGTTCTGCTGTACATATTGTCTGAAATCATCGCACTGCTTGACTAGCCAGGGCCAGCACACAGGTGACTTTTTGCTCAGAGTACGTGAAAAATTAGGGCCTCACCATTTACAAAATTTGAGGTTTTTTAATTCATGTAGTCTATTTTTGATTAAGACTGAGCCTTGTTGTCCAGCAGATCTTCCATGAACTCTATCCAGAGAAGGAATTTTTCCCTAAGTTACCAGCTACCACCGTAAGTGACGATGGAGACGTAGATGCAGATGAGGCAGATGAGCTTTGATTGTATCAGATACAAATAGCGTATATGGTTGACAATAGATTCAGTGCGGCGAAGTCCATGTGAGATGTAAAGTCAAAACAACATTTTTTCTTGGGGGCAAGAGGTACATTCTGAGCTCCTAGTGTAGTTGTATCGATTACAAGTGAAGTCGCAGCATCACGACTGAAAACATAAGATTGCACACCACAATGTGACGCTGGTTTTAGCTCAACGTCAATCTTGCCTCGAATGCCCTCAATTCAATACATTATATATATTTTTTCATCCAATATCGGCGTGCCTATGAAAACATCAGGCAGATGATGAGTGTTTTCATTATGAACCAAAAAAGGTTCATACCGGACCAAATTTCTGAAGTTTTGAACTACACACTTTAGAAATCTTTCTTGGACAATCTACTTTGGCATCAGTAGACTTTCCCATTCTAGTACTTGCATTCTAAGTTACTAAGTGCCAGATCTGTTGCGGCCTTTGCGGTAGTTCCTCATGGTTGTTGGACACATTGTAGGTTTTGATATTTTGGAGAGCAGCCTCGTTGAGTGGTGGTGCTCTGTTCAGGAGAATTGTGACTTTGAAGTAATATATATTCTTTATTCGCATTTGTATAAGGTTTACTGCAATTTTCTTGACCACATAGATTGATTCAGTACTTGAAAGTATCGGAAGGTCGAGTCTTTTGTTTACACTTCTCTGTTACAAGAAATTGCTCAAGTCTGTTCATGAAACATTACCATCGAAAAATGTTTCTTCCGGTATATTATTTCCACCTAGTCTTATGTAAGTTTGAACTAGTTCAAATTTGTAAAGGAATTGTAGCAGAAATCTAGATAGAGTTTTCGTTCGTTGGCATTGCATCGAAGACTGTGTTACGATTTAGGGTGACTGGGCGTTGACTATAACGATTGACGTATCAGATTCCAGTGGGAGCGATTGATTCTTGTCAAGACGAACGGTATGAATACTCTCCTTATAGAATATTTTCTCAATATTGATGAGAGCCTCTTTGTTGATGTTTTCGTAGTCATCTTAGCAGCATTCTCCATTACATGTATCTTAAAAATACTCACTACGTATCACATTGAGTAGCTTGGAAGCCAACGCGCTGATTCGCTAAATCAAACACGATCAAATTGTTTTGTTGTTGGATGTTTCCAATGATAGAGAAGTCATCAGCAGGTCCCATGGCAAGACACACGGCACTCCCCGAATCGTCGACATACACAAATAGGTTGGGAACAGGAATCTCATAATTGACATTTCTCATGTGCACCACCATCTCCGGAAAAGTCAAGGTTGAAGCTGAAACATCTGAAACATCGTAGCAGAGATTCAGACCATACGGAGACGCATCCACCTCAGGATATGCTATCTGTTGTCGAAAGACCTGTACGCACAAGTTTTTCCACAATCAAACAAAACAGGCATGTTCATAACATCAACTTGTCTCCCCGAAAAGACGCTGTATGTTTTTATCATAATCTAGAAGATGCCAAACATGCCAAGGTGAGTGCAATTAGAGATTGCAGAATTAAGTACCGCTATGATTTGGTTGAAGGCTGCTTGTCTCCAAGAGGTAATTGTAGTTCCAGAATCAAGGATGACACCTCCATTGCCGTTGCTATCAATGCGAAACGCTGACGGAGGGGTGTTGACTATGTGGCCGCCAACACTGATTCCTGTCACGTTAATGTAATAATAGCTTGGATTGTTCACATTTGTAAGTAACGGCGTATACCGGACATTGGAATTCTCAGCTGCATTTCCGAAGGTGATTGGGCTGGAAGGTGTCCCAGGAGCAGTCTGTTCCACCAAACAGTAGGAAAAGATTTCCGCAATGGAAGGGCTCAGCTGTGAAGGCAGCGATAGCGGCCCTTGGCCCAAGCCAATCAACCCATCCGCTTCCGCAAATGTACCTTGGTTGTTACGCCCGCAGCCAAATCCTACAGGTGACAGCGCTGAGCCTTCTATGGTGACAGTCTCAAAGTCCAAGTCCCCACGGGTGCTGGAGCCATCACCATAGGCATAAGAGTACATGCAGGTATTTCTCACACTGCAAGATGTTGGCCGAGGAAGAGCCTGTCAAGAAGCAAATCAATTAGTACTTTGGAGTAATTGTTTGACTGTTACCTTATCATTCACGTGCAGCTTTTTGACGTTGGTTTTCATTTTTCTGACTTCATATCAAAGTACGAAATCTTGTGACTGAACCAAAATGGGTGTGCGAGTGTTCAAGTGGCGCTAACACTGCACAAAGTGTCCGTGCATCCCGCTTGTGAGTAGGAGCTAGAGGCCAACGGGTTGAACAAAGCGTGGGGTTGCTGGAAGCAGCGGATGCAGGGGACGCACTGAACCCAGCACAGGTCGCTGCCAGTGTCAACAATGGTTGTGAATTGCTGTGGAGGTGTGCCCAAGGAGAATTGCATCACATACTCGCCACTAGCAACGGACACTGGGCTCTCCAAATCCTCTGTGAGACGTTGGAGCTTCTTCTCCAGTTGCTCGATGCGTCTCTGGCTCCGTTTCACGGCATCCAGAAATCTCTCACTCAGAGATTTCGCTGGTGTGTTTGTTTGAAGACCATCCCTATGCATGAGGTGGGACCGTAAGACCTGAAAACCAGGATAATAGCCAGGTTAGTCGCTCTGATAGTTGCCATGATTCGAACGTCATCGTTGTGCTAATATTTGTATTGGAATGACCTACCAGTGTCTCTTCTCAAGCTTCGCTCTAAGCCTTTGTTACAACTTCTCCTAGTACGTTCTTGTCTCTGGTATCATTCAATCTGTTCTCAAGTGTGATATATAATTACAATTCATTCACACAACATCCTCGTAGACGAATCAATAATTTCAACCCCACAATTCACCTGCATGTTCGTGTTGTATGTCTGCAAGCATGAGGATTCTCAAATATAACCGTTAATTATTTGGACTTGGAAGTCATTTATGTGGTGTTTTTGTTCTTCAACAGACACTTCCAATAGCCTTATCCTTGATTTCTTACATTGGTCTTGTCTGCAGCATTCGAGAGACCCCACTTTGGCAACTCCAGCTTTCGACCACTAAGTATGTGGACCCCTCGGTAACTCTGACCAACGCACAGAAGCTGAAGGAGAACTAGAGCACACAACACAACGTCTCGCGTCATGGTGCCCATATTGCAGAGGACAAGGTGGCTAGATGAGCGATCCAATTGGAAGGTCTATCAGGAGCTCAGAGACTCCACAGCTGGAGTATTTGAATTGCTAATGTGCCAGGTACTTTGAGCTTCAGCTCGAATGTTTATATACTACTCGGGGGGCAGCTGCAACATAAGCGATCAGTGGAAGTGGTGCTGTGAGGGCCCCTGTTCCTTGTGATTCAGGAATGCAAGAAGTAGCAGCTGGTTCGAATTGGTTTCATGGCAAACAACAAAACGATGCAACCGAGGGAAGCAGAATGGTCTGGATTCAACTGCCGGTTGTCTGGTTCACCTTGCTTTGAACTGTTCTCTGTTTTTTTCAGAAGTTACCATCACCGTCACTATCATTTTGGGGGCTCTGTTGTAATCCTGTTTGTCGCTGACTTGTATTTTCTAGCACCAATCCTGCTCACTGATCATGATCTGATGAAGTTTGGGAGTTTTCAATTAAATAATACCTGCTTAGTAGAATGATGTCTTCCGGCATGCTTGATATAACTTAAACTGTGAGAGTGTTCACCACTGTTGTCCGAGCCTGGTTACTAACTCAGTTGGTGCAACTCGACTGCAGCTGGTCATTATGTTTTGAGCTTAGAATTTCCCTTCTTACGTAAGTACGTTTTTAGAGGTCTGATATTTGCTTTCGGAACTAATGTAATTTAGTAGCCGGGAGGTAAAGTGTGACGAAGGAGTCAATCAGAATCAGTTCAACAACCAAGTTAAGCAATTTGGCCTTTCGTATGGTTGATGCAGCTCCGTCTCCAATTCAAAATCGTGGAAGCGATGGCCCAAGCAAGGGCCATCAACTTCAGATTTCATGGTCCAGTCTACCAAAGCTGATGGGCAGATTGTTATTTGCGCTTTCGTTCGGAATAAGTACGTTAACGCTTCTGGTGTGAATGTTGTTTACGTTGTGATTTGATATTGTGGATCGATTTCCGCACAGTAGGTGACGAAGACATTAGTCATGTTCAGTTAGCAAGATCGATCTGTTGCTTTACAAGAGCATTTGTGCCTCTTCTAGGGTGAGAATTAGGTGGTGTGTGTCATCCCCATGATGCTATTTTGTACATTAATTTTCGGCTTAAGACATTGCAAACCTTCATTTGCAATCAAAATCATCAAACAGTTTTGAGTTAATGAATTTTTCGTATGTCTCTTTTTCGCTGTAACTGCATCTCAGACTTGGCAACGGACCGTGGGACCAGTGATCTCAAAACTGGCTAATTTGCGCCAGTTTTCTACCTGTGAAGTACATGCGCTAAATGTACATTTGAAAAATGACTTCAAAAAAAAGATTTTGAGCCAAATCTTGAAGCCCTAGCCTAAACATGTCGCAATTCAGACTATTCATCTAAATGGGGAGTAGCATCTATTTTCTAACTTCTTTTCATTCAGTAGCCACAAACTTTCTTGGGTTGTTGATCATTTCGCTTGGTGGCTTGATTGGAGGGTGCATATTAGTAGGCATAGGGCTTTAGAAAGGTGTCAAAAACCCTCAAAAGGAGAATTAGCTTTGTGTCTTGTAGTGTACTTTCTTACATGTGGCAACTTGGCCTTTACCCCACAAATTAAAAGTATACAGAATA
The DNA here is from genome assembly GCA_947034885.2 of Thuidium tamariscinum. Classification (NCBI taxonomy): domain Eukaryota; kingdom Viridiplantae; phylum Streptophyta; class Bryopsida; order Hypnales; family Thuidiaceae; genus Thuidium; species Thuidium tamariscinum. The sequence continues at coordinate 495,584 of OX344749.2, forward strand.
CTCCACTTTTGAGACAATTTTAGTTTACTCCTTCTACACAAGCAAATGAAAGGTTGCAAAAATAGCTCCAAAGTACTGTACATGTGTAGCCTTCTAGCGAATTAAGACAAATACGTTCTGGGATCACTGCGTGGGACTGTGCAGGGACGAACAGATTATGGATGGAAACAGAGGCATGGATGACTCTATCCATTTTTATTCTAGGTGCGTGCTGCTCCACCAACAAGAAAATGGAAAAAACGATTTGGCTGATAAGTGAGCATCTGTCAAACATTGACAGAAATAAGCATTTGTCAATTACTTAAAAAGGCAAATTCAAAACAAATTGGTCAATTTAGCATAACTATTTCTCTTTATTTATAGATTCTCATTTTTCCAGATATTTTCAAATTTTGATAGAAATTTTACTATTTTATTTTACTAGTATTTCATTGGAGTAAGTTTTGGTACCGAATATGTCTCTTGACATTTGATATGAAGTTTTTGATGCACTCTTCATCTGATTCTATGTTATTGTTTTTAGTAGGTCCAGACATCCACACAATAATTTGAATCATATGTTGTCTACTATTTTAATTTTACCTTTCTTGAAACATTTTCTTGAATTATTTATAGGATAATAATATTCATAATTAAACCTTAAAATATCTATTTAAGAGAAGAAAGATATTTTATTTTTAAATTAAAGATTTGACAATAATTGATAACCAAATAACATAGATTTTTTAATTGCTTCATTTAAACATTATTTTTTTTGGCACAAATGAAATGGAATTTCATTGCATTTAAACATAATTTAAGCAACATGTGAAGAATACTTATTGCTAAATGCATCTAATTTTTAGATTTCATTGTATTCCAATTGTCAAGTAGAATTTGATCATAAATTGTTGGTACGTTCTTATTAATCAACATGAACTTGAGGTCATTTGAATGAGGTTTGAAGGTGATTTAAACCTTACATGTATTGGTATCAGAATTTTGAAATCTCACTCCATTGAACTCAGTAAATAAGAAAACAATATGGGTGGTAGCTCATTGAAAAGATCTTCATTGCATTCACCTGTCACAACAACAATGCTAGTAAGTAGATATACTACCACTTTTGAAGGTGTTTATAGTAAAAATACCTATAATATAAGTACTTATAGTATAAATACAATCTTATTATAGAAGGTTTCCATAATATAAGCACCTAAACTATAGGTGCATCATCTTTGAGGCTCATAAGCTCATACTTCTATGCTTATATATTAGCGACCGTACCTATCACAATCAAAAATATTCTAATGAAGCGCATTTCAAATTTGGATATGTATACCATTAGTCCTATGAGAGTCACTCAATAACCATCTCTCAAGGCATTAATTATAGCCACAAAATCAATTTAATGTAGACTTAATTCCATTTATTAAAATACATTTGTCATAATTCAATATAAGATTTTAATAAGTACTTCTATAGGTCACTATTATAGAAGGCTTGTCTATCATTCCCTTTTTGATAAATGAATCAAGAGTTATGAAGAATAAGTTTTAGTATGTGGGTACTTATAGATTTCCTAATCTAAAGTAAACTTTGAAGTCCTTTATTTAACTTGATTTTCAATATTTTGGGAAAAAACACATTGGATGTAGATTATTTATTATAATACTTGAACCATTGGAATTGGCATTTTTCAATTTCATAACTAAAATTTTAACACCTTTGTATTTTAAATCATTCTCTGCTTCTTTCTACTTATAATTTTTTCCTACATGTACAATTCCAAATGATCTTGAAGTTTTTCAAGCATATAGCCAATTTGCCTTGAAGAAATAATCCAAAGAAGCACTACTATTTTGGAAAAATTTTCATACAAATGGGAGCTTGTAAAGAGTAGCTCTCTAGTTTTTGTAGGGCCTAAAAGGTTTCTAGACAATTCAAATGCTAATATTTTATAATCTACACTACAAAAAAAACAAGGGTATAAATGACTTATCCACAATGATTATAAGGGCAAGAATGATTGCAAAATGACTTCAAAACGACTATTTTGTAATTGTTGTTGTGTTTACAGTCATTGTGGACAAGTCATTCATACCCTTGTTTTTTTTGTAGTGCTACATGGTAGAAATTTGTGAAATTTTCCCTATCTTCTTAAACCAGCATGCTACAAAAACTAGAAGATTGGTTACATGTGTTCAAATTTATTTATGTTTTTCAATTTTGGTACTTGAATTAAACATGAAAAAAATTTAGTATTTTTGGCGAAAACATAGTCAAGGAACTTTAGGAATTAATTTTTTCTCTTTGTAGATTTCAAATGTGGAAATAGAATTTCATCAAAAATAGGCCTTTAGATAAATTTTGAAAAGATTTAATAAATAGATAATGGCCAAATTGTGCGCCAATAAGGTTTGTATTTAACTCTTTCTTGAGTAAGTTGTTGAGTAGCAAGAGAGGTAGTTTGATTATAGAATGGATTGGCTTACAAGATGGTTACTACTATTGTAACAAGCCAACATTAGAAATTGAGACACATGATGATTAATCATGCCAATTTAAACAAGAAATTTATAGTTACCCTATATCTCTCATCATTGTATATGCACTTCATAGAGAACCATAATTTCAGCCGAGATGCTACATAAGAGGATTTCTAGCTGGTTTATAAGACTATGAGTTTCCAAACGCTGGGAATGCATTGGGAACGCTAGGAACGCGATGCTGATGTAGTCGAGCAACTGCCACATCAGAAAATATTAATTATTTATTAATTTTAATTAATTATTTAAAAAAAATTAAATCTTTTTTTTGCTTTTTAATACATTCTAAAGTTCTTTGGATTTTTTTTTTTCAAAATTCAAAAATTCAGACCAACAGGGGGCTGGTCTGCAACAGTGGGAATAGTTTCAGGGAACACCCCTAAAATGGTCTTCTGGGGGCCCAAAAGTCCTCTTATGTTTTGTGAGCCTACGAGCGTGAGCCTGTGAGCTTGTGAGCCAAGAATTTTTGTTGAAGTTTTTAGTGGTTTTCAGAATGTGGACCTATTATTGTGCTTTAAGAATTTAGGATTTTTATAGCTAATAACCCCCTTGTGGGATTTGAAATTCATGACTTTCAAAACTCTTTATTTCAAAAAAAAATTCAATTTTTTTTCAATTTTTTTTCAATCCTTTTTCAATTTTTCAAAATTTTTTGGAGCTCTCAAAAAAAAAAATTCATTTTTTTCATTTTTTCATTTTTTTTGCCACTATGGCACTCGTTCACTTTTATTGCAACTTTTCACCCTTCAAACCCTTCTCTTGGTATTGAGAGATCAATTTGAGGGTGATAAAGTCGCAAACAATTTTTTTTTTTTTTTTTTGCAACTCCATCACTTTAGAAAACCCCTTGTTGGATTCTGGATTTTGGACCTAAAAAACAAATTCAAAATTTCAAATTTTTTTGGAAGGTATTGAGAGGCTCTTTGGAGATAGTAGGGTTTGAAATTTTAAAATATGTTAACCACACTTCCATGGTCATAGGTTCACGGTCATAGGTCCATGATCATGGGGCTGAAAATTTTACTATAAATAGACTTTTTATTAAATGACTTTCTTTTTTTTCTTTTGGCCTAAAAAACTCAAAGTTTTTTTTGGTTAATTCTCTAGGCTCACAAAACTTACGCTCACAGCTCTCAAGCTCATGCTTTTAGACTCACAAACTAGCATCTTTGTGATTTCAGTTTGTAATATAGTTGCTTGGAATCAATTTTAGCAAGCTACATTGAATTGTTGATATTCATTCCATTATAAGATACAACTATCTAATCAATCTTTTTAAAACTTTGTAACAAATTGTTTAATCCCTAAAGAGCCATTGTCCCCTTAAGGAAGTTCTTACAACCTCCATTTTTGGTGAAACTTTTTCAAACTTAGTCACAAGAGAGAAAAAATTGATTAGCTTCATGGGAATATAATTTTTATTTCAACTAGTATTCAAGAGCAAAATTTATACCAAAAAAAACTCAAAACTAAACTTGTTGGGCAACAAAAAAAATTTGCAAAAAGTTGAGATCAATATTTTTTAAAAGAAAATAATATACTTTTGTCTATAGATGAAGCTTTGATTCATTCTATTTGGACTGGTTAATGAAGGAACTTGGAACTTGTGTAAACCAATACTAGAGAAACTAATTTGTAAACAGACCTTAGGTACTTAATCTATTAATTTCTTGTTAACACCTAAAGGTCCAAAAGGCCATATCATGGCTTGTACAACTACATTTGTAAGAATTTCAAAATTTAACTTTCACAAATAATTTGTAAACAACAAAGAAACCCTGGCTAAGTTTGTTCGTACAATTTTTGGTGAATTTTTTGAGAATAGTCTAATAGGCATTCTAGGCCTTTACTTCACATCCTCGTTTCTTTTTTCTACAATTCAAAACAATTTGAAAACAAATAATTCATCAATACCATGATGATATGTACCAATAAGAAAACAATCAAAAATTTTAGGGCACTTTTGAGCTTCATGATTTCAATGTACATACAAAGTGTCACCTAACTGAACATCTTTCATCAATTTTGCCAATGGTGGTTGATTATTCCATAAATTGTTTAATTTTGTTGATCTTATTTTCAATCATAAGCCAGCTACATAATTCTTCTTTCATTCTAATGGTGCCAACCATAAAAATTATTCTACACAAATGACAAATAATGTTTGTTATAAGAGTTAGTTAAGAAAACAAGAACTATGCTCAAACCTCCCATATGGGTCATGTCACTAGAAGAAAACTACACTATTCATGCCAAAAAATATGTTAAACTTGCCAAACCTGTGTTTTACTTAACAAAAACTGCGTTGGATTGCGTTGCGTTCAACGTAACGTGTCGAGTGGATTGTGTTGAGTTCTCCCTTCATAACGCAAAATTCTTCGTTTCAATGTGTCCACACAAAATTGAACAAGGAAAATGAAGAATTCAACAAAGAAAACGTAGAATTTTGTGTTAGAATGAAAAATTCCGCATGACAAAGCAGGACTTCAACACAATCTACTCCAAGCGTTACGTTGAATGCAACACAATTCAATACAGTTTGTGTCAAATACAATATAATTTTTTTCTAGTGTGTAGGGATTACTATTACATACATATACGCATGAATGAACAAGAGTGGTGTTGTGTACTTAGTTCTAGTTTGTCTTGTTATTGTATTTTCTTGTTTCATTCCCTTGACACAATAAAACAATCCTAGTTATACAGTTATACAGTGGTATTAGATAAAGGTTTGGACAAAGGTTAGTATAACTAAGAAATACAATTAAAAAGAACTCTATTAAAGTCCAATTTTGGTGCTCCAAGGAGTTTTGTCTTATGTTTTTTTCAAACAATTGAGCTAATGGTCCTACATTGCACACACTTTACAATTAACTCTTATATTATCATAAAATCCTCAACCACTTATTTATACAATTAATCCTTTAAAGCATAGATCTTTCTTGAATTTTTTAATATAGTTTCCTTATATCTCTATCTACATATACTATTTATCTCCATTTCACCAAATTGCTAATAGAGTGAAGTGCTCTCGTAAAGATTGACCTCTACTTAAAGTCCTAATTAAGACCTTTTTTCCATCAAAAAACACTCAAAATTATCATTTGCATTGAAAAGAATAAAAAATTATAATATTTTTTTGGCATATTTAGTTTTAGGACCTTGCACTAATTGAAAGTAAGAATATGCACAAAAAATTTGAAAAAGTTTGATGGTGTATTGCTAGAAATTTGCATTTGAAGTGGACAAAATAAGATTATTTGCACCTAGCTAAATTAGAATTTTCAACTTTGAATTTTTAAGCTTCAAAATTATACACCATTGATTTTGAATTTCAAAATTTTTATATTGAAAAATTGAATTTAGAAACTAGAAAAGATTCAAAAAATAAGAAATTAATTTATACTCATTAAAAATTGATATGTAGAAGCCGATTTTAGATTGAAGGAAAAACTTAACCATCAACCCTTAAAATTTTCAACAAATTTCAAGCAACGACGCTAGTTTGTGAGCCTAAAAGCATGAGCTTGTGAGCTATGAGCGTAGGTTTTGTGAGCCCAAAGAATTAACCAAAAAAAACTGTAAATTTTTTAAGCCAAGAAAAAAAAAAGTGAAGTCATATAAAAAAAATCTATTTATAATAAAATTTCAGCCCCATGACCATGGACCTATGACCGTGGAAATGTGGTTAATGTATTTTAAAATTTCAAATCCTACTATTTCCAAAGGAACTCTCAATACCTTCCAAAAAAAATTTGAATTTTTGAATTTTTTTTGAGGTTTAAAATCCAGAATCCAACAAGGGGTTTTCTAGAGTGATGGAGTTATGCAAAAAAAAAAAAAGGTTTTTTTCTTAATTTTTTTTCCCCCGACTTTTTCACCCTGAAATTGATCTCTTGATACCGAGAGAAGATTTTTAAGGGTGAAAAGTTGCAAAAAAAATGAACTAGTAACATAGTTAGAATAAAAAAAGTTGAAAAAAAATGAAAAAAAAAGTTTTGAGAACTCCAAAGCCCTCTACCTCCCAACCCCTTTCAATATGAAGAGGGATTTTGGAAGGTGATGGAGTTGCAAAAATAATTTGAAAAATAAAAAAGGACTGAAAAAAAATTGAAAAAAATTAAAATTGAAAAAAAAAAGTTTTGAAAGTCACAAATTTCAAATCCCATGAGGGGGATACTAAATATAAAAATCCAAATTTCTTAAAGCACAGTAATAGGTCCATACCTTAAAAATCACTAAAAATTTCACCAAAAATTCTAGGCTCACAAGCTCACAAGCTCATAGGCTCACAAAATAGCATCCCCGATTTTCAAGGTGTTTTGGATCTTGGTTTCTATAACTTACAAAGAGTTGGAGCTCAAAAGGCAATGACTCAATGACTCATTTTTAAGCAAAATTAACCACAGGATCTTGTAGAAAGCTAAATCCTTATTATCTCTACAAATTTTGGTTTCAATTCAACTTATAGATTGCAAGATTATAATACAAAAGTAAAGGTTACTTCAAGAAAATCCATGTTTTGGCATAACTAAAATTGTACTTTGACAGGCTCTTTTAGACATATAACATTTTAGAAAATTGGCTTCTAGCGCTCATTGTCAAGGTAATTGAGTTCCATAGGTATAAAAACAAGTCTTGTATTTTTAAGACAAAAAATGAGTGAAAAAATGGTTTTGCAATAGTGACCATTTCATCATTAAATTTCAAAAAGTATGAGATGAATGGAAGTGATTTGCCACAAATTTGAAGCCAAAATTCAAGATCAAACATTGTAGAGTGAAAGAACACAAGAAAAGACACACAATAGGAATTTTTTAAATTTTAAAATGGCTCAACTTCATTGTAGGATATTATTTTAGTAGTTGTCACTAGATACAAATTGAGATGAGGTAAAAAAAACAAAACTCCTCTACATGATTGTCCATAGTTCTTTATCTCATGATTCTTTGACTCTTCACATTTAGAGCAGCCATGCTTTGGAATTTTTTTATAAATTTTAGTAGTAAATCTTCTTATAAATTTGAATACACTACTTCATAACTAATTTGATTCTCTTATGAATGAGCCCCCAAATAAGTGATTTTTCAAGTTACCAAGTCTGTAAATGGTTCTAAAAATAGATTGAACATATTATGGTCCTTGGAAATTTTAAGGGTTAATAATTCTAGGGTAGTAGGGTGGAACTAAAAGACACTAATTTCAATGGTGAAAATGTTCTAGCAAGTAAATGTAACCTTGTTCAAAAAAAATTTGTGAAAAATTGTGAAACTTGCATTCAGAAATGATTCCTACAACTTGTTCTTTTAAAAACATGATCTAATTGCCCCAAAAATAAAGTTGTCCATGATTTCTACATAACAAATTCAAATGGAATGAATCAAAGCTTCCTATATAGATAAAAATTCAAAACTTAGAGAAATTATTTTTATTAAAACTAGTTCAATTTTTTTTTAAATTGCATCTATTGAACTAAAATTTGGACTTATTGTGCCATATACTTTTCTCCTAGGCATCAATTGAAATAAAAACTATATTCTTTAAAAGCTAATGTGCTTTTCTATCTTCATGAAAATTTCTTGTCAAATATGAGACCATTTGAACCTACTTAAAATCTATTTTGTCCCTTAACCTTAGGGACTATGGACCTAAAGGATTAAAGCATCATTTTAAGTAAATAAGAAAGTATTTCAATTCATTAATTTTGCCTACATGATATTATTCATCATTTAGAATATGGACTTTGTAATTTAGGATCAAAGTAGTATCTTTATTCAAAAAGCAAACCACTACCACATGGACAAACATAGCTTCTTCTAGTTGCTTGGTTTGAAGGTATGTAGATGATTGGATTGTTAGAAATTACTAGCCAAACATTTGCCTAAAGCATTTTGTTCATCATTTAGGATATAGACTTTCTAATTTAAGGTTTGGGTAGGATCTTCATTTAAAAAGCGAGCCACCTCTACACAATGAGAGAAAGAGCCTCTTATAATTCTTTTTTTTGTTCTAAAGGTATGGGGATGAGTGGATTAGGAATGGCCGACCTAACATTTGCCTCAAACATTTTACCAGTGTTCATCATTTAGAATATAGACTTTGTAATTTAGGGTTTGGGTAGCCACTATTGCACGGATGGATAGAGAGAGCCCCTCCTAGCCCTAGCAGCTTGTTTTGAACTTGGTTTGTGGACGAGTGGATTAGGCATGGCCGGCCTTTCGTTACCCTTTGTGTCGATCCACACCTTGAAATTTTCGTGAAACAGGAGTTCATGACTCGGTCAGGACTCCGGAGTGGCCAGATCATTTGACTTTGAGAATGGATGGGGACCATTGCTCCCTGAGATGCAGGACAAGTCTCCAAGTAGCACCTACGGAAAGCATCCCAGACAGCATCACGCAACCTGCAAATTTTCATTCGAGGTCAACGAATTCCAATACAGATCAAGCGGCAAGCTGCAACTGATTATTAACGGCCTAACTTAACTTAATCGCTCAACAACCGAACAGATAATCTTCGGTTGGGTTTGAACAACCAAACAGTCACAATATTGATTAAGATTAGCAGAGAAATTTGACCTCAGGCAAGTTGTGTCTTACGCTGTGATTGGCAAAGAGGAGGCAAGATTGAGAGTGATAGAGTTTTGACTGCGGGCATTAAATGTATGCACAGGAACATACACACATTACTGTGGTTGCAAGTTGTTTCTTGTGCGAGCATTTTGAGATTTGAAGGCAATCCGGCTCAAGCTTGAGCAAGTATTGAGAATAAATGGCAAAGTAGGTCAAGTTACAAAGAACAACATTAGAAAAATAACTCACTTTACTTGATGGTGACGCAACTCATTAAGTCCTCACTTGCATTTGTTCTTCAAAACCTGGCATGTTTTGCCACTACCCGCCCAGTCCTTTGTTGGCTCCTTATTGTATTTTACATACAGTCAATATGGAGTTATGGACTGACACCCAGGTTTGCCTCTTGAAAAGTACATTGAATATTCATCTCAAGTGGCGATTATAGGTGCACAGGCAAAGTCACAAACCTTGGAGTGGCTACAGTAGAGAGAGCGCTACAGTAGCGAATGAAATGGTTACTAAAGGAAAGGAAAATTGGCACAAAGGAGACCTTTTCCCCAAGGTTAATGATATTAAACGTTTCACTGTCTACCCCAATTATTAAATTCAGCATGTCAATACTGACGATCCCCTTCAGATTGGAAAAATCCTCTTCCCCCCAAAGTCTGAAACCCACAATTCAATCAACTATTTGTTGCAAATCCAGTTTTCTTCCCACATTCCTTAGAGCCGGCATTAGCCCTGCTACCGCAATTTGATAGAAAGCAAAACTGTTACTGTAGGTCCGGTCCCACGGACAAATGGATGGTGTTCGAGCGTAGAGTCCCGTGCAAAGTTGCCATCCTTGAATGTACAGTACCTGTAGCTCTCATCTTCAATCTGTTTGCAGGGTCAGCTTTTGAAACAAAAACTCGTACTGACAATATCAGACAGGACAATGGCTGCTTCAATAATGGAAGGGAGTGAGTTAATATCATTCTTACAGCCGCACTGACAACTCCCAGGGATTCTTGAGTCTTGACTGGTTCCACTTCATCTCTTCCATAATGACCTTCGAAGTTTGAAGGGACAGACACAGAAGTAGTACAGAACTACAGATCCCGTGAAATGTGCCTCATCTTCCACATCGAATTTAATGCTATTTAGTAAGATTACTTTAGTTACATTCACCGAGCCACCCTCCTTCATTTTCTTGGTTCTTTCAGGAGTCCCACTCTCTAGCTGCCACATGTCCCCACCAACGTGAGAATTTTCATCATAATCGTGAGAGACAGCATCAAATTCAGGTGCTGAGGTGACCCAGTCTCGTCGAAATAATTGCAGGTTGGATGGCTGCCCTCGTCTTCAAGCTCCCTTAGGCTCAGTAGGCTGAAACATTCACCGGCAGGGGTCACACTTACGTAGACTGATTCTTCCTCAATTCCACCCAAATTCTGAGAGAATGGAAGCTACACTAGTGTTTTTTGACGGGAATGTGAGGTTTTCTTGATCTAGTGTACACAACGTAGGAGAATTGGAACTGAACTCTTGTGCACTGTTCTGCCATCCGTGGGTTGTCGTTAGAAGTTCCGAATTGAGGAAGGCTCAAGTTGAAATGACATGCGCTCTGTTCTTGCCCTAAGCTTAGATAAACAGTCACGTCCATTTCGTTTTCGGGGGAATTCAATTGAGAGCTTGGCGGAATAGGCGGGGTCATCGGGAGCTTGAGAGCGACTCCAATTGCTGGTGATCGAGGAGAGAATTGCAGCAACATTCCTAATGGCTGAGGTCCTTACTCCGTTCTTTGCCTAATTCCTTTTGCCCTGTTTTCTCCCTAGGTCTTGTTTTGTTTGCAAAGATCGACAGACACCAGTTCTTTTCTGTTTTATCCTCAAATCCAGCTCTAGCCTTACGTCTCTCTGATTGCAGCCCTACTGGCATGGAATCTATTGAGGTAAGGTACTTTAATACATTCCTTTGAGCTTCGAAATCGAGTCTAATTCGTGAGCGCCAAGGTTGTTGGGTAAGGTAGTCGAGGCTAACAAGATGTGCTCTGTGATCCTATATTCAGTCAATGGTTTCTGTTTCTTTGGATTTCCCTACTAGGGTGTTCACAGTATTCGTCTCTGTTCTTTAGTGGTGCACTGAAATCTACAAGCGTAGATACATCTGGCGCAATTCTGTGAATGAAGATGCATGCAATAGACACATATTTTTCGCACCAAGTATTCTATTAGCTAGATCGATCAAGCACTCGATTGCATTCACAGAATAAAATGTCTGTCTGTATGATTTTGCTTCTCGACAACAGTGTTGTGTCCCAAACTTTTGTAAGAGCTATCTTGTACCCCTCTTAATGCTGTTATTCTCTATTAATGGCCAGTTACGATCATGAACAATCGTGCAAACTGAAACTGATTGGTGAGGTGTAAATTCGTGCAGGTGATGGAATTCAAAGTGACGATGCACTGTGAAGGTTGTGCTGGGGGGGTGAGAAAAAGTCTCAAGAGAATTCCAGGTGATGCTTCCCTTCGAAGCTGAACTAAGTATTAATAATATGAAGGCATCTCCGTGGGTGAGAGTTTATCAGTGTAGTTAGACTTTTCAGTGTGTTTTGGACGTTAATTGTGGGCAGAGTTGTGTCTAATGAGTTGAGAGTAATGTTGGTATATGGAGAGAACCCCATTTACTTCTCTGAAATTGTTGAAATGTTGGGGACTACATGTTAAAGGTAGAAACATAAGAGCACCTCCACTCCGACCCTTCAGAACTGTAAGCACCCTGCAAATAGTGCAAAGTAACATGTGATTGGGGAGGTCTCTTTTTTGAACTACATCATGCTTATCTCATCGCATCTGCTTATCTAGCGTCTGCTTAATGAGTCTTCCTATGATAAAAATTCTTGAGATAGTCTAATTTTACTGGAATCCGTATTACCTATTCATCTTACAAAAGATGAGATGCCTAGTCCTTGTCAAGATTATGACCGTAGAAACTGTATGGCATGAGTGCAGGAGTCCAATCGTACACTGTGGATTATGCACAACAGAAGGCAACCGTGGTGGGGACTGCAGATCCCGAGGAGATTATGAACCAAATTCGCAAATCCGGAAAGACAGTGACCTTGATTAGCAGATCCCCTGCACCAGAAGTGGTGCCCGCCGAGCCGGTGGCCGCACCTGAAGAGAAGAAGAAAGAGATCAGGCCTTTCCTCTCGTTCCGCCCGAGGATGCCGAAGATGCCAACCTTCCAAAAGAGAATGTCCTATCTGCAGATGCGAGACCTGCACAGGAGAATGCCAACTCTTTGCGATAGAATGCCCAAGAACTTTGTGACCAATGCTTGCCGTGAATTCATGTCTAAAGGGGTGTTCTATGCTGCATCCCACGACATATCTGACTCCGAATTAGAGTCTTTGAAGGGAGCCGCCTAGGTTCTGTATCCACTGCACAACCGACTGTCACTGCACAGTGAATATGAGTGAGAAATGATGTCGATTGACCATCACTGTAGGTTTGTAACCAATCTCAGTCAGAGTGGTTTAATCCCTAAACGTCCCCAGAGCACGGTGTGTGAATACACCGTATATAAGCCCATAAATTTGACAATTTGTAAGCAGTATCGAGGTGTATATATATGCGATAATGTACTCAAAATCAATATGATAGTGTCAGTACAGAACCAGGAGAATATAAGTGAAAATAGGTAACTCCAAAGACGACCCATCAGGTCGATTAGGGGTTAAATTTGCAACTGGAGAGTATACAATCATGTAACATGCATACCTAGAATGCTGGTAGTAAGCTTCACATGCCATGTGAACTTCCAAACTATGAACCTGAAGTTCCAAGTAATACCATGAATCCATGATCAGGATTAGCCGAAGGCCACAATAGTTGCAATTGTGTTCACCAGAGTGACGAGAAATAGAAGGATTTAGATTGGACTAGTGTGTAACATAATTGTAATATCCAAGTTCGTGGTGTACAATGGGGAAGATTGAACCCTTGCCGGTAAATGCTATGTAAACTAAATCTTCAAGCTAAAACATGCGTGACTTCTGGCGATCTAGGATTCAGAATAGTATTCATATGCTTGTAGGATGCCTTCAGCACATGTCATTCTGCAGCGTGAGCATGACCCAAGCAGCAGCAGTACATGATATCGCACAAATAATTCCATGCCCATTCTGCTAGTTAGCGGTCATAACGAAATGAGTGAAAGGATTCTGTTTCATATCCGTGTTAGAGGCGGGTGGTCATTAGCTGTAGCTTGCGCGATTTGAAATAGGGATGTCTACCAGGAGCACAGGATTCAGCTTCAATGTGTGAAGGCTTCTGTTTTCTATCTGCGCCATCCTCGTCATCAGCATCTTCCCTGTATCAACACATTCGAACGATTAAATCGACTAAGTTTCAAGACAACTCGTTGACAAATTGACGACGTGTCGTATTGAAATACGGTTATCATTCGTCCACTTGAAATGTGGTGCCCCTCCCCAATTAAGTTCTCTTTTGAATGCAAAATGAAACTAATGAAAATGCTCGCTTGCGCTAATAACATGAAACAAAACTTCATAAAGAAATAACCTCATCATTTTCCAAGTTGCATCTCATAACTTTGCAGCCATGGGGTGACAATATCATTGCAACAAAGAATTTTACCAGTAAACATCAACACCACCCTTTGCCAGGAATGGTTTGCAAGTCGACCAACTGAAGCGTACAAGAGACGGGAATCCAAACACTGGGTTGAAATGCTCTTCGAGCCAAGCCTTCGTCTCCGGATCTGAATACAAAAACGAGTGTCAATCATACATTTCATACTATCCAACTGATATGAACATCATACTTCATACTCAATTAAGTCTAAAGGTCAAGTTAAAATTCTGCGACATGAAGTTGAATTGATCAAATGGATCACTTCGAGGGCCTCACCTCCAGGATAGCCTGAGCCAAAACCTCTAGCAATTTCTAAACTTGTCTCATCCATAATCCAGTCTCGCAGTGCTCTATCCCTTGTTACCTGTTCTGATGAAGACCAAAACATGACGATCCAAACTTATAACATTCATCTTGTTTCAACTATCAGTCATTTCATCATAAACGAGTGCCAAATAAATTGGTACATCACTCAGAATTCAAATTATACTCGAACGGTGAGCTCCAGTGAGGGACCCTTACCTTCGCGACAATACTAGCGGCACTGACTATGGGAAAGAGACTATCAGCTTTCTTTGACACAGTGAATTTGATGCCAGGGAAACGCTCTGTTAGCATGGTCTGATACTTTTCAGGATCGCCAACTGTATCGACATACACCTGCAAAACCATGACAACCATGCTATTCCATATTACAACTTTGATTACATCTCATTACTCAAACATACGTTTGAGATGCTCTTCGCCAGCTAAAAGTTTTCCTACAGCATGCTTCACAATGCAACTGATATCAATGAAACCTAGATTCAGCTGGCTGACAAACCTCTGATAAGAGAACTCCCAGATCCAAAGTATTCCGAATCAAACCCATAGCCGACTCGAAGGAGATTGTATTGAGGCTAATTTTCTCTCTGCGTAAAGGAACCAAAATTTCAGTAAAATAAACATTGCAAATGTGCTCGAGCCAAGAGTGAAGACACACTTCTTTGAATACCGCCCATAGTTTTCATAATTCCAATCCAAATGCTAAAGCCAAACTGAAAAAATAACTCCAATTCAAAGCATTAAAAATGGAATGTATCCTCAACAAATCAGTCTTCTAGTATGACCTGGGACTTGATTTGTATGTATTCAACCATATCAACACACCATAGAGTGATGCTTCTGCAGATTAGTTACTATAAAGGTACTCATAGCAATTAATTCCCAAGGACTTCTAAGCCCTTGACAAAATGACGATCTTCATAGATCAAGGTACGGCATCTCACCTTCGCAACATTCTCGCAGAGAGGTCATTGGGATCAATCACATCTACAGCCCACCCCATTGAGCTATCGGCCAGAATGGTATCATACAACTCGTCGCGTTTCGTTTCAGTCAACACCTTGGAATCTGCACGTATAATCCGAAAACTATGAAATTCACTACTGATATTCTAAGCATTTAACAGAACAGAATGTTTTCCTCTCCACTCAGTGAAAAGCGATGCCGGAAGTCAATATTACACAACTAGTTTTTCAATTGTCGAGTTTCAATGTGTCACAAGGCAGACAGACAAGAATTGAAAATGGGAGTTAAGTTCCAAAATCTCTTATTGAGATGATCCCGAGGTTAATCAAAGACAAAATAAAACCTCATATAAGATCAAGGAACGAGGGGAAGATCGAGGTACCTGCAAACTGCAGAGTGGAGATTCGATCTTTCTGGTCCAGAGGGCAGTAAGCGCATCCATATACCATAGGTCCTGCACATCCGTCACATTTTCTCAATCTCTTATTTAGGGCTGACTTAAAGGATTTTAAAACCCTAAACCCTAAACTCTAAAAAATCCAAATCCAGTAACTACCGTAAGAGTTGGCATGTCTTACAAACCTAAAACAGGACCCCGCCCGGCTTCATCGATTCCTAAGAAACAAGGTTTTGCCTTCCACGAAGGCAACCCCGAGCCAGTCACCATCTCGATCTGAGCTGTCCCGGCGAATTGTATTCAAATCAAGCTGCAAGAACTGCGACTCACTTCTTTACTGGAACAAGAGCTTGACAGAAAGGAAACGCTCCACAAGTTGGTGTAGGAAAAATGCAAGAGAAGCACCGCAGTCTCACAAAGGAACAGCACCTGACGAGCAAAACACGTAATAAAAGGTCCCGAAAATGAGGGACAATGCTCAAAGAGCAAATACATTCAATCCGAGGATTCAGAATCACAGTTCAATGATGCCAATTTCAAATAACATATGCACAACTCCCAATGAAAGAAAAATCAAGAATGTCAAACCTACATGCAATGTCAAGCAGTCGGCGATACCATTCAGTTTCACTACAAATCAAAAGGGAGCGAAACAATCAAACTAAAAAGCATACCGGTACTAGGATTCACACAATTCTAGCTCACATATGAGTGAGAAAATGGAATAAGCGCCTTACCCGACACATGAAACCATAATCAGTAAGCTTATGTTCCGCAAGTCTTCATGTCCCATATTCACTCGACGCATGTGATTAATTTTGACGTACTGCAGGCAGCTGGACAACTTCAAGCTAGGCATTGCAAATCTTAAAGCGCTAAAAGTTTCTTTTTATAAAAAGTATTTAAAATAAGTTCTTTTCCTCACAATGGAACATGCACATTGGGTAATTCGTAAAAGTGCATATTTAGATATACATAACATTATTAGCCAACATTGAAGGCTCTTTTGTTCCTCTAGAAATAAGAGCCCAACATTACAACTTCCAAACCAACCAATGATTCTTTGCAACTTGTCAAGTCAATTAATGACATACATATTACAACTTTCCAAACAATCAATGACTTTCTCTAAATTTAACTAAATTCACTCATAAAGATTTAAAGATAGATATAGCTAAAACTAGCTTAAATAGGTGGTCACTTGATTTTTTGTCTAAGTTGTCAAGATTGGTAGATATAGATGAGTGATGTATTTAAGCAGTAAACTGTAAATTTTGAAGTTTAAAACCCATTTAGATAATTACTTAATAATTTGAGTGAACATTATAGAATTCAAAATCATCTAATACAATGGAGGAAGCTATATATTTGCATAAAACTCACCACTACCACCACATACACATATGTGACATTTATTTTCAATGCATAGTTGAAAAAATTCATTATTTTGAAATTAGTTTGAGTTCCAACTCCTCAATACAACTTCCTTTGCATTTCAAAAAATACATTTATATGAATCATATCATTTACCGAATAAGGACTTTCAAGTTAAAAACTTCTACAACATTGAAAACATTCTTTAGACAAGACATACACTTATTCATCATTTACGAACTCAAACCTTGTTTAAGACTTCATAGGCATGTTTGATCTCCTTGTCTAGCAAGAAGATAATTCAATGTATTTACAATGCATGCAATTTTGCTTTACTATCTTTTCAACAAAATTCAAATTGAAATCATTCAAATGCTCTTTGAAAGAAGGGCAATATAAAAATATATTTGTAAATGATTTTTCAATTAATTTTGGTAGAAAACATCCACTCAATTTCAAATTTGGCTAAAATCATAACATTGTTTAACCAATGAGGCAAAGGACCTTTTTGCATCCTCAAAAGAAGACATGTATTTTATCAAAAAAATTATGTTTCTACTAAGGGTTACTAGTTCATACATTGTGTTAAAATTTGAAGGACATCCATCTAAACTTTGGTCTAAACATGTCTCGATATACACCTACTTGAGACCTACTTTCAGGGGATAAACCCCTTATGCAGTAGAAAGTGATGTGAAACTAAAAAATAAGGCCAATTTAATTCATAGGAGGAAAAATATATATTTTTAGTAGATGTACAATAGCATTGGTAATATGTCTTGGTTGGGATTATATATAAAATAGGGTGGGAAGAAATTTCTCATTTTTTTAGCAGTAGAAAAAAAATAGGATGCCAAATTTTTAATTCTCCTATAAGTATTTAGTAGGTTCAATTTGACATTTAATAGCTTTGATAACCAAGTTGTAAGTTAATTTAATATGTTGTCTTAATTTGAATTATGTACCTCTAGGGTAGTTGGAAATGAGTTGGCACAATGGCATGGTACGAATGAGTTGGCATGATGGCTTGGCAATTTTGAAGAGCTATTAGGATTTAGGATGTTCCGCTAGAGAAGGTTAGGATTTAGGATGTTCCACTAGATTCTCTAGCGTGCATTTTAGATTTCTAATTGTTGGCTTTTGCATTTCTAGACACACAACTATTTCTTGTGGGCCATGCCGGAGTTATGTGGGGTTTTGTAATTTTTCTATAATTTATGCCTAGTGTTCAAGGTTCAAATCAAATTTCTTAATGGTTTGCTAATTCATCATGGCAATCGTACTAATTGAAGATTTTTTGATTGCGCCTAGCTACCACCAATGTCTATGTGAGCTTTATAGTTTGGAGTGCGCAAAATTTGCTACTTTTGGTAAGTCACATATCTACAATGTTTGTCTTGGATTTGCTTTCAGTTTAGGATTTAGGTTGTGCTCTTGTGCATATTGTGGGTTTAAGGCATCTTTTAGGGTTTTGGTTTGATTTCATATATGCAATGCTTAGGATGTGAGAAGGTTGGACAGGAGTCAGAGTTTTTGGAATTGTTCTCCAATTCGTGCTCAAGATTTAGGGTTTAGGTCAAATCTATTTCTAGTTGTGTTGGTTCATTGTGCTAATTGAAGATTTTTTTGATTGCTTTCACTATTTATTTAGAATTGAGCTTCTAGCTTTATAGTGCACTTCAATTCTATATTGAAATCGTAGAATTTGACAATCTTGCAACGATTTAGTACTGCAACTTCTAGTAAATTATATGCTCTCTAATGCATATCTTCATTTATTTTCAGTTGTTATACATGTTGCATGCTTTATGCATCATTTAGGCTTTAGGGTGTGCTTAGGATGTGAGAAGGAAGGCCTAGAGCCTTAGGTTTTAGAATCTTTCTCTAATTTTTGTCTAAAGTTTAAGATTTAGGTGAAATTTCGAGACATATTGCTAACTCTGTTGATTTATCATATTGTCTTTCACTAGCTTTTTGAATTTTTGGTATTTAAAAAAAAATTAGGACTTGCAGCACCTTTTCCCTAATGACCAATGGCGAATTTCTTCTTTTGTTGAACTCTTAGTTGATGATCTTTGTAGACTAAGTGTAGCTTTGGAGGAGGATGGCTAAGAGTGCCTACAGTGGTAGCATCCTAGTGGCATCTACCCAAGCCTTCATTGTTGGATTGCTCCTCAATAGCCTAATCATGCTTCCTAAAGTGCAATGGTAGTTTTTTGGGTCTCTTCTTCAGTAGCTGCAAGTTTGTTGAAATTTGTCACTATTGCAATTTGAATTGTGGTACACATACACATTATGAGGCTATCAGTTATCCTAAATTAATCCGCATGTTAGATTAGCACGTTACAAGGGTTGAATGGTATTAGAACAATCTTGAACTTGAACATGTAGGTTATTATTTTTGAAATGCATTTGAATTTGATGGTTTTTAGTTTTGAAATGCACTTGACTAGAAGAAGTTGTATTTGTAAACACTTTCATATAAAAATTTATATTTGTTTTTGTATATATGTATGTCACTACATTCATCTTCTTTGAAATTCTCACTATCTTGGATTGTATGCTATAGGGCAATTTATACATTTGTATTTTTTTGTTTCAAAATAGTGAGATGTATATTCAGTGCTAGTTTTTGAAATGGTTCATTGCTATAGCTTGTTCTCAAAGAGAATTAGGTATTTCCAAAGTGGTGACTTTTGCTTTCGCAATGTATTACAAGTCTTTTCAATACTACTTACTTTTTGAATATAGAAAAAAAATTAGGGTGCCCAAAAATAGGCCCTTCAAGATTTTACAAAAAGAAATAGGGTATAGAAAAATATGCACTAGTAGATTTTTACCTTATAATATAGAGGAGAAAAAAAATTGGAAGGAGATAAATACCCTCTCCATTAAATACCTTCACTAGAAGAAAAGCCTCAAAATCTGCGTTTGTTTCAACATAATGCATCAAGTGAGTTGTATTGAAACAAACGCAGAAAACACAGTGGAAAAGTGGAAAAACGCAGAAAAAAGCATTTTTGTGCCGTTTTCTACTTTTTCACTGCATTTTCTGCTTTTGTTTCAACACACCTCACTTGACGCATTATGTTGAAACAAATGCAGATTTTGAGGCTTTTCTTCTAGTGCTTATTATCGCACGTGGTTTTGAATTGCAAAGGAGAGTTTATCCCCCGAGGACCACATATATACATTCAATGGGCATTTTGGCTCCTAGGGATTATATTAATTCAAAAAGCTTCTCCCAAACATCTAAAGAGCCATAATGCCTTCTCAACATGAAGACTACCGAAATGGACTAGTTACACAATGTTATGTTATTGGCAAGTATAGTATCAGTAGACAAGTTTCAAGTTGTTAAGTCAAAAGCCTTTCTTTTAGACTATGCTTCTTACGATGATCACCTATTTCTGATTGGTTAAGCAATTAAGCCTATTTGCAGGGTGGTGATAGTTCTAAATTTGTTTTCCTATATAGAAAAATAGATTATAAATAGATTGAATTTTTTTAAAATTCCTTTAAAAACAAAATTATCATAAATTTTTTTCATGAAGATTCTATTTATTCCCATTCTCAATATGTAGATAAACCTATTTCCAATCATAAGATGGTTGCAAAATTGATTCAAGGCTTTCAATGTAGACATTGTGATTATTGTATGCTTTCAATGTCCATCTCTTGAACATTATTGTTGTTTTTGTGGGTTTAGTAAAAAGTGAGTTGTCAACTATACTTGAACTAATCGGAAATCAAACGGTCTAATTTGCAAGAATGGAAAAGTGATCAAAATGGGTGATCTCCTTTGAAGGCACTTACCCACATTCCATATCTTTTCGTGACTTTGAGAAGAAGGAAAACAAAAAGTAGTTGTTTAAGAAAACAAAACATCGTGTATGCCGCAACACTGAATTGGACCACGTGGACGGGTAGAGAGAACTGACCCCTCACTCAGCCACTCGGGTAAAATGCTGTAATTTATTTTCACACAGTTTATTTTTTCAAATTTCGAATTCATATTTCCGATTAGAGACCGCAAATTAGCTAGGGGGTGAAGAAAGTAGGGGTGATCACGGCCCAAACTAAGGTAGAACCACCTATTCCCAATCAAGTACCCTTACCTAACCTATAGGATGTGGCTATTTCCAACTAAGGCTAGAAGAGATTTACAATCAAAGCTTGGAATGTACTTTTCTCCCATTTTCAAGGTTGGGACTAATAAGGTTATGACACATGTCCCAAAGTATCATAAAGTGTGTGGGAAGTACCGAATGGAAAAATAGTATTGGTTATGATCTAAATTAGAAGATTTTAGACATTGGCTATGGGTTCAAAGCATTTTTTGGCTTCTAAAAATCATAGTAATTTCAGTTTTGGAAATAAAATTATGAAAAATTTGCAGTCCCCATCATTCTTATCTTGCTACATGGGAAAAATTTGCATAGCCTCATATTCATCATGATTTGTTCCATAATTATTTAAGTGATCCGGTATAGGTGGTTCTACCTTAGGGATTTTTTTATTTTGATTGCACCCCTTGTAAAACATGGTAAGGGCGAGCAAGGGGGCCAATCCACCCAGATCACCTGGGCTGACATGGAGGTGAGCAAGGAGCTACTCAGCAACTTGGTTCAACTCAGGTGGTCCCAAGCCAACTGAATAAGGAATTCAGAGGTTGCCTGTAAAACGGTGGATGGGTGGGCCCAAAGCGATCAGTCCTAGCGGTGAAGCGTTATCTGGAGATGGATAAATGATAAATGAATCAACTTAACTTACAAATTCTAGAAACATGTCCAATCTTGGGAGGAAGCGTAAGTGATACTAGTGGGCCCTGTGCTGATGCCACAGTCCGAACTAATGTAAAAATAATTTTCTAATTTTCTAATTCATTAAAACTTTGAAATTCAATAACTTTTTCACTGTATGTTAGAATGCCACGAAACCAAGCTCGTGCACCTCTCATCGTCAACAGCTTTCTGATGGTACCAAGCACGCGACCGGGGGATGCAAGGGTCAGGAGATCTCAACATGACAAAACAAACAAACAAAACAAAACAATCAAAACAAATTATATCTGTCTTAAGGTATAGACTAGTGGGCCCTGTGCCGTTGCCACAATCAAATCCAAAGTAAAAGATATTTTGTAATATTTTGTAATTTTTTTAATCCATTAAAACTTTGAAATTCAATAACTTTTTCACTATGAGTCCAAATGCCATGAAATCAAGCCTGTGCATCCCTCCTTGCCGAGAGCTTTCCGATGGTACCAAGCACGCTGCCGGGGGACACGTGATCCAGGAGATCTCAATGTGACAGAAAAACAAAACAAAGCAAACTACCTATCTTTAGGTATAGAATTAGAGAGGGTGGTATTAATAAGTGATATTAGAGAGGGTGATATTAAAGAGGTGTCCATGAAAGGAAGAAGACCATATTACTTCCGCTGAGAGCGCTGCGGAAGCAATTGCAGGGTAATACTCAGCTTCATTTGTTTATTGCTCGACCACGTTGAGTGACTCGTGCCCTTCCGATCGGCGTTTCTATAAATTCAGTCGTCTCGCATCCCCGGCTTTCTGTCACGCCTTCCTCGCACGCACTCTTGGCCTCTGCGTCACGCTTCCGTTTGTTTTGCCGCACGGCGCAGAGAATTAGTTTCTTCGCAGCCAATTCCTTCGCAGACATGGACAAGATGAAGATGCGACAGCAGGTGCTGCTCGACCACTTGAAGCCCGAGACAGGGCGCCGCGCGGCTGCCAACATCGTGGTAAGCTTGCTTGTCCATCCGTCTCTCCCGTTCTTTCATTTCTTCTGCGTTTCAAAGACATCGATCACGCCTTCCCCAAGCTTGCCCGATCGGGTGGCGTGTGCGCGATTGTTTTCAATTGGACTGATGTTGTCAATTTCTTGTTCCTATGCGCAATTCGTATGTAAAGGAGAGTCAGTTTCTTTTGGGGTTTGGTTGGAGTTTTTGGGTGCTGCGGTGAATTTTGCGGTTATCTTGTTAGGTTAGCGGACGGGGTTCTAGGATCAAGTCAAGAGATGAGTCGTTCCGTTGATTAGAATTGATTCGTTTTGAGGTGATAAGGAGTAGGTTGGTTTTGAGGAAATTGGAGTAAGAGCTCAAATTGACTTTAGAGTTGGAGTGTTGTTTGGATGTGGAGGATTGGGTTCCATTACAAGGAAAGTCGCAGAAGGGAGAGGAAGCTCCCGCTGCGTCTTCCGTGTGGTGGGTTGGGGATTTTTGGTTTGTTTGACTTACTCGATGCTTGGTGATTAATTTTCTGTGTGGAGATCGATTACAACTAATGAGGGTTGATCGTTTGATTATTTTGTTATTGTTGCGTGTTATTGTTAATCTCGCAGTCGTCTATCTGTTCCGCTAATGACAGTGCACCGTATGCGCGGACCACCGACTTCCTCGATGATATCGTCATTGTGGCGTAAGTTCTTTCTGTGTTAACGAGAGGTTTGCTTTTTTTTTCTTTGCACTTTGGTATAGCTTTAAGGAAGGGAATTCGTTCCCGTGGATTGCAGTGGTTTCTGTCGTTAGAATGATATTTATTTTAATGGGGGTCTGTGTCTTTTAAAGAGAGATTATTTTGTCACCTCATCAATATAGAGAAGGTGTTGAACAGTTTCTCATGGGAGACCTTCTGGCCACGGATTGGAATCCTCTCAATTTCATTTCTTTTTTGTCCAATTCACGTTATGTTCTTCATTGATTCTGGTGACACAAGATTTGGACCCATCTAAATTATATTTTCTACAATCGGGTCAATCGAGTGGGCCGTTTCATATTATAAATCCTCGGTCCTTCAGTGGTGAAGCAGATAATGCGTCATTGAGCAATGTTGGTATTGAGTGCAGTCTGCTGTTTGAACTGAAGTGTTAACTTTGAATCCTGTTTGTGGTGCAGTGCGTTTCGGACGCCAATTTGCAGAGCGAAACGGGGGGGTTTCAAGGACACCTACCCGGATGACCTCTTGGCACCGGTCCTTAAGGTGAGAAGTCTTGTGATGTGCTGTGTGAGTGATCCTAGAGGGCCCGTAAAGGACTAAAATTTGGTTTCATGTTCTTTTTTGCGCTTTTGATTAGGTCATACACGGTCTTTCTTTCGTCCAATTTATGTTTTTACTGACCATACAAAATGACTCCCATCTGAATTCTATTTCTCTAATCTCGATCAATTGAATTGGTCATTCATCTTTGGTCCTTTAGAGGTTAAACTATTTGCTGTACCCATGCCACCTGAAAAGTTTTGCCTTTTGGTAAATCTTGAACTGCTCACCACTTAATCTCTAACCTGTATCTTCTATATCATCCCTGAAAAACATCATCCACATCTGTATGATGTTAAATAATCAAGGACATAAGCTCAAAGGGCTTGTTTGTTAGCGCTCGTGTACACGGCAAGTACGGATTTTCTGAAGTGGTTCTCTGCGCTAATGTGGATCTTGACTACAGGCTGTTGTTGAGAGCACGGGTGTGAATCCTGCAGAAGTGGGAGACATTGTGATTGGTAGTGTTCTTGCTCCTGGTGCTCAGCGTGCAAATGAGTGCCGCATGGCTGCATTTTTCGCCGGATTTCCAGGTGAGCTCCTCACTTCAGTTTCATACGAGCTCGAGCTCTATGGTTTTCGCGAATTGCTCGAGTGATTTTGACCTTCCTATTCGTTACCTTTATATTGAAAGAAATCATCTTTAATCTTTTTCTGTATGTGATTCAAATGATTTAGCCTCTGATGTGTTCTTTTGTGTGGTGTTTAACAGAGACTGTGCCAGTTAGGACTGTGAATAGACAATGCTCATCTGGACTGCAAGCTGTTGCGGATGTAGTGGCAGCAATCAAAGCAGGTTTTTATGACATTGGTAAGTTTTGCGGTGGTAGTGGTTTTGGGTTGCGAGTTCTCTCATGGTACTGGAAGCTGTTAAACAGGTTTACCGTTTGCAGGCAGCGCCATCTTTCTTGCGTGGCTGGTGCCCTCTCAAGGCGTTGCAGCGTAGGATGGCGCTCTTTCTCTGTTGAATTTCATTTCTTTAATTTGTAATCGGTTTGACAGGTATCGGAGGTGGATTAGAGTCAATGTCTATCAATCCCATGGCTTGGGAAGGCTCCGTTAATCCGAAGGTATTGCTTCTAGCCACTTCAGTATCTATTCTGTGTAGTGGCGTTTGTCTGCTGGTAAAATTGTTTCTTTGGATCTTCTGTTTATTTCTCAAGACTCTTATCTGTTCTATTTTTTTTCGTGTTATTAATTTATGTTTAACTACCGGAATCTGGGTGGACTCCTTTTTTCCTTTTCTAAGACCGTAGTTGTCATCTTTTGTCAATTCCTATGTGCTTGAGGGTTCCAGCCCTTGACTAAGATTTTCTTTACGATTGGGTTGTTGTGTTCAGGTGGAAGCTGATCAAAGAGCCCAGGATTGCCTACTTCCCATGGGTATCACTTCAGAGAATGTAGCAGAGCGCTACGGAGTTAGTCGCAAACAACAGGATGCTGCAGCAGTATGTCATTCTCCTTCATGTTGGTCGTGGTTGTCATTTTCTAAATGTATTCTGAATATTCGATGCCGGAACTGACTTTTGTAAATACGTTGTTTGTTAGGTTAAATCTCACCAAAAGGCAGCAGCTGCCAGGGCCTCTGGTCGATTCAAGGATGAGATTATCCCAGTGCACACCAAGGTACTTTGTTCTATTCCGTACTTATGTATCTATGGGCATTATGAAAAAGGGTACTCTTGCTGGGTTTAAATGTAGTCCACCTTTCCTTCTGTAACGCTCGAGTTAGCTTTTGGGATAATAAATGTCTGTAATTTACTTTGTGTGCGCCTTTGATGGGCGATTACATAGTTGATTTAATTGAACCTGGTTAAACTTACTCTTCTTTACGTCAATTTAGGGCAGTGTATGTGAAGTCAGCGAATTTCTCATGCTTGGTGTCATCTGGACGGTAATGCTTGTCTTGACAGCTGGTCGATCCTAAAACTGGAGAGGAGAAGAGCGTAGTTATCTCTGAGGATGATGGTATCCGCCCTGGGGCAAGCATGGCTGACTTGGCAAAGCTCAAGGCAGTTTTTAAGAAATCTGGAACAACTACTGCAGGTACACCTCTTTGGAGTAGCTCAGCTTTGAAGATAGTATATTTGGGCTACCAATTTCTTTGCTTCGTGACAGTGTTGCTGTCATTGAAGAGTGTTGCAGGATTATCCTTTCATATTCTTAAAGAGGGATCTGTGACACTTATATGGTAGTGACTTGGGCACTCCTTGAACCTTTGTATTTGGGTTGTCTTGGCTCTTTTTACGAAGTTACATGTTTTTTTTATGTTACCGTTTGATACTTTTTACGTTGGGGTTGAACAACAATGTTTTTTTTCTTAATGAAGGTAACCATGTTTGGCGATGTTTTAGGGAATTCTTCTCAAGTGAGTGATGGAGCTGGGGCTGTTTTGCTCATGAAACGCAGGACTGCTTTAGAGAAAAATTTGCCTATCCTCGGTGTTTTTAGGTATCTTTTGTTCTCTTTGTTTGCTTGTTTGTTTGTTTGTTATTAAGCATACTTTTTCATAACAAGTTTGGCGGAGCTTCTTCAGAGAACTTTCTTGTCAAACAACATCGTTTCTTGAACCTGGTAGTCCATATATGTCTTTATAGTCATAGATAACGTTGGTGTGGCAAATGTTTGGCGCTATTGGACATTTACTCATCCTCTTGAAAGTTTGGAAATGCAGGAGCTTCGTTGCTGTAGGTGTGGATCCGGCTGTTATGGGAATCGGCCCCGCTGTTGCTATTCCCGCTGCTGTCAAGGCAGCTGGACTTGAGATCAGCGATATTGATCTCTTCGAAATTAACGAGGTACAAAATTTTTCCATTCAGTCACAAAATGTTTCATGTAGTTGACTTGGATTAGCTCCTAAAGCAAAGCATAGTATGCTCTTTGTTTTTACCGAAATCTGTTCTCACGGAAGTCTTAAGCGTGTAACCTTCGGTCATAAACTACACAGGACATCTGGATTTACAGGTGATTGTTCTTTGGTGCAGGCGTTTGCTTCACAGTTCACATATTGTGCCCAGGAATTAGGACTAGATGAGGAGAAGATCAATGTGAATGGAGGTGCCATCGCACTTGGTCATCCACTTGGTGCCACGGGTGAGCTTTGGTTCGCTAGTAAACTTCTGGGTTGCGTTGCTTCTTGGGCCATAACATTCTACAGCAGTTGGGAGGTTTCACACTCCACTCTGTTCGCGGTAGCATAATTGTTAAATTGTGAATACCTAAAGGCAATGTAGACTGCACGGGTCAATTCAGTTCGAAACCTGCAGACATCGACAGAGCTTTCACTCATTGGCCAGCTTGATCTTGTGCACATTGAATCTAGATTCTTTTCCCAAGTTTGTCGAGGCAGCTTCTCAAAATGCGATGGCTGGACTTCTTTCGTAATGTTCTGACAATCTCCGTTGTGTAGGTGCTCGATGCGTGGGAACACTCTTGCACGAGATGAAGAAGCGTGGCAAGGATTGCCGCTTTGGTATCGTGACCATGTGTATTGGTATTATTACTTACTCCCTTAACTTCAGAGAGCTCAGAAAAAGGAGGCATTCCTTTTTGAGATGCAACGTCCCAAGCGTGTCACATTAATTATGTGTTCTCCATTGAATGTTAACCCCAAGTGCCCAAGCTAAAAACAGAAAGATCACTTTGGAATCTAATAGCCAATTATAGAACTTGCAAATCGTATTTCTTTCATTTGGTTCGTTTTTATTACCTCGAAGCTTCCGAAATGATTAATTTCAACTCTGCATTTGAAGCGGATACTTTTGGCCATTTGGGCACTTGGTGATTTGTGGACTCATCCGATTAAAATTGTGCCGACGTAGGTTTGTTGTTTATCTGGATGTTATGAGTGTAGGTAATTGTTCTGACCAGGACATGGATCTGATTGAATATCCAGGATCTGGAATGGGAGCGGCTGCAGTGTTCGAACAGGGGGGTGCTGTTGATCAGCTGAGCAATTCACGGCCCGTCGTTCAAAACAACTTACTGTCAAGAGATGCAAAGTAGACTGTTCATTGTCCTCTAACTATGTGTTACAAGGATGCGTCATGTGCACTTGACGCTCAGCCCTTAACAACGACGACCACGTAGTCAAACTTCATATCCAATCCCAATTTGGCCCCTTTATATTAAATACTATTTTATACTGATTTTTATTACATGAGACTATGTATTGTTGATGAATGTTGCAAATCTCAATCAGTTTAGTGAAAATTTGTGATTGTTATTCCAATGACTTTTTATAGGTCAGCCAATTTTGGAGGTGACCCTTGGGATCTTTGTATTACATTAAGCTAAACCAACCCATGACAAACAAACTATCCAATGTAGATACTTAGAGAAACACCCATTATAGTCTTTCATCAACGACTTGAGGTAGACTCACCAACAAATGAGAGTAGGACTTCATTAGGTTGGTTAGTGTCCAAAATCAATGCTTTAAGTGATGGTGATAGAGTTTTTAGTGAACTTCCACTTTTGATCAAACTTTGAATGTGTGCAATTAATATATTTTCATCATTGGAATCAACATACAAACTTGTTAGTGATTTTGAGGCATCCATATTGTTGAAGAAGTTGCAATCAATATTGTGCTATTGGCTTATTGCATCTCCTAAAACAACAAA
Organism: Thuidium tamariscinum; assembly: GCA_947034885.2. Classification (NCBI taxonomy): domain Eukaryota; kingdom Viridiplantae; phylum Streptophyta; class Bryopsida; order Hypnales; family Thuidiaceae; genus Thuidium; species Thuidium tamariscinum. The sequence continues at coordinate 524,068 of OX344749.2, forward strand.
ACCAAGTCTCAAATGTATACAATCCTAGAAACTTTGAAACACTTCACTTTCTCAAATTTAACCTTGGAATTTCTAAATTATAAAACTCAAAGCTATAAAATTGTCAAGGCTTTGGAAACCTTGAGGCTCTAAAAATCTAAAGGCCTTAGAAATGTCAAAGCTTTAGAAACCTTGAAGTTTAGAAATATAGAGTGGTACAATACTATAATGTTCAATGTAGAAAACTTATTGAAGAAGAAACAAAATATCAATTAGCATCCACCTATCTATTTATGGCTCAATATTGTAGTAAATTCAAAGTAAATATTGGCATAAATTCCAAGGTAAAAAAAATAGAACTATATTCTAAAATAGAAGATGAACTAAAATCTAAAGTAAGGAATAGTCTACTCCATGCCATTGCTATTGTCAAAATAATAATAAAACTAATTTTCAATTTTTTTAATTTGAAAAAACTTTGAGATCTGATATTTTCATACACAATAGGCTTTATTTGATTGTGAGAAGATGCGTTCTTGATATGAATAGAAAGCTCTAAGCTCAAAGGAGCGCAAAGGCTTTTTTCAAAATGCAAAATGCCATGTGGCATTTGGACATGCAATAAGAAGCTCATGGTTTTTCCAAAATAATTGATAATTTAGTTCAATTTTTTCATTGATAAAAAACTTTTAAATTCACTATCCTCCAATTCAAATTGCATGTTCAAATGCTACAAAACAAAGTCCATGCACCTCTCCTTCTCAAGAGCTTTACAACAATTTGAAGAACAATGCCAAATGCCTCATAGTTTGTTAGATCTCAAGTTTTCAATGTATCAAATTAGTAAGTTTATTAAATTTTTTCAGCCTTGTAGGAGATTGCTTCAAAGCTATTCCTAGAAATTGTTCCTTGCATAGTAAACAAGCGATTGCTGGTTTGAATTTTTGAAAAAAAAATTCTAAAAATTCTAAATTTTTTAGAAAGTATACCAAAATTGACAATTGATCAAAAATAATTTCTTTCAAAAAATTACTTTGAAAATATTTAATAGTTAATTTTTAAAAATTAATTAATATTCTCTGAAGTGGCAGTTGTTCGACTATGTCAAAATACCTATGCGGCAGTGTTCCCAAAGTTTCCACAGTTTGAAAATTTGCATTCTTCAAAATGCCCAAAAAACATCTAATACAATACAAAATAAAATGAGCAGAATCAAACAAATAACTTATCGTAAGGTATATATTTAAAATATATTCTACATATTTGTTGTTCAAATAGACAAAAGAAACTACATCCTACAATTTGATTTGGAATGAGGTTCTAAAGTGAAATTTAAATTTTTACATCAAAGATTGTACTATATATATATATATATATATATAAACTAACATTTGCAAAAGAATGACTTCATGTCCAGAATTACTAAAGAATGAATGTCGCTCCCTAATTGTACCATTGCTAATTTGAAATTAGCATTTGAGTCATTCCCTAGTCACTATTGTAACTTCATGATGAGACTTATCAAAGTCTAACTTTCGTCCACACTATTTCATTGACAACATCATCAAGGGAGTGATGTGGCCATTGTTATTTAGAATGCAAGGAACCCAATCAACTAGGAAATGACTTTGTGTCATATATTTTGACTTGGCAATACTCTACCATCACTAAAAAATGACTCAAAGGAGCACTATAGATACCTTTGTTGTAAAGAAATGTTAAAAGATGGCTGATATGTTTTTCTATTGTAAAACTTTCTACTTGGGCTTTTCTACAACATTTGGAAAAAAAACTTACATAGCCACACTGGAAAAAATAAAAGGCTTTGACATGCAAGACAATTTGTGTCAAAAATTCACCATAAGGAGTCTAGAGTTGTTCCTAGTATATCCCCTAAAGGACCAAGCTACGTTTTTTGGCAATGTAGCGATTTTAGGTAGCTCACCATGAATGGAGTTTTTGTTTTTCTTCATTTAAATTTTCATACAACTTGCACCCGAGGAGTAGCTTTAAGGCTCAACAATTTTCATAACATTTGACTATGTAGTTAAAAAGTTATTGCATGATATGTGATTTCCTTTGATCTCTCGGCAACCTGGGCAGCTCAAAAAACTTTAAAATGATTTTTTTTGAAAAATGAAAAATTGAAATTGGTTCTTCAGAATTTTTTAGATGCGTAAATCTTTGAATAATTCCATTTGGACTCATGAAGTGAAAATTATGAGGAATTTTAGTTTGCGAGTAGGTATGGATTCTTCAAAAACCATACACTTCAATGCATCGGTTTGTAAACTCCTTGTCAATGTAGTGTTTTAAATTTGCCTTGTGGAAGCGTCGGTGATAGTTATGTCACTCTTCCGGGAAGGCCTTGTCAATGTGGCATCACTTGATGTAATTGATGTAGTCTTCGTAAGTCCATGGGTCAAGCATGTCCTCCCACCCTTTGAATGCAAGCTTTGTGGGGTTACATAAAACATGTCACCGCTTACGATGTTTGTTTCCTGGTCGCAATCGGGTCTTGTCTTGTTCCTCCTTAGTCATTCTTGCCAGTGTAGCCATTTTCGTAGAAAAACGCAAAAAACTCCTATGTGGCAATTAAGAAGACCCCGCACGATGCTCACAACCAGCTCAACGAAGAAGTGGAAGGCTGAGAGTATGTAGAGCGGGGACAAATGGGGCGAGGACGGATTTATATAGGGCTAGTTGGGTACATTTGGGCGGGGACGCCATCGATGGCAGGGCGGGGATGTGTGGATAGGGGCGCGGATGCCAAATTGGTCAGGGTGCGAAAGTCTAGGCGACGACTTCAGGGTGAGGACGTGATATGATGGGGCGGGAATGCCACTTGCTGGGGCGGGAACACAAAGGGGACGGGGCGTGGACGTGCGCGGGGAGGGGACTATATAAAGCAAGTCCCCGTCCTCATTCCTTTGCCAAGTCTACGCCCTATGCTTCACATGCTAGTTTGTCCCCACGACTTGTGCGAGTGAGTTTGGTGGGTGGTGGGCTTGGCCCACATATGTGACTTGGATTTTTTGAAATTTTTTTAAACTTTCATACTTTGGGATTGATACAAAGACCCATCGGAATTTTTTTTTCCATTATGACAGAGGAAGGAAGTGGATCGGTGAAGAAATGTCTTATGTTTGTAGATTTGGATGATATCGGTGAGATGGTAATTCCATCTACAAACACGTTGATGGCCTTAGGTTCATTGAATCCTTCCTCATCAGGCCAGAAGAAGCACAAGAAAGTACAAAATCCCCATATGCCTCCATATGAATTCATAGTTTCAGGGAGAGCAATAGCTGTGGTGTTCTACACTTGTCAACGTACAACTATGTTGACGAGGGAGTATGTGGCGTTCAACGAAGAAAGATACCACAAATTGACAAGGGACCTGTGAAGGGAGCTGGAGTCAAAGTTTGAAGCATCTGGGAAATTCAACAATTTCTCAGATTATTGGTTGCACCAAGAGTGGCTGGATAAATAGGTGGTTGCCTTCACAACCAATATAGTGTCAAATTGGTGTTACCACATGGGTAAGAAAGAGGATGGTAGTAACTGGGACATGCAAAGCAAAGAGGTGGTTTTGAAATTGAGCATCATTCAAAAGTTTATTCAACAATATTCATCTTTGCATAAGAAAAAGCAAGCACTATGGAGAGTGACAATTGAAGACGCGATAATGGCTCATTGTGTGAGTGGAACATTCAAGTGGCTTGAAAGTTCTGTGAAAGTCATCCCCATGGCGGAACAGACTGCGATTGGATCGTATGGGACTGTGAGGAAGGTGATGCTTACGAAACTTGAGAGCATTCCTAATTGGATATTTTTTGTTGGGAAGAGCTTGAAGACTACAAATGAAAAGGAGAAGCACCAAGCAATCATCAATGAGGTGGGAGGGTGTCCAGTGAAGCATCTTGGCATCATTCGAATTGTGTACCTCCATCCTAAAACAATGGAAGGCTACACGCTATGGTGGAATAGAGGATCTCTAATTTCTTTCTTGTCCAAATACAATTCCAAAGTGAGCGAATCAGTGGATGTGGATGAGATTGAACGTGGACAAGGTACGGGGTTGACAAAAGAGAACTTGCATGGGTTGCAATGTATCGAAGAAACCGAGTGAAATTGGCACTGTCATTACTTGTCATTGTAGGGAAATGCTACGATGCGCAGTACATGCACAACGACATATCTCCATCCAATGTTTTGCTTCATTTTGATAACTGAAAAGAAAATAGGGTGTATATAGGGATATGTGATTGGGGACTTTCTAGCCGAGTTGTAGAGAAGGAGCCATCAAGGTATAGCTATCCCAGTATGGAGATCCTTGCGAAGGAGAAAAAAATGCGAAGGTTTGCGGCTCCATAATTGTTTTATGTATACAAAGAGTAGGGTTCAGCAAACTCCATTGAGGCCATGCAAAAAATGCATTTGTACTCCATGGCTGCTGATGCGTATGTGGCGGGATGGATAGCTTCTGCAATTTGGAATGAAGAGTGGGACTCTAAACACTTTACAACGAAGAATCTAGAGTAGTATCAAAATCTCAGGATCAAATTGGGAAGCCTCATAAAAGAAGATGTGTGTGAAAGGGCATCAGTGCCAGATGTTCTAGACACATTAAAGAAGGCCCCCCATTGTTGGATTATGCCAGATTGTTGTTATCATATATAGTATTGTGTTTTTAATACTTTTTGTAGTTTAGCATATAGTTCATGCATAGAAGGTAATAATCCTCATAGAGGAGCCTATGTATCTACTTAACAATTGCCAAACACCTTGAATATATATAAAATTGGATGTATAGTTGTATACCATACTCAAAATCCCATAATATATTAATATGCCATTTCATTGTTCTTTCCTCATGGCATTTTTATGACTTTTATGAATTGATGATAAAACTTAAATAAAAACTATGAATGCAGTAGTTTGGTATAAAAATACATACACTTTATTTTTTCACTATGCCTATATTTTAGGAGTTAATGAAGCCCAAAAAAAAGGGGAAAATGAATGATCCAACAAAAAAATGAATGACATTGAAGTAGAATGGAAGAATTTTAGGAATGAAGAAAAAACAGAAAAAAGGAAAGGGAATGATGGAACAAAAAAATAAAAATAATGGCTTTGAGTTGGGATGGAAGAACTTTAGGAAATAAGAAAAAATAAAATAGGGAAGGGAATGATTCAACAAATAAAGAAAAACTATGAATTCGAATAAAATAGTCTTGCTAATTATTGAAGCAAAGAAAAATAGAAAAAAAAATGATTCAACAAAAAAAAAAGAATAACTATGAGTTGGGATGGGAGAGTTTTAGGAATGAAGCCAAAAAAATAGAGAAAGAAATGATGGAACAAAAAATGAACATTTGGCTTTCAGTTGGGATGGAAGAGTTTTAGAAAGGAAGTCCCCCTAAAGGAAAGGGAATGATGGAATTAAAAAAAGAATGGCTTTGAATTGAGATGGGAAAATCTTGCTAATTAATGAAGCAAAACAAAATAGAAAAAGGAATGATTCAAGAAAAAAGAAAAGAATAACTATGAGTTGGGATGGGAGAGTTTTAGGAATGAAGCAAAAAAAATAAGAGAGAAAATGATCCAAACCAAAAAGAATGGCATAGAGTTGGGATGGGAAGAGCATTGTTAATTAATGGAAAAAATAGGAAAGGAAATGATGGAACAAATACAAAATGGCATTGAGTTAGGATGGGAGAGTTTTAGGAATGAATCCAAAAAAATAGGAAAGGGAATGATTCACCCAAAAAAATGACAATGAGTTGGAATAAAAGAGATTTAGGATTCAAGGAAAAAAATAGAAAAGTTTTGTTAATTAATGAAGTGAGAAAAATAGAAAAGGGAATGATTTAACAAAAAAAAATGGCATTGAGTTGGGATGGGAGAGTTTTGCTCATGATGCAAAAGAAATTGGAAAGGAAATGATGGAATAATAAATTAAAGTGGTTTGGGTGTTAGAGTGAAATGATCTAATACTAAAAAAAATTTGGAATGGTAGAGTGACTTGGGATTTAAAAATGGTTTGGGTGCTAGAGTGATGTGATCTAACATTAAAAAAAATTGGAATGGTTTGGGTGTTAAAGTGATATGAATGATAAACAAAAATAAGGAAGGAAATAAAATGTCGTTGGATTTTAAAAATCCGTTTAAGCTTAATGTTAAAAAATGTTGCTAATAAAAGCAAAAAAAATGTGAGAAAGATAAGTCTACAAAAAATAGGGTGTCAAAGTGATTTCATCTAACACCCAAAAAAAATTACCATTGAGTTGGGATAGAGTTGGGATACCAAAAAAATAAATGGAATTGAGTTGGAATGAAAGAATTTTGCTAATGAAGAAAAAAATGAAAGGGAAGGGAATGATCAACCAAAAATAAATGGCCTTGGGTTGAGATGGAACAATTTTGCTAATCACACAAAATAAAATAGAAAAAAGAAGTCATTCCACCCTACACAAATAGCATTGAATTAAACTGGAAGAGTTTTGGTAATGATGCCAAAAAAATAGGAGAGGAAATGATTCCATCAATAAAAATAATGGCAATGACTTGGAATGGAAGTATGCTTTAAAAATCAATGTCCAAAAGGGGAGATGGAGTGACCTAAGCTTTTGAAAAGTATACCGATTTATTTTAGGGTGGCCAATTATTTTTAAGGAGTAATATGATCTAACATTAAAAAAGAAACATGGAATGGTGGAGTGCTTTGGAACATGGAAATGGCTTGGGTGTTAGAGTGATATGATCTAACACCCAAAAAATATATGCCGAATGGTGGAGTGATTTGGATATGGAAATGGTTTGGGTGTTATAGTGATGTAATTTAACACCCAAAAAAAATATGGAATGGTGGAGTGATTTGGATATGGAAATGGTTTGGGTATTAGAGTGATATGATCTAACATTAAAAAAAAATATGGAGTGTTGGAGTGACTTGGAATATGGAATATGAAATGGAAATATGTAAAAGCATTTATTTTAAAGTGGTCCACGCCCCTGCCTAAATCTTGTTCGCGCCCTGACGACCACGTCCACGCCCTGACTGTAGTGTCCACGCTTTACAAGTTCCGGAATCCACATAACAGCCATGTGGCCTATTTTTCTATTATTAGAAAGTCAACTATATATTGACTCTATCGGACGGGTGAAACCTCTAACGGACTGGCGAACCGGACGTTTATCTACTACGACAACCATGCTCTTAACGATAGAATTATCTAGGTGCGGATTTGATTCCTTTCCTTAGCTCTTTTATCTACTTCCAGAAAACTATTTTCCGGTTTCTAGTCTTATCCCTACTATGTACTATACTACTAAGAAAAACAAAAAAATAGGGAATTAAATGAATCCAATTTCCCTAATTTTACTTTAAAACTTCTATAATAGGATTTCTATGTTGCCACATCGAGGTCTGCAAGAGTTTGGTGGTCGTTTCTATTGTCGCTGGTTGGAGCGGATGGGACAAGGTGCGTTTCTGAATGCAGGCAAGGACTACGGTGACAAGTTGCATCTCTAAATGTGGGCGAGGACTATAGTGACTAAGGTTTGCAAGAGTCTAGTGGTCGTTTCTGTTGTTGTGTGCATTTGCTGGTTGGAGTAGATGGGACAAGGTGCGTTTCTGAATGCGGGTGAGGACTACGGTAACCGAGGTGCACCTCTGTGAGTTTATTCTGCAATGCCATTCTATAGTTTTCTTAGGGTTTGGGAATTATTTATCGTTTATATTTGTTTATGTAGGATGGAAAAAATGAAAAGGCAGAAACGGCTTGCTGTTGTAGAGTTTGTTTTCAAAGGCTCGCTGCGCAAGATGCATGCCGGTCGCGGACAAGTTATATCATATCTCCTAAATTAAGGAAGATTGCGGATTTGCAAGAGCATGAGTGTTGGGTGACACAAGTCATGAGCAATGTGGAAGTCAACTCTTCGGAAAGTACAACAAGTGCGCTTAGAAATCCACATTTTTCTTCTTCGTTGTGTGCTCACGTAGACAACGCTTCAAAAACTTCAGAGGAAGAGACGCGCCGAATAACCAAAGCGGAATTGAGGGTTGACCACCTAGCATTCACTACTTTGAAACAGGGTTGTCTATTCTGACGTGACGTTGGATTTTCCCGTCAGGATGTCCGTTGGCGTCCGTCCTGACACGTCCTGATCATGACATGAGGCTGATGTTGCAAAAAACAATGGCTGTCAATGGCTGTTAATGACTTGTCCATGGCTGTCAAATGGCTGATAATGGCTGTCAATGACCGTTGATCTGGACGGTCCGTCAACGGTGGACAGCCCGATCGTCGAGGCTAGATTTTTTTTTTTGATGTTGACGGCTATCGACGGTCGAGCCGTCCATTGTCGATGGACCGTCCAAAACGTCGACGAACAGCAACTCGACCGTCCATAAATTTTTATTTTTATTTTTTGAATCCTGACGGACGTTGAGGTTGGATCCTGACGTTTTGTCCAGACGCCGTCCGTCCAGCCATGACGTGATGGGTGCAACCCCTGCTTTGAAAGATCACAATGACTTTATAGTCCTAAGCAACGCTAGGAGGTTGAGGGTTTTAGTGGACATGTTTTTGAGGACTTGTCAAGCAAAGACGTTGTTGCAAAAATACTATAGTTCAATAAATAAAACCTACATGGAAAATTCGATTCCTGGTTCAATTAGGGACGTCGTGACCAAGATAAAGCATATTTTGTCGATTAATTCTCAACTGGACAAACTGAATCCAAAACTTTCGTTCATCAAAGCAACTGTCGACAGTCACGCATCTTCACCACCTGGCAAAGGATTCATTGAGATAATGTGTGGATACTTGGATGCTAATGACTTGATTCATCAAAGGTTGTTGAAGGAAGATTTAAGGTTAATTCGAAAAGACATAGGCCTTAGCAAGACTTTTGATATGGGAGCAGAAAGGTGCCAGTGGATTTCCTACATGGTTGTCGAACTTATCAAGGGAATATGACCTGTCTGTCCTTTATGTAAACATTATTTGTCTTTCTATGGCTATTTAACGCAGACTTCAAACTTACTAGGGAACATTTGAGAATCTAGGTTTTTAGGGTTTTCATTATTGCGTTTGTTTTGCGTGTTGAGATTCTTTGATGAGTGGTTTTGATATGGCGTTGATGTCTTATCATTTTTTTTCATTTGTGGATTGTGATATTCTCAATTGCTTGGATTGTGCATGTGTGGAATTTTCTTATTGGATTGCATCATTTGCTGGTGCAAGTTTGTGGTCATCCATTTCATTGAGTTTCTTTCTATACTTGCAAGCATTATAAGAAATCCATGTTTTAACTGACGGATTTAGGCAACATGCAATGTAGCAACACGTGTTTTTATGTCAACAATGATGTCTGCCATAACATCTATATGTTATGGCAGACATCATTGTTGACATAAAAACACGTGTTGCTACATTGCATGTTGCCTAAAATCCTTCACTTAAAACATGGATTTCTTATAGTGAAGCATCAGAATAGAAGTTTGAATAAATTGAGGGGTTTTGCAAGATTGACAAAATATATCGGACATGTTTCTATCTAGTCGTAATGGGTGAAGCCTTTTATCACACCCTAGTTTTTTACTTTCTTTTTGGCCATAACTTTTGTGTTTTAGCTCCAAATGACTCAAAATTTATAGGAAAGCTACTCATAGCTATTATGTATCTATAATGAATTTTGGAGATTTTTCAAAAATAATTTATTATTTTTAAATAGCCCCGAAATTTTCTTGTAGTACTCAATTTAGGGTTTTTTAGCACCATTCATCTCCAAAAAAACGAATTTTGACCTAAAATTTGGAGAAGATGGTCTCTTATTAGACTTATACCTACTATCCAAAGGAACTCCAAAAATACTTATCTTTAAGTGTTGTAGAAGTCCACAAAGAGAGCTTCATTCTACATTTTTTTCTAAAGGATTAAAACATTATTTTCGTGATTTTTTTGGTCAAATCTCATCACCAAAAAGTTTTTTCAAGTTTTGTATTTTTACGTATTTTAAAAAGAAAGAATCCTATTCCTTACAAATTAAAATGTCACAAGTTGTATTTTCTTCACTAGAATTGTATGAGAATATTATGTCGAAAGTTCCGGTGAAGAAAATACAACTTGTGACATTTTAATTTGTAAGAAATAGGATTCTTATTTTTTTAAATACATAAAAATACAGAACTTGAAAAAGCTTTTTGGTGATGAGATTTGACCAAAAAACTCACCAAAATAATGTCTTAAACCTTTGAAAAAAAATGTAGAATGAAGCTCTCTTTGTGGACTTCTACAACACTTAAAAATAAGAAATTTTAGAATTCCTTTGGACAATAGATACGAGTCTACTAAGAAACCATCATCTCCAAATTTCAGGTCAAAATTTGGTTTTTTGGAGATAAATGGTGCTAAAACCCCCTAAATTGAGTATTGTGAGAAATTTTTGAGGCTACTTTAAAATAATAAATTATTTTTGAAAAATATCCAAAATTCAGTATAGATACATAATAGCTATGAATAGCTTCCATATAAATTTTCAGTCATTTGGAACTAAAAGACAAAAGTTATGGCTAAAATAAAAATAAAAAACTAAGGTGTGATGAAACGCAACAAATAATACAAGTGTTTCTTGCATTCACCCTAATGCATCAAATCGATTGGCCAGCTTTCAATTATCTTGATCAATCATCGTGAGAACTACTGCTGAAGAGACAGCTCCTGGTTATCTTTATATTTTAATGAGTTTATGACTAGTTACTAATATGCTTCTAAAGGGGTCAAAGAGGTCCGGCATTGCAACTCTTAGAAGTTCCTACAACACATGGCGGAGGAAGCAACGCTAACAAAGTTTGAGGTAATTATGAGTTGGATTGTTGTTTGTGCACTTCCTTTGGAAAATTGTTTCGGCCTCTGCGGAGTCTACGCTACAAAATGTATTACAATGTGACAAAAAGTGGCGTACCACCCAGGTCCATTAATTTTCCTACCCCTTCATCAGAAAAATCAACAGCCGTTGGATTTGAATTAAAAAAAATCCCAACCCCCCTCCAAGAAAAATCAACAACTGTCGGATACTGATATAGATATCGTATACAGATACGGATACTAAATACGAATATTGAATATGGATACAGAATACAAATATTGAGTATGGATATAGAATACGAATATAGAATATTGGTACTAGTATTGAATATAGATACAAATATTGATATTGTATACGAATACGATATACGGATATATGGATACAAAATACTATATATTGTATCATTTATCCCATATCCTTTGTCTCCAAACCCACCCTCTAAGAATTATAAGAGGGGGTGGGCGGAGGGGGGATTTACAAGTTAAAAAAAAATTTAAATTTATATCAAATTGGGAGGGGAGGGGGCTTAAAAAGTTTAATATTTAAAACTTAATGTTTAAATCATTAAATCAGATTGGGAGGGGCTGAAGGGGAAGTGCTAAATTTTTAAATTTTTAAATTTTTTTAGTTTTTGAGCTCATTGTGACACAGCTTGTCACAATGACAATGACAATGAGCTCAAAAGAGGCAGTCACTGCCTCACCTTAGTTGCTATGATGGTGCAAAGTCTATCATCCACCTGTACCAGAAATTGGAGCACGAGTGGCGCGATGATACAGAAAATGGGGAGAAAGTGAGGCAAGCCGTTGGGCATGAATTGCAATATGCATTTAAGCAAATCAAGCAACTGGAACATATGGAAGAGAATGTGAGCTAGAAGCTTTACATTCTTGAGTCACTTCTAGATGCTTTCAAGCATATTGATGTGGAATTGGTCACCAATGACATTCTCTCTCAATGATGCCCCCCATGATGTCATGGTTAGTTCTTTCTTCTCCTGCATCTTTTTTGAGTCTCCTTCTTTATTGTATTCTGTATTTGATGCAGGCGTTTGCATTTTCTGAAATTTGTCTACTAATGTCTGCAAGAAATTTTGGTACATTCTTCTCCTCTTGACTAGACATGTTATAACTAGCACTATAAATATTGTGGAAGGGATGTAATAATTTCACATTAAAATCTCTCATCTCATTCTTTCATTTGTGGTTTGTTAGATGCGGTTGTAGGCATCCAAGTCACCGCTATTCAGAGCAATGTTTGAATCGGATGGATTAAAGAGTCTCACGCAATGTACTGGAGCAAATGGAAGAGAGGGTACCTTCTACAGTTTATGTACCGTGCTAAAATACTTGATGACGCCATGGTGGATCACGGTCATACTCTCTTGATAGCAGTGGATAATTATGCAATACCAGTAGTGAGCAAGGCTTGTGAAACTTACATCTGTGTACCTTAATTCTTACTAAACTCTAAGGTTTAAACCATTTCTCTGGTGTAACATAGCAAATGGAAAGGTACACAAGGGGTTAATTGGCAAAACCACAAAATAGAGTCCTTTGATTAGGTAAATACATAATGAATTCTTATTATAGACGCAACTTGCTGTTAGTTTTGTCTGACTAGGTTTGTCTTTTTAGGTATCACTAAAGAAAATTTGCGAATCATGTTTCTTCTCTAGTGAATTTTTTTTCAAGAGGTGTTTTGCACCTAAAAAACGTCAATTTTGACTACGAGTGTATCCAAGTTTCTGCTAGTTTTTGAATATACCAGTTTGGTGCACGGAAACTCGAAGCATATTTATAGAATTGGACACAAACTGCAACTGTTACTTTGCAAATAAATTGAAAGCATTATTGGAAATGGAAGCAAGTTTTGGCTGACCAGTTGGGAGTTGGAACATCTTTTGGAAATCTTCAGGAGTCCATGTGTATGATTGTGAGTTAGGCATGTATTTTGCAGCCGAATGGTCGCCTGATTTATAGTATATGCATAATTTGCATTGACTGCAGGCATGTTCCTTCCACGTGGCAAATTGACCTAGCAAAAAAACAAACTTATAAATGAGTAATGTAGAATTAGAACTTGAAAGTCGTACCATTGGGAACATATTCAAATTTATAGATAATAGACATAAAAAAAATTCAAATTTGGACATTGGATGACCAATACATACTCTGAAAGCAAGCTATAAAACAAAAATTATTATGGTCATGACAAATCACTTTTAGATAAGGAAAATTGTACAAATGGCATGGCACTTCCAATAAGATCTATTTTAGTCATAGAAATGTTCAATGTTCAAATTTGGATTTACTTATATATATTTTATAAAAGATTTTAAAGTACTTCCAATGATTGTACTTCAAAGTTCAAAATTTATACTAATTATTAAAAAGTTATTTTATTTGTCAAGCTTTTTTGCCCTATTGATTGAAGATGCCCTCTCATAAAAGCATTCCAATAAGACCTAGCCCTCAAACATGTCTCCAAATCTTTAGCACAAGAATTTTAAAGCAAATTTGATTTATAATCAAGATTGTAGAGGTGAAATTCAATAGATTTTTCTTACAATAAGGCTCTTGAATATGATGTACCATATTTGATGTATATACCTTCAAAAAGAAGGTACCCTAGGAAGGAAAATCATAGAAATTTTTTCTAAGTAGGAGAACTAGAAAAGTGCATAATTTCATTAAAATTGTAACTTTCACTATAGTTTTACATTTTAATTTGTGAAAAATAGGAAAAGTAATTCAAAATTAAAATTAAAATTAAAATTGGACATTTGGGAAGACTTTATATTGAAGATATTTCACTAAAATAATGATTTGAAAACCATCTTGATTGTTCAAAAATGTGCTCACAAGGGAGGCTTGTTAGCACATATGTAGAAGAAAAGAGAATAATGATTTTTAAAATTTCCTTTGGTAGAAAAATGCCTACGTATTGTAGGAATAAACTTTAGAAATCTCATCTCTAAATAATTAATTTTAAGTACTCCCCAATACTAAAAAACCCTAAATTACATAGTGTGACAAAATTATCTAAATTGAAATTTAAATATAAAATGATTTTTACAAATTTCTGAAAAATAAGGGTTCTAATAACTATCAAGTTAGCCATATCCATTAAAAATTTCAAGTTCAAAGAGTGAATGCTTCAAAAGTTATAGCACATGATAACTCCGTCAATCAAAGTGTGGCGCCAAATATTACAAGTCTTTCTTGCATTCACCCTCCAAATTTGAACATTCATCCACATATTGAATAAAAATATCAAATTAGCACATATCTCATGAACATATTTATATTTCCATCCACAATTATGCAATTTCATCTTCTTATAATAGAGAGTTTTCTAAGGAAAAACATAATGGTTTTTGTTTTTTTTCCATTTTTTACGCAAATTATTTGTATTCTCACTGGCACCAGAAAGCCAAAAAGAAAGCCCTGGATGCAACTGACACCGCAATGGCGACGCAATGGCGGCCGCCAGATTAGCCTCCAGCAGCCCGTGCCGACCACGATCAGTTTGCTTCCAATCCAGAGATCTAGCTCCCACGCACATGAATTTGCGACTCTAGTGTGAAACAGCATTTCAACAAACCTTTCGAAATTCTTGCAACAGATCTTTCGATACGGAGGCAGTCTGTTAACTCAAAGCCCTACCGCAAAGAACAACTATCACGCAATCTTTCGAATTGAGCATTGACGTCCTCTGTAGCAGCAGGCTCACTAATTCACCCCAAGCGAAGGGCCACCGTGTGTGCACTTCTAGATGCCATACCCTCGCTCCACCTCCTCACTATCTGAAGCCTCACCTTCTAAATTTGAAAGGCCCAATTTGCAAGTTGTGATGGGATTGATCGGGATAGTGCAGGAATTAAGACTGCTCTCGGAGTGCACGAAAAGAATTTCTACTGGTCGACCGAGTGAGAGAGACCAATTGAAGAGCGCGAAAGCATGTCCCGGTTGCAATTTAGGGTTGAAGAAACAGGAACTTGGTGAAGGAGCTGTGATAGTGTGATGGTCTTGATGTTTGCTTTGAGTTGGATTGCTATCAGGGTGCGAATTTAGCGGAATGTGGGAGTAGCTTGAGTATCGGTGAGGTATGGCTATGGCTGCCAAGGATCGCCGAGAGTCGCCGTTGGCGACGTTTTTGAGGGCGGAGGTGCCGGACTGGGACGATGAGGTGGTGGCCCGAGCTCGGTACAAGGGCTTTACAGGCCAGAGAGCGGATTGGGAAAATCGGCTGCACTTCTGGAAGGATTTGGTGGTGAAGAGTGCGCGCCACCTTGGCCTGGTCGCCATTGAACCCAGCCAAGTACGTGATTCGAGTCTTTCTGAGATTGAATGTTATGCCCGTTTTGTGGTCCTGGATTTTGCTTTGATGCTGAGTTGGCTTTGTTGCGTTTCTTCCAGGTTCAGCATTTGTGGTTTCTTCGTGAAGGGATCACGCCATTGGGAATATCTACAGTTCTGGTATAGTGCTCATATCCTATACATGGCCTACTTACTTTCTTGATTGATCTTTTGCCATCAACTCAGAATTCAAGTGCGTATGCCGTTGTATACCAGGTTTTCTTTGAATGTATGGACTCCATGGGTAGACTGATTTAGTGTAACTTTAGATTGCACCAGTTGCATCGGATAATAGGCTTATAATTTGAAACAACTTCATGTGGAACTAGGGGAGAGATTCAGAGCTTTAAATAATTAATTGCATGTATGATGTATTGAGGTAACAAGGAGTCTGTAACAAGGGACCAACCTACAGGTAGCTTGAAACCTTTCTAATTCAAGGGGTGTTCTATTTCACCAAGCAAGATGAGCAATTCCACCGGTGAAAGGTTCAATGCCACTAAGGTCTAATGGAAGTGATCATTTTCTTGGTGGAATAGAACACCCCTTTGTACTAGTGATTGTTATCCCAACCATCTTTCGCTTGCCAAGTAGGAGCCATGTAATCACTAACTTGTCATGCTCATTCTTGTTACTTGGACTACAGTAGTGCAATGTTGACATTGAACAAAACAAGGTAAAGAAAATCAATCACCAATCAATTGTTGTTATCTCAATCTTGTTGCTTCGACCTGCAGTGGTCCTCACGCAGTGCAAAGTTTTTTGTTACAGAATCTCATTTTTTTCCTTATTTTCTAGACTGAAATGCGTAAATCTGGGGAGCTTCAAACAAGGGAAGAGCTGATGCGGCCCCAGGCAACGCTTGTTCAGTATACGGGCTCAGTTTTCAGACAGGTTTTCACATGGGTGGGTAGCCAAGTCCGTGGTACATCCGCGGGAGCACAACCTGAGAGTGGACTGCCTGATATGCTGATCGTCACTCCTCTATTACAGGTACACTTTCTTTGGATCTTGTTTGCAACCTTCTCAAAACTTAGAGAACTTTCACTGTAGCTGCACTGTGCTTGACAATAACTATACAACTTAGTTAGCTTAGCATCAATGCTTTCATTCTTGAGTGTGAGAATCTGTGCCAAAAGAGATAAAGCATCTTGGATACCCTGATTCCTCCTTGAATTAACAGTTGGATTCAAGGTCTTTTTAGCTCCTTTTAAGAACGTTACGACGCTCTTTCAAGGTTTTTGGACTGTGGTTTTAAAATTTTGGAATCGTTAAAACTAGTAATGGACTCTCTAATGCATACTCACCTCCGGTGACGTGTCGGTGTTCCCCAAGAGGTATTATATCCCGAACTGCAACTAATGATTTCTAGTTGTTTGCAACTGGACGGTTTCTCATCAGGATCGCAGCTCCCTTGTCATCCAAGCGTTATCAGAAGCTGAGTGGAGGCATGTGTGTGTGGTCACAATGACGCGTTTTCGAGAACTCTGCGGTTCCTCCGAGACTGCGGAGGTTCTGATGGTGGGGCTGATTAATCAAGGCAGAGCTCGCCACATCAAATTGGACGAGAAGGAAACGATTGAGGTGTGCATCTGTCAACCGCGTGCTCCCTTGGATATTTATTTTATCATTGAAAACAATGTAGCTGACGTTTAATATTTTGGTGTCTTTTTAAGAGGTAACCCGAATGTGCTCTTTATAAATCAGCTCAACCCTTTAAGGATTGTGGCTAATTTGGGGCGCAGGCGTAGTTCTTCAAGAAAGTGAATTTTGTGGCCACTCTAAGGATGTAATCTTAAGATCAAACCGTATAAAGTGTTGTTATAAGAGAGATTCTCCAACCTAACAAAAAAATCAAACTCATCTAACGGTACAAATTGCTATAAATAAGTAGAAGGTCCATAAATCAACTTTTAAGGGTTAGAATTGAATTTTTGGGAGGTGGAACATCTTTAAATATTTTTCAGTAAATTTTTCTTGAAAGGCAAGTAGAATAGGCATCTAACCCAAGTCGTTTCATATTTTTTGAAGCTTTTTGAAATTAGTTACAAATTTTTGAAGTTCACAAAAAATGGTCATTTGTGGTCATCAAAAGCAATATCCTTCTAAAATGTGCAGATTTGGTACATTGAAGAAAGCAAAATGGACTTCTAAATCATGTTTGCTTTTAAAGCCTTGTTGGAATTTGAGTTGTTTTCCTTAATCCTCAAAAATCAATGACTTGAATGACCCTTTAGAATTTGCGCTACATAAATTTCAATGCATAAGTTTACTTTGGGCATTCATGAGATTACAAAGCAACACTTATGCCTTGTCAAGACATCAAGATACAAAAAAATTTCACAAATTGGTTGATATTTTTTTGGAGTTTTGTTGAACACTTCCCATTTTAGGGTTTAGGCCATTTGAGTTTGCAACCTCATAGCTAATGCATTAATGCTCCAATTCTCTTGAAATTGGTTTTGTTTGATGCACATGAAGACACTCTAATTGCATTACTATTTGAAATTTTTTGTGATCAAATGTATTTTAGACCGAGAGTGCAAAAATCAACCCAAAAGTGGTCAACCGGTCCTTAAAGGGTTAAGAACGTACAGTCATATGTGATGAGGAAGTATTGTGGTGCGTGCAGCTCTTTCTTGTGCTTGTTCCTCCTTTTTAACCCTGAACTCAGTAAATTAGGAAGTTCACACAGTGCTGGCTCTCATTGCAGGGGATCAAAATTGCTCTTAAGGATGAACCTGTTCCTGCTGTCATGGAAATTGACACTCATGTGCTGCACTTGTATTGGACCTTGGAAAGGTTGCAGCAACAAGTGAATATCGTTGATCTCCGAGCGGCAAGGTTTGAAATTGATTCTGTATTAAAATTCTCTAAATATTCCTTTCATGAATAGAAAAATATCAATTCTTCTGGTATGAGCAACAAAGCTGACGTTAATGCTTAGTTCCGACCGTTACTCAAGCTTGATTCGTCCCTATCAGTGTAAATTTGCAAACTGTGATCACTCCTCGTGTGATTAGTAGGATACTAGATTGGAATTTTGTTGGACAGAGTCATCCTCGAATATGAAATCGGGTAGAGCGACGGAAGAGGCGGTAGCGTTCCAGATAACCTGTAAAATGACCTAAGATGGACAGCAGACAGTTTTGAGGGACTCGCTGTAACCTTTTTTTCTTCTCCTAATTTTCAAAGTACTCGCGGTGGTGTTTGTGCAGCTTAAGAGCTGCAACGGTGTTGGCTCTGAAGTCTGGGGACAAGAAAGGAGCTCTTCGACATGCACGGCGACTGAAGGTCCTGATGACTAGCAAGGGAAAATGTGAGACTTTCATGGACAGAATTGACGAGGTTTTGACCTCCATTGCTGATGCAGAAGCAACCAGAAAGGTGAGAAACGCTTGCTTTTACTGTCGGTGCAGTATGTTTACGAGTAGGTACGATTTAAGTAGGAGAAATGGTCAAATCTCATGTAGGTTGTTGTCTGTATGACTGGATTTCTCTAAGGATCTCATGGTTCCGATACCTGGACTTGGTAATGCAGGTTACTGATGCAGTCCGGGTTGGAGTGCAAGCGATCAAAGAGAACCATGTTACCTTGGCTGAGGTTCAATCGTGTCTGGAAGAGGTGGACGAAGCCATCTCGCAACAACGTGAAACTCAGATTGCCCTAGGTGCCATCTCCGCTCTTTCTTTCTTTTTTGTTTGCATGAGTGTTCAGATCAAAATGAGGTACTTGTGAGCTGAAACATTGAAATCTATAATTATTATGGGCCTTAATTCAGGATTTCCGCCTCTTCATGTAATTCATTTCAGTGAGTCCTTTTTTTTTTCTTCAATTTTTGTTATTTTTTATGTGATTCCGTTTCGACAGGAAATAACATGCATTAATCATTGTCTAAACAGACTGTGTTAACTCTAATTGGATCTCGTGTTTTCTTTTGAGCGGGTCATGTGGGAACCTCCTCTCATTCAGTTTTATTTTTTGTTTGACCAACGTATGCAATGTTTTTCATTACATTGCCTTTCTCTGACCGAAGTAGCTTTTTCTCTTGGAGTCCAGTGGGTCATATTTGAGGTTGTGATTGATCAGAACACTCATGTCCGCAGGTGAGGCGCCGCTGATGATAGATGCAGACGACACGGATCTTGAAGAGGAGTTGTTGTTATTGGAAGCTGAGTTGGACAACGACTCTGTCACTGAAATCAGCAATTTACCCGAAGCTTCTCGTAGAGAAAAGCCGCCTGGCACAAGCCCATCAAAGCTTGGACGAGCAATTGAAGATTCAAATGAGGAAGAAAAGGTTCAAGAAGGCAAAGATTCCACTGATTCTCTAGAAAAAGCATTTGCAAAACTTGAACTCGAACTCGCTTAATGCAAAGGAATTGATCAGTTCTTCAATTGTATCATAACAACAGTAATTCTAGTACATTGTTCTTTGCGCAGTAATTTACTTGGTGTACTTGCTAAGCATATGTAACAAAATCTCTCTTTAAGCCTTGAAGGTATGTTTGCACTTAGTTTTTGCAATGATAATTTGGTCTAGAATTTGTAGCTTCCCTTAAGGAAACTTCACCCATTGGTCTTACATCGTAAGAGATGCTTGTTATCCTCATAATGGTTTGTAGTCTTCTTAGTCCTTGTCTTTGTAATTAGATTACCATATTTTATAAAAACATTTATAAACGTAATATAGATCCAAAAAACACACATTGAAAGTGTCTTGTCTATAAAGAATATTTTATGATTACTATGATTATTAGATTGTGAGATGTTGGTTGGAAAATGAACATTGTAACTTATTAGTAGCTTTGACATTTGATTGCCTTATTTAGAGTTTGAAGATGTGATTTGCCAAGAATGAAAAGGAATTTATTATTTTTTAGGTGTCTTCTTGGATTAGTATGGACAAGTATACTCAAGTGAATTACTATGGCAAAAGCTCTCTTTGGTTCTTATAAATAGGAGAAGTACATTTTAGGCAAGAATTCAAAAAAATGTTTATAGAAAGAAATTAAAATTAGGTTCATTTACCTCATTTTCTTTCTTACCTTATTTGAAGTGGGGAGGGGGATTGATGTCATTGCAAAAAAAAATTCTTTCTAGAATTAGAATAACTACCATATCATTTCAACACATATGGCTAGTTTCATTATTTTATAGTGAAACATAGTAACTTAATTCTAATATTTAAAGATTGATTGCTATAATCTTAGACAAGGTTCATTTGTTGTATAGTCAAATTCTTTGAAGACTTGAGGTCATAAAATCAAAAAGTAGAAAATAAGATTATATGGTTATTTATATTTTATTAAAAAAATTACTAGAATTTGTGCCCTATGTATAAAATTGGCCCATGTAAGGGGATTTTAGAAGTTGGGTGACAAGCTTGAAGTCATACTTGACATTAGCATATAATTAGCAATTAAAAGTGTTCCCATGCATTGGACCTAAAAGTTAAAATCTATATTACTATATTACAAATAATTTTTTTAATGGATTGTAAAATATATGTATGAATAGAATTAAAAAGGGTTTAGCCATCCTTTTTATAGAAATAAAAAATGACATATTAATGTTCTAACAATGACAAAAGACATGCTACTAGTCTATACTATTAAAATATATATTTTTGTTTTATTTTGTACGTCAATATCTTCAAAACTATTGGGCTAATATGACACATTTAATATTGTTGGAAAGCCCTTGCAAAATAGACACACATGAAGCCAAATTTGCTCTTATAATCTTTTGATATATTATATATCTTACAATTCACAAAATTTCAAAGTTTGATGAGCTAATCTCAACTTCCTATATTCATATACATTTTTTTTATATACTTCAATCATGGTGTTTGAATGCATAGTGTTTGTATAAGTATAGGATGTTTGGATGTATTAAGTACACTAACTAATTTAAGCTTTGGGAAAAAAATATATACATAAAAATTAGTGTTAAACTATGATAATAACTTTATATTAGGTGTTTAGATAACTTAATCATTCTTTTGATTGATCCAATCATTCTATTATGGAAAGTATTTTGTAACTTGTACTAAACCTATTAATAAGGGTAAAAACAAGAGTCACTAGCACAATAAGTATCACACAATAATTTAAACTAATGCCCCCGTTCCCAAGTACAAACATTGATGACATATTGCTATGTTCTGGCACCAATTTTTAACTATTGCTATGTTTTGTTGATTTTTACATTAACTCCAACACTAACTCCAACAAAGAGAAAGAATGTAGTAAAGAAGTTGGATTGATTGATTTTTCCAAAGATGCCCTTGGAAATCAAATTTTATGATTCAATCAACACAAAACATTTGTCCTACAAATATCATTGATAAAACTATGTATTTTTTCTATGAGTATAAATGGAGAAATAGAAAATACTACCTACTAATAGATTAAATATAGATTGAGCATTAAGGCAAATTGAATATATAATTAAGAAAATTTTCAGATTAACACTTGAATATTGTAAGCTAAGATGTGACAAGATATTAGAATTCGATGGATTCATAAACTAATTTTAGTGTCCTACTATTGAAAATTTAATCCATAGTTACCAAATATCAATAAATTGTTAAAATTCACTAGGGCATACATTTGGATACATGCTACTATATTTTAGTAGCAATCTTTTGAGAAACTCTATCCAATCATCAAAACTATGTTGTATATCAATCTCAAGGAACTACTAGGGATGCATCAAGGATTGCCAAAGCTTGAAAAGCTACATTGTGAATTTAGTATTTAACCCTTAAATGACATTGTAGCTGTTTTCAACCAATGAATGACAAAGAATCTTTCTATATAGGATAGAAGTACAATTGTTCATCTTTATAATTTTGTATAAAAAAGGGGATATCATGCACAAATAGTTTGACCTCCAATGAGCACTATTTTTTTTTTGAAAGTAGATGTAATACAATGCCAAAAGGAATGATTTCCAAGGTCACCAACTAGGTGTTTATTTAAGGTAAACCAACCTAATTTCCGTCACCCTATATTTGGCCCCATTACCACCCATTCCACTATCCAAATTTGTCCAAAAATCTAACAAAATCAGGGCATCTATGTCATTTAGGATAACATGGCAATAATTGATTGATGAAAACCTAGATGCTTATAGGGATATAAGAAGGTGGTTATGGGTTGTTATTAGGGTGTTCATGATCCTAGTCATGGGTACTTTTGTATTTTAGGGCTGAACATTAAAAAAGTTCACAAAAATTACAATTTTGATCAAAATATTATAATTCCACTTGAGTTTGATTCATGAAACATGCGCACACCTCTGAAAAATATGTATCCATCTTGGAATTGAACCCAAGATAGTCAGATTGTAAATCACGGTGGTAATAGGTTGGTCTACCTTAAGGGTTAAGTTACATGGTGCAGACTGCAGAGTGGTCCGATACAGGTTTTGATTTCCCAGTCAGTTGATGGCAAGAGATCAGCTGGGAGCCCGAATTCTGTGGAGAAGAGTCTGCAATTCTGCACCCTTTCAAGCACCCATGCCCACTGCGAGCTAGCCCTGATTGAAGGGGAGAAATTGAAGAGGCATGATCCCTTGCCACCGGGTCCGATGGATTGTCGGTCACCACGGAATTAACCTCCAGCGTCGTCTGTGCTGATGGTGTCAAGCTAACGTAGGCATGCAGGATTTCAATCCCTGCAAGCATCCAGGTCTTTATTGATGCCAGAGTCCCTGTAAGTAATCTGACACCTTGTGTACGTTCAAAGCGGACCGAGATTCTGACAAACTGGTGCCTGCTGCGCTTGTAACTTAGCTGCTCCATCATTCAGCTTCCAGTCGGCGTTCGTTCGTACTGGGCGCTTATTAAGTTACTTACTGTAGCTCAAGTTCACAGCGCCTCAGCTGGTGCAAGTATGTCAGCTGGGTGGGAGATCGATCGAGCAACTATATTAGCTGTTGCGGAGACTACGAAGTGCGGTGAAAGGATTGGTACACGTAGTTGTGATTATTCCTTGCATGAAACTGGGGATGCTTGAACGTCAGTGGTCTCGTACTTCATGTTTTTGGAGCGGCGGTGGATCGAAAAGTGTTTTTGATCACGAAAGCTTGGACAAAGTGACGGTACGTGCGTTGCACTCGTTTTAAGGGTTTGAGAATATCTCTGGTTGTGTGAAAATGATCCTGCACTATACCAGTCGAAGCGCTAGCGATCGAGGTCCATCTTCTGGCATTGTGTCAATCTTCGTGCAGGAAGGAAGTCTGAAGGCTGCACTTGCAGCCATGGCCATAGAGTAAGATAAATGCAGCTGCCTTCATTTGCCGTTGATTGATGTGCATTATATTTTGGGGGGTAGCAAGCGGATTATCTGCCTGCCAAGCTGCATACATACATTTCTTTTTTGAGTTGATTAGCATTTGGTCTTACTTAATCGTCCATGTAATGAGTTGCTGCATCTCGTACCTCACCGAGCACGCACACCTTGAGACGTACGCTCTCATATTTTGATGCACTGCTGCCACGCATGTTCGCTCGCTCTCCTATTTATCGCAGGAATTGAAGAGATAGACTGAAGCAGTAACAGGAGGAGGAGGAGGTCTTAAGTTGCAATTAAGAATGGGCGGACGCCCCTTGCACCTCCCGAAACCTGTCGGCCCTTTTCACGTTTCCTTCGCTGATTTCGAGCTGCGACGCAGAGGTGGGGAAGATTGTCGTGTCACCGATCACCCCAGCTCCGATGCCGAATCGCATACCGAGCCCCGATGGAAGGACGTGCCGCCTATGCGTTTCTTTTACCCAACAGCTGCAAAGCCCCGGTGGTGTCTTGCAGAGGCGCCGAGCCGGCGCTGGTTGCCGCACTTTAACTACACGTGGGGCTACTTCTCCAAACTCATCCACCCCTCCTCCTGCCTGCGCCGCTTCGCAATCGGGACACTCACATGTACGTACGACGTGTATTGATGGGGTTCCAACCAGTTAGTTCATTTCAGGTCTAGCTATCTGGATGAGGGTACGTTCTATTCTGCAATGTGGGCTGCGCTTTGCTCTGATCTACTGCATGCATGGCCGCCCAGGGCAGGTTTCATGCACCTAGTTAATTGGCTACAGCTGCACTGCTCAATAGCGAAGCCCATCTTGGTGCCAGAAGAGCTTGGCAAGGAGGGTCGGTTTCCTGTGGTGATATTCTGCCATGGGATGTGGGCTTGCCGCACCACCTACACGATTGCCTGTTGTGACATCGCTTCCCATGGTTACAGTGAGTTCTGGATTGAACCGAAGCTCTTCTCTATTTTCTCTTTCGCAATTCGAATTATTTATTTTTCAGGAATTAAAGCTGTAGCTACTACCGAACTCTAGTGAAAACCCCTGTATCAAGAATGAAAATAAATAACTGCATCAAGATAATACTAGCTACCAACCGCGTGGTCATAACATTCATTAAGAGAAATTGAACTGCCCATGCCTCCCTTTCGTTGTCGCATTAATGTTGTCATTCACTGAGCGAAGCACTACATGCACTTGCCTGTAGTAGTTGCTTGGTACCACCTTTCATTCTTGAACTGAAAGCTTGAGAGACTCTGCGGCAAAGAAAGAAGCTGTGAGAGAATCAGAGCATTTACAGACCCTGATTTATCCATTTAATATCAATTAGTGCTCAGTTGAGCCCTCGCTATTGAGAAATCCTGTCAAGAATGTTATATGGTTGAAACAATACCCCACTGTTGTTTTTATGGATATTTCAATTAGGGTTTTGCTCTACCTAAACCCTACCCAGCACAGCCTGATTTTACGATGAATGCAAACAAGCAGCTGGAGAGCTGCGAGTGAATTATTTGCATGACTGAGAGGAGCAATTGAGGCCTGGATTGTGCACTATATATATGGACTCATAGACTGTAACGATCCTCCGTGGTCTGTAACGATTCTTGGCAGTCGTGGTGGCGGCTGAGCATTTGGATGGTTCCGCGGTGGCTGCCAAGTACAGAGATGAAAATGGGAGGAGAAGGTGGATCACTCATGCATTTGCGGAACGGCCATTTGATGATACCCCCTTGGCAGACCGCACGAAGCAACTATCGCAGGTAACCATAGTGTCGACAACGTCTGGATATGCTTTCACAAACAAAACGCTGCCAGTGCTCGAACAGCTCTTGATCGAATGCTTATAGCTTAGTGCTGGAAACTGATTCTTACGGGTGGTCCGTTGCTTAATCAGAGAGTAGATGAGGTCCGCCGGGTGGTGGACGTGCTGGAGATGCTGGAGAGTGGACTTCTGAAGCAGAAGTCGAATGCTGTCCAAGGGAGGACGAGATTGGATGTGGACATGCTCCAGGGACGCATTGACATGTGCCAGCTTGCCATCCTAGGCCATTCCTTTGGCGGCTCCACTGCCATTGTTGCTTGTGGATTAGATAAGAGACTCAAATGCTGCATTGCCGAAGATGTGTGGTGGCAACCCATAGAGCAGGTAGCCGGCCTGCTATTCCATTCAACCCTTCATGACAGCTAATTGCGGCGGGCATGCAAGAATCAGTATTGCTTTATTTTTTTTTTGCGACTGCAGTCTGATAAATCTCCCAAATTAATTCTACCTTGGAAATATAAATGACAATATTCTGTACTCTACCTTGGAAATGTGAGCTCAGGTCGACTTCGATAGACTGGCTGGAAAAGTTCCCCTTCTTCTTCTCAACACGCAGTATTTTGAGTGGGATGATCTCTGTCGCTTGCGCAAACTCTATCTCGAAGCTCGAAATGAGGCTCAGCTTGACGAAAAGCCTTTGGTGACCCAACTACTCACCATCAAGGTTATTACTCAACAACACTAGCAATTTCGTCTAAATGTTTACGCTGAATGCTTTGTAGTTGACTCAGGCCTGTTCATTCGTGCCCGAAGTTGTACATGGTGCGTTTCAAATTATGTAGGACTTCTAAGTGCCTGTCATTGTCTCATTGCTGCTATCTAGGATTAGTTCTCCTGGAAATCTCACTGGATTTGGTGACACAGGGCACGTATCATATGGACCAGTCTGACTTTCCCGTGATTTGGCCAAGGACCTTCAAAGCTGCTAAGTAAGCCCCCTCAGAGGCTTGTGCATACATCAAAAGCTGTTTTAACACTCGTATTCATTCTCCCAATTTCACATCCTGCTCAATATCTACCAATTTCTCATGCTGAGTCGGTCTCTTTGCGTGCAGATTGTCGGGCACTGTTGATACTCTGCTTGCGAGAGATATCAACAGCAGACTGTGCCTTGAATTTTTGCACAAACACCTCTTACCACCTGGTTCGCCGCTTTCACTCGTGATTTCCTTCTTGATTGCTAATGTATCTCGTTTTGAAGCATTTGATTTCTGAAGTAGGTCCAATTGGCATCGATGTCTCAATTAGAAACGACAAAATGGATCACTTTCTGAAGGTGGTCAAGTTCGTACGTAACAGAAATTGACATCGTTGTCGTAACTAGGGATGACAGTCTGGATCACCTTCTGAAGTTGATGCATTCTCTCTAATGAACACGAAGTGCAACAATCTCTTTAATATCATTCTTGATTATTTTGCGTGCAGGAGTTGGAGGTCCGTATGCAGTAGAGATTACCAAAGCAGACCGGGACCATCTCCTGGATGGTACACTTCCACAATCAGCAATTATGCCGTCGTCACTGGCCTCGAACGCAGACTCCGTAGAATCGGCAGCACCAATGTAGCCATCGCCTTCAGCAGCTTGTAGCATACAATCCTTAGTTCCGAACAGATAGTAACATTTTAGGAAAATTAAAATAGAAAAGGTTTGGAAGCACTCAGCTTCACTGCGGCGTGACTCCTATGTCCTTGAATCAAAACTTGTGCAGTACTGTGAAGGTAGAGGAACTTTAGCATGCCAATTCTACTTTATGACCTTTTGAAACTATGCGAAAAAACTCTAGTAAATCTGGAAGCTAATTTCCCAACACCCAAATCTAGTGAGTTTCTGAGATGAAACACACACACTACTGCAGAAATCTACGTCTTCATTATGGGCTCAACTACCTCCTATCAACTTACCTCACCATCTGTGTGTTGCCACAATAATTGACTCGTACATCCTTCATGGTCAACATCCATGCGTGCATAAAACTGCTTATGATTCATTCATTCATTCAGCCTCAACTACAACACATTGTAGGTTTACCGCATGCCAAGACTGCCTATGCTTATAAAGACACAATTATGAAAACAAAAACAACTCAGGTCATAAGCATGTTATAGTAGAGCAATTTCACTAGCCAAGCGCAGCATAGACTTGAAGCCAAGTTTGATCTAAACCATAAACCCTTGTATATTTAATCATCTCCGATACCTCAATTGCTCTGTAGTTGCACATTGTACATTCCCTGAACATCCTGAGAGTTTACAGTCATGTTTCGTATGCATCTGTTCGGAAAATTAAAATGATCAAGCCGAGCACCTTCGATGTAATCGTGGTCGGCACGGGCTGCCGGAGGCTACTCTGGCGGTCGCCATTGCGTCGATGTTGCATCCAGGGCTTGCTTTTTGGCTTTCTGGTGCCAGAGAGCACCAGTGAGAATAATAAAAATAATTTGGGTAAAAAATGGAAAAAAAAAACCTATTATGTTTTTCCTTAGAAAACTTTCCATTATAAGAAAATCCAGATGAAATTGCATAATTCTGGATGGAAATATAAATATGTTCATGAGATATGTGCTAATGTGATGTTTTTTTATTCAATATGTGGATGAATGTTCAAATTTGGAGCACCAATCAAGTAACATTTTATGTCACCACTTTGGCACTTCATTAAAAATGAAGCCCTAGAGGCTTGCATTTCAACAAATACAAGGTACTTGTTGACATGGGCATTGCTCTCCTTCTCACAATTCAACTTGTTTGCATCAACTATTGCCAAAACCTAGGTCTTCCTTGGATGAGGATATACTACCTTCTTACATTGTTGAACAACAAATATGTAGATCATATTCCAACTTTTACTTTAGATTTCACTTTACATTCTCACTAAAAGTAGATACAAGTGAATATTGATTGATATATCATTTTTCCTTCAATAAGTTTTCAAGATTGAGTGTCATACTATTGAATCAATGCATGTTTCTAGACTTCAAGGTTTCCAAAGTAGATTGACATTTCCAAGGCCTTGAGGCCACTAGAGCTTCAAGGGTTCTAAAGTTTGAGTGTTTTCAAACCTTTGAGTTTTACAATTTTAACCCCTAAAGGTCAGAGACTATTTCTTCACCAAAAACACACCAAAACTGCCATGTCTACTTCAAGCACCAAATTTTTGAAAAAAAATATGTTTAGATACATGTAACCGTAGGATCTTATAGTTCACTTGTGTGAAAAGATGTGGAAAAAATTTCAGAATTTTCCACCATATAGATTGCAAGATATTAGCATTTGAATTGACAAAAACCCTTTTTTTGTCCCTGCAAAAAAGCGGGCAGCTGCACTTCACAAGGTCACATTTCTATGAAAAAATGTCCAAAATGGTGGTGCTTCTTTGGATTCATTCTTCACGGCAAGTTGGCTATATGCTCAAAAAAATTCGCATCATTTGGAATTGTACAACATATAGGAAAAAATTAGTAAGTAGAAAGAAGTAGAGTGTGATTCAAAATACTAAATTGTTAGAATTTTATTTATAGAATTAAAAAATGTCAATCCCAAAGGTTGTAATGTTGTGACAAACAATCAACATCCAAATTTTTAATTTTTTTTCAAAAATATTTAAAATTGAGGAAAATAAAGGCTTTCAAAGTTTATTTTAGAGTAGAGAATCCATAACTGCCCGCAAACTAAATCTCTTTATAACTTTCGTCTCATAAATCAAAATGGAGTGATTCAAAGCTTCCTACATGTATGTACATCTAGAAAACCAATTTCAAATTTTGAATTTTGAAAAAAAAGTTTTTATAAGAAATTTTTGGGCTGCCTGCCAACCAATGAAAACTACATATCTTGCAATAACTTTTTGACCATGTAGTCAAAAGTTATGAAAATTGTTGGGCCTTAAAGCTACTCCTCAAGCACATGTTATGTGAAAATTTCAATGAAAAAAATAAAAACTCCATCCGTAGTGAGCTGCCCAAAATCGCTATGTTGCCAAAAAACTCACTTTGGTCCTTTAGGGGTTAAGACTTTAGGGTTAATTTTGAGACATTGAAGCGTTGTAGAGTTTCTAGGGTTCTATATATTTGTGTTTTATTATCAACAATGCAAGAAGCCAATAGCATTGTTTTGACTACAACCAACATATAGACACAAGGACTTTCTTATCAATATAGATGCCTCAAAATCAACAAAAAGCTTCTACATTGATCCCGAGTTTGAAAAGGAGTTGATTGCACTCATTCATCGTGTGGTCAAGCCTGTAGTCAAAAAACGTATTGAGGCTGAATATAAAGAAGTTGAAGAAAAATTGAGAGTGCATAGACTAGCTATTACTTCTTCAAGGGAATGGGATATTGCAATGTCTAGAAGGGATAAGGAAATAATTAGGATTTTGATTGACATAATTCATGAAAAATGATGAGACCAAGGTACAATTCAAGGAGTTGAAAGATTCTATTAATAAAGTTTTTAGAGAGAATTCTATTGGACGAGAAGTAAAAGATGTAGTAGTCGGAATCAAGAGCCTTTGGGAGCAATCCCAAACAGAGATGCAGGACAAAAAACTTGCTCTCATTCAAACGGTGATTGATACTCATGCTTCTTTCCCTAGTGGCAAAGGTTTCATCCAAGTCTTGTTTGCATACCCTAATTCAAGATGACGCTTTCTACTAGACTACAGTAAAGATCAATTAAAGTCTTTACAAGAGGAATTTGATGGGGGCAAGACCTTCCATCTTGAGGAAGAGGGGAGACAATGGTTATTATATATGATTACCGAATTATTGAAGGCAATGTGATCAAGTAATATTATTAGCCATCCATTGTGGTTTTAGAGGCCACTAATAATGTTGTTAGGCACTCTTTGAGTAGATTCACTAGGCATATTGTATTGTTCAAACATTAAAGGCGTTGTAAAACTTGTGAAGCTTACAAAAATTTATTTTCCATTCTAAAAGACTATATTCTTCTAGCTATAGATGCTCATTGCCAAACATGGTACAAGGAGATTTGGAGACCACTAAATGACAATGCTTTTTTATATTCATCTAGATTTCAATGCCAAGGTTTTAGTTGATAGTCTTGCTAGCTTTATTTGAGTTTGCCATCTTTTTCCCATCCCCTGATGATCATTTGGGTTATTCTTGAATTTCATGAAGATAAAAAAAAATGGATCATTGTATCTAGTGTATATTGAAATCTTTTGTGTATACAAACTTGACATGTCAAGTTGCATACACATTTATTTCTATCATTAATCCTGTATCATGCATTGCATATAACTAGAGTGCTCAAATGATTCTAGCAACTGCAGTCCTTTTAACCCTAAAACATCACAACAAGCTCCTCGAGCGGACTTTTCAATGTATTTTCACACAAAGGGTTTAGGGAATGGGAGTTTCACACAGTAATCACAACCATGCTTTCATTTTCCATTGCCTGGTTGGTGCTTCACGTCTTTCTCTGCTCCAGACAGTACCTTCAGCCAGTTCCTTTATTTCGCAGATCCAGTCTTTTGCCCATGCTTCAGGTACTCATTTTCTAAACAGTGATACAACATTTTCTCATCAGTATTCCAGTTTGTTGTAGGAAGGGCCTCTTCCTGAATCCCAAGCATTGGTGCCCAGTTCTACAGAGAAAATTGTCATCAGGTCAGAAATCATACACACTTTTTCCCATCTTGTTTCCATTTAAATATCCAGTCATACCTGTCGCGTTGACTACTAGGAATGAGCAATTTGCGTAGCCGCATTCATTTGGAGTCATACTTGATAAAACATAAATGCATCGTACCAGTGCCCACTTTCCATTCTTGTCATGCCCAGAGTTTCTTAAGTGTTTTCAAAGCATTTTTCTGTAATAAAATCACAGTTCGTGGCACATATGCTCCAGGTTGTGAGGAAATCAAGTTTGTTGGACATGGCTGCTGATCATCCAGTGCCGGCACTGGGAGTGGCAGGACTAGTAGTGGTGCTCCTGCATTCCATCTCTGTGGCAGCGCAGCCCTCGTTTCCGGCCATGTTCATTTTCGGAGACTCATTGGTGGACAGTGGCAACAACAATTACATTTCACTGTCCCTGGCTAAGGCTGACATCCTTCCAAACGGGATTGATTTTCCTACTGGCACTGCCACAGGACGCTTTTGCAATGGCCGAACCTCCTTCGATGTCTTGTGTAAGTTCATTATTCTCTGGAACTCCCAAATGTTAACAGTGGTCGCAATTAATGGAACCAAGAAGGTGCAAGTGAGCCGCATGTTGATTTTAGCAGTTTTGAGTAGGTCACATGTAGACTCTCTCAGTCGGTGTCCACTTTCTGACAAGCCCATGCAATGTTTCTTCAATGGCTTTTGATACAAATGTAGCCCCATTGAACTCTCACAATATGATCAATCCAATAGGTCATTTCAAAACCACAAGTCCTTGATCTGTTAGTGACTAGTTAAGGCTGTGATTTTCATGATTCCAGGAAGTTGGCAATACAATGCAGCACCACAAACTGTAACTGATATTTTAAATTTCAGATGCTGGAAGTGTTAAACTTCTAAGCTGCAGATGTGGCTCCCCATACTCTCTTAGTCCTGAGTAGTGACGCAGGAAACGCAGTTTCCGTTAAATTGGCAGTTTTCTAATTGCTAGTAATGAAATGGGCAGGACGTTTTGCTTCGAATGATAAGTACTGAGACATTTTTGAGTTGTGAATAACTGCACAAAATTTGCCAAAGTGACAGAAATTTTGCCAATGTAATGAAATTCACCACAGCCGAGTTCCATTGATGTCTAAATGTCCTGAAAATGAAGTGAGCATTAATCTCACTCAGATTCAGGGCAGAATTGACTTGATCAAGGTCATTGTGTGTGGCGTTGGCAGGTGACCACATTGGCCTGCCATATCCGCCTCCCGCCTTGGCGCCGACAAGCCGAGGCCTTGCTATTTTACGGGGATTGAACTACGCCTCCGGAGCCGCAGGACTTCTGAATGGGACAGGTGCAGATTATGTGAGAACCACGCAACTCAAACAGCCACACTTGGAGATATTCCAAAGTCGTGTTGTTCCCCAAGATTTTTAGTTTGCATTATTCACCACTGCACAAGCCATGGCAAGTGAAAATTTTGGTATTGCATGATGAAATTTGCGAAATGTCTCACAGGAAGATTTTGCACAAGTTAGGGGATTTAGAGACAAGCAATCACATACACCCCCAGTGTTCTAACTTTTCCGGCCACTGAAGATCAAGGAAATGTTGCGAATCCCCTGTGACGTGAATGTTGGTTTTTACGCACAGGATTTTGAAAGAGCCTCCTTGAATGTGTGTCTTGCAGATTGAATTGCTCACATTCGACGAGCAGATTGCGATCTTTCAGCAATCCGTGCTCCAAATGGTCGCCATTCTCGGACAATCTGCTGCCAATGACCTACTCCACAACTCGTTATTTGCAGTTGCCATGGGGAGCAATGACTACGTTAACAACTACCTGCTGGCAAGTGACAATTCCACCCGCACCATGTACACCCCTTCGCAGTTTGTAAAGCTCCTGATATCAACTTACAGAACACAACTCACGGTACCTACAATTCTTACACTTTTCATTTATGAATTGCTGTACAGTACACTTAAGTAGTTTTTCTCAATTATAGACATCTAGAAGTTCTAAGTGCCAGTTTGCTTTGAATTCTCGTCGTGAGTTTAATATAGAAAAACAAGCTGCGTTATGAAGAAAAAACATAAGTAGGACCTATTGAGATGCCATTGCGTGAGAGACATGTTGCCCTGCACGCTCTCTTCGTGACTTCTTCTACTTCACATTTACTTGACAAAATCTCAATGGAAGCACTCTTGAGCGGTTTGATCACCTTGAGATCGAAAACTTGTTACAAAAACACAAAAATATGACTCTGCTACAGCACATGCTGACATTGTTGAGGCCCGTTGTCAAATTCTAGCATTAAAGTAGGCTTAAATGACTGCTTTTCCGATCACAACTTTCCACAGTGACAAAACGTGCCTGCGATGAGATTTTGAATCTGACATTTCGTCTACTAGGAGGCAAATAATTGCGAATTTGTCAATAGAAAGAGAATATATATGTTCTGGACAAGTGCTACTCTGTTGATTCCGATCAGCTGAATCGTTTTACCTTGTTACGTTCCGTTGTACATCGTGTGCAGACTCTGTACAACTCCGGTGCTCGGAAGTTCGTGATTTCCAATGTGGGCCCTCTGGGGTGCATGCCGTCTCGCCTGGCCCTGGGAAGCGTTGATGGTACTTGTGTGGCGTATGACAATGAGATGGCCCAGGGCTTCAACCAGAAACTGGAGCCTCTCCTCAGAGAACTGACGGAGTCCCTGCAAAGCTCAATGTTCCTGTACGGCAACTCATATGATATGGTTTACGACCTCATCCAAGACCCTTTTCCAGACGGTATCATTTGTAACTCACTGATTGACTTCCTCACTACCCAGGCTGCCTGAAACAGGCTGAAATTTGGGGCTGATACTTCCATTTCATTTGATCCCTCATTAATTGCCCAAGCTACCAATAAGAATGCCACCTTCAGTTGGAAGCAAAGGACTTAACTACAGTAACATTAAAACAAAATATCTATTTGTTCAATAATGTCAGGCATGAGTGATTTCTTCTTTTCATCAATAATTTTTGTTGATGCCTGTCTTTGAGGTTTCCAAATTGATTAATTATTTCCACTCCTATAGATAGAGAAGCAGCTACTTTTGCATGTTTTGCACACAGCTGTGATGGGAGTATCATAGTATAACATAGCATGTGCGTGTTGAGCCAATTGTCAGCTCAACATTGTATATATATTACCACTGATACTCCCACTACAGCAGAGGCTAGCAATTAATTAATACTTTCCGAAATATAAAGTTCATCCCTTTGTTTTGTTTTTCTGACAGAAATGAAACGAAATTTCATTGCAAGATCAAAATACAAAGCACACCAGCCACAGGTGGCCTGGCGGGAAAGTTCATCCCTTTGAATATGCCCTTCAGGAGATCCTTTGATTACCTTAGAAGAAGATTAAAAAAATGGAATGAAATGATTTCCCAATACTTTCAGCGCCTTTGTTTTTTTATTACATGTTTCATCGGACCAGAGTCACCAGACCACTGTTTCGCTACTAACGGTAGTCCCAAATTGGTCAATATTTTAACCCTGAATCTGTGATCGATCTCTTCATATGCCTCACACGTACTCCCGCAAAGCCTTCAGTTGTAAGTTCGGCATGTTTAGTTCAGCGACTGACTCATCTACAGGTGTGTCCTAACTCCTAACTTGTGGGAATGCGCAGGTTTCAATGTGGTGAACGAGGGTTGTTGCGGAGCAGGCCAGTTCAATGGTCAGCTCCCCTGCTTGCCAGTGATCGACAGTCTGTGCACCAATCGATCTGAGTATGTCTTCTGGGATCCTTATCACCCCACCGAAGCTGTCAATGTGCGCTTGGGGAATCGGACATTCAATGGAGCGCTGTCCGACATATCGCCAATGAATGTCCAACAACTCGCCAGGCTGACGACCATCTGAAGGAAACCAAGACTGAGGATTGAAAGGACGACGGAACTGGTCACCGGGCAGGAATCATCCTTAAAATCTCAATAGTTTATTGTTGCAACAAAATGACATCCTTAACATTTTGGGTACTGGACTGGGTGAATCATTGTGGGTTGTGGGCTCGGTGGAACTACTAATAACATATGCTGATAATTCTAACATATGCTGATAATTCAACTACCTATTATTTAGTCTATCACCTAGGCCAATTGCAGCTTGATTCTTTTCTTGGGCTTGTCCTTCTCTCCATCACTACCAAGATTAGAATTGTCTTCCTAATCATCTTTATCACTCCTTTCAAAAATTTCTAGATTTTTGCACTTCTTAGCTTTGTGGTCAAGCTTTAAAATGTCTTCATAATCAAAATTGTTATCATAATCATCCTCAACACTAGTTTCAACAATTTTCTTATCTTTGCACTTTTTGCATTGTGGTCAAGTTTTCCACATTTGGAGCAATTGTCTTTGAATTTTGATCCCCCTTTTCTAACCACCAAAGACTTAGTTGTGTCATTGGCTTTACCAACACTATCATCCTTTATCCGTTGTTCTTCTTGAAGAATTCTTTAAACATGCAAATATAATGGTCTTTTCTTCATTTCCAAGAATACTTGTGGAAGTGGTCTTGTCTCCTTCTTTAACAACTCCTACCCAAGTACCACTCTCATCCTTCATCATTTGCACTTCTTAAAGGATCCTACCAAAGAGTGCATGCAATGATAGTTTTTGTTCATTGCCATTAATACTTGAAATTTAATTCATCCCATGCTTCCTTAGAAGTTTTACAGCTTGCTATGTCTTGAAGTTGTGCATCTTTCAGATGGAAAACAATTGTAGAAAGGGCACTAACCCCTAAAGGACTAAATCAATTTGTCTCTCAAATCACTTAAAATTGCCATTTCTATTGTATTCATCCAAGGAAAAAAATAATTAAATTTAACCATAGGATCTACTACTTAACTTATTTTAGATTGTATGGTACAATTTTCATGAAGTTTGATTGTATAGATTGGAAGATATGAACAAACAAAGTTATTGTTTTCTTAAAAGATGTTGAAATTGCCCTAAAAACTATATTGTCCATAACTTTCTCATTACTAGTCCAAATAGAATGAATCAAAGCTTCACATGCAGAATAAAATATATTGTTTCAATTAAAGATTAATTTTGATTTAATTTTGTCTTTTTGCAAGAAAAAAATTATTACCCACCAAATTCAATTTTAGGCTTTTTGCAGTATAACTTTTGCTCTTGGGCACCAATTAAAATTAAAAAATATATTCTTATGAAATTAATAAATTTTTCTATATTATAGACAAGTTTTAAAAAGTTTCACCAAAAATTGAGGTCATAGGAATTTGTTCACAATTTGTTTTGTCCCTTGAGGTTATAATAGTCCTTAAGGGGTTAAAATCATTCCCGTCCATTTTTCTATATTTCTATTAATAGAAAAGTCATTATAAGTACCATCATTGGTATCCTTGTTGACTCCAACATCTTCATTGTTCCCATTTTCAATCATTCTTAGTATATTCATAGAAAAATCTCCTTTCATTGATTTTAAATTATTTTTAGTCACAATTTCCATTGTATTTTTTTTTCAAATGATAAAACATTTTGAACTTCCACATATGGAAATTCTCACCACCAAACATATCCATGACATCCAACAAAAGGACAATAAATCTAATAGACCAACAATTTGATTTGCAATGAAGTACAATCAAAACCTTAAGAGATCTGAACTTTGAAGTATAAAAGGATCAAAACAACAGATTTCACTTATAATAAAAAAAATTGACCTTTATCAATCACTTAGTTGTAATCTCAAAATTAAAAAAATTGACCTTATTCAATCTTAGTTGTAACCTCAAATTGACTTCGCTCACAAGTAATTACTTCTTTCCATAATACAATGTTCAACTACATAAAGACAAAATAGATGTAACTTGCCACCCAACCATGTAAGAGAGATATTGACAGAAATGCTCAACCTAACTACAATCTCCTTCAAATCCCCTTTGAGCTTTGTTACATATCACCCCAAAGTCTTTCAACATAACATAGAATACGTAAAGACTCGCTTAGGTGCACAATACATTGTGCACTATCTCCTAGTGAAGCTTAGGTCCCATGGTGATCCAGCTACCATTAGTATATGGTGCTTGAACTACCAATCATCATAGTATTATCTTATAGTGCATTAGCTATCCTCGAATTCCAAAGGCTTTATATGAATCAAATTCACCTTAACCCTTGAAGGATGGACCAGTGGCCGTGGAAACCTTGCATTTTGATACCGTGTGACATCACCTACTTTGAAAAAGCCAAATATATGCATTGGAAGTCAAAATATTGTAGAAGATCTTCCCTTTCCACCCCCAATACCGAGGATGAAAAGTTGCATTTTTGTCCTAGAAGGAAAGATTCTTTGTCATTCAGCGGACGCCAAATGTCCGCGGCGTCCTTCAAGGGCTAAGTGTTTAATTCCTTCTATGTCAGAGCATACCATGTCTTTCAAAGCCTTTGAACAAGGAGTTCGAACATCCTGACTTACAGCAGCTAAAATGCTCTGAGAATCAGCAGAACTTCGCAACAAGACCTGTGCACGTTGAGCCCAAAGAAGCTGGCTGAGCCTGCTGTAAGCAAAAGTTAACTCGAAAGGCTTTAGTTCGAATCTACCATCCACGCCCAGTGCAGCTCCTGCAAGGGGGTGGAGATAAACGATTGTTCAGAAGCTTCGGTATTGCCAAGATGCCTTCTCTGGATTTAGGGTTTAAGAGAACGGCGTGTGCACGCAAGCAGGTGATCGATTTTTCACAAGTACCTCAACTGTTTTTTCGACATGGTTGCTTGCCCCTGGAAAATTTACATTGTCATGCTGTGTGATCTTCTTCACAAAAGACTCATTTTCATGGCGCGATCAGATTTTGTGAACCTGCCTTTAAATTTCGATGAGCCCTGGTGCTGTGGCCACCCCACTGGCTAGGAGGACTCCGAAGGCGATGGCCTGGTCGTGCTAGTGCCTACGTCTTCCAATTCTCGGCTTCTTCCGCATGTCGCAGCAGCGTTTTAATGAAGTGAAGCTTATTAAGTTCCCTTAGAGTCACTGCGGGGGAGAAGCAGGGAAATTGTAGGGAATGACATGTAAGTAGAGCGTTTGCCCATCTTGCATTCTGGAATCTCACATTCTTGTTAGGTGAGAAGGGAGAGGCTTGTACTTGCGTTGCTTTAAGCATTTTTAGCAATATTCAAGAGTGCTTTCATTGGGTGATCACTAAAGAGCGCAGAAGTTAGAGATGGATTACTCTATGTTCAGGAGCCTAATCTGTTGGGATCAAATTCATATCACTATAAATGAAATTTTTATGCAATTTCAAATTGGGAGTGTGTAGGACATTGATAGGATACCAAAAATATTCCATGATTCAAAGATTTGAGGTCTTGGACATTTAAGGAAGTCATGTTTACATCACTTGTTAATTGAAGGTGAGTGTATGAATAGATGAGTTGCTATTGATCTCAATAGGAGATGGGATTAGGTCCCTAATAATCCTACTTTGTAAGATGTTGGCCAACTTCTTATATAAGAGTTTCTGACACTTTAGCATCTTCTTCCTTTTGCACCAAGTTTTGGCTCACTTGCCACAACCATTGTGGAAATTCATTGATTGTATTCCTGTATAGTTTTCAAGAGCATTGACAAGGATGTCAATGGATACAGAAGCTATTGATAAGCCATCATATGCTTTGGTTGAAGGTGATTGCCTTTCCCTTAAATCAAGTGAACTAACTAAGGTAGTACCACCTATACCAGATCACTTAAGCAATTCTAGAAGAGATCATGAAGAATATGAGGCTACGCAAATTTTTCCCATGCAACAAGATAAGAAAGAAAGATGGAGATTGTAAATTTTTCATAATTTTATTCCCCAAACTGAAATTACTATGATTTTTAGAACCCAAAAAATGCTTTGAACCCATAGCCAATGTCTAGAGTCATATAATTTGGATCATAATCAAGATTACTTTCCCAATTAGTACTTTCCACACACTTTATGACACTTTGGGATATATATCATGACTTTATTAAGGTAGAACCACCTATTCCCGATTAGGGACCCATACCAAACTTGTAGCATGTGGCTATTTCGAACTAAGGCTAGAGGGATTTTCAATCAAAGTTTGGAATGTACTTTTTTCCCATTTTCAAGGTTGAGACTAATAAAGTTATGACACATGTCCCAAAGTGTCATAAAGTATGTAGAAAGTACTAAGTAGAAAAGTAATCATGGCTATGATCCGAATTGAGAAACTCTAAACATTTGCTATAGGTTCAAAGCACTTTTTGGCTTTCAAAAATCATAGTAATTTCAGTTTTGGAAATAAAATTATGAAAAATTTGCAATCCCCATATTTCCTATCTTTTTATACGAGAAAAATTTGCATAGCCTCATACTCCTCATGAATTGTTCTATAATTGCTTAAGCGATCAGGTATAGGTGGTTCTACCTTAGTCCCAACCTTGAAAATGGGGGAAAAGTACATTCCAATCTTTGATTGTAAATCTCTTCTAGCTTTGGTTGGAAATAGCCACATTCTATAGATTGGATATGGGTCCTTCATTGAGAATAGGTGGTTCTACCTTATCACCTTGATTTGTAATCTAAATTTCTTGGGGCCAATTGCAAGAGGTACACATATTTTTAGGGGTGTACACTTATTTCACATTCAAATAAAATCCAAGTGAAATAATAACTTTTTGCTCAAAATTATAATTTCTATGATTTTCTTTAGAGTAGAGTCAAAAAATGTCCTAGAAATAATCCATAATTGCCTTTTTAGATATTTATTAATTAGCACTTAAGTACTTACCATTAATTGACAAGTTATTCCATTTTGGCATTAGTGTGCTAATTTTGTTTAAAAATGAATGAATTTGCATGTTTTCTTGGATAGGTATGGATGTCAATAGATGAAATTTCAGGCCTCGAAAGGGCCATCTTAGGTTTGTTCCTAAAATTGTTCTTGAAACTATTTCTGAAACTGATGGTTGCTATCAAGCCAACAATTATAAAAAACAAAGACAAAAAAAAAATTGTCTTGAAATGCAAAAAAAAGTTCAAAATTTTTTTATTTAAAAAAATTAATTTAATGATGTGGCACACTCTCAACCACATTAGATTCTTGTATTCCCATAGTCTAGGAACTTGTAGTCTTCCGGAGGCCTCAAATTTCATCTAATGTTTTTGGGACAAAATTGGGCTAGTCTACCTTTGTACTATTCAAAATGTCATCGTAGGTGCAAGCTATCAAGGGTAGTCTAATTGAAAGCCAATTGAAAGCCAATTGAAAGCATTGAGCATTTCAATGTACTTATTCGAAGATCCTTTGAATTAAATTGAAGATTTCTTGAGTTAAATTGAATTAGATAGTTGTTTTAATTTGTCTTCACATAAATGCAAGCCTTATAGAGCAAGGGCTTGAGCTTGTACAAAAAGGTGAGTTCATCTATCAAAGTAGCTGTGTAGACTGTAGAATAGGGACTTGGTCTTGTTCAAAAGGTGAATTTCATCTATCAAGGTAACCTTGTAAAGTAGGGACTTGGTCTTGTTTAAAAGGTGAATTTCATCAATCATGGTAACCTTGTAGAATAGGGACTTGATCTTGTTCAAAAAGTGAATTTCATCTACAGTGGAAACACCCAAAACCGTCCAAATAAGGAATTCATAATAGTTGGAGGTAGAGTTTTCTATTAATGATATTTTGTAGTATTAGCAAGTGAAAATCATGAATATTAAAAAAAAAATTAGATTTTTCGGACATAGTATGTAATTTCTACAAATTTTCAAAGTGTTGGCTCCCTAGACCTGCGGAACCATCCTGTAGGTGCCCAAAAAACTGAACCCTGCAAAAATCAGCACTAAGCCAACCAGATTTTCTTATGTGTTCTTCAATTGTGTCAGCAAATTACAATCGCACATGTGGCAAACACATTAACTACATTCTAAGGACATATTTGGGTGAATCTATGGTCCACTGCAAG
This sequence comes from Thuidium tamariscinum, assembly GCA_947034885.2. Lineage (NCBI taxonomy): Eukaryota > Viridiplantae > Streptophyta > Bryopsida > Hypnales > Thuidiaceae > Thuidium > Thuidium tamariscinum. Next base: position 565,023 of record OX344749.2, read on the forward strand.
GAATAGGTGCGGGAATGGGTGTTTTGCCCTTATCAAGAGAGACCAGCCCACTTTTGTTCTTTGCCCAATTCCATCTCCTACTACAGACCCCAATTTTGTCAAAAAAAATCCCCCAAATCTATCCAGAAAACCAAGCGCACCCCTCTGAAACAAGGCAGTCTTCCTTACGGAGAGCTTCTGAAGCACGAGCAACGTGTACTCGAGCTGCATCTGAGCGATTTGTATATAAAAACTCTGTTAATCATTGAGGGGTGGAAGCCACTAAACACAAGAATGATGTTCTAATATGATATCCGTTTTTAGAATATCTATTTGATTCTCCTCTAAATGAGGATGCTCTCCCAGATGGACCGAAATATGAAGGCTCCGTCATGCCCGGAACCATGTTACCGGCATCATCACAGGCTGGCAGAGATAAGTTAGAAAACATTATCGTTTTCAAGCGTCATGTGCGATTGCAGTGCAGGTGAGAAATCATTGCTGGGCACCGTTGGGAAGATCATCCCCCATTGGGTAAGAATGTAAGTAAGTACGGCGGGGTAGAGCAACAATTTTCATCCATAGACTGGTTCCATTCCTGAGGTTGGTAATGGAGAGTGATCGTGGAATATTCTCTTGATTGATGATATTATCTGTAGGCCTACTTGTGCAATTAACGGAAGCAGGGCTTGGGAAATGCTTTCATTTAATTTCCCCTCCACCAGCAACACCTAAATTGGCTTCGATTAGCTGAGTTTCTACCCCAAACATCCTTGCGCTACCAATACATTACAAATTTTTTTGTAAAACTACAACAAACTTCATAAATTTGATAGCCAATTTGCAACTTCTTCCACAATGGAATTAGCATTTAGTAAGTTAATTTTATGTTGCAGTACTCCCAATAATCCTTCACAACTTGCAAAATTTTGTCTTATCAAGTTTTTTTTAATACTACTCACTGTTGATTCTTGTTTATGTTGAAGGTAGCATGTTGCACAAAATTCCATAAATTAGTTCTTGGATCACTGCCAACAACTGTTGAGACTTCTTCTGTACTGGATGCAAGGAAAGCGGTTTGATTGACAACAATGGCCTTTCCCAAGATGGTGGATATCCTGGAGAGGTTCTTGGATATCCTGGATAGTACGAATGCCATTAAATCAGACCAGTTCTTTCATAACGATCCTGGCATTTGTGGTTGAGGACAGTGATTCCTCTGCATAATCGGAAGTGCCAAGCGCAAGTCTAGATTTGCTAAAACCAAGTTCTGAAAGCCAGCACGGGCACATCTTGAATGATGCTAACGGAAGGCCTACTCTCTAGCTGTTGAACTACACAAGAGAATAAGAAACCTCCACTGTCAAAAAAACCCATCCAAGGAATTCCTCAAATCGGGGCGAGTGGTCTCGATTCTCCAGACTTTTAAAAGTGTGGATACCCACTTTCGTTTACGAATCGAATCGTCTCAGGCGCCACTGCATCTCAAACTGTTTCCTTTTTGTCCTAACGGTAACCTAAAGTCTCATTGCCGAAACGGTAATATTCGAGAGATTCCTCATGAACATCGCGAATGTGGACATCGATCTCACCCACGAAACTAAATCAATTATTTTTTTCCTTACACAACGGATAACTCTGCACGAGCTGGCGGCGAATGATCGGATGGAAGCACAAGGTCGTGCGGTGGGTCGGGCAGACAGAGATGGCTGCCCGCGAAACAAAATTTAGGGCAGGGGAACTGAAGGGGAAGAGTGCAAGACGAAGGGAGTAGCTCATGATCAGCGCTTCTCGACTGTGTGCCTGCTTGCTGGTGACTCCGCTTTGTGCATCAAGCTCTCCTCCGTCATCGTCGCAGGTTTGCATCTCGCTCGGTTTTTGTTTTGCTGCTTCAGCTTCCAAATTTCAACTGGTAAAAGTCGTCAGCTTGTGCCTGTGCCTGTATTACTTTCGCACGGGCATTTCTTTCGCATGTCAGGGTTGCCGGCATGCGTCATTATCTAGTCATTTCGGACAATGCGCTGTTTTGGTGGTAGGGGTAGTAGTCGTCGTGTGTGAGGAGTGATGCAGCGTCGTGTCCGATCGATTCTTGCTGGATTTGGTAGAGATCGGGACGTGCTGCGACAATTTCTGCGTTCATTCCTCTGCAGTTGCGAGTAGATTGATAGTCTCTCAACCCTGCGCTGGATGTGCTTGGGCAGGCGCGGCAGCATCGACTGGCGGAAGGCGATTGGTTGGGTCCGCGATGGTGTTGGGCGTCGTCTTCGTGTTGGCCTTCGTGCCGTCGGCGTGCGTGGTGGGCATTCTGTTCGCGCTGTCGCAGTGGTTCATCGTGTCGCGCGTGACGGTGGGCGGAAGCCACGAGAGCAACAATGGCTACCTACACGTGGATGAGGATGGCATTGACGACTCAGACGTTGTGGGCAAGTGCGCCGAGATCCAGGCCGCCATCTCGGAGGGTGCGTCTCCCTCCCCCTCTTTCTGTGTGCGTGTGCGAGTCCTGCATTCCCGATGTGGAGGAGTGCGAATGTGGGTGATTGCTTCCAGACCTGCGGGGTATTCTGAGATTGGTTTTGAGTTGTTAGATTGCATTTGGTTGCGTCAGTGGTGCGTCGGTTTTATTTTGTCCCAGACATGTCTAAACCCTCAGCCCTGTTCAGGATGAAGTGGTGTGTCTAATGTGTCTGGGAGCCTTAGCTTGCTTGATCGGGCTCCATCAGGAGCTTCTCAATGTTTTCTTGGGGGTATTCCGTGTGCCTCTCGCGACCAATTTCCGGGATCCACCAGATCACCTTCACCCTCAAAAAATCGGTGTGTGAGGGTTTTGTTTGAATGACAGAGGGTTCTGGTATGTGTTTGCCGGTGTTTCAGGTTCGGAGTCTTTTTTGACGACGGAGTACCAGTATCTGGGCGTGTTCATGGGCATCTTCTCTGTGATCATCTTCGTGTTTTTGGCTTCCGTGGGCGGCTTCAGCTTCGACCGTCAGCCGTGCGACTTCGACCCGGCTCAGTCATGTCCGTCTTCGATCGCGAACGCGTTTTTCAGCACCGTGGCTTTCATTTTGGGCGCCCTGACGTCGACGTTGTCGGGTTACTTGGGCATGAAGATCGCGACTTACGCGAACGCGAGGACGACCCTGGAGGCTCGTCGCGGCGTGGGGAAGGCTTTCATCGTGGCGTTCCGTTCTGGTTCGGTGATGGGTTTCTTGCTTGCGGCGAACGGTCTTCTTGTTCTGTTTTTGACGATTTTGGCGTTCAAGCTGTACTTCGGCGACGACTGGGTGGGTCTGTACGAAGCCATCACCGGTTACGGTTTGGGCGGTTCTTCCGTGGCCCTTTTCGGTCGCGTGGGTGGCGGCATTTACACGAAGGCGGCGGACGTGGGCGCTGATTTGGTGGGTAAGATCGAGCAGAACATCCCCGAGGACGATCCGCGGAACCCCGCTGTAAGTGTCTGTCCCGTCTCCGTTGTTTGTGCGTTTGTGTGTCGCTGTTCGGGTGCCTTTTTTTGAACAGGGTCGAGTGGATGTGGTGGGTTTGGGTTTTCGAAGATGTAGAACATTGACTCATGTCCCAGTCGGTTCTGATTTTCTGGGAATGTCAGTCTGGAGACCCACCTACCTGCATGATTTAGGCAATGTTTCGATGTTCTTGGCTATTCCTGAGCGCCAATTCATTCAGACGTGTGATCTCTGCTGGTAAGCCATTTGGATCTGCTGAAGACTTGGGTGGGAGTCGATAATGAACTCGGGAAGTTTGGTTCCGAGCTATATCGGTGTGCGAGGTCTGTACGGTCGAGGATACCGTGGATTTGTGTAGTTGTGCGCGTTGCTGAAGTGTCGCGTTCGTGTGCAGGTGATTGCGGACAACGTGGGCGACAATGTGGGCGACATCGCAGGTATGGGAGCGGACCTGTTCGGTTCTTTCGCGGAGTCGACTTGCGCGGCTCTGGTGGTGTCTTCGATTTCCTCTTTCGGCACGGACCGCAACTTCGTGGCCATGAGCTTCCCGTTGATCATCAGCGCGTCCGGTATTTTGGTGTGCCTGGTGACGACTTTGTTCGCGACGGACGTTTTCACGATCAAGGACGTGAAGGAGATCGAGCCGACTTTGAAGCGTCAGTTGATCATTTCTACGATTTTCATGACGGTGGCCATCTTCTTGGTGTCTTGGTTTGCGTTGCCTGCGACGTTCACCATCAACGTGGTGGGTCACGTGCCGAAGGTTGTGAAGAACTGGTGAGTTCGCAACTGATCACCTGGAGGCAAAATTCTCTTTGGGTTTTTGGGTGTGCGTGTGCGAGTGTTTCGTGGTTCTTTTTGGCCCGCGTGGCTTGCATTGATTTTGTGATGTGGTGTTCCCATACTGACACGTGATGGGCATTCGTTTTTGGACGTGCAGGCACATATTTTTCTGCGTGGGTTCCGGTCTTTGGGCCGGTCTGATCATTGGGTTTGTGACGGAGTACTTCACCAGCAATGCCTACCAGTACGTTTTGCAGTCTTCCATGTGTACTGAACGAGGACGTTGTTTGAGAGATGTTGTCTTTGGACAAATTGTCGGGACTTAAGGGATGTTGGTCGTTTACGAAGTGCACGGTGTTTGTTTGGTTCGAGGACCGCAGTGTCCTGGGGGTGTTTTGACTCTATCACGTCCAGGCCTGAATTTGTGTTTGTGTTTCAGGCCCGTGCAAGACGTTGCTGATTCGTGCAGGACTGGAGCGGCCACGAACATCATCTTCGGTCTCGCTTTGGGTTACAAGTCTGTGATCATCCCTGTGTTCGCCATCGCGGGCGCCATCTATTTGAGTTACAGTTTGGCTGCGATGTACGGCATCGCCGTGGCTGCTTTGGGCATGCTGAGCACGTTGGCGACTGGCTTGGCCATCGATGCGTACGGTCCCATCAGCGACAACGCCGGCGGTATTGCGGAGATGGCTGGTATGAGCCACGAAGTTCGCGAGAGGACGGACGCCCTTGACGCCGCCGGCAACACGACCGCCGCCATTGGCAAGGTACTTTTGTGTCTCTATGCATTTGAGTGGATGTGTGCATTTAGTCAATACGTTGTCTGTAAGGGTGAACCTATCTGACCGTAGTAGTGGGTTGTGAGGATTTGGATTTCCTACACTTGTAGGTGTCTCCCTGGGTAATTCTATGGGGTACCGGTTGACAGTTGTGGAGTGGAAGCTATGCTTTTTCGGTTTTGAAACAGTAGTTATGGTTTTTTCAGGGCTTCGCCATTGGATCCGCTGCTCTTGTTTCCCTGGCATTGTTCGGAGCATACGTGAGTCGTGCCGGCATCGCGAGCGTGGACGTGATCCAGCCGAAGGAGTTCGTGGGTTTGCTCGTGGGTGCCATGTTGCCGTATTGGTTTTCTGCGATGACGATGAAGAGCGTGGGCAAGGCGGCTTTGGCGATGGTGGAGGAGGTGCGTCGTCAGTTCCGCACGATCCCAGGTTTGATGGAGGGCACGACGAAGCCCGACTACAAGCGTTGCGTGCAGATCTCGACGGACGCTTCGATCAAGGAGATGATTCCTCCCGGCGCTCTGGTGATGCTGACGCCTTTGATCGTGGGCACATTGTTCGGTGTGGAGACTCTGGCTGGTCTTTTGGCTGGGGCTTTGGTTTCCGGGGTTCAGGTACTGGACTTTTTCTGGATTTTTTTCGAGTCTCGGGCTGTCGGAATGGAAGCGTGGGCATGACTACTGTCTTTTGCTTTGCTTGTTTATATCCCAATGGATGCGTGTATGTTTGGAAGGTTTTGTTTCTGACCTGTGAATCTTGTTTTTCGCAGATCGCCATCTCTGCGTCCAACACGGGAGGTGCCTGGGATAACGCGAAGAAGTACATTGAGGTGAGGGGATTTCCTGTGGTCGAGGTCGGGGTCTTTATTGGCAGTACGATTGGGAGTGCGGATTTCTGATGGTGTTTTTCGTGTGTGTTGCAGGCTGGACGTTCCGAGCATGCGAAGTCGTTGGGTCCGAAGGGTTCCGATTCGCACAAGGCTGCTGTGATCGGAGACACCGTTGGAGACCCTTTGAAGGACACGTCGGGTCCTTCTCTGAACATTTTGATCAAGCTGATGGCCGTGGAGTCTCTTGTGTTCGCGCCGTTCTTCGCCGCGAATGGAGGCTGGTTGTTCCGCGTCTGGACGTAAATGTCTAGTGGGTGTTTTGATATTCGTGTTCGACTGTTGAATGCGAATGTGCTTCGACGTTGTAGGGTGCAGTACATGTGGAAGGTCGCTTAGTTTTAGTAACGGGAAGCGTTCAGAACATATTTGTTTTGGGGATTGGGAAGGGGAACCTTACTTTGGAGTGTAGGTATAGAGAGTTTAGTTGTGGCGATTGTGTTTTTGTGAACACACTCATATTCTTATTTTGGTGGGTAGTTGAGCCCCACTAGCATGACATTGGTCGTTATGTTCTGACTTCTTCAAAGCAATGGATCAGGTTATTGCCGCCCCCGCGTATTCTGGCTTCATCATTTTTAGTAATGTAGTGTCGGTTTTGTTGTGTTACGTGGACTGAAAATTGATCACTGTGAGTTCTTTGCTGAGAAAGGTCAGAAATGTTCGTAATTTTAGTGGCTTGTGGCAACAACCTTCTTTGTGCTGCTATTCTGAGTTCCTGCATTTCTAGTTCTGTATACAGTGACTGCCAAAACTCAGTACAAATCCCAGTGGGCTTTGGAATTGGTGCAACGTACCCTGTGGAACATCCTGCTGGACGCAGGCAGAGCAGCACAGCTGAAAGCACACCAAGCCTCTAATAATCGGCCTGATTATGCCGACACCATCTAGCCCAAATTCGATCAAGTTTTTGAGTCTCGTGTTTTAGCATCTCGTCATGGCATGTCCATTAGGTGGAACTGTGAGGGCTCTCCGTGCCTCTTCTATTAGCTTGCTGGTTACTGTTTCTTTGTTTTTTCTCGCTTCTCTCTTCATTTGCCAGCCTCGGCTTGGCGGTTATTTTGTTCTCATTTTAATGCAATGGGTTCTGCCCAGTTTAAAAAATAAAAAAAAAGCTGAGTACAAAATCTGAATTTTTTCATTCAAACAACCTTACCTTGAGCACCAATGTTTTTGTTTTTTTTTCGAATCAAATGGAAACCCATTGAATTAAAAAGAAACAAAACAAGACAGCCAAGCCCCGTAAGGCTGGACAAAGAAAAGGAAACCGAGCGAGAGTCACCTACAACTAGAAACAAAAGAAACTAGTTGAAAGCACAAGAAGATGGAGGGGTGTTCTGGTGCCAGATAATGCAATTACTAACTCTAGTGGCAAAGGTCAGAGTACGCATCCAGAGTTGCTCGAATTCTTGCCATAGTCTATCCACATGTTGGGGTTGATGACGAATTCGATGCTGTGTCTTCAGGAGCGCTGCACGACCAGAATCTAGAATACTTTCCCAGAGAGCCTTTTTAAAATTAAGAGTGGGCCATCGATCATGAGCAAATACCCAGCTACTCCTCGAGGTCCAGTTAAGCCATAATGCAGACCCTCGCAGTAGTGACCAAATGGTTTTAAAAGCTCGAAACTTCCTAGGGATCGATGCAGCAAAAAAAAATTGTTTGAAGTTGAAACAGTGATGTGGTCCCAAGAGAGGTAGAGAGCCTTCGGCATGATGGAGTATCGACTGTGCGTAGAGCCACACTTCGCTTGCTTGTGAGCATCAATGTTTGAAAGAAAATTAGTTACAAAGTTAGCCATGTCTAAAACTTGGTTTTGATCACCATCCAAATCACCATGATTTGGAATTACTTTATCAATTATTTTGTCAATGTTTTTAGAACTTCAAATTTTTTTTTGCCTTAGCATGTTGGTATACATCATTTCCAATTTTTGTGCATAAAAATTGAAAGTTCACATTCATAGAATTTAAAATACAAAGTATTAACAATTGGACAAACATGCAAATGATGTTGATTTTCACCGCATGTAAATGATTTTCTTGGAAATGAGAGCATAGGATTGCATTAGCCATTGTAGAGGGAGTATAGGTTGCAACAAGGATTGTGGTAACATCTTAATGCCTTTGCATTGGAAATATTTGTTGAATCAAGAAATGTATGTAATTTATATTTTACAACCATATAATACCTTTTTAGATTCAATTTTTTTACTAATAGCGGAGTTAATGGTACACCTAATTGATCAAGCATTGTTGTCAAGGACTTGCTTCTTTGGTTCCATGTACTTGTTCCTTTATCAATGGAATTTGTCCATTTGTTTAAAAATAAAAATAGTAGTAATAATAATAATAATAGATTCAAAAATCTATTTTTTAAAAATTATCCTAAAATATATTATCAAAATATTAAAATTGCCAAAAATTACACTAACATTCATAAAATGGGGAATCCTTTGATGATATTTTTAAAGATAGTTGAATTTTGGGGGGATTGTTTGATCAATTATGTATAGGGTGATTGTTCAAAAAAGTTGAACCTAAAAAAGAAATATATGGTTGTAAAATATAAATTGCATACATTGCTTGATTTAACAAATATTTCAAATGCAAGGGCATTAAAATGTTACTACAATCCTTGTTGCAACCTGTACTCCCTCTACAATGGCTAATGCAATCCCATCCTCTCAGTTCAAAGAAAAATTCACATATTGTAGAAACCAACTCTTTTGCATGTTTGTCCAATCATTAATATTTTTAATTATGTAAATGTGAATTTCCTTCAATTTTTGTGTACAACTATTTGAAATGATGTATACTAACATACTGAGGCAAAAAAAGTATTTTTGGAGTTTTAAAAGAAACTGATAAAAAGGAATAAAGTAATTCCACAATAATATGATCTACATGGTGTTTGATCAAAACCAAGTTTTAAATATGGCTAATTTTGAAACTTTCTTCCAAACCACAACTAATTTTTTCTTCAAACTTCTATGGTAAAATGCAGCCGTTTTTTTCACATTTTGAGAAAGTGCCAAGATGGCGATTACCTCAAATTTGGTGAAGCATTGTATTTCTACATTCATCCATCTTTTGGACTTAAAAACACTTTTCCATCATATTCATATACTTTTTCATCCAAATTTGGCGACTTCATCCATATTTTAAAGAGAATTGAAAAAAAATTGGCAAAAAAAGATTATTTTTTTCTGGTGAAAGAAAGACATTTATTTTGAAATGGTACAATCTGGCCCCAGGGTGCGGAAAAAGAAGAAGGGTTGGTAACATGGCGTATGTCACACACTACAACTTTCTTGTATACACTTTTGGACTTTGTACATTGATGCTCAAGGTATGATTGTTTGAATGAAAACATTTAGATTTTGCACTCAGTTTAGCAATCATTGTAGATTTGATCGTCCAGAAGATTCCTTGTTTGATTTTCAACATCATTTGTTTTCATAATATAATTTCAAGAAGGAAGTGATTGTAGTTGTTATATTCACGAGAGAGTGCTAAAACTGACCAAGCATTTTCAACCATCCAATAGGGGCTGTGAAATGGACACTTGAACTGGGGGAAAATGAACTAAGTATGGATTTCAATAGAACTTGATTAGATCTGTCTTCACTTCTTCAATGGATGGTTTAAGAGCCACACTAGGTTCATTTTTAACTAAGTGGCTAGGTGTCTATTAATTTAATTCAAAATAAAAATCTATTGTTCAACTACCTTCTTACAAGTTCCAAAAAAATCTGAAATAATTACTAATTCAAGCATTCATTTCAGATTTAGAAAGGGTTGCTTTTAGAAACCATTTCCATTGCTTTATACATTTTGCGATGCTAGTTTTTGAACAAGCCCTGGATTTTTTTGAAACTATGCATGGATGGGTTTCCAAGGGCCTATGATCACATATAGAGACCTATATCAGATTGTGTTTGAAAATTCATAACTAATTCAATAATGCTTCAAAAAAATATGAAATGACTTGTGTTAGATTCCTCATCCATTTCTCTTTCACTGAAAAATAAACTAAAAATATTTCCATATCAGGAGATACACAAAAAAGGCACAAAACTTCGTATGAATGCAGACCAATGATGGCTCAAAGCTTACTCATGTGCAGGGACACTCACTCAGGAAGGTTTGTGTCATTACAAACCGGCCCCAGCAGTTCTTCATAAGTGGGGAGCTGCAACCATGACCCATGTTTGGATATTAAACTAAACTAGGGTAGATGGCTCTAAAAGCGACACTCTAAGGGCTGATCCGCCTTTTCATACGTTTGCATGAACAGGAATATTTTTAGCTCATTTTTCAGAGAAAAAAAAATGGATGCTGAATGTAACACAGGTGGTTTCATATTTTTTGAATCATTTTTGAATTAGTTATGAATTTTTTAAGATTTCTATAGTAGGTACCTATTTGTGACCATAGGTGTTCCATAATCTGTCCCCCTGCAACTACTAAAACAATTTCTGAACTATGGAGGAAATGATTGGTTCTCAAAATAAAATGAAATAAATTTTCTTGATTCATTCAATAGCGAGAGTGGTCCATTTAAAGATCAACTCCCATCCATTTTACAACCACCTATGGGGCACTTGCAAGGAGAGGGGCGGTTTTAGAGCCATCTACCATAGTGACTACCGTTTACTCTCTTTCATGTATGATTCACTAGTTTTCCAATTTAATGCTAAAAAGACTATCCTGCCAAGAGATGGCTCCCACCCACCCTACCAAAATCCCCACCCCACCGTGGATCTGACATCAACCCCTAAATGCCCAAGGCACCCAAAAGTGGTGTTAAAGAAACTTTGAAGTTAAATAAAGCGTTACCAAATTTCTATTTTTAATAGTTTATTTGTTTGGAAGATTCTTTTTGAAGTCTATTTTTAGCATTAATAATCCAATTGCAAAAATGAATAATCATGATTTTTCTATTCAAGATTTTGTACAAGGGTACCCATTGCAATCTTGACATTCCGTAGTGTTAAGGACTCTTGGAAATGAACCTCAAATACATTAGATCTTAGAGATCAATTCACGCTAAAAATTCATTTAAGAAAATTGTAGAGTAGATTTTGAGAAGCCAAAAATTGATTGGGGTTAGGCTTGTTAGGCCCTTCAACCTCATATTTTTTTGGTGACTAACATTTTAGATTTGACATGCAAAAAGAGAGCTCAAAGATTTTCATAGTTTTTTCACCCTCATGATCAAACATTATAATCTTTCAATCCATAAGAAAGGTTTAGTTTAGTTTAGTTTAGTTTTCTTTGGGGGGGGGCTTTACAGGGCAAAATGCTATATATAGCCCTACAAGAAAGGTTGACGCCCCCCATTCAGACCCTTCCGTTTTTTTGGTGTAATTTAAAATGTGGCTTACATTTCTTGTTTTCTTCAATCAACATTTGTACCTAACACAATTCTCCTCATGCATATCAAATTTTTCGTTTCCAAAAACTAACACTCTATTTTTTTATTAGTGAATTAGTTTTCTTTTTGCGGTCTTACATGAAAATTCACAAAAATTCATTGGGGATGAATTTTTTGAATTTGATTGTGGGATGTGTAGGAAACCTCTACACGCACATCTTTCCTTTAATGAGCATCTTCAAAAAAATTCACAATTCCCTTTTCTAGAGGTTTGAATGGGTGTGTGAATAGTGCCTAGATTTTTTAGATCAATATCTCTTTTATTACTATCATTGGATTTTGCTAAAGTAATTGTACCATATGCTCAAATATGCAAAATTAGTTACTACGTAAAGGGAAATAGGAAAATATAATAATAACAAGGAGATATTAATTTAAAAAAATCTAGGTACTATTCATATACCCATTCAAACCTCTAGGAAAGGGAATTGTGAATTTTTTTTGAAGATGTTCATTGAAGGAAAGATGTGCGTATGGAGGTTTCCTACACATTCCCACAATCAAATTCAAAAAATTCATCCCCAATGTTTTTTTGTGAATTTTCATGTAAAACCCCCAAAAAATTAATTTAATTCACTAAAAATAGAGTTTTGATTTTTGGAAACCAAAAATTTGATATGCTTGAGGGGAATTGTATTAGGTACAATTGTTCATTGAAGAAAACAAGAAATATAAGCTACATTTTAAATTATACCAAAAAAGCGGAAGGGTCGAAATTGGGGGTGTCAACCTTTCTTGTAGAGCACTGTACAATGCAATATATGTGGAGGATCTGACCTTATTTCAACCATTTTAGCAATTACATATATTTGAAGTACAGTTTTTTTGAATGCAAAGTTTTCCCATTTACAAAAATAGAACTTGGAAGGATTGCATATTTTTGTTAAATATTATTATATAAAACATAATAACTAAGAATTTTTTAGTGAAAGATTCTCTTTGACCTATTATGGTGATATAGACCTTTCTATTTGTGACCATAGGCTAATTGTAAAATCAACCAAGGGTTGGTCATAATAATGAGAGCCTTGTAACCAATCATAATGCGCCACAATTGCTTTGAAAAGTGCATTATAACTTTATAGGTTGGAAAGCAATCTATAGATTGGAAATAAGAAGTGATTAGAAATAGGTTAGCTTCTCTTAACGTTTAAGAAAGTATTTCATGCTTTTGTCCATTAAACCCTAAATGCTTGAGGCATCCAATTTTGGTGTTGATGGCAATACTTTGAAGTTAAATAAAACCTAAGGCCAAATTTCTATTTTTTGTAGTTTCTATTTTTGAAAAATCTTTTTTGAAGTCTAGTTTTAGCATAAAAATTTGATTTTGAAAATGATCGGTTATGATTTTTCTATTCAAGATTTTGTGCAAGGGTGTCCATTGCAATCGTGGCTTTCCATAGTGTTGAGGGCTCTTGGAAATGAGACTCAAATACACTAAATCTTGGGGAAAAAATCACAATACAAATTCATTTAAAAAAAATCATAGAATAGATTTAATTTGAGAAGCCATAAATTGATTGGGATTATGCATGTAATGCCCTTTCACATTATATTTTTTTTGGTGACCAACTTTTTAGATTTGACATGTGAAAAAAGGATTGAAAGACTTTAACTCTCTTTTGCAAATTTCAAACCCTCATGGTCAAACATTATAATCTTTCAATCCATAAATAAAATTTTCTTTTCTTTTCTTTTGTGATCTCTAACATGTCTAAATTGAATTTGTACAATAAAAATTTAAAAAAAAATTGATACAACTTATCAAAATGTTGGCTTTTTGTTCAGGGTAGGGAAAATTCTTTAACCCTGAAGTGTGCCAACGTCCATATTCTTGACGATGAATAGAGGTCTTCAAGGCACTGTTTCATCCAATTAACTTATCATTTATCAAATGTAACACTTGAATCTAGAAAAGACAACCTTCCTTAATGAACAAATTCATTAAATTTTGGTAAATGATATATCTATACAAAGCTATAAGCAAATACGTGCAAAAATTATCAAAAGGATTGAGACGCTTCAGGGATAAAAGTTCAAAAAAGGCCTTGGGCATTAAGGGATGAAGTTAGAAACTTTTCTTTCATATCTTGTGATATTTTGATCAGTTTTGAAATCCGTATGTATCATCTTCAAGTGTATTGAATCATCCAAGATTGGGTTTTGGCAGTTGGAAAATTTGAGGGCAGCATGAGAGAGAGCAGCTTACCTTCAGTCTGATGCATGTTTTCTTTGTGTATTTTGTATAAAACCTCAATCTGTATTTTCTGAAACTGATCCTTACAACAACTCTACTATATGGAAATCTATGTTGAAGAAATCTTCATTGGAAAAATATCTTGCACATGCAGTAAATTGAGCGAACAAAAAACCAAACTGACATGATAAGGGCAAACACCAAGATCCTATTTTATTGTTGAATGCATATTCTTTGGTGCATGTGGGCGCTTTATTCCCACCCTTGGAATCAAGTGATCACAACCAAGCTTTGGTCCTAATGATTCTTACTACCTACGGGTGTCTAAGCATCAATTCATTGTGCCTTCCAAGCAATGGATTTTTTTACTAACCTACCTATCCTAATTCGTGAGTTGTCTCCACTTAGGGCGTGGTTCCGTTCTTATCCAAGTGATTTGAGTTTCCTTTCTATGTCATGTTTTCCTATTCCTACTTGATATATTCGGGGTTTCTATCTCTGTTTATGATAGTTTCTTACCCTACTTTACGTGGTGTATTTGTTCACTCTATTCTACATATTGTATGTTTTTACTCTACTTCACGTATTGTATGTTTTTACTCTACCTCACGTATTGTATATTTTTATTCTACTCTACATATTTTGGGGTATTCTTCTATGGGTATGTATTTGTTGACTCTACTCTACGTATTTTGGATTCGATTAATCTACTCTACGTATTTTGGATTCGATTAATCTACTCTACGTATTATATGTGCTTACTCTACTCTACGTATTGTATGTGCTTACTCTACTCTACATATTTTGGATTTGATTAATCTATTCTACATATTTGTATTCATTTTAACCTACTCTACGTATGGTATTTTTTATCATACCTTTGTGTATTGGATCCTTCTAATCTACTCTACGTATTTGTATTTGTTTAAACCTATGTATTGCATTATTTTTCACTTGTCCCTTTTAACTCATGGTTGTTCCTTGTTTCATTCCATACTAGCTAATTGCGGGTCCCTAATTACAATTAGCTTGTGGCCCTTGATTCTAACCGCTTGCTTGGTCTAACATTTGCATCAAAGAAAGGAGGATATGAGTTGGAATTAGAAGCCCACCTCTAAAGTGTGTGTGGCGGTGTCCTCTGGTTCCGTTGTGTCCCACGCCATATCCACCATAGCCATCCCTCGGTTCCAATTTGTTCTTGGTCCCGCTTCTTCTAATTATTCCTCTTTGATTGGTTTACAAATAGGCTTCTTCCTAGACTATCTTCCCCAATTGTTTTCCACTCTTGACTACTCCTTTAACTATCTCCTACTTCCACTACTTCCCAAACTATTTCCTACTTCTACTAATCCCTAAACTATTTCCTAACCCCATTATTTCCTAAACTATTTTCTAACCCCATTATTTTCTAAATTTGTTTTTGATCCCAAGGCCCGTGGACCCCCCAAGACCTCTGGACCTCCAAGGCCCCGAACTGGCTGGCTGCGGACCCGGCTGGTGGCCCGGCTGGCTGATTGGGCGCTTGGTTGGCTGCGGACCCCGACTGGCTGGCTGGCTTTAGCGCTAGCTGGGGCGCCCTAGCTAGTGCTGCTGGGGTGCTCTAGCTGGTGTTGGAGTTCCAAAAGCAATATTTGATTTTACCACTCAAGTGCAACTAAAAGCTATCTAATTAAAACAAGTTAATGGTTGCCCAAGAGGTTAACCCAATTGTTGCTCCACCCGAGGGACCCACTAATGCTACTTGTTGGATGCTAAACATTGACTTAGTGCCAACCGTGTTGGACACTAAATGTTGATACTAACTCAAGGGAAATTATATTTGACCCCCCGCTAAGACTTGGGGGGTTCAAAGCTTCATCGTGAGGGTGAGGATTTTGACACGTGGCTAAGACTTCTACTTTCTAAAGACATTGGGGAGCCATAGCTCCGCCGTCCCTCATAGGGTTGATTTAATCCCGTGAATAAGAGAAAAGGGAGAAGAGGGTTTGCACATAACTACTAAGACTAAAAATCATAGGGGAGTCAAAGCTCCGCCGTCCCCCATGGGACTAACTTAACCCTGTGAACAAGAGAAGAGGGAGAAGAGGGCAGATACAATATGCAACATACTTTCAAAGTCACCTCACTAGTAACCCCTCGGTTTCTCTCTCACAACAACTTTCAATAGTTTCACAACACAAAGGGTGGCCCTAACATCAACTGTATAAGTTCCAACCAAACTTGGGGGGGTCTCAAGTCCCCAAGTGTAAATCACAAGTACCAAGGGTGTATAAACCCCCCAAAACTATCAAAGGCTCTTTTGGCATAACAAGCCAAAGGAAATCCGACATAATCTGGGCTCAATAGTACTCCCCCCTAAATGGTGAGGAGTGAGAAAGAGAGAGAATGAGAGGAGAATGCCGCCCCTTTTATACTCAAAAGGGAGCACCCCCCCTTAATCTACTAAGAAAAACTAGATAAGGGAATTTAGACGGTCAGTACATGTTTACCAATCCCAAATCTAACTATCTACTTAAGATCTACGTAATTTGAATTGAGGATTCAAATCTCACCTAAACCTTACATGAACTTGCAAATCTACCTACTTTTTTCTTCCCAAAATCTACAAGTTCCCACATGGGAGTGGTTCCCATGTGTTCCCACCTACTTTTAGTTCAAAATTTGAAATTACTTACACCAAGCACTTGGAGCCTCCTCCACTAACTTTTTGAGGTGGTACTTGCTCCCACATGTGCCCAGAGTTCCCTATGCGTTCCCTACACGTTCCTCACGGCCATTGGGGCCCAAATCCTCCAAATTGGCATTGGAGGGCTTTAAACCCCATTTTCTCCTCCATGTGTTGTCCCCAAAAGGCTAACTTTTGGAGTTTAGCTCCGATTGGCAAACGGATTACGCCGTTGGGTCTGGAAGGCCATAATTAACTTGTAAGAAACTTTTAGCCCTTTAAACTATGACCTAAATCTTAACAAAACCTAGTATAAGCTGAAGTCAAAGTTAGGATAAATTTCCAACTTTTGGAGTTTGACTTTTTTGGACCCCAATCCTTCACCAAGCTCTTAAGTAGATAGAGGGGGGTAGGAATAGACCAAAAGTAGGCCTCAATATGATGTCGTTTGCCCCCGATACACCGGTCAACTTTCAATACCGTCATTTAAATTGCCATTTGTTGAGAGATGTCGCCAATTCAGGGTCTTCCACTTATCAATTTGTCTTAAAACTTGGGGAAGCGCTCCGTTGGTGTGAGATTGCCTCGCCAGATTTTTAGTGGGATTTTACTGCACTTTGGGATATTCTTTTGAATTCCCACCTAAAGACCGCTGCGGTTGACCGTCCGGGAAAATATCCAAAATCTCTTGGAAAATTCCCAAACTTCGGAGGGGACCATCCATGAGATTCCCCCACATGGATGTGAATTCAAATCCTTAGTGTGTGCTCTGAGAATTAGAAAAATGCCCAGTACCTGCGATTCAAGGTTAGTATTTCGCCCGTATTCTCTTCGATTTTATGGGGAGTGCGGAATTCCTCCTAGATTCCCCCATGAGGACTTCGTAATCTAGCTAGGGCCTTTTTAGGCTTCTTACCCTAAACCTGCACATCTCTATCAGATTAACGTCTGTTTGATCAAGACAAGACCCTTTTTGGATACAAACTATCCTAAACCCCTTCTAATGACCAAATGACATATTGGTATGTGGAATGCCAATACTAGTTTAATACTCTTTTGTGGATTTTACCGACCTAACTACACCTTGGATTGTGTAGGAATCTGAAAAAAGAACCCGTGAGTCCCCGGTGACGAATTGGGGGCTCACACATGTACAAGAAAGGTTATAGACAAATAAGAAGGTTTATATGTTTTGTTTCAAATAGTAGAAAAAGGTAATGAATGTTACATTTTCAATTAGTGAGAGACACTTTCTAAAATCCATGTTGCACACGTGCCATTTAATTACAATTGGTTACTTTTAGAACATATCATGGCCCATTTGAAAAGTATGCCATGTGATTACTACACCATTTATGAACAAAAATAGTGGCTTACTAGCTAGCTTTCAGTTTCAAAAATTATAAAATATCTAATTGGAAGAGCATTTCAAAATTATATAAATCTTGTGTTCATTGTGGATTACTTTTGAGTGGACTTTTTATCTTTCTACTAGTAATTTTTGAATTTTTTTAATAATATTGTCTTTTGAAAAAATTAGATTTACAACATTTTTTGATATACAATCTAACCTCCATAAATTAATATCATGTGTTTTGTTCTACAACTATAATAGGATTGGTATCCAATATTGCGATACTTTAAGACTTTATGTTTATTGTGTAATAGGTGTATTTTTCTCATAACATCTTGCCTAAATTGCAAATTATAGATACAATAGTTTGAAAGAATTTTTAGCAAAAAATAATAATTTTTTTTGATGTCGAATGATTTGGAAATTAAAGAGTCTTTTTACTAAATTAATCTCTATAGGATGTTGCTCAGGTTTTTTCCATTTTTCATTTTTCATTTTCATTGGGATTCTTTTCTTTAGATTAAACCCTAGAACGCCTGGACATTTATAATTTTAGAAAAATATGAACTCTAGTAACACCATATTCAACCATTAGATAGCTAGGACAAAAACTAGATGAAGTATCACCACAAATTAGATGACTTTCATCTAAGATGTAATGAGAAAGTAATCTGAGTTTCAATATGTACCTTGTCCAAAAAAATGGACGTCAAAGCGCTCTAGGGTTATATAATTTTCATCTTCTTTTGCCATGTGTCGGTATAGAAACAGATATTAGACAAATGTTGGCGGATATAGAGGCAAATACTAGCACCAATCCAGGTATGAAAGCAAAGCTAGGCATCAATACAAATCCAGATATCAACATAGATCCACGCTATCCGCATAGATCCGAGTATCTGTATATCAGCACAGATTTGGATAAATATAGGTGGATATCAGTTGAAAGCTTGTCGGGTCTTGATATTGGCGGATGTCAGTTGGAAACTCGCCATGTATCGAGTGTAGTGGATATCTATTGGAACCTTGCCGAGTATCTACAAGTCGCCTGAAACCATTGGCTAGGGCATTTGTGTTCTTCCCTTTTGCGTTTCCTTTGTGATTGATTTGTGTTTTCTGGAGATTTCTGCGTCTACCTTGCATGTGATTTGTGTGGTTGAGTGTTGTCCAGCGATTTCAGACAACTTGTGAGTGCGAGTGATTTGTAAGTGATCACTACTGATTTTTCATCGCGAGTGATTTGCGTGTGATTCTAGGCAATTTCAACTTCTGATTTGTGTGTGCAAGTTTGGTGCATCAAATGTAATCTGAACCGGAGCTCTTCCAAACTTGTTTGTGAGTGTGTGAGCCATCCGACCTTCTGAGTGAGTGAGGCATCCAAACTTGTGAGCGAATGAATGAGCGTAGAGGCGAGGCGTTAAAGTACGTTGAGCGTGGTGGCGAGGCGATTGGTGGAGTGAGCGACGAAGGCTCAGTCTGCCAGAGGGAAGAACAGTGGACATCATTGTCGACCAAGGCTTGCTCCATATGTTTTTTGGTAATGCTCTAGACAATTTTGCGTATATTTGGATGTTGTGTGAATTATGCGTGGAGTGTTTATGGGGAGGTTGATTTCGGGGTGGTGGGTGGTTAGGGTTAGAGGAGGGTGATTTTTTGCATACTAGGGATTTGGTGGCCGCTATTGTGTGCCAGATTGTATTGGACTGAGAGGCGTTTTGAGCAAGTGTGGAGGCGAGTCAATTGTGGGGCACTTTCAACACACGTGGAGGCCTTTTCTGGATTCACAAAGAGTTTGACAACACACACAAACTTGTTGCGTGAAGGCAAAGCCAGTTCATTAATTCGGAATAAGGTTTGTTCAATTTTCCTTCTGATGTTTTTGTAGGTTTAGGGTTGTTGTGTGGAGGATTTGTTTAGAGCAACTAATGTCTAAGTTGTAAAGATTGTGCAACCCTGAAATTGCTGCACATGATGTCGGGTTTAAGGTAGGGTATCTAGACCATGAAACATCGTAGAGTTTCTGTACTTTAGGACTCAGAGTCCCTCACATCTATCATTCAGCTCTAATTGAGAATCCAAAAAATAGTGGATCGTTTGACTTTAGGGTTGAAGAAGCACTAGTGAGTCCACCATCCCAAGTTCTTTGGACCTCACACCTCTTGTGTTTCAATGTTGTTTGCAACCTAATTAGAAGTGGACTGTCTTGGTACTGTAGCGTCCAGCTTCTATTGATGTGTTGCACTGTTGTGCTTTTGGGGACATAGAGGGTTGGATGTTGTTTGGTGGGGTGGTGGAAGGTCCATAGTTACGATGACTTCAGAAGTTTCCGTGTTTCCAGGTTCACTAGTGAAGCTTGGTGAGGTAGATGTCCGAGAGCTCAATTGTTCGTCTCCTTTTATTATCAATAAGAGAGGCTTAAATGCACCCTTGAGTCCTGGTGCTAGCAAGGCTGTGTACCTTAAAGCATTATCTACAGGGACAAATGTAGAGGCAATCATAAGTCCATCACGGCAAAATTCAGGTCAATATGAGATTCTTCGTCTTTTGCAACGTATGAGAGCTGAGCAAGCAGAGCATAAAGAACAAGTGGCAGAGCTTAAAGAACAAGTGTAATTTGGTTAAGCTATTTGGGCGGTTTGTCACCCTTGTTGGCTATATTCGATGTCATCAGGGTCTTTATGAGTTTATGGAAGACTTGAACAAAGTTTCTAAATAGCAATTGACGATGAAAGGAGGGGATTGGCCCAAACTTGCAGATCGTGCCCAACATATGTCAAAGAAAAGGAACACTATAAGAAACTCATGTTTTAGATGACGGATTTTAGGTGACATCTAATGTAGTAACTTGTGTTTTTATATCAACAATGATGTCCGCCATAACATCTTGATATTATGGCGGACATCATTGTTGACATAAAAACACAAGTTATTACATTAGATGTCACCTAAAATCCGTCATCTAAAACATGAGTTTCTTATAGTGGAAGCATGGGATGTATAGTTTCTACAATCTATTGCATGAAGATAATGGTGAAGAATGTGAAGAGAAAAAAAGATGTCTGGCGGCTGTGCACAGATTGGTGGGGCCTTCTGTAGAAGGTAAAGGTGTGCAGGATTGTATTGATGCGTGTCAGAAAATGAGTGAACGAGATGATGCAGGCCATCCTATTTCATGTGCTAGCAAGGAGAAGAGGAAGGAAATGTTTGTCAAATTCAAGAAAATGATGGTGGAGGATAAATTGCCAGATTGCTACAACACACCACGTTTCAAAGCACTTTTAGGTGCTAGCATGTTGTACTATGAGGGAAAAGATTTTGGTACACCTACCCCTCCAGTACAGATTCCTTGAGTTCTGAGAATGCTGGAGGCATGAAGCTGGAGTGTAAATTTTGTTATGGTTGAGTAATCTCAAGTGATACTTAGATAGTGTACAGATTTTATGTATGTAGTGGATACTCTTCTTTGATTGAACGGAAGCTGATTTTTCTTGCCAGAGATGATTAGAATTTGACTTCATGCATTTAGGAAGACATTCATGAGGCTTAGGCAGTGGCTCACTTGACGATTTGTATTATCAGCTCTGTTTTAAATTGTGGCCAAACTAGCCTGTGGAGTTGCAATAATAGGCTATTGTTATATTTGACAAATGACTTGATTTGCAATATAGGCTACTTTGGAGGATCTACACACAGGCTGAGGATACTCTAGAGAGTCTTCATTTGAAATAGCCAAGAGCCACCTAACATCATGAAGGAATGCAGTTTGTGTCATTCATGACCCTGATGAAAGCTCCAGTTCACCATCGCTAGAGAGACAAAGTCAGGCTTGGTTGCTGAAATTCACGGCTGATTTGTTCTGTGGTAGGGATATTGCACTTAAGGCTGAGAATTACTCCCTCAGAGCTTGGTCTCAGATCAGATGTGATGCTTTGAGGATACTAGTGTTCCAAGACATTGAACTATCCTAGCAAAACTAGCAGTGATGCCCATGTCCAAATCTTTTCCCTTGAAATGGGTCCATTCCGGTAATATCTCAATTTTGAGCCTAAGATAAAACATCATGTTTCTAGAGCTTGGCATGGAGACCGTTTTCTTTTGGTGGTGTCGGAAGAACTCGTATGATTCCTTCTTGAGCTAGTGACGCTACCAGCTGCACAGTGCACACCCATATTATCCATGATCAACTACTATGGATTGAAGCATGGGTTTTACAATCAGGTTTCAAATTCCTGAAATCAATATGTACAGTAAGCCCCAAAACAAATCAATTAAAGACTGAGGGCTAATCAGTGAGAAGATGATGTACCTCACCACTTTGAGTATAGACTCGACCCAAGCACAGACCACGTGAATTGCATGCACGGTGGCTCTCCGTCTGAATCAATGTACAGGCACATCCATACAAATTGTTTTAGCTTCTGATAGATTAGAGAATCAAAAATGGCATAATCGAGAAGCTGGACTCTAGACTCTGTGTGCTGTTTCACAAAGGCCAAAATCCCCATATTATAAAATAATAGTAGTTTAAAGTTAACCCTGAAACGTCTCAATCCTTTTTTGAATTTTTGCGCATTTTCGCTTATAGCTTTGTATAGATATATCATTTACCAGAATTTAATGAATTTGGTCATTAATTAAGGTTGTCTTTTCTAGATTTAAGTGTTACATTTGATAAATGAAGAGTTAATTGGATGAAACAGTGCCTTGAAGCCCTCTGTTCATCGTCCAGAATATGGACGTCGGAGCGCTTCAGGGTTAAACTGCTATTGTGTGTAGTGCAATTCTAGTTACAGATGCCTAGAACAGGGTTTTCAATAATTCAAGACAGTTTCACAAGCTTTTAGACATCATGAAGAGGAATTCTTCATAAGATATGGGACGAATTCCCTCTGGTTGCAGTGATCCAGATTACGCATTTAGGAAAAGAATCACATTGCTAAAGACAGGGACATCCAAAACTGCCCCTTTCGTTATTGAGCGTAGTTCCTGCAATTAAATTGATCTCATTTGTGTACATCCTTGTTTGCAAAATGGAAAATTAAGGATTCCCAAGCACCAAAGAATGCATTATGTGAACACCTTAAGAAGTATAAGGGTGAATTTTCCAAGGCAGATGCTCTAAAACATCATTTCTTTACAGTAGGACTAACACCAGCGGACCATTGGATGACCCAGCACCCGGTGATTTTAGTTGAATTCCCTACCTTAATGGAAGGACACAATGAATAAGCTTATGCAGGTTGGTTTGTGCCATATGAAAGTAAATACACATCAGAGGAATGTAATGTAATGCATAGTACCACAAAAAGAAGATAATCGTCGACTCGAAAGGGTCGGTGAAACCATATCCTGCACCATGTCAAAGCCAAAGCTGAATGTCAATGAAGATACTGTTCTACAAACAGATAGACAACCACAAAAGAAATCAGTAGGTTTTGGTTGTTTTAAGGTTAGGGTTCTAGGGCATTACGAGTGATCGATGCTGGAACCAATGACTGGATGTTTGTTCACCACCATGGTGTGTGGCATCATTGCAGTCTCCAGAAACGACCAATCAAAAGTGTAGCCTGCTGCACATCTGATTGAATCATCCCACTTAGTAATTCTGATTTTTTTATATTAAGACAACGCTGGTTCAAATTCTTAAACTCAAAAGCATTCCTTTCTTAATATATGCAGATGCGTGCCGGTTTCGGTCCCTAGCTATTTCCCAACTGAAGGCTCAATGTACGTACCTGTGGAGGGTTTCATCATCGCCTAGTTTCCCGTTTGTCCGCACCCATAATCTTTGACTGCATGAGAATCCATGTCCATCAAGTCCTCAGTCAGGCACTTGCTGAAGAAAGTCTTGGCAGCCGTGGGCCATGGAATGTTTGCAGCTGATGCTAAGTGAGATTTCTACATATCCTGTTAATGTTGTCAATATGCTTGTTTGATATGACTTGGTACTACTGTGCATTCGATGTTCCACTAGTAATGAATTGTTTCTACTACATTGCACCTAATTCCTGTTTGATAGTCATGCAAACGTACCGAGGCTCTTGAGGTTCCAAGGTAAGTCGACTCCGACGATAGAAATACCTCAAGTCCAATGTTTCGCTCATTTTCAAGCATGCAATAGCTGGCAGCCGGATGAATCTAGCAGTGACAGCTCAAGGTCAGATTGAGACTGGATTGAGGTTCAGTCGTTAAATTCTACTTGATGGACATAATAGCAGGTCGCCATCAAACTACTCAATCGAATGCAAAGACTTGAAATCAAAGTCATAACAAGGTTTTTTAGTAAAAATAAGGCTGACGATTTCTGGAACGATTGGACAACATCATTCAAAAAGATCTTTCCCAGTATCCAGAGTCTGCCACAATGATCATACGAAGGCCTCATTTTGTATTATGGAGAGGCCTCTGTAATTATGCGATTCCAGGGAGACCTTAGAGAGGATTCTTTTTTGTGGTAATGTCTAAAAGTTCCTGAAACACTCTTATTATTCAAGACCTTTCTGAACAGACAACACTAAATCCTCCAAAACACTAAATCCTCCAAAACATACACCCATCACATAATTGCATGCTGAACAAAACTTCGTATGAATGCAGACCAATGACGGTTCAAAGCTTACTCATGTGCAGGGACACTCACTCAGGAAGGTTTGTGTCATTACAAACCGGCCCCAGCAGTTCTTCATAAGTGGGGAGCTGCAACCATGACCCATGTTTGGACATTAAACTAGTGACTACCGTTATTCTCTTTCATGTATGATTCACTAGTTTTCCAATTTAATGCTAATTCAAACACCACATACTAGGTACCAGTTGATGAACACCATTCGCTGATCTCATGTTGATCACTTTTTGATCAGCAAATTGTTGCTTGCATCAGTATTCACTTAAACCTTGAAGGGTGTGACCCTATCACGAAGGTAGTCAGTCAAAAAACGATCAGATTCTCGGATGAATAGGTGCATTCTTTGTTTCTACAGTTCCCTTTAAAATCATTCATTGGACACTAATAGTCCTCAATGCCCGTACTGAGTTAGAAGCTTCTTAAACGGGGTTCCAGGGTTCAGATTTTTAACCGAGAATTCATTTATTATAGGTATGCTATAAGATGTTACATTAAATCGTGGAAACCATTAAAATAAATGAAAGGTGTCGTGTACAGGTCACGGGAAGAAATAGTCAGAAGACAAAAGGGCAATTTGGTACCTAAAATTCATGTTTTGCACTCAGTAGAATTAATGATTATCCACCTGTAGTAACTAAGCCTTTTGAGTGAGATGTTGATTTTGTAATGCGGTTTGCACTGCGAACTGGAAATGTACCTCATTGGGAGGAGTCGTATTTGGCATAGGATATTGATGCTCAAGTCCCTCTTCGGGTCTCTGCAATTTGTGACATAATGTAGTGAGAACGGTTCAAAAAACGATCTGCTATAATGCTCTGGAATTCCATCAGGCTGGTGTCCATCAGAAACAATGAAAGGGTCTCAAAGTCCGTGAAGTAGATTTACCTGAAAAGATGCATACATGGCAAAGCATACTTTGCCTTTCTGTGTGGCTTGCACGTGTCGTGTTGCAAATGTCCGACCACTCCGAGTCCTCTCCACCTTGAAAAAAATGGGTACTGCAGAGAAGAGTCGTTTGAATTTGAAAAACCTCAATCTCATGCCAACAATATTTTGGTTTCCAACCTATGAACCCAAGCTTCATTACTGGAACCTGAAATTGGGGGCATCTACTGTAATGTGTTGATTTTGTGATGGACAATTAGGTTCACCACTTTGAAATGAGAGAGGACAAGATAAAGAACGTACAAGAAGAGATCCCACCGAGGATAAAGTATGAATGAAGACTGTGGACAACGAGGGCAGGCTCAACTGTCTTGGACGCAGCGCCCAAAGCCTGCACAAATTTGAATCTTTTGAATTCATTTCTGGGCTTCAATAGATGAGATTGAGAAGCTAAAAAGAGAAATTCAGGTACATGTCCTGTAACAAGATCAAATGCTGTGGAGAGAAATTAAATTAATTCCCTCACCAGGCCCACCATGCGGCCTCCATACATGTTACCCCAGAATGTGGGTGCTTCAGGCATGGAATGAGCTTTAAACAAGTCATCCTGGCATGTGCACAAGCATTGACGTTAGACAGAGAGCAGGTCTGACTGTCAAAGATCGTGGATTTATAAGCATAGCCATTTTGGAAGTTGAATGAAGTAATGTATCCGGCCATCATGCATGCACACGGAATTTTCAACAAGAGGCCAACCACATCAGAAGAAAATTTATGGAAAGACTATGAAGTGGAAGTGGAAGCATACTACAGGAACAGCTAGAAAGATTGAAGACACCCGTTTATTCATTCGGGCATGCTAACAGCGTCCTATGCGGCCCATGAAAGATATATTGTCGATAAACAAGCCATTAATCTTCTTTCTTACATGTACTATTGCTTGAAAGGGTTTTGGGTTTTTTGGGTTTTAGGGTTTAGGGTATTTTGCCTGCCTTTGCTATAGTGTAGCAACGCCTAGATTATCATTACTATTATGTATTGTCATGTGATTGATTCCTGAAACTCACCTCTATGAATTCCAGTTGTAACAGTCGTTCCACAGTGGACAATTCTCCAGGTTCGTGTCTCCATGTTGATGCCGGAGAAAGATATGGAGCTTGCTCATGGGGGATCACAACACACGAAACCTGGCGTTGTGAATCAATAAGATCATTCAATAACGGAGAAGCTCAAATGACATGCAAGACAAACTCTGTAAGTGAATGAGCAACCATGTTCACTGATCATGCATACCTCCGAGCGAGCAATTATATCATGCTCGTGGAGTGTCTTCTCTGGTGCCACGGAAGCTGCATGCCAATCCAGACACAGTGAAATTCATCCTCAAAAAAAAATGCAAGAGACTTTTGAAAACTGTGCACACAGTGAAAATTCCTGTCATGCAGTCATTGCAAAAAAATAATCAAGGAAATAAAAAATTGAATGTACAGTCAGCTACTCTCTCTAGAACTTCAATTCTCATGTTAGAAGCACAATAGATATAAAGTCAGCAAAAAGTGCGTGTGATGCACTACTAACGAATCATACCGTGAATTCAGCAGCCTGTAATACTGTGCTCAAGGTTAAGTTTGATCATTCACACCAGACTACTTCAAATCGTCTACACATATCTTCCAGTTTCTTTTTGAGTCAAGAGCAAAGGCGATTCATACCTTGGCCAAAGTGATTGCCCGGTGATAGATGCTTTTTTGAGTCCTTGTCTGATATCTTTAAGATTATGTCAGCCTGCAATGGAAAGAAATTCAGAACGGAAATCAATTTCAGCAGAATAACATTTTAACAACAATGTGCATGGATTGGTCTGAGATATAAAATTCATAACCTTCTACTGAAGTAATTGACCTACTAATAGATTTCCATCTCCACCATTGCTTACCTAACTGTAATTAACCTCTAAAAAGTGCTAATTCTACTGAAAATACTGTTCAAGAATACCAGCGTTTCTTTAGCATTACTGTTTCCTGAGCACTACCAAACTCTCAACAGAAACGCAAAACAATCAGTGCCTGAAAACTTAATCTTTGATTTTCCAAAAACAGAGTCTTGAATATTAACAAGACAACTCCGAATTTCTATAATCCCCAAATTCACACAGTCAAAACCTCGCCGCAATGCACAAATTGACGTACTAAATACCTCGCCCTTCCAGATAATATATAATCCTTCACCCGGTTCGCCTTCTTTAACTATCCACTCACCTGCCCCTGCAACAGATCATCAACAAGCTCCGCATGAGATACAATCAATCAAGTTAGAATAGAAACGATTGCGTAAACAGATAATGAGCATGTAAACGAATTCTTCACGTCGATTTCGGTACTGTGATTGATAGTACCGAAGTGCCTGAGCTGCGCAGATTTTGTAATCTGCTCAAATGAAGCTCCCGGGAGACGCTGCAACATTGGCAACGACCCCAACAAATCCAACACTGCACCATAACCAAACATTCATGCGCGCGTCAAGGTTAGGACCCAAGATCTCAGCAGGAATTGAAGCCAATCATCTCTCTCCCAACTTGATTTGAACATTGACCACAAGAATTGAATTGAAGCGGGTCAGGCAAGAGGTCGATAACCTTGCTGAAGCTCAAGAGGGGAGATCACCATAGCCATGGCCATGGCTTTACAAGTAATAGCACAAATCCAAAGAAGCTTCGATCCCCCAATAGAAACGGTCTCAATTGGCTACAGCATGTTTCTTCCAAGAGCTTATGGAATTGAAGTGGCAACGAGAGTTGACTGCTGACAGCGAGCGCGACCTAGCTACAGGGACGACGAGGTTTCCGAGAAGCTTTATGGTACGAGTTTCAGACAAAAAGGAAGTTGAATTAGACCACACTCACTGTTCACGTCTCTGGATAAGTGCAGACAATCTGCTCTCATACTACTTGTATGTATTGTACTTTCTTCCTGCCTTCCTTGCAGAATACTCTACTTTCCACACGCAAGTCGAATGATGTAAGAGTACTGTATGAAGCTCATTCCAAAAGCAACCAAATATTAGAGTTAATCATAAAGTGCCTGGAATACCGGATCAGGAGTCGGAGTTTGGGAAAAACACAGGACCAAACTCCTTGGAACACCAATCCTGAGGTCCAAAGGAGTTTGGTGCTGTGTTTCATTTCTACTATTCTCAGCTATAAGGTGGGTACACCTAAAATGGCCACTTATTCTTACTGTGCCTAGTTCCTGTCATCATGCTGTTCAGATTTTTATATAGTCTTGTTGGCAAGTGAAAACATGTTCCAACGCACCAAAGAACATAGGATTTGGATACCGTATGCAAAAGTTATTCATGGTCAAAGTCTGTTTTTGAAATGGCCATCTACAATCTGGGTATATGACTGATTTCGGAAATGTATGCACATTGTAGATGGCGCTTTAAGGTCAGGTGCCATTTTGGGTGTACCTACCTTACCTCCCTTTTAACATCCCTGTTTCAAACCCACGTTTCCTTTACGATCAATTCTATAGGTCTTCAAGAATTTTTTTTCTAAGTTGTCGGTAAATGGTCACGCTCACTCAATTCTTCCAAGTAGGACTTTCTTTTTGACTTTCTAGTGCCAAAGTGTAGGAAGAAAAAATTATTTGGCAAAAAAAAAAAAAGTTGTGAAATTTTTTGCTTGAATTATTTAAAAAATCTTGGATGAAATTGCCAAATTGACAATGAAAACAAAATTATGAATATGTGATATGTATGAATGTGATATTTTTATTTTAATATGTGGGTGAATGTTAAATTTTGGAGCACCATTACAACATTTTCTATTGGCACTTTGGCGTTTCATCAAAAATGAAAAAAAGAAGCCATGCTTCCAAGTGACAGCGCCCCTTCACAAATTTCCCAAGGTGTTTGGGATTCAACATTCCAGGGCCTGAATTGATGTCTAGAATTTTTAAGACTAAAAAAATATGTGCACCAATAATAGTCATTGCCAAAATGCAATATGTTCATTAGGACCAAAAAACAACTCAAAACAGCTAAATATTGATACTACAAGGTTTACACAAGGTTTTGACTTTGCCTCTGTGGGTGCTTTCACAGATTGTTTACTATTTTCCCACTTTTGCCCCTTATGCATCATTCAAGTGAAGGTAAGTACTTTTAATACCAATAGAATAAACAATTTAGTATGGTTTCCATTATTGTAATGAAAAAGTTTTTGTATAGTCTTGTTGGTAGTTAAAAGGGGATTCTCAATTTTCATAGAAAGTGTTTTTGGACATTGTATGAATGAGCTATAAATTTCAAAGTATTGAAGATAGGTGTTTCTAATACCAATCCTGAATAGGGGTGTATATTTTAGGCAAGAATTTGTAGGAGTTGGTTTTAGAGAGGTGCCAATTTTAGGTGTAGTTACCTTACTCTTGTTCCATTCCTAGCCTTTGGATGTGCAATTTCCACTTTCTTCCTTAACCCCTAAAGTTCTTTGACTATACTTCCACCAAAAATGCTCCAAAATTAACATTTCTAAAACAAGTATTAAGGTGTAGAAAATTCAAAAAAATTTAGTATGTGGATTGCAAGATATTAGTATTTGAACTAACCAAGATCTTTTTTTGGCACATCAAAGAATCAAGCAACTCCACTTTACAACCTCACATTTGTACAAAAAAATGTTCATGTTATTGTTGCTTCTTTGGATTCATTCTTCACATCAAGTTGCCTACATGTATAAAAAAGTTTCAAATCATTTTGAATTGTACAACAAATAGTAAAAAAAATAGTAAATAGAAAGAAGTAGAAAATGATTGAAAATACCTAATTGCAAATAATTTAGTTATGAAAATGTCAATCTAGTGGTTGCAATATTGTAATAAATAATATACATACAGTGTTTTGTTTTGTTTTTCAAAAATATTGAAAATTGAGTTAAATAAAGGACTTCAAAGTTTATTTTGGAGTAAAGAATCCATAACTAACCACAAACTAAAAGTCCTCATAACTATCATTTCATTAGTCAAAATGGAATGATTCAAAACTTTCTACATATAAATAAATTTAAAAAATAAATTTAAAATTATTATTTCTAAAAAAAGTGATTTTTTCAAATCTACCCAAAATATCCAAGTTGAGAAAAAAAAGGTACATATCATATAATGACTTTTTAATCATGTAGTCAAAAGTTATAAAAATTGTTGGGCCTTATAAACATTCCTAGTTCACATGTTGTGTAGAAATTTCAAAGATAAATGATAAATTATCCGTTTGTAATGAGTTGCCCCAAAATTCTATGTTGCCAATAAACACAAAGTGGTCTCTTACCTACTTTGGATGTAATTGTCTTGAGGTGTTTATTTCATTAAAGAATTTAGCCTAGAAAAAGTCTTTTTTCACAAGATGTATATAATTAGAACATAAGAGTGTAAGAAATTCTGGTGTTTAGTTTTAATATCCCTATTAACAATACTTAAAAAATTTGTAATTTATTTATGCAATGTTCAAATAATGCATATTCAAGTGCTTGAGATTCATTTTTCACTTACAAATAAGACCAAATAAAAAGAATTTATATCCTATAATATGATAATTAGTAAGTTTCATTGCTATTAGTGTCAATTACAAGTGCATTTACCTTGAAAGTGCCACTACTAGAGCAATGAATTGCCCTTTCATTTCAATTAATATGGTATTTTTAAGATATATTCACCTAAATTAGATTTTAAACTCATAATTGCTTCCAAATTTGGATGAAAGTGTGCAAAAATGGATGTGATTTAATCATCATATTTTGTTCATTTGAAATCATCCAAATGTTACTTTTTGGCTCAATAGTCCTTTACTCTTCAAGGTCTACACATCCAAAAGTTAATGAGCCTTGGTCAACATTGATTATAACTTTCATAATAAACATTTTAGATATCGCAATTGTAAATTCCGTATGTTAGAATCCAAATTACATAATATTGTATGTAATTCTATAAAAAAACGTTGTTTATTTTTGTTGGTTAGGACATCTTGATTTGGGCAATCATTAGCACAATTGTGTTGATTTTATTTCAAGATTTGGTCCTATTTTTACTATTTAAAAATCCATCACATAAACCACCACATAGGCAAAATCTGCCATAAGCCAAGGCTAATACATTAGCAATCCACCATGTAGATAGGACTTTAAAATGTAATTGATATTTAATTTTTAAAAATCCAACACTTTATTCAAAGTAATTCAATATGTAATTGACAATTGAACTTCTTGTGTTATTTACTTTTATATTAGCAAAGAGTAGAAGAGAAGCTCTTTATACAATCGGAGTAGAAGTAGGTAGAACAAACCATATAGGATATGTAAATTAGAGTGACTAGGAGCTCAACAACTCATAATTACATCATGATTAGGATTTGTGCTTAAAATCGAATTTCAAATTTCATTTAGGCAAAGTAGAATAAATTTTTTCAAAAACATTGAAACTTCAAAAAGTTAGGAAATCAAATCAAATTTCATCTTAAATTTATTTTTTGAAACTTTAAGCCTCCGATCAATAGTTATCCACAAATTTAGAGAAGTAATTCTAAATTGTCAAAGAAAGTGTTCCTTCCAACCCTTCTTTGAAATTTGTTCATAACTTTTGATTGGAGGCTTGAAATTCTAAATGGATTTTTGGAGATGAAATTTGGTTTGCTTTTTTTAATTTTTTTTAATTCAAATTTTTAAAAAAAAATTCTATTATGCCTAAACAAGGTTTGCAATTCCACTTCAAGTATATATAATAGATTGTTGGATTAACACATGAAATTCCATCTTTTTTTCAATCAACACAAATCAATTCATCTTACCTTGATTAGGACCCTTTTTCTTATAGTGCAATTAATTGAAGTAGTGATAGCTAGTCTTTGTACTCTTAATTTTTCCTTGGTTTCTTAAATTGAATCTTGACATGTTTGCCCGGGGAGATTACTCATGGTTTTTAGAAAACTATGTGAGTTAAAATAGGGTTCATTTAATTCAAAGGGGATAAATTTTATATAATATGTAGGGTTACTATAGGGTCCTTGAAATGCCACATATCCTATTATATATAAATTAGGCTATGTAAAAACATTATTTAGTAGAGTTTTTTATTAATAAATTAGCCTTTACAAATAGGGTCGATACAATTTTTTATGATACAATGTATATAAATGTAGACAGTTTTTTTAAGTGAATGATAAAACCTACACAATCTAGCAAATAATTGTAGCATGTACATACAAATCTTTCCATAAGTATGCCAACTATTTGAGATGTAAGAATCTACTATTTTAAGAGAAAAGAATTGAGCTATAAATTTAGAATGAGGTTGCACAATAGAGATTTGTATTCACTCAAATAACCCGTTAAGAAATTATTGTAGGGTTTGGATACCATTACTTTCATGTGGCTATGATTGTTGAGAACATTGGCTTTGTTGTCTCACACCATTGATTTAAAACTCTAACCATTGCAAATGGACAAAGAGAGAGACAAAGAATATATGGTCTCTATATTATAGTAGAAGTCATATATTATAGTAGAAGTCATATATTATAGTAGAAGTCATATTATAGTAGAAGTCTACATTGTTTTTAGAATGTTAATTTCTCATGTTGGTGATGTTATATTTCTAGCATTAGTTTTTTTTTTAGTTTTAGCATCATAACTAAATTTAATATTTTTATGATGTTATTTGTTATTCACTATTATATTAGGTTGTTTAGAATACATGGTATAGAATTTAGAAATATTTAAAACTAATATTGCATTTCACACTTTTATTTGTCATTTGAAATTGTACTACAATATAAGTAGTGCATATATATATATATATATATATTAAACATGTAAGTTTTGTATTTACAATAGCTCAACTATAAAAACAACATGAAGGAATTTATAAAAAAATCATAGGATATTAACAATATGCCTTTGGTATCTTTATATGTAAAAATACAATCATCTTAATTACTACAATGAAGGTAAATAGCCCCATGTTAAATATCTTATTCCCCTACGTGTATACTTAAATTTACAAGGACTAATCTCCCTGGGCATGTTTGTTAACCATACACTTGACCAAACTTTGAATGTGTGCAATCAACGTACATCTTTTTATAGTCAAGATCAACATAAAAGCTTGTTGTTCATTTTGAGGCATCTATATTACCAAAGAAGTCCTTATGTATCTATGATTCTACATAGGTTGTAATCAAAACAGTACTACTCTCATACTATGTCTTTCGAAATAACAAAACCAAATTTCAAAATTATGGAACCCTAAAAACTTTGAAACACTTCACTACTAAAAAGATTAATCCTAGAGTTTCAAGATTGTAAAACTCAAAGCTTTGAATATATGCAAGAATTGGAAGCCTTAGAGCTTTGGAAATCTAAAAGTCTTGAGCAATTCATATTAAAGCTTAAGAAACTTTAAAGTCTAGAAACATGTAGTAGTTCAATCATGGTGCAATGTTCAATCTTGAAATCTTATTGAAGGAAAATTGAAATATCAATTAGCATCCAACTAGCTACTTATTATTAAAATTAATGTAAAAATCTAAATAAAATTTGAAGTAAAATCTACATTTTTGTTGTTCAAAAATGTAGTAAGGTAGTGTAAGTTTAAAAATAGACAAAAGAAACCACATCCTACACTTTGAATTGTAAAAACATACTTTGAAAGTTATTATAATTGGATATGAGGTTCTAAAGTAAAAAAAACATTTTATTTTTATCAAATACCAAGCTAAGAGCAAGGTTTGGTAAGTATACACGTTTCTTAAAAACAACATTTTATACATTTTAACGTATTTTATACATTTCAAATTGATTCAATTCTCATGCCTCATGCCAATGACACTATTTTGCATTGATTTAGGAATCATACAAATTTGAAAGGCACACTATTATAGAAAGTTCATCGTAACTATTTGAGATAAAACCAAAACAATGTGATCTTCACTATTTTTATTTTACTCCAAAGAATGTACTAATATCCAAATATGCACACTAACTAAATCAATTTCATCCTGAATTAGTGTAAGAGGTCTCACACTATTCAAACACTTGCTCAAATTGAATTAATTTGAATATCATAAAAATGAAGTGTTTAACCCTTTAAGGACCGGTCGACCACTTTTGGGTTGATTTTTGCACTTTTTGTCTATTATTAATTATAAAACATCTCATTTCTAAAAACTTAGAGAACAATGCAAATAGAGTGTCTTTGTGTGCTTCTAACAAAGCCATTTTAAAGGAAATGCATGCAAAAATGCATTAGCTATGCTTGTCCGAACTTAAATTGCTTGGCCCTTCATATGTGAAATATTGCAAAAAAATATATAATGAATATAAGAGATGACTACTTATATGTGTGAAAGAACTAATTGGAAGGTTTAGGATCAATTTTTGGAGCATTTAGTGAAATTTATGCCCAATTGTGGCAAACCCTATTTAGCACCATTGCCAGAGGCTATATGTAACACATTAATCTTTGAAAATTAATTACAAAGATGTGAACCGTTGGATTGCTTCCATTTTTTTGTTTTATTCAAGGATTTGTCCTATAGAACCAATTCATACAATTTGATGTAGAATTACATTAATAGAATGGTCGCAAAACAGGATTTTTTAAGAATTGTGTAAAAAAATTGTGCCCACCCCCCAAATCAACCACGGTCCTTAAAGGGTTAAGCAAAGCTAAAAATAAAAACTTTGCTTTAAATACTAACTTTCAAAATACATTTCTATCATTTAGAAATGTAAGATATAATTCCTTTGTTCCTCATTGTGAAGTTTTGGTAATTATATTTTCTATTACCACATTCACTCTTATTTCCTAAAACATTGACTCAAGTGGGTAACTCTTTGTATATTTTGTGCACCACATGTGGCAAGGGGTTATTTTTTGGAGGGCTATTTACCTTCGGGGCCAAATTAGAAGCCTCCATATAATTAGTTAATTTTGAAAAATGACTTATATTATGCACTTGTATCATTACTTCTACAAAATAGGTCACTGCAATTTTTTGTAGGCTAATTTCTTTATAAAGGAAAAAAAGGTAAGTAAAAAATAAAATAAAAGTAAACTTTCTACAAAAAGAATTCTCCCACCCCCACCCCCAAAAAACACCAAAATGAAACCTATTTTGTTGTCTTTAGGGTGAATGTGCAATCAATGTTTACAATTGTTATGTTTAGGGTAATAAAATAGTGGAAATTTCATAATTCCAATATACCATCTTAGTGTGCATTATCTGCTTCTTTTCAAACAACACAACATGGTTTTACAACATCAAACCGTATACCAAATGCAATTGAAATCACACCTTAAAATTCAATCACAATTAAGAACATCCCAACATAAACTAGTCATTTGTTTGTATTCGATAGTAGAGAAAAATGGAAATAAACCAAGAAAATACATTTTGCAAAGACTAGAAGCAAAAAAATATGGAACTCAAAACAACTTTCTAAACAATCCCACTATGACAAGACACTCAAATAAGAAGGAAATTATCTTTGCATGAACGTATGTCTTCTATATTCCAAAATATATGAGATTGGTAACCTAAAAGAACCCATCTATTATGAAATAGAAGTGTGCCTAAACATTCAAGAAACTCAAAATTTCTCAAATTACAAGGTTGTTCTTCAAAAATTCAAAAGAAAATTCGTTGGAAATCAAATGAACTTCAAATGATACCACCATGAAATTGAAAACCAAAATTTCAAAGAATTAGGATTGAACCTTTCATTTGCATCTATTGGAAAGGTTCTGCACAGAAAGAATTGAAAAGCAATGCCAACAAGTATAGCACTTCAAAATTGTATTCTACGTTCAAAATTGTATTCTACGTTCAAACTACTACAAGTTCAGGAAACAACTCCCTACATAAACGTGAAACTCATACTGGATTTAGGGTTTAAAACAGGAAATAGAAGCTCAATATGAAACACCCTAGCATTCACTAGTGAAGTTTCAAAAACCACAAAGTAATGTTGAAAAAGTACTCAAAATGTGCATCAATGTTCAATTGTGTTTACAAACACCTCCAAAGTCTCAAATTGATACCCTATACAGCTACTAGAATTTCCTAAAATTTAATTGCCTCATCACCTACGAGCAAGGGTAAGCCAAATTGTAGAGTTGGATGCATTCACCGCACCACAAGACATGTCAAACTCCTGCATCCATCTCGTCTTTAAACAATGGTACAACTCAATCAACTCAATTCACAAAATTGGGATAGTTGAAGGCAAAATGTAATGGTGGTTTCCAACACCCAAGAACATTGCAACAAAGCTAGGTTTTCCTCAAATTAGTGAAAGAAGTCTAGGTCTTTAAACCCTAAACTACTCCAACACTATTTTTTCCTCCAAACGAATTAGAAGCAAAACATAGGTTTTGTCCTAAAACAACTTTAACCTATTGTAGAATGTGGAGACCATAGATTCATACTCCATAGCCCATAGCTTCACTTGAATTGCCATCACTTGCTAACCCTAAATCCTATTAGAAAACCAAGCTGAACATGCATGTAAGCATATTCTAATGAATTGAATCCTAAACTATGAATTAAAATGATGCAATTGATGAAAACACACAATGGAATTAGGTGCAGAGGTTACCCGAAGCCACAATAGAATCCCAATTGTTTTCAATCTTAACAGCAATAGATTCCGAAAGTAACCCCCAAAAATCGTTGCATGCACAAGCAGCTATGGCAAAATATGCTTCATCTAGGCAGTACCAAATCTCTTCAAATAGAATAATTCAAAATTTCCAAAGATACCCTCAAACCCTAAGCTCGTAGCCCCCTCCCCGAAACTACTTTGGACTTCAAAATCATGACCATAGTTGAAAATCAATTCCAAATAGTCATTATCAAATTTTTTATTAGTTACATGTAGTTGCAAAGCGATGTAGTAATACAAAATTCAGTAAGTGTAAGATGGTATTTTAGAATAATCATTAAAAAAATTGCATTAAAAAATAAAATTATATATATAATAATATTAAATTCAAAATATTAGACATAATTAATTTTAATTATATATTTTAAAATTATCCAAATTTAAAGTTTTTTGGTAATTTAATCAACATTAAAAAATAATATTATCAATTTAGAAAGAAAAAAAACCTTTTACTATAAAAATTAATTCATTTTCTTGATTCTTTCATTTTAGATTATTATTTTTTTTTTATGTATTTATTATGCCAAGTGTGTTGATATTGTTTATATAATGTTATAGTATTCAAGATCTAATGTATAATAGTCATAACACACTCAGATAGTTCAAATCAATTGTAAAACTTCAAAATCATAGTACTTCAATTGTATGGCACCAAAGTTATGTGGCTTCAATTGTATGACATCAAGTCCATTTACTTAAAAGAGCATTTTGCATCTTATATCTAAAAGGGGTTATGTGGTTCCTTGAAAATTAACAAATGGATCCTACGTACATCAATGGAATAAACAACTTCAACCTAAAATCATCTCTAGAATAAACCAAATATAAAAATAGACAACAAAATAATGATAGAATTTATAAATAGACAAGTAAACAAACTTGGAAACAAAATAATTAATACAAAGATATTAGTTAATACAAAATTTAAAAAATATTATATATTTAAAATTTTGAAATTATAAAATATTAAGAATCATTATATAATCAAATATATAATTTTTTAATTTAAAAAATAATAATTTATTGTTGCAAATTTCCAAAATTGCTACAAACATGAGATCCAAAATGGTACAAGTATCCCTACAATACCTCTAGATGGTTTAAAAAGCATAGATATCTAAACTTAGAGTGCCATCCAATCTATACATTAAGACTATATGTATGCAGGTGTTTAGATAGTCTACAAAATACAAATATTAGTATGCCCCAACAATCAATGTAGATATCAAAGTGTAGTATACCACAACATCTACACTTTCAACTAACATGCTATGCTTTAGAACCACCTATAGGTGATATTCAATGCACATGTAAAAATTAATATCCTACATCATCTACACTTTACTACCATCAACAAGTGATATTCAATGCACATGTCGGAACTTGTTGTGCCACAACATTCCTACTTTAAGACTATTTGTAGGTAAATAATGTTGGAATTCAATGTACTGCAACATTCATACTTTTAAAACCATCTATAGGTGACATTAAGTGGTGAAGTGAAATTGAGTGCATTACAACATCCTTAGTTTGAGACCATCTGCAAGAAACATCTATCAAATGCAATTGTCAAAAATGCTTATCTTTGAGTTCAATGTGCTACACCATCTATATTTAAAATCTTCTATAGGTGACATCTATTAGATTGTGATGCAAATGTTAGAAATGTAGATGTTCGAATTAGATGTACAACAACATCTATAATTTAAGACCATCTATAGAAACATCTATTGATGCAATCGTCAAAAATACACATCTCAAAGTTCAATGTGCTATCTATACTAGAACATCCATAATTGAAAACCATTTGTAGGTGAAAGATGTCACAATTTGAAGCAAGGTGTCAAAACTCAAAAGTGCAACAATAGATGCTAGAATTAATTGTATTACAACATTCATAATTTGAGACCATTTGTAGATGAAAAATGTTACAATTTTATGCAAGGTATTAAAAGTGTTAAGACGTCAAAATTACCTACAAGATAATTTATATGTGACAAATGTCAAAATTAGTGTGCTACAATATCTGTACTTCAAAATCATCAATAGGTGACCAGATGGTCTAAAAAGGACAAATGTCAATGTGCCATGACATTCACTCAACACACTTGTTCATGGATGAACTCAAATTTGTTCTAAGAAAAATAAGGTCCAACTATTATACCTCTTGAATCATACCAGTAATGATACTTGATTCTCAACCACAAAAGTAAGATGTAAAACAGATAAGATTTCGTTGAAGCGTTAAAAACTGTACTCAAATATGCACAATACAGTAAAAGTCGAAAAACACACTTTCACCAGATCAAAAGAAAAACAACCTGTAAGACATCCAATTAACTCTGAGAATAACTACAGTACAAAATATATCCACTAGAAATCTGAGATCAAGTGCACAGAAATAAACATTAAAACGATGACGAGCTGCTGCACCAATGCACCCAAAACGGGATTCCAGGATGCAAATCTGCTCCACACCTTACTTGCCCAATCAACCTACCTCAAGAATCCATCACATTCGGAAATTTTAAAAAAAACCCACCGGTACAGCTAAACATGAGGAAGACAACACGCAGGGTCGGCAGTAAACGGATCCATTCATTAAAAGAAGTCGGAACATCATGCGCAATGCCATGCTAGTGGGGCTCTACTTCCCACTGGAATAAGAATATGACCGTGTTAACTAAAACACGCTCGAAAAAACTAAGCTCTCTATAACTACGCTCCAAAGGAAGGCTCACTCCACTATCCCCAAAACAAACATGTTCCGAACACTTCCGCTACAAAAAACTAGCGACCTTCCACATCTCCCAGACTCTCTCTCTCCCAAACCAAAAGCGCATCCGAAGTCCACAGGCGAACACGAACATCCAAACGCATGCCACGCGTCTACGTCCAGATGCGGAACAACCAGCCTCCATTCGCGGCGAAGAACGGCGCGAACACAAGAGACTCCACGGCCATCAGCTTGATCAAAATGTTCAGAGAAGGACCCGACGTGTCCTTCAAAGGGTCTCCAACGGTGTCTCCGATCACAGCAGCCTTGTGCGAATCGGAACCCTTCGGACCCAACGACTTCGCATGCTCGGAACGTCCAGCCTGCAACACACACGAAAAACACCATCAGAAATCCGCACTCCAAATCGACCTGCCAACAAAAATCTCAACCCCAACCACAAGAAATACCCTCACCTCAATGTACTTCTTCGCGTTATCCCAGGCACCTCCCGTGTTGGACGCAGAGATGGCGATCTGAAAAAAACAAAATCCACAGGTCAAACCACGAAACCGTCCAAACATACACCCATCCATGGGGATAGAAAGAAGCAAAACAAAAAAGACAAAGCCACGCCCACGCTTCGATCCCCAGAGCCCGGAAACCCGAAAAAAATCCACAAAAAAGTCCAGTACCTGCACCCCGGAAACCAAAGCCCCGGCCAAAAGACCCGCCAGCGTCTCCACGCCGAACAACGTGCCCACGATCAAAGGCGTCAGCATCACCAGAGCGCCGGGAGGAATCATCTCCTTGATCGAAGCGTCCGTCGAGATCTGCACGCAACGCTTGTAGTCGGGCTTCGTCGTGCCCTCCATCAAACCTGGGATCGTGCGGAACTGACGACGCACCTCCTCAACCATCGCCAAAGCCGCCTTGCCCACGCTCTTCATCGTCATCGCAGAAAACCAATACGGCAACATGGCGCCCACCAGCAAACCCACGAACTCCTTCGGCTGGATCACGTCCACGCTCGCGATGCCGGCACGACTCACGTACGCTCCGAACAACGCCAGGGAAACAAGAGCAGCGGATCCAATCGCGAAGCCCTGAAAAACCCACACCTCATGTTTCAAAGCCGATAAAACATAGCTTCCAATCCACAACTGTCAACCGGTTCCCCATAGAAACACCGACAGAGATACCCACAACTGTAGGACATCCGAAGAGCTCATAGCCTCACCCTTGCAGACAATGTAGTTACCAAACGCACAAATGCATAGAGACAACAAAAGCACCTTGCCAATGGCGGCGGTCGTGTTGCCGGCGGCGTCAAGGGCGTCCGTCCTCTCGCGAACCTCGTGGCTCATACCAGCCATCTCCGCAATACCGCCGGCGTTGTCGCTGATCGGACCGTACGCATCGATGGCCAAGCCAGTCGCCAACGTGCTCAGCATGCCCAAAGCAGCCACGGCGATGCCGTACATCGCAGCCAAACTGTAACTCAAGTAGATGGCGCCCGCGATGGCGAACACAGGGATGATCACAGACTTGTAACCCAAAGCGAGACCGAAGATGATGTTCGTGGCGGCTCCAGTCCGGCAAGAATCAGCAACGTCTTGCACGGGCCTGAAACACAAACACAAATTCAGGCTTCCAAGCACAAGGATCCATCCAACGCACTCTTCACAGAAGCACTCGGTCAGCGACCAGAAAAAAATGCACGTCCACACACCCAGCCCACACAACAAACAACGTCCACTACACTCAGAGGCTTCCAAAAACGTACTGGTAGGCGTTGCTGGTGAAATACTCCGTCACAAACCCAATGATCAAACCGGCCCAAAGACCGGAACCCACGCAGAAAAATATGTGCCTGCACGTCCAAAAAATCACACGTAAGGCTCGGAACATCACAGCACGAAATCAATGCAAAGCAACCACGCGGGCCAAAAAGAAACCACGAAACACTCGCACACCCAAACACCCAAACACTCAAATTTAACCTCCAGGGGAACACTTGCCGACTCACCAGTTCTTCACAACCTTCGGCAAGTGACCCACCACGTTGATGGTGAACGTTGCAGGCAACGCAAACCAAGACACCAAGAAGATGGCCACCGTCATGAAAATCGTAGAAATGATCAACTGACGCTTCAAAGTCGGCTCGATCTCCTTCACGTCCTTGATCGTGAAAACGTCCGTCGCGAACAAAGTCGTCAACAGGCACACCAAAATACCGGACGCGCTGATGATCAACGGGAAGCTCATGGCCACGAAGTTGCGGTCCGTGCCGAAAGAAGAAATCGAAGACACCACCAGAGCCGCGCAAGTCGACTCCGCAAAAGAACCGAACAGGTCCGCTCCCATACCTGCGATGTCGCCCACATTGTCGCCCACGTTGTCCGCAATCACCTGCACACGAACGCGACACTTCAGCAACGCGCACAACTACACAAATCCACGGTATCCTCGACCGTACAGACCTCGCACACCGATATAGCTCGGAACCAAACTTCCCGAGTTCATTATCGAGCCTTCAGCACACCCAAATGGCTTACCAGCAGAGATCACGCGTCTGAATGAATTGGTGTGCAGGAATAGCCAAGAACATCGAAACATCGCCGAAATCATGCAGGCAGGTGGGTCTCCAGACTGACATTCCCAGAAAATCAGAACCGAATCGGTTCTATATCTTCGAAAACCCAAACCGACCACATCCACTCGAACGTGTTCAGAAAATGGCACCCGAACAACGACACACAAACGCACAAACAACGGAGACGGGACAGACACTTACAGCGGGGTTCCGCGGATCGTCCTCGGGGATGTTCTGCTCGATCTTACCCACCAAATCAGCGCCCACGTCCGCCGCCTTCGTGTAAATGCCGCCACCCACGCGACCGAAAAGGGCCACGGAAGAACCGCCCAAACCGTAACCGGTGATGGCTTCGTACAGACCCACCCAGTCGTCGCCGAAGTACAGCTTGAACGCCAAAATCGTCAAAAACAGAACAAGAAGACCGTTCGCCGCAAGCAAGAAACCCATCACCGAACCAGAACGGAACGCCACGATGAAAGCCTTCCCCACGCCGCGACGAGCCTCCAGGGTCGTCCTCGCGTTCGCGTAAGTTGCGATCTTCATGCCCAAGTAACCCGACAACGTCGACGTCAGGGCGCCCAAAATGAAAGCCACGGTGCTGAAAAATGCGTTCGCGATCGAAGACGGACATGACTGAGCCGGGTCGAAGTCGCACGGCTGACGGTCGAAGCTGAAGCCGCCCACGGAAGCCAAAAACACGAAGATGATCACAGAGAAGATGCCCATGAACACGCCCAGATACTGGTACTCCGTCGTCAAAAAAGACTCCGAACCTGAAACCACGGCATAGAACCCTCTGTCATTCACACAAAACCCTCAAACACAGATTTAGTGAAGCTGATCTGGTGGATCCCGGAAATTGGTCGCGACAGGCACACGCAATACCCCCGAGATAAACACTCACAAGCTCCCAATCAAGCGAGCTCGGGCTCATAGACAAATTACACACACTCCGGTACTTCATCCTGAATAGGGCTGAGGGTTTAGCCCTGTCTGGAGCAAATTAAAACCTACGCACCGCTGGCGAAACCAAATGCAATCCCGCAACTCAAAACCAATCTCAGAATAACCCCAAGATCTGGAAGCAATCACTCGCATTCGCACTCCACCACATCGGGAATGCAGGACCCGCACGCGCACACACACAAAGAGAGAGAGGGACGCACCCTCCGAGATGGCGGCCTGGATCTCGGCGCACTTGGACACGACGTCGGAGTCGTCAATGCCGTCCTCGTCCACGTGCCTGTACCCATTGTTGCTCTCGTGGCTTCCGCCCACCGTCACGCGCGAAACGATGAACCACTGCGACAGCGCGAACAGAATGCCCACCACGCACGCCGAAGGCACGAAGGCCAGCACGAACACGACGCCCAGCACCATCGCGGACCTGACCAATCTCCTGCCGCCAGTCGATGCTGCCGTGCCTGCCCGAGCACATCCAGCGCAGGGTTGAGAGACTATCAATCCAGTTGCCACTGCAGAGGAATGAACGCAGAGAATTTCCCAGACGTGCCCTATTTATTCCAAATCCGGCAAGAATCCAGATGCAGCAGCCCAAGAAACGATCGGACACGACGCTGCATCACCGATTGGACACACTGCTACTCCTAAAACAGCGCATAGTCCTAAAGAAAC
The DNA here is from genome assembly GCA_947034885.2 of Thuidium tamariscinum. Classification (NCBI taxonomy): domain Eukaryota; kingdom Viridiplantae; phylum Streptophyta; class Bryopsida; order Hypnales; family Thuidiaceae; genus Thuidium; species Thuidium tamariscinum. The sequence goes on from OX344749.2 coordinate 608,745, forward strand.
CAGATATTGGACGCACGCCGGCAACCCCGACATGAGAAAGAAATGTCCGTGTAAGAGTAGTGCAAGCACAGACTCAAGCTGACGACTTTTACCAGACGGAATTTAGAAAACTCAAGCAGCAAAACAGAACACGAGCGAGACGCAAACCTGTGACGGTGATGGAGAAGCTTGGTGCACAAAGTGGAGTCCGCAGAAGCAGACACACAGTCGAGAAACGCTGCGCAATAATCTTAGAACTGAGCTAACTTATCCCGTCGTCTTTCACTCTTCCCCTTCACTTTCCCTGCCCTAGGTTTCGATTCACGGGCAGCTCTCTCTGAATGCCCGACCCACCGCACAGACCTTTGTTCCTATCCGATCATTCGCCGCCAGCTCGAGTAGAGTTATCCGTTATGTATGACAAGCGGCCTTTGGCCTTCAGTTTGCACTGCTTAATTTCGCTCCATGTCCAGCTTCACGCGTTTCTTTGGGATATTAAAAGATGCCTTTTCACTAGGTTACCGTTTTGGCAATAGACCAATAGTGATGCTGTCGAGATCTGGGTTGCGTTGTGGGAGTTTGGATTTTGGAGACAAATATAGAGATATTTGGGGTACTTCAATCAGAGGCTGTAGAGATGCTTGAAGCATCCATGCCCGGATTTTCGGAAGTCTGAAAATCCTGGAGCTACAGCGATTTGTCCAAATTATGAGGCACAGTAATAACTTAGGTGAGGGGAGATTCAACGAGTTTGCTGACAATGCAATGTGCTTGCAGATAGTTCACGGTGGGTAGTTTCAACGAACTCGTTGAAAGATTTTGTAGTTGCTCTAAAGACAAAGTAATTTAACGTTCAGAGAGTGCGTTGAAAGGTTATGTTCCTATAGTGACTCATCTTTGTAGTTGATTAGTAGATCTAGAATGTACACCATTTATTTAGTATAACTTCGTCTGTAATGGGCTAGCTTCCATTTTGCTTATCATAAATTAAGTTAAGTGACCTTAGTTACCTCCATGTATCATTCTTTCAACATTTTTGTATCTTAGTTTAGAACCAAAATAGAAAAAATGACTCTATATAAAAAAGATAGAGCCTTTTGTAGCAAAGTTGTTTATAGTATCTATCTCATCATTTTGTGTATGTGATACTTTTAGTTGTGATCAAGGATCATTGCAAGAAATATCATGATGCTTTGGTAACATTTGCATAGTTCTCATGGGTTTTTTTCTAGAGTACATTGAAACTTGAAAAATCCTCCTATGAAGATAGGCTATTTGTTTGTTTGTTTGGATGTTTGTTACGTTGAGATCTCTCGGACCCTGAGTCCCCCGAGTGCGTGTTTGGTACCATCGGAAAGCCCTCGGCGAGGAGGGGTGCACCGGCTTTGATTCATGGTGTTCCAACCTATGGCATGAAAATTATTGAATTTTGAAGTTTCTATACATTAAAAAAATTAGGCCATGGCAACGGCACGGGCCACCCTAGTAATACTTAAAATATGTTTAAGCTAGTAGCACTTTGAAGTCTAGAAATTGGACACAAAATCAAATCAAAGATGCATAATAGACAAAGAAACAAGATATACCATTCATCTTTTTCTTTCTAACTTGAGAGATGAATTCTCTTACTATTGGACATTACTCTTACAATTTGTAGCATGTTTTGGAAGAAAAAAATGGAAGTATTCAAAAATATATAGCTTTTGGAAAAATTTGGGTGTGCTCAAGGTGTTGAACATGTAGACCTATATTTTTCTAGTGCAAGAATTTTACTTGGGTAATACGCATCAGGGATTCTACTTTGGCTTCATTTCAAAATTAAGAAAACAAATAAGTGAATAGAAAATGACTTGATGACAATAGGAAATATTCTATAGGTGAATATGAAAAATGAAGAGAAACATTGCCAGTAAGCCATGTGCCACTAACTTACAAAAGACCTTGTACTATTATAATATATTGAAACTAAAATGTGGTTGACAATTAGGTGATTGTGAAAATTACAGTTTTACAAAATTGCCAAACATTTTTATAATAGTACTTGTAATTCAAGCATAGCTCTCTTAATGTGGACACACAAGGAGTACAAGGGTACATTCATGGAACAAGCCATGTGCCTAGAAAGTAATATGCTTGCCAAAAAAAAGTGCTTCCTTGTTTCCCTTCAAAGACACATGCAAGGTCCATTGCATAAAATTCTTGGCTTCAATGTGAGGGTTGCTATTATGTGAGCATAAAAGTGTGAGCCTATGAGCCTAGAAGACTATACAACTATAATATAAGTGTCTATACTATAGTAACCTTCTATGTTAATAGTGTATATATGCTATAAGCACCTATATTATAGGTGTTTATGTTATAAACACCTTCAAATGGTTGCATATACATACTTATCTATATGCTCAAGGCTCACATGCTCACACTTTCATGCTCACATACTAGCATCGTTGGCTTCAATGTGTGCGATGATTTTGCAATGACTTTGTTATCCTTATGCAACATGCATTGTAATTTTTTGTGTAATTTTCCAAGCAATAGCCTAGCCATTGTAGCATCCTTATTCTTGGACTTAACACTTTTCCATCAAGGTCAATGCCAAAGTCATGTTGGTCGGACCCCATTATCTTCACTACAATCTTCATTTCCTTCATTTTTTTGACATTTTTTGACAATTTCTCCATGAACTCACATATTGTCCCGTTACTTTTTGCATCAACTATACTAATTTTCCTTTGTTCATTAGAATAATTTCACTTCCCAGGCTTCATTCCACATTTCAAATGAGTTGCGATGCTCTAGAGTTAATGTATAAACCTTCAAGAAGAATATACACTAGGAAAGAAAATCAATTTTTTTTAAATAGAAAAAAAATTAATAAAAAAATTTCCATTTAAAAAGAGTAGATGGCAATGAGATTTAACCAAAAGAATGATTTTAGAATATCTTCAATGTTTAGGAATTGTGTACAATGGAAGTGCCATTTGCACTCATGTGCAAGTCATAAAATAATATAATTTATTCTTTATTTTTTTAAATAAAGGATATGCTTACCATCAAGTTATGCATCTCCAGTAAAAATTTCAAGCTTATAAGAGTTATGCTTCAAATGTTAAAGTTAATGACAAGATTGTCATTTTCATTGTGAAGGAAAATACTGATGGCGAACATTGTTCATTAGAACCAATGCTTCTTGTAGTGACTATCAATGAATCCTACACAAATTGGAAGAACCATAATCTTGAAAACATTTCTTGTTGGTAGGCTTTTGAATCATGAATCTATATAACATATTTTACATTTCATCCTATAATATGCTATCGATGTCAATTAGTCTCCAGGTTGTCCTGCAAGATTATTTTAAGGTAAAAATATATAAAGTCATATGATTAATACAAACAAACATTTATGGTTGTGACTATATGATCATTAATCATATATTATAGGGCCATTGCAAGAAACACTTTTTCCATCACAATGAGAGTGGTTCTCTTGTCATCTTCCAAAACATTTGAATAATGAATCCAATGCCCAAAACAAAAAATACATTCCTAGATTTTTGGATTTTGTATATATATTTAAATTAAAAAATAATGATTTTACATTTGAAAGCCAATTTTGTTAATTTGTGATACTATCGGATTTAGGGTTTTTGAACACAAATGAGTGGTTTAAAATAATGATTTCTAGCTGAAATTTCTATGGTATTCACTTACAGTAGGCTTACACATGTCTACCAAAGAAAATCTAAAAATACATTATTACATGTCTTCCACATTCATGCAAATAAGCCTATCTTGTGCACGCATTTCTAAATAGTGGAAATGGTTTTGATGTCATTTTTTGGGTTAAATCTCATCAACTTGAAGTCCTCACAAACAAGCAAGTTTTAATTTCTTTAAAAAATTCCTATTTTGTACAAATAAAAATGCCAAGGTTTGTATTTTTAGTGACATATTTTTGGACATAGAGTTTTGGATAGGAGAGGGATTTGTTGAGGTTTTATTTTATAATAAATCAATTATAGTGAAATTGAAAAAATTGAAATTTTTTTATTTGTAAGGACTTGATGTTGATGATATTTGACCCAAAAAAACAAGGTCAAAACCATTTCCATTGTTTAGAAGTTCATGTATAAAGGAGTTCTACACGGATGAACGTAGAAGACATGTAAAAATGTATTTTTAAATGTTCTTTGGTAGAAATGTGTATCTTTATTATAGGAGTGTATCATAAAAAAATTTGGTGAAAATTAATAGTTTTTTCTACTCATTTGTATTCAAAATCCCTAAATCTGACAATGTGACAAATTAAATAAATTTAAATTTAAATATATAATTATTTCTTTTATTTTTTGAAAAATAAAGAATATGGTTACAATCCAGAAAAGTTATATTGTTGGACAAATTCAGTTTTGAAAAATGCTATGGAAATTGGCAGGCATTTTTTGCAATGACTCTATGGTACATATAAGATAAATCAGTATTAACATACATTTAACCATAGTTGTGATTATATGAATGTAGAAAAAGCATGTAATATCATCTTTTACTTCTTATTTTGAAAGTTTTCATATAAGTATAAAGAATATCAATTGTTTTCCAAGAACATTTGCACCATTAGAATCAACATTTTTTTAAATTTTTTATAGAAGTTATTATCAAATTGTTTTTTTCTTTCATTCAATATGACCTTCAACTTTATAATTTTCTTTAATTTGCAATGAAAGGGGGGATTGACTCTAAAATTTTGAGATTAGGTCTTTGAACAATTTAATCAAAAGATTCAATGATTGAATTTGTTAATAAATAAATATTGATGAGGATTTTGACCTTACTATGTGACAAGTAGTTTTGAGTAGTTTTTGACCTCTAAACATGTTAGTCCTTTTGCGGTTACAAAGCACATTAGTCAAGAAAACCTAACTAAGTATGTTGTTAGTTCTTTATGATAGTGTGTCTTTGTTTTTTTAATTTTCATACCTTATGCTTCAACATAAGTACATACAAAGGATTATGTTGTTTCTCATATGTAGGATGATGCAGATTTTGAATTATACATGGTTATAAATAGACTTCTATATTTAAAATGTAAATGAAGAATAAAATTTTGAGGAGAAGACCTAGTTTGATGTTCTTTTTATGATAGTGTCCTATTGCAAGTGTAGTTTATATACCTTATTAATATATTTTTTATCATATTTTATATTATATGGTTTGTATGCAGTGATTAATCCCTAAAGGTTTTTGACTTAGTATGTTTTCACCAAAATTGCTCTAAAATTGTTATTTCTAGTTAAGCACTAAATTTTTGAACACATACCGAGTTGCAAGATCCCATGGGACACTAATTTGGAAAAGATGCAAAAAAAACTTCAAAAATTTCCACCATGTAGATTGCATAGTATTAGGATTTGAATTGACAAAAATCTATTTTTGGCCTTGCAAAAAAAATAAGCAAGTGTACTTTATAAGGTCACATTTGTCTGGGAAAAACATTGAAAATGATAGTCCTTGGATTCATTCTTCAAGGCAAATTAGATCAAATTTTGAAATTTCTAGATCATTTGGCATAGTACAAAATGATTCTAAATACTAAACTCTTAAGAATTTAGTTATGGAATTGAAAAATGCCAACACCAATGGTTGCAATGTTATTAGAGGAGATTTGAGGCCTCCAGAAGATTGCAAGTTTCTAGATTGTAGGAACGTAGAACTACAAGAATATGATGTGGTTGAGACTATGCCATGTCATTTTATTTTGTTTTATTTTAATTATTTTAAATTAAATTTTCATTTCAAGACAAAAATATTTATTTATTTATTTTTATAATTGTTGGCTTGACAACAGCTAGTAGTTTGGGAACAATTTTAGGAACAAACCTAGAACACACCTTTGAGGCTTCAAATCCCCCCTAATGTGTAATAATAAATCTACATTCTATGATTTTTTTTTCAAAAAAATATTGAAAATTGAGTTCAATAAAGGATTTCAAAATTTATTTAGACTAAAAAATCTATAATTGCTCTCAAACCAAAACTGTTTATAAATTTCATCTCACTAATTAAAATGGAATCTTATAGTTTTCTATATATATAAAAATCTAGAGAACCAATTCTAAATTTTTATTTATTTTTCAATTTAAAAAAAATTGACCTACTTGGGTTATCTAAAGATTAATGAATATTATATGTTAAACAATAATTTTTAATTATATAGTCAAAAGTTATGAAATTTGTTGATCTTTGATAGTATTCCTTGGGCATGTGTTGTGTAAAAGTTTCAAAGAAAAAAATGGAAACTCCTTTTGTAGTGAGCTACCTATAATTTTCATATTACCAAAATATATAGCTTGGTCCTGTAGGAATGAAGACAATTATTTTCTAAAGAAATTGGATACTTGTTACGATTTTAAGTTTAGTCTAATTGGTTGTTATGGCAAGTTTCTTGCTTACTATACTTTAGCTTATTTAGCAATTCCAAGTTATGTATGTTTCATATCCTTTTAAACAAATTCAAGTCAATTGCAAATCTACACCACCTACAAAAATTAAACACCCTTAAAACCAACCATTGAAACTCATGACTTGGCGCTTATGGGTTGAAATATAACTACCTTATAGTTACATGAAATTGCTAATGTAGCAAAATACTACATTTATTAAAAGAAGTCCACTCTTTTTGTCTCACTTTCTTCTTAATGAAAATTGCTACTTCAAACAAGTGTCTATCCACATAAATTGGAAGCTAGTTTACTTCCCTCTCTCTACCTAAAAATGACTAATATTATTTTGAGAGGTCCCCATTCATCATTTTAATGAAAACTTTGTTTCATCCTTGATTGCACAACAACTACTAGTTAGATTATTTCTTTTAAGCCAATAAGTTTCTTCAATTTTTGAACAACTATTGTCCTTTATTATTCCCATAACCTTATTCTAAATTTTAGATATCTTGCAAGGAGATCCAAGCATGCTTACAAGAGCTAAGTTGAATGCAACAACTTGTCAGTTGGATTTTTCCTTTCCTAAGTCTAAAATCCAAGGTTACTAGTATAGAGGTTCTTTAGGTGAAAAGGTCAATTTGTTTGTCGTTTAAGTAACTAGGGTCAGTTTTTAAATAGGATAGGGTTTAAAGTGTATTTATTTGTCAATTGCTTCTATACACCTATAGCCCAATTCAAACATCCTCACAACCACAAGCCAAACCATAATTGGGACCATAATTCATCTCACATTCTAATTACAAGCTTAGATTAAATACTTCAAACTAAATACCAAAAATTCTATCATTTTATTGGTCCTAAGTGATTGCTTGTGAATAGATTGTAGCATGTTGCCACCCAAGCCACAAGTCTATTTCCCTAAAAAGAAATTTACCTCAACATCTACCAATGTCAATTTATGAATTAACAAATTAACACTACTTCTTAATTAACTACTTAGTTTCTGCCAATAAGTTGTTTCTTATTCAACTTGCCTAGTATTGAAACATTATTGGCTAACTTATACCATATGCATACAAATTACAAAAAATGTCCATCTCAAAATCACAGGATAACTATTGACAACAACAAGAATTCAAAAAGTCATGACTAATCTTCCACACCCAATCTACATTTGCTAATTTGTTTGATTCTTTCATCTATCTAGCAATTTGATGTCAAGACCTTTTTGATCATCACAACATCTTCAATTTAATTAAGTTTCTCCTTCAATTAGTCCACACGACTACATCAACTTATCTTTGCCATGTATAGCAATTTGACAAGCCCACTTGCCTGACTCAACTGTCATCCAAATAGCTTCATTCTTGGACTTTGCCATTCACAAAATTGAAAAATTGATTTGCCAAGTCAATTTGTCAATTTATCTCGACAAGTGGTCGACTTTAAAAAATGTTCTCCTAGACCTCTCATAGGCTAGTGGCATAAACAAGTAGTTGACGATCTAAAAACTATCAACAAGAATTCCAAATTCCCAACTCATATATGTACACACACACTTCCATACCATCACACAAGCAACTAGCTTCACACAATTTTACAATTACAATTTTGGGAATAGACTTTTAGATTGAAGGAATACACTATTACAAGATCATCAATAAGCTATATACGTAAATTTTGACTTTGATATGACCTCCAAACTAAAGTCTACTTGCCTAGCTATATAGCTACCAAAAGCTAAGAGATGACTTGCCTAATTGGATTCAAAAAGACACTAAGGGCTATTTAGTTTCTCTACATATCTTGTCCATTTGCTCGTTTTAGAATCTAATTTAAATTCTTTTTACATTGAAGTAAATTGTTTAGTCAATTTTCCTTTCAAAATTAAATTGAAATTATATAGCTAGTACAAAAGGACACAAGAAGTAAAAGATAATTTTCTTGAAAATTTATATGTTTACAAAATTTATATGTCCTTTTTTTTGCAATTCTTAATTTGAAGTGACACAATTTGAAATTTTCTTTAAATTTTGTTATAATTTCATTCCAACGTAATATATATTACTTGTCTAAAAACTGATGATGTTCAACAATGTTTTAAAGTGGAATAAATACCAAATTTCATGTGTAACTAGCCCTTTTGATCCTTACTAGCTTGCTAAAATAATTCAATGACTATTCTATAAAATTGAATGTGCATCTTCTGATGACATGAAGGGTTCATTGTTGTCTTCATTAGAGGGAGTAAATGAGATATTATGGGGTTCAAAGCAATAATGCTTTCAAATAAGGGATCAAATCTTGTCCTCGGTGCTAATTCTGTAAACCAACTTTGTTGCAATTAATGTTCCCAATTGTTCAATTTTGAATGTTGTCATTTTTTGAGGTCAAGAGAATGCTCCCATGTGTAGCTTGGTGGACATTGTTGTGACTAGTCCCATTTAGTGTTTGCTTAGACTTTGAGCTTGGCATTTGTTGCAATTTTTAACAAAGTGTACATTTTGTACTAGATTTAGGCATGTAGAGTTTGGAGGTTTACATTTTACTTTCTAAGGAAAAAAACTAGCTTTGTGAATTCTTAGATCCACTAGAAGAAATTTGAGGGCAATGGAAGGTTGTTTTGGTTTTGTTCCCAAAATGGTTCTTGATATTGTTGGCCAATGTCAGACTAGCATTAATCCAAAAAATAATAAATAAATAAAAATTGAGTCCTGAAATATGAAAAAAGTACATTTTTTTTAATTTAAAAATAAATAAAATTTAATGACATGGCAATCTCTCGACCACGTAGGATTCCTGTTCCCACAACAAAAATTGTGTTCCCATAGTCCGGGAACCTGTAGTCTTCCAATGCCTTCAAATTTCATCTAATGCTTAAAGAGTGGTATCTTGGATGTTGTGTATGGAAGACCAAATTTGAAGCATCCAAATATAGCATGGCAATGAGTTAGCACAATGGTGTAGAATACTTTGAAATGGATTTGTCATGAAGAAAAATCCAATGTGAAGAATTTTTTTTGACATTACATTACTTGAGAGCCTAGGACACATTCATTTAGGAAGTTTAGACAATACCTCCAGTAATATGTCAAAGTCCATTACTCAAGTTTGCAATGAGACTACTTGAGATGCACAACTGTTACAGGGTTTTAGATCAAATTATTTGGAAATTGATGGGTTTTTTTGTGCCCATCTGATAAACGGCTGAGGCACCAAAATTTGGTGTTTGCAAAACTTTGAAGTTAAATAAAACTTTACCAAGTTTCTATTTTGAGTTGTTTATATTTATGAATTTTTTTGAAGTCTAACTTTAGCATAAAAATTTGATTTTGAAAATGGTTGATTATGATATCTTATTCAAATTTTTGTACAAAGGTGTTCATTGCAATCTTGACTTTTCATAGTGTTGAAGGTTCTTGAAAGTGAGCCTCATATACACTAAATCTTGGGAAAAAAAATTAAAAATTCATTAAAAAAATTGTAAAGTAGATTTGAGAAGCCATAAATTGATTGAAATTGTTCATGTTACACCCTTCAACCTCATAATTTTTTGGTGACCAAATTTTTAGATTTGACATGTGAAAAAAAGATTGAAAGACTTCAACTCCTTTTTGCAGTTTTAACACCCTCATGATCAATCATTTTATTCTTTCAATCCATAAATGATATTGTTAAGTTTTCTTTTCCTATGTGATTTCTAATATGTCTAGTTTCAATTTAAAAATTACAATTAAAAAAAAATTGACACAACTCATTAAAATGTTGGTTTTGTGTTCAATTTAGAACAAATTTCTGAAAGCTCAATAAAGGCCTTGGGCATTTAGGGTTAAAGTGTATAATTATTGATAGGGATGGACTACAATGTGGTTCCATCCTAGTCCAAAACTTACTTTCAAAAGTTTTAGTTTTGATTTGAACTGAAAGTCTTGAAGTTCTAGGAATGTGATTTGTATCTTTTGTTGTAATCCATTTGTTTCTAGGGTTAAGGTGGTTGAATTAGCTTATAGGATTCCCTAGGCTTGAATTATATGTATGATTTCAAATCTTCTTTGCTACTTTAAGACTTTAGATATAGGTGTCACATCACAAATGCGCACATTATATAAAAATATTTGTTTTTTAGTTTATATACTCGCGGTTGGTGCTTGCTATGCTATGCAATCATCATTAGAATTTAGAAAATTGATATCATAAAAGCTCAAATCTCACAAAAGCACTAAATCATAGAAGTGCAAAGAAGTGTTAAGCCAAAAAAACCAATGGATTTGCTACCTCTATTATATCTTCTTGTGGATCCTCTTTAATATCACCTTCATTGCAACAACTAGATTATTTTTATAATATCACTCTTTGTAAAAAGTGATACTATAAAAGTGATTGCAAATTGCTACTCCTTTTCTGTAACATCACATTGTGTGACAATAAGATTTTTATGTATTCATGATTGAAAACATTCTTATAAAATATTAATATGTGATACAGTGAATGCATAGCATACCAAGCACCAACCCCTAGTATTAATGGTAGCATTTGTGACATTAGAGAGGGAGTTATGATTTTAGTAGTATAATTATTTGATTGGATATCAAATATATTAATGTATGAAAAATATGACATTGCTTGAAGTAGCTTTAAGGATACAAATTTTCATTTTCATAACAAACAAACCATAAAGAGGACACAACCATTTAATTTGGTGTAGTTTCATCAATTTGGTCTAGTTTTATCAATTTGGTGTAGTTTTTTTGTTTTTTTTGTTTTATTTTAGTATGTCAAATTAGAAGATTTATTTTGATTCTCAAAATGAAAAAAACTAGCTAGAGATTGTTATATATGTTGTAGCTAAATGCCCCATGAGATGGATCCGTAATAGTTGTAGGACTTTTAGTGCAAGTTATTGGTGGATCATCAAGCTCAATTGACCCTTCAATAATGACTAATGAAGAAAAGGTGGCCTTTCAAATTAATCTCTATAATGCTCTATTAATACATGTAACAATATTTGCAAACCTTTCCTATTTTTCAACCACTTCTTCATTCCTTTCTTTCATTGAAAGATTTATCTTCAATAAATAGGGTCCTAGCATGGCCTACTTGTGTCCATTAAGAGCATTGTAAAATGTTTGTTGATCTAGTTCATTGTTGGTGTACTGTTAAAATTGCTACTTGTATGAATTTGTGTTGTCAAATGCCTATATTATTTTCACCTAGAATGGTGAAGAGAAGCTTTCTACATGCACATGGGGTGGTAGAAGGTAGAACAACCCATGTAGGATATGTAATTTAGAAGTAGAAGCTCAATTGCTCATAGCTAGTTAAGTTTGAAATAGACATTTGAGTTATTCGTAAAGTTATTAAACCGGGGTTTAAACCCATGAGTTTTGTGAAAAAGCCAGTTGAGTTAAAAAAGTCAAAATAAAAGTGGGTATGAAACTTATTTTCTATCAAAATGGTGCCTAAAAAGTTTGGTCCCCACTTTTGAAGTCGTGTGACATAAGTATCTTGCAAAAATGTTTGACGCTTCAACTATAGTTGCCTTTTCAACTTCAAAAAAAAGTCATGCCCAAAGTGGGGGGGCACTTTACAAATAACTCAATTGTGTTAAAACTCATTAGGAGGGATTTGAGGGCTCCAACGGGCCGTTTCAGGATTGTTCCCGAAACTGGTCTGGGGAACGGCTGGTTGCCGTCGGGCCAGAATTTCTCAAAAATTTAAAAAAAATTTTAAAAAAAATTTTGGGCCCTGAAATATGAAAAAAAGTCCAAAAAAAAATTCAAAAATAAAAAATTTAATGAAGTGGCAGTTGCTCGACCACGTAGGATTCCCTGCTGAACTGCGTTCCCACGGCAGATTACAGGATTTCGGGCTGTGGGAACTCGCGAGCTCCTAGAGCCCTCAAATCTCTCCTAATGAGAATTTCAAACTTCATTTAGGCATAGTAGAATTCTTTTTACAAAAAACTTTGAACTCGTAAAAGGTAGGAAATCAAAACAAATTCTTCTTTGAAAATTTGTTTGACATTTGAGCTTCCAATCAAAATTTATGAACAAATTTCAAAGAGGAAGTTTTAAATTGTCAAAAAAATGTCCCTTGCAACCCTTATCTAAAATTTTTCCATAATTTTTGATTGGAGACTTGAAATGTCAAATGGAGTTTTAGAAATGAAATTTGTTTTGATTTTCCACCTTTTCTTGGTTCAAAGTATTTGTAAAAAGATATTCTACTACTATATGTGTAGGTTAGTTTTGTAAATAACTTGGGAAAATTTTGAAAATGTTAAAATTTTAAAAATTGTTGTTGAAAAAAGTCTAAAAAAGGAACATATTTATGTATGGTTAGAAAGAATCAATCCAAAATTAGGAATATCCTTATAAAGAGCTGAATTTTTTTTTTAAATCCTATTTGTTTGCCAAACTGTCGAACTGCAAAAACTAAACTATTTTAGTATGAACTACTGAAACTAACCTACACGTACAATATGCCTTAGAAATGAGGTCTAAAATTTTAATTTTAACACAGTGTCCATTTCAAACTTAAGTATGATTGAGCGATTGAGCTCCTACTTATAAATTACATATCCTACATGGGTTGTTCTACCTCCTACCACCCCATGTATAGAAAGAGAAGTTATCTTTTCTATAGACAACTCAAACTAAGATATTGATGCCAAATGGTTAAAGATTACATTCAGGTATAATACTCAATGGATTCCTTAGATTTTTGACAAACCATCTATCTTTACAATCATTTGTTTTTCTTAATGTCATCCATATACAATTATTGTCTTGAAAATGAGGAGGGATATCAAATATCAATAACAACTTGAAAAATTCTCACAAATTGACAAGATAAAGATGTAAAAATATGGTTATTGTGATTTCAAACAATTCTATGTCATAAACTTGTCATCCTCAACTACATTTCTTTGTAATGACAGTGAAATTGTGTGTTGATACTTTGTTGACCACCCACAAAATAAATCAAAAGGTTGATCCTATCATCTCTTGTGTCATCACTTACAATAAGTTTGAATGCATTCTATAGTGCCCTCATTGTATTGATAATTCAATATTAGAAACTAATAAAGCAACTTAGGCATACAACAAAATTGGTAAAGTGAGGAAGGTCATCAAGGGCTTTGTTTTTTGTTCTCAAGAATTTTAGAACTTAAAGAAATTTGTGATGATTGATGAAATTATGATTGCCTACAAGGGATACTTGACTTCAATTTGACACCACATCAAAGCAAAGTCTACACCACTATGGTCTCAAGTATAGTGTCTAGTCTCTTATCAATTGCTACATTTACAACATCCAACTTTATTTTAATAAAAGTGGCACAATAGATAATGGTCAAGATTCATGAGTAATAACTAAACCAACTTGTGCAAGGTATGCCCTTTAAAGGCGACTCTCTTGTAGTAGATAATTTCTTCACCTCCCTTGACCTATTTGATCAATTACTAGAGAGAGGATGGAAAACTGACAAAGAAAATGGTGGCCATCTTGTGTGCCTTCCATCGTGTTGGGATTTATGTGAGGAGAACATAAGAAAGGGACATTGATTTGGCAAATGCACCAAAGTTTAGACATGGCACCAACAACATTGTACAATGTCAAACTATTAAGGTTTTTTGTACATGTTACAAGATCCAATATATCAATGAGTGTTTGCATAGCTTTATATAAATGGCAACTGCTTTGGATAAATTTTAGAGAGGAATGTTTGAAATTATCACAGAAAATGTTCCTTCCAACCCCTCTTTGAATTTTGTCCATAACTTTTGATTAGAGACTTAAAATGTCAAATAGATATTTGGAAATGAAAGTTAGCTTGATTTCTTACATAACCTTAGCTCAAAGTTTTTTGAAACTTTTTCTAAATTGCTTAAAGGAGAATTGATATTTTACTTTATCTACAATTCCTACTATGTTTTAACTATAAGTGGTTGAGCACTTGTTAATTCTAATTTACATGTCTCACATGGGTTGTCTTACCTTCTACTACCCTACTTGTATAAAGTTCTTGTCTTGTTATATCTTCAAACACCAAGGTAAGTGGCATTCTAAGCTCAATTGCTAAATATATAGAATTGTTTTGAAAATATTCTTGAATTTTTTAAAATTAAATTATAAACTTTGGAAATTTTAATTAATTATTTGGCATGAATGTACTTACTATGTCCTTTGGATATATTAGGCATTGACATGGCAATTCTACTTTAGTGGTTTGTTGACAAGGTACCCCTACCTATGTGGTGGTTTTTGCCATTGTTGCCTATTTTTGAATAATAATTTGATTAAATCAAGAAATAAAATCAACAAAGAAATTTGATGATTTTTGAAACCAAAATGTCCTAATTAATTGTCCTAACCAAGATGTGTGAGTTAATTCTCATGTTGGTTTGGACACTAGTTTTTTATGTAGGGTCTAATAGACCAAATGCACAAAGATTACAATGTCCAATTGTAGACATGGAAGTGGTGGCATAAGTTGTGGTTCTTTGTATTGGATTCTTCTTTACCAAATGCTTGGATTTTTTACAACAAGCATATAAGATTGTATGCCAAGGTAAGGCCTTAGATTGGAAGGCATTTTACTATATAGATGACTTGGCATTGAGAGAGCAAGGATAGCCATTGCCACAAAACTAGTCCTAAGCAAAAAGGATTCTCAATGCCACTTATAACAACGTTCAATATGTTGGTTGTTGGCTTTGGGAGTGCATATATTAGTTGGTGTAAGAAAACAAGCAACATAGGGTATGCCAAGAATATGGAGACATCTTCATATAGGATGAACTATGCTTTAAAATTGTAAATAAGTCTCAAAAGTGGGCAATGCAATTGGCTAAATTCTAATTGTACATTTGTCATTGTAGTAGAGTTGATGAAGACCAATGTTAGATGCTCTCTAGGCAACGCCAAGTCTTTTGCTTCTAGAAGACATTGCAAAGGTCTCCAAATTAAAGAATACTATATTGTCCTAGGTGCCTCATATTTAGGCCATAATAATGCAAGAAAGTCCAATTATGATTTTTCTAGTTGATTTTTTCATAGGGCAAACTTTTATCCCCAAGTTTTGGAAACTATAGCTTTACACATATTTTAAGTATAGCCAATTGGCTTATATATGTAGGTAGAGGATATGTAGGGTAGTAGTAGCATTATCTAGAACTTTTGGTGTCCTTGAACTTTATAAGAAATAAAATGATGATGGTCCTATATAGCTACTCAAAAAGAATTGTTTGGATTACAATTTCAAGATGAATTAGTGTATCAAATGACTTTATCTTTTAAATTAAATAAAGTATGATTTCACAAAAGGGTGAGTGCAAGAAATACTTGTACTATTTTGTGTCACACTTTGAGTGATGGAATTATCATGTGCTATAACTTTTGAAGCATTAACTCTTTGAACTTGAATTTTTTATAGGAGATGTCTAACTTGATAATAATCAGTTGCCTTGTTTTTCATAAATTTTCAAAAATAATTTTATATTTAAATTTCCATTTAGCTAATTTGTCACACTTTGTAGTTAAGAGGTTTTTAGTATTGGGGAATACTTAAAATTATTGATCTGGAGCTGAGATTTCTAGGATCTATTTTTACACTAGGTAAGCACGTGCCTACCAAAAATCACTTAAAAAAACATTATTTTATGTCATCTATATTCATGCAAACAAAGCTCATTTGTGCATGCAATTGTGAACATTGAAAATGATTTTAAGATCATTCTTTGGGTAAAATCTCCTTACTATGAAGTATTTTCTAGTGGCCAATTTTTAGTTTAAGAATTTTTTTTCCTATTTTTTACAAATTAAAAAGTGAAACTGTAGTGAAAATTATAATTTTCATGAAATTCTACACTTTTCTAGTTCTACTACTTAGAGAATTTTTCTATGATTTTCCTTCCTAGGGTACCTTCTTCTTAAAGGTATATACATCAAACATATTTTTCACTTTAAAAAAATTGATTTACTAATTATATAGTGCTCCCAAAGAAAAAAATGAGTACTTTGCAAAATGCTATGCTTGTTGGCAAGTCTTTATTGCAATGATTCAAAATATGGTTTTAACTACCTAGAGTTATAATGTATCATAAAAAAATTTCATCACAATTAAAGAATTTTAAGACTTTTTTATGAATTTTTTAGTTGAAAAAATAAATTCTGTCTTATAAATCTAGAATCTTCAAAAACAAGCATTTGGAGTATCGAATAGTTTTATTCTAATATCATTTTTGGATGTGATTTATAATTAGTGTTCCAATACATAAATAATTAATTTTATCAATGAAAATTTAATAAATTGTGCACTATAATGCATGCAAATCCCAAAATTTAGCAGTTTTCCTCACTTCCATCAAAAGATTCCAAAACTTAAAAAAATTCTAAAAAAACACATTAGGAATATACATCTTGATTACATTGAATTGTGAGAATTTTTTTTTTCATTTTAAGGTCTTGTTTGTTGATTAATATGAGCAAATTAGACAAACTTTGGAGGTTTTAAAGAAAAATCACCTAATTAGTATGCCCAAAAAGTGATACACATGTTGGAACTTTGTATGTATTTTACTATGATTTGAAAATTTTGACCTTCTACATTGTTGTTGATCACTTATACAATCAATGTTGATGGAATTCAAATCAAGTTGTAGTGAAATAATGTTTGAATCCCCTCTTGCCTATTGTATGGTATAATATTCAACTACCTCCATTGTCATGTCCTCAACATCCATATTTAAAACCATCTATGGGTGGCAAATATCAATAGAGATGTTAGAAATGCAAATGTTAGAATTCAATGTAATACAACATCTATAATTTAAGGCCAATTATAGGTGATAAGTGTTAAAGTTTAATGAAGATGTCAAAAATGTAGATGTTAGAATTCAATATCTACAACATCCATATTTTAAGACCATTTGTAGGAGACAAATGTCAAAATTCAATGCAACTGTCAAAAATGTAGATGTAATTTAAGACCATGAATAGGTAACATCAATGCAAATGTTTGAATTTACTGCAAATGTTAGAAGTAGTAGGTGACATCAATGCAAATGCCACAAATGTGGATGTTAGAATTCAATGCAAATGTTAAAAATGTAGATGTAGTTTAAGACCATGAATAGGTAACATCAATGTTTGAATCCAATGCAAATGTCAAAAAGTAGGTGACATCAATGCAAATGCTAAAATGTGGATGTTAGAACTAAATGTATTAAAACATTCATGATTTAAGAATATCAATACGTGACAGATGTCAAAGTTAAAATTTAGTGTGCCACAACATTTATACTACAAGACCATTAACATACCAAGACATTTACTATAAATAATGTTGATCAATGCATATCTCTACAAAAAGATAAATTCCAACTAATATACCTCTTGAATCATAACACTATAATGGTTGATTAAACACAAAACTTGTCAATCCAAGTTAAAGGTTACACTTTACACATGCTTTTCCTTACAACCTTCATATCTCCAATGAATGATTAGATTGAAGATTAGTTCACTGAGGAAGGGAAACCCAAACCTTGACAAAACTCACACTATCAAATTATCAAAATCCTCATTTCTTGCCAGTAAAGTGAATCACCTTTCAATTCACTACAGTAGCGATAAAAGAACTTCCAACAAACAGATTTGATTTGTAGAAGATCAGATTATGTGTGGGCGGAATAACTCCATTCGCATATGTACGTTTTAATAGAAGTCCAAAAACACACTTCCACCAGATGAAAAGAAGAACCTGGAAGACATTCAATTAACGCAGAGAACAACTAAATTACAAAATATATCCACTAGAAATCTGAGATCAAGTGCACAGAAATAAACATTCAAATGATGACGAATGCCTGCCCCAATGCCCCCCAAACGGGATTCCTGGATGCAAATCTGCTTCACACCTTACTTGCCCAATCAACCTACCTCAAGAATCCATCACATTCGGAAATTTAAAAAAAAACGGTACAGCTAAACATGAGGAAGACAACACGCAGGGTCGGCAGTAAACGGATCCATTCATTAAAAGAAGTCGGAACATCATGCGCAATGCCATGCTAGTGGGGCTCTACTTCCCACTGGAATAAGAATATGACCGTGTCAACTAAAACACGCTCGCAAAAACTAAGCTCTCTGTAACTACGCTCCAAAGGAAGGCTCACTCCACTATCCCCAAAACAAACATGTTCCGAACACTTCCGCTACAAAAAACTAAGCGACCCTTCCACATCTCCCAGACTCTCTCCCAAACCAAAAGCGCATCCGAAGTCCACAGGCGAACACGAACATCCAAACGCATGCCACGCGTCTACGTCCAGATGCGGAACAACCAGCCTCCATTCGCGGCGAAGAACGGCGCGAACACAAGAGACTCCACGGCCATCAGCTTGATCAAAATGTTCAGAGAAGGACCCGACGTGTCCTTCAAAGGGTCTCCAACGGTGTCTCCGATCACAGCAGCCTTGTGCGAATCGGAACCCTTCGGACCCAACGACTTCGCATGCTCGGAACGTCCAGCCTGCAACACACACGAAAAACACCATCAGAAATCCGCACTCCAAATCGACCTGCCAACAAAAATCTCAACCCCAAACACAAGAAATCCCCTCACCTCAATGTACTTCTTCGCGTTATCCCAGGCACCTCCCGTGTTGGACGCAGAGATGGCGATCTGAAAAAAACAAAATCCACAGGTCAGAAACAAGACCGTCTAAACATACACCCATCCATTGGGATAGAAAGAAGCAAAACAAAAAGACAAAGCCACGCCCACGCTTCGATCCCGAGAGACCGAAAACCCGAAAAAAATCCATAAAAAAGTCCAGTACCTGGACCCCGGAAACCAAAGCCCCGGCCAAAAGACCCGCCAGCGTCTCCACGCCGAACAACGTGCCCACGATCAAAGGCGTCAGCATCACCAGAGCGCCCGGAGGAATCATCTCCTTGATCGAAGCGTCCGTCGAGATCTGCACGCAACGCTTGTAGTCGGGCTTCGTCGTGCCCTCCATCAAACCTGGGATCGTGCGGAACTGACGACGCACTTCCTCAACCATCGCCAAAGCCGCCTTGCCCACGCTCTTCATCGTCATCGCAGAAAACCAATACGGCAACATGGCGCCCACCAGCAAACCCACGAACTCCTTCGGCTGGATCACGTCCACGCTCGCGATGCCGGCACGACTCACGTACGCTCCGAACAACGCCAGGGAAACAAGAGCAGCGGATCCAATCGCGAAGCCCTGAAAAACCCACACCTCATGTTTCAAAGCCGATAAAACATAGCTTCCAATCCACAACTGTCAACCGGTTCCCCATAGAAACACCGACAGAGATACCCACAACTGTAGGACATCCGAAGAGCTCATAGCCTCACCCTTGCAGACAATGTAGTTACCAAACGCACAAATGCATAGAGACACAAAAGCACCTTGCCAATGGCGGCGGTCGTGTTGCCGGCGGCGTCAAGGGCGTCCGTCCTCTCGCGAACCTCGTGGCTCATACCAGCCATCTCCGCAATACCGCCGGCGTTGTCGCTGATCGGACCGTACGCATCGATGGCCAAGCCAGTCGCCAACGTGCTCAGCATGCCCAAAGCAGCCACGGCGATGCCGTACATCGCAGCCAAACTGTAACTCAAGTAGATGGCGCCCGCGATGGCGAACACAGGGATGATCACAGACTTGTAACCCAAAGCGAGACCGAAGATGATGTTCGTGGCGGCTCCAGTCCGGCAAGAATCAGCAACGTCTTGCACGGGCCTGAAACACAAAAAAAAAAGTCAGGCTTCCAAGCACAGGGATCCATCCAACGCACTCTTCACAGAAGCACCCGGTCAGCGACCAGAAAAAAATGCACGTCCACACACCCAGCCCACACAACAAACAACGTCCACTACACTCAGAGGCTTCCAAAAACGTACTGGTAGGCGTTGCTGGTGAAGTACTCCGTCACAAACCCAATGATCAAACCGGCCCAAAGGCCGGAACCCACGCAGAAAAATATGTGCCTGCACGTCCAAAAAATCACACGTAAGGCTCGGAACATCACAGCACGAAATCAATGCAAAGCAACCACGCGGGCCAAAAAGAAACCACGAAACACTCGCACACCCAAACACCCAAACACTCAAATTTAACCTCCAGGGGAACACTTGCCGACTCACCAGTTCTTCACAACCTTCGGCAAGTGACCCACCACGTTGATGGTGAACGTCGCAGGCAAAGCAAACCAAGACACCAAGAAGATGGCCACCGTCATGAAAATCGTAGAAATGATCAACTGACGCTTCAAAGTCGGCTCGATCTCCTTCACGTCCTTGATCGTGAAAACGTCCGTCGCGAACAAAGTCGTCAACAGGCACACCAAAATACCGGACGCGCTGATGATCAACGGGAAGCTCATGGCCACGAAGTTGCGGTCCGTGCCGAAAGAGGAAATCGAAGACACCACCAGAGCCGCGCAAGTCGACTCCGCAAAAGAACCGAACAGGTCCGCTCCCATACCTGCGATGTCGCCCACATTGTCGCCCACGTTGTCCGCAATCACCTGCACACGAACGTTACACTTCAGCAACGCGCACAACTACGCAAATCCACGGTATCCTCGACCGTACAGACCTCGCACACCAAACTAACTTCCCGAGTTCATTATCGACTCCCACCCAAGCCTTCGGCAGATCCAAATGGCTTACCAGCAGAGATCACGCGTCTGCATAAATGGTGCGCAGGAATAGCCAAGAACATCGACACATTGCCGAAATCATGCAGGCATGTGGGTCTCCCGGCTGACATTCCCAGAAAATCAGAACCGAATCGGTTCTATATCTTCGAAATCCCAAACCGACCACAACCACTCGACCGTGTTCAGAAAGGGCACCCGAACAACGACACACAAACGCACAAACAACGGAGACGGGACAGACACTTACAGCGGGGTTCCGCGGATCGTCCTCGGGGATGTTCTGCTCGATCTTACCCACCAAATCAGCGCCCACGTCCGCCGCCTTCGTGTAAATGCCGCCACCCACGCGACCGAAAAGGGCCACGGAAGAACCGCCCAAACCGTAACCGGTGATGGCTTCGTACAGACCCACCCAGTCGTCACCGAAGTACAACTTGAACGCCAAAATCGTCAAAAACAGAACAAGAAGACCGTTCGCCGCGAGCAAGAAACCCATCACCGAACCAGAACGGAACGCCACGATGAAAGCCTTCCCCACGCCGCGACGAGCCTCCAGGGTCGTCCTCGCGTTCGCGTAAGTCGCGATCTTCATGCCCAAGTAACCCGACAACGTCGACGTCAGGGCGCCCAAAATGAAAGCCACGGTGCTGAAAAACGCGTTCGCGATCGAAGACGGACATGACTGAGCCGGGTCGAAGTCGCACGGCTGACGGTCGAAGCTGAAGCCGCCCACGGAAGCCAAAAACACGAAGATGATCACAGAGAAGATGCCCATGAACACGCCCAGATACTGGTACTCCGTCGTCAAAAAAGACTCCGAACCTGAAACCACGGCATAGAACCCTCTGTCATTCACACAAAACCCTCAAACACAGATTTAGTGAAGCTGATCTGGTGGATCCCGGAAATTGGTCGCGACAGGCACACGCAATACCCCCGAGATAAACACTCACAAGCTCCCAATCAAGCGAGCTCGGGCTCATAGACAAATTACAAACACTCCGGTACTCCATCCTGAATAGGGCTGAGGGTTTAGCCCTGTCTGGAGCAAATTAAAACCTACGCACCGCTGGCGAAACCAAATGCAATCCCGCAACTCAAAACCAATCTCAGAATAACCCCAAGATCTGGAAGCAATCACTCGCATTCGCACTCCACCACATCGGGAATGCAGGACCCGCACGCGCACACACAGAAAGAGAGAGAGAGGGACGCACCCTCCGAGATGGCGGCCTGGATCTCGGCGCACTTGGACACGACGTCGGAGTCGTCAATGCCGTCCTCGTCCACGTGCCTGTACCCATTGTTGCTCTCGTGGCTCCCGCCCACCGTCACGCGCGACACGATGAACCACTGCGACAGCGCGAACAGAATGCCCACCACGCACGCCGAAGGCACGAAGGCCAGCACGAACACGACGCCCAGCACCATCGCGGACCTGACCAATCTCCTGCCGCCAGTCGATGCTGCCGCGCCTGCCCGAGCACATCCAGCGCAGGGTTGAGAGACTATCAATCCAGTTGCCACTGCAGAGGAATGAACGCAGAGAATTTCCCAGACGTACCCTATTTATTCCAAATCCGGCAAGAATCCAGATGCAGCAGCCCAAGAAACGATCGGACACGACGCTGCATCACCGCTCACACACGACAACTGCTACTCCTACCACCAAAACAGCGCATTGTCCGAATATACCAGGTATTTGAAGCATGCCGGCAACCCCGACATGAGAAAGAAATGCAAGCACAGACCCAACCTGAAGATTCAAAATACATAAAAATTTCAAGGCCGCAATACTGCAAGCGAGCGAACAAGACAAACCTGTGACAGTGAAGTGGGCGCTGGAGAAGCTTGATGCACAAAGCGAAGGCTGCACTGGCCGAGACACACACGATGGACGAAGACAAGCAACAGATTTCCCCCCGTCGCTTTGGCTTCCCCTTCCCCTACCCTAACTTTTGTTTCGCGGGCAGAGCCTCCGTCTGCCCGTGTCCCGGCAAGCCCCTTGCTTCCATCCGGTAATTCGCCGCCAGGTAGTGCAGTGTTATCCATTGTGTATGAAAGGTTTCCGTTCCAGTGGTCGTCTACGAATATACGTTTCATGTCCACCTCCATATCCTCCGTGACGGAGGAGATCGTATCCATAATCACACTCAACGCAAGCGGTGGTTGAGGCTTTCACTTCAAGTCCGGATTTGGGAAGCCATAGGATACTGTTTTCCGCAATACTCATCAGACTTTCGAGACTGGTGACGGAGGCCACTTGCTGCAGGCGGAAGCCATTTCGATGTGGCATCCATGTCCTCACACTTGTGTGGCTCTCATAATCCCGGTTGCTTGATTTGCTACTCCAGTTTTGCAGATCACTGGCCCCCCAACCCCCCCCCCCAACTCAGTCTACTCCAGCGTTGTGTGCACTTCAGTCCTCTGATGGGACCACATCGAGGGTGGAGGCTTCCGGGATGACGGACTGGTTGTTGAGCTTCGACTGTAGAGTGGGTAGTCGAGCTTTTCCTGATCCTTTTGCTCCGCAGGGATGTGACTTAGTTTTTGTGGTGGACCAATCCTGTGACTTGTTCTCTTTGAGGGCCGAAAAGGACATCCCTGGAGCGATCCATCGAGTTGCGGACAAGAGCTTTTGGGCGTTGTATCGAGGGTTGGGACTGGGATTCTATTTGGATTCGCAGGGATATCTTTAGCAATGTCAAACAAATGGTGGAAGGGGAAGAGTTGCAACGAGCAGGTCTAGCCAAGTAAAAGTCCCCCTATTTCTGTTGTTAGCACCACTCACTACGTACTAGGGTGGTCTGTGCCGTTGCCACGGTCTAAAAGAAAAGAAATTTGAATAATTTTCTAAATTTTTTAATGTATAGAAACTTTAAAATTCAATAACTTTCATGCCGTAGGTTGGAACACCATGAATTAAAGCCCGTGCACCCCTCCTCGCCGAGGGCTTTCCGACGGTACCAAACACGCACCTGGGGGACTCACGGTCCGGGAGATCTCAACGTAACAAACATCCAAACAAACAAACAAACAAACAAACAAACAACGTATCTTCATAGGGGGATTTGGGGCTTTTGATTGCAAATATGAACTCAAAATTTGCAAATTTCATCATGCGTTGCAAATAAAACGTTCAAGCATTTTTCCTAGGGATAAAATGGGGGGGGAGGGCAAAATAGTCTTTGCAATCAGCTCATTGCACTACTATAGACGTGACTAGAAAAATCTTCCCATGTATACAAATAGGTTTGGAAAGGATTTCATATTTTTTTAGAAATTTATTTCTCAAAACAAAATTACAACAAATTTTTTTAATTGAAGATTGAATTCATCCCACTCAAGTCATAAAGGTCTTTTCATTTGGAACTACGAGTTAGTTGCAATATTGGGAAACTTGTGGCAATCATAATCTACCAAAACTATGTTGGGGACTACACTATAATTAATCACTACTCATCTTAACTTCTTGGAGAGACAACACCTTCCATTTCTAGAATAGGGAGGGTGATTAGGAATGGGATGCCTTCAACAATTGAATGGTTCAGGGGGAATTCCTAGTAAAATCCTACTTCATATTGGCATTGGCTAGTTTACTACAAAGAAAATTCATGGGTGAATATTTAGATGAAGTACAACATATTATGCAAAAAAAATTTAACCATGGAATAAAAGCTACAAAATAATAGGCTATATTGTGGATAAATGTATGTATGCATATAGATGATCTAATCATATACTTAGTCAAATCTATTTTGTTCATCTTCAATATGATTTGATCATTCATAAGATCCTTTCTATTTTGTTCTTCCGTCCATGCATTTTTAAGTGTAAGTGTCTTTGCTAACAAAAACAAAAACAAATTGGTTGCACAATGAAGATTTGTAAACTTAAATTTAAAAATAATCTTTAAGATTAAAAATGCATATAGGCATGTTGTGGTTCTTGCGTCTAAACAATTTTTTCTCATGAGTTTATAGATATTGAACAATGTATTTTTATTGTTGCCCCAAAGGCTTACTATATCCTAAATTGTGGGAACACTTTTTGTAGGGGGTACAATCTTGTAAAGACAAAAATAGGGTGTAATTAAATCCTTTGAAGTAAAAATTATGGTTTTTTGCCTATAATATAGCGTTATGCTTATTAAAAAAATGAAATTGTAATTAGTATAATATATTTAATATTCATTAATAAATAGAATAGGATGTATTTATGATATGCTTTATTAATTGATAGATTCAATTGTGGACTTTCCACTTCATAGCTTATATTGAGCATTGAATTGAGCATTTGCATTGATTACATTTAGAATTTTAGAGGTGTGGTACTATACATCATTACAATGGTTACTTCTCTAATATCTCTTTCTTGAATATTACATCCTTTGTTCCTCTACTAAGAATATCACCACTAGTTCTTTTTGAAGGTCTCAGCAACAACACACTATGCTTGCCATGCTTATTTAGCATCAAGTGGATTCATACCAACATCACATTATGGCACAATTTTGTACTGTTCCTCCCATTACATTTACTCTTACTCAACATAGAAGGGTCTTTGTAGAGGGCAACACTACATTGACACTAAGTTGGTGACTATAGACTATGGCCATAATAGATGTTGATGTCGATGCAATGGAGGTTTTTGTGGGGTACAAAAAGGAAAAGAACTAATTTGAAGTTGTAGAGAAGCAAATATATTATGTTTTTTTAGTAGGTGTGTTTTTTCTATTCATTACATTGAGCAAGAAACTAAATTTTATTTCATTTTCAAAGATGTAGTGGTCATATGTCTACAAGTTTTTTAAATTCATATGTTTTGAATTTTTTTAATCATTAAGAATATTTTAAGGAAAACAATAATGACAAGTCAAAGTCAAAGTCAAAAACCTTCTCCTAATGTATAGCCTCTAAGTATATGGATAGGTGACGCTTTGGTACCAAATGTTCACAATGTACAATTCATATTCTTAAAGGGATGAGATAATCCTAAACAAATAATAATGAAAAGAAAATCTCATTCCAATCAATAACCTCCAAGTATGTGGTGATGCTTTCAAACCAATTGTTCACAATGCATGCCTTACACTTCTGAAGGATAGAAAAAATCTTAAACAAAAAATAATGAATGAATATATACACAAAAGTATAAGATTATTTAGGAATTCATATAAAAATAAAAATAAAGATCCTATAATTATTAATAAGTATGTGTATATGTAATAGATATGCATAATCCAAAAGATAATGCTTGTGGTCTTAATCTCTTAGTAATGTGTTCTTGTGGGCCCAAAATTGATTCAAAACTCATTACATAGCACCACAATGGCATCTCCTTGTGACTTAGTGCCTTGTTGATAATTGAAAAATGATTGTTAATCCAATTTTAGAGGGTTATTGGTGGGGATAGTTGGGTGGGTATGTCATCACCTCATTTAATGAAGCAATATCTCACACACCACTTATTTGTATTGTGGTCATAAGTGGTGGCGACAATAAATCTAGTGGCAATGCTCTAAGGCAAAGTAGTATAGTAAATGGGGGGGGGGGGGCCTATAATATGAAAGTAGAAGCTTCAATGATAGGGCTTTTTGTCTATTTTGGAATCAAATTTGATACTCTAAATTCCCTGTTAGTCTAAAGAGAGCTTTCAATTCTTTCTCATATGTAGAAAAAGGTTCAATTTGTACAAGAGTTTTAATGAAGGACAATTTTTTTCTATCATTACCATTTGCATTCTTCATTAGTCACAACATTAAGTGACTTTAGTTATGGAATTGGAAAATACCAATCCCAACACTTGTGATGTTGTAATAAACAACCTATATCCTTATTTTTTTATTTTTTTCAAAAATGATTGAAAATTGAACTCAATAAACTTAGGACTATGAAGTTTATTTTAAAGTAGAGAATCCATAATTGCTAGCAAACTAAAATTCCTCATAACTTCCATCTCATTAATCAAAATGGAATGATTCAAATCTTTCCATTTACATATAAATTTTGAAAACCAATTTAAAATTCTTATTTAAATTTTTTTTAACTACTGGGATTGCTTAGCCCCCCCTCCCCCCCCAAAAAATACATATCATACAATAATTTTTTAACCATGTAGTCAAAAGTTATTAAAGTTACTGAACCTTAAAAAACAAACCCATATAAGGTAGATGTGCCATTTACTGCACATTGCGTTGAATTGGGCAAAAAGATCATTAACAACTTGATGGAAACTATATATGAAATATCTTGGGAACGTCTTAGGAACGTAAACATACTATTGAAAAAAAATGCTTCTTCCAAGCCACCGCATAGCCACCGCATAGCCACCACATGCTATGTAGTGAATGGGTGTCAAAATTCTTGTACTAAAAACAAACCTTCTTCATAAGATTTGCAATTGTGTTGGATTTATATAATCTAACAACTTGATTTGATTATCTCTAGGGTCTATACTTGACATGAATTCAGTGCATCAAATTTCATAGAAAATTGGCCTAAAATTTCTAAAGAAGAAGGCTTTCAAGTCTGCCTGTGTGGTGATTCACACATCTACCTCATAGTTCGTGTACAAATTTTAAAGAAAGAAAATAAAAGTTTCATTTGTAGTGAGTTGCCCAAAATTGCTATGTTGGCCTAAGAATGCAACTTAGTCTTTTTAAGAGCTAACCCTAAAAGTACAACAAGATAATAAGTAATTGGTGGGTAGGTGCATTGAGTGTTATTGTACAAACACGCAATGCATCTATTGGTTCAAATATTGAATCATTTTGGACCAAGCCAATTCCGTATTCCTGAGGCCCAGGCATCCTTTAAGTCTTGAGTTAAGACATAAGAAGTTGCAGCATACCAGTGCTAAAAAACGAATCCAAAAAGTGTTGAAACGAATGTGGACCACGGTCTCAGAGATTCTTCAATATCGCTTTTACAATTGCTTTCCACAACGAGATCGAGGTGCTCGTTTGTGACTAAATTAATCAATTTCCTCTGCTGCCTCTAACGAACTTATCTGTTCATTACGGTACCATCTATCATCCGTCCTGCCAACGATATGTCTCTAGCCCAGGACACTCCAACTGTATCCTGCATTTGTGCACTCCGACTTGCAACAATTGTTACAGTCGACTGCCCCTGCCATTATACCTCCAACCCAGGTTCCCTTAGATTGTACATTCTCCAGATGGGACCCAATTTCACAAGGGAGTGAGAGTCTTGGGAGATCCGTTTAGATTTGAACTTACAGAGTATTCTATGTTCACGTCGTCAGCTCGATCCTCTTCGATTCATTGAACCAGATGCAGGGGAAAAAGAAGCATACAAACTTTGAGAATCTCTCGACTGCGGTTAGTCAACATTCTCCATAACTAGTGTGGCAGATCTGAAGTGTTTGGGGGTATTCTAGACCATGTCTCCCGTTTGAGGCTTGAATGTGAATTGAGCTCTTCATAACTCAGCAGCTTCTGCATCATGCGAGCCGTGGTAGCGTGGACAGACCATGTGGTATGCATATCTTTCACTTCTTTTGGCTGTTTTTCATGGTAGACGCAAACCCTAATTAGGGTTTGCAGCATAATTAGATTGTTTCAGGTAAGTTTGGACATCGTAAAGGAGAACCTCCTTCCTATGTTCATCGCGATCATTGTATGATACATTGGGGAAGATTCTGTTTATGATGATGGACAAGATTGCCTGAAATAGTCTAATGTGAATGAAAACCCTGCGCCTTATCTTTTAGTTTCTCTGCTTGAATGAATTACTCTCATCCATTTGCCTTCTTAGAAGCAGATTCAGGCGTGATGGTTTAATGTCACTGGGGTCCAATACAGCCAGAGCACGATGGAGTCAGGAGTGTGTGTTTCGATATTGCCTTCCGACCTGGTACAGTCATCCAAAAAACCTGTATTGAAGACAATAGATGACTTGATTCTGACTTTTGGTAAACTTAAATATTTGTTGAATAGCATATGTGAACAAACTCACACATAATCAAGTTTGTTTTGTTACAGACGGGAGTCATCTGATAGCAGCAGTTGGCAGCAGAGTACTTATGTATGATGCAGCTGACGGTGACCTCCTTCACTCACTCAGAGGTAACATCATCTAGAGCCCTGAAACTCCTAAGTTTTGTGACCTTAACCCCTGAAGGCCGAGGATTTATGGATTCAATTCAATTGATCATTTTGTGAAATTATAATTTAGGGGGTGCCAAATCTTGTATCGTCAGCGTCAATGTAGAAAATTGCATGTTTTGGCCAACAGATAAACTGAAATTGAACGAAAGAAAACCCCAATATGACCCACTCAAAAGTGCTAAAAAATTGTGAACTCCAATCTTCGTTTCTTGGTCTTTCATAGGTTATTTCATATTTAAACAATACAACTATATGATTCTTGCTCAGAACGTATTGTCTATAAACTGGATGAAATCATTTAATATCCCTGGGATTATCAGGATGATCAACAATTGCAAGAGAGAACAAATTTTCCTTTCTTTTATCTGTTCTCAGTCGTCTCTTTTAGGTTGAACTGACTGCATCTGGTGCAGGGCATAAGGATGAAGTTTACTGCGTGGCTTATTCACGGGATGGAAAGCGGTTTGCTTCTGGAGGAGCTGACAAAACTATCATCATATGGACTCACAAGGTCGAGCTCGAATCCTCAAAGCATGACACTTTCTGTGTTGGTTTTGCCATTAAAATGCACGTGGAGTTCACCTTCACTTATGAGATGTTTCATTTGGATCGCTTCTGCTGGTATTGACCTGAACTAGTTTTGACGATTTTTGCATGGCAAAGGCAGAAGGCATACTTAAGTACAGCCATGGGGACTCGATTCAATGCTTGGCCTACAATCCCGTCACTCAGCAGGTGGAATTCATACTTCTCATGTGGCATACGATGATGAGCACCTCAAGTGGCAACGTCTAACTATCTCTTTTGTGAATTTAGAATGGACAATCATCTTGGCCAGCTTACTTAATACGTAATTTGCAGCTTGCGAGTGGAACCGCAACTGACTTTGGAATCTGGTCTCCGGAGCAGAAGTCCGTTTCGAAGCACAAGGCCATTTCCAAGGTCATCGATGCCGTTTGACTTGCCGGTCCTGTGGTGTGAATTCATTTTATTTGATAACTTGTGTTATTAGAATAGCCCCTTCGTTGGCACATCTGTTATCCGCAGAGGATTATGATGAGTTGTTAGTAAGGATCCAATTATACTTAACCCTAGAGTGACCCGCAAAAGGTGTTCAATAACAATGCAGGTATTGTGCGCCGCATGGACTGCAGATGGCCAACATCTTGCCCTGGGGATGTATAATGGCCACATTTCCATTTGCGACAAGAGCGGCGTAGAGCAGGTACTAAATTCTCTCTCTTGAGTTCTAATTATGTCTAAAATGACATTAACAGGATTATCTGGATAGTTTGGTTTATGATGCTCCGTAATGCAAAATATAGGATTCATCAGTTCATTACGCTTAGGATTCATTGAGGGCTACTTGGTGTTTCGATTTGCAGGCGGTAGTAGAAAGATCGGGACCCGTTTGGACATTGCAGTGGAACACATTGCAAAACAAGACGTCGGACACGCTTGTTGTTGGATGCTGGGACAGCACACTCTCGTTTTATGATTTATCAGGCAAGCAGGTTTGCCACAGTACCTCGTAAAATGACATTGACCTCACTATTCTTTGGCAAACTTCGATCTATATGTTTGTGTGTCGTTTGGTAAACGTTAAGAAGAATCCAGAAAAACCATGCCTTTGTATATTTACTGTTTCTTAGCATGAGTAGAGGTTATGGTCAGCATTACTTGAATCATAATTTTCATTTGATTTTAACTCGGCAAATCCTAGTCCAATTGCTCGTATTTTTAAGACTGATTATTAGGTA
This sequence comes from Thuidium tamariscinum, assembly GCA_947034885.2. Classification (NCBI taxonomy): domain Eukaryota; kingdom Viridiplantae; phylum Streptophyta; class Bryopsida; order Hypnales; family Thuidiaceae; genus Thuidium; species Thuidium tamariscinum. Next base: position 639,760 of record OX344749.2, read on the forward strand.
TGATCGTAGTTTCCACATTCTTAGTGCCATCCAGTATTGAGTTATGACTGTCATCCGCAGGTTGGAAAGGATAAGAAACTTGATTTTGATCCATGCTGTGTCACATACCACGACAGCAAGTACATCTGTGTGGGTGGCTCCGATAGGAAGGTGCATTTTCAAAACTGTTTTCTTTTTCACTGGCTGGGTTCTTTGATCAGTCTCTAGTTGAGGTTAGGCTAGAATGAGCATTGATCCCATTCTTTTTATTCAAACTTGCGTTACTTGACCGCCACTAACTTTATAGTGAATCGAACAGTAACGATGTCAACTCTTCTAAGAACCAGTAGTAGTCCTAAGTAACCAACGTATGATAGATTTCCGGCTTCTAAAAGTTTTTTTAGAAAACTGCCCTAAAACAGTTTAACCCGGCTTCATTCTCTTGTGAAGGGAATGGGTTTTTACTAGAGTGTGTTTTAAACGTCACATTGTTTTCTTTTGTTCTCAGGAGAAGGAATCTGACATAATTTATCAGGCATGTAGGTGTTTCTTTACTCGAAAGATGGGGTGAATCTGACTACAATGTGTGAAACTGGCGACTGGATCTGGACTATTCGATCACGACCCAAGCATGACTATGTGGTAGTAGGGTGCAATGATGGCAGCATCTCTATGCTCCAACTTCTGTTTTCAACTGTAAGGATGTCGTCCATTTTTCTTATTTTGACTTTTACATGGCCTCGAGTCTTTAACGTTTGTGGCCATTGCTATGTTGTCAGAGTGTGTCTTCACTCTTGCATAGCTAGAGCATCTTCGTCTTTTACCCGAAAGGAAGACTAAGGACTGGTTGAGATGCAAGATGATGAGGATGGAAGAGGGGTTGGGTATAATGGAAAGACCAGGTGCATGGATTATACCTGGAGCGCTATGCATTCCGGGATGCCATGACTGATGTTGTCATCCAACACCTTATTACTGAAGAAAAGGTAGTCACCTCCCACAAATTAAATGAATGTAAAGTGGTATTGACTCTGCATAAGCGCACATATGATCTGCACCCACATATGCCTTTATTGGATTTTTCATTTCTGGGTTTGATTTTAAATTCTATCGCTTAAAATTTCGGATATTCATTTCGATCTTTGTATTGTGTAAAGTTGAGGTTAGAAAGACATATGGATTGACGTGTAAGGGTTCCTGAAGGTGAGAATACGGTGTCGGGACTACATCAAGAAGATAGCAGTGTACCAGGAGCGTGTGGCGGTACAACTCTCCAATCGCATAGTAGTGTATGAGTTGAACAAGACAGGCACTGGGGCTAGAGCTTCTCAATATCGTGTCTGTGCACGGATTGACCGCTGTTTGGAGTGCAATCTCCTTGTTCTCACCTCTCAGCACATCACGCTCTGCCAGGCTCGAGATCTGCACTCTGTGATCAAGATTTTTCTCAGCACTTTTCAATATCATCACTCTTTAACTAAAGCCAACACTAGTCTTTTGTAAGGCACTATGGCTTTATATGTTGTCCAACATATAATAAACTTATGCAAGGATAATGACCAGTAAGTATGTATTCTTTCAGGAGACCAAGCTGCAGCTATTCACCTTAGATGGAATCAAGGAGAGAGAGTGGGTCTTAGAGTCAACCATAAGATACATCAAGGTAAATTACCCTCTGGGGTCATTAGAAGGGTAAATAAAATGAAGACTTGTCAGTCACTATAGAATATTATTCCCAGGTGAAAGCATTCTGTTATGGATTTTTGCATATTACGCGAATTCTAAGAAGGTCATCATCTTTCTCAAACACAGGTTTGTGGCGGTCCTCAAGGGGGCGAGGGTCTGCTAATTGGAATGAAGAATGGTTTGATCGTGAAAGTGTGGATTAACAGTAACTTTCCAATTAGTCTTTACAGGCACACTAATGGCATACGTTGCCTTGACCTCTCATCCCAGCGTGTTCGCCTTGCCATTGTTGATGAGGCTGCTAATGTGGTGGTATACGACATTGAGGTATATGTTTGTCAGCTCTTATGTGTTCCGAGAGTGCTATGTTTCAGCCGGTGTTCTGAATGTGAATATAGCTACCGCGTTGATGAGGCAGTGGTTGTCAAAATTAGTGGCAATGGGCACTTGTGCAATGCTCGCAAGTAAACTTGTCCAGTAGACCTCTGTTAATTGGGTTCCTTTTGTGACGATGTCTTATCACATGTATAGACGAAAGAAATCAGTTTTGAGGAAAAGAGTGCGAGTTCCGTTGCCTGGAACACAAATATGGAAGATATACTCTGTTACTCGGGAAGCGGCATGTTGAATATAAAGACTGCTGATTTTCCTGTGCACCGACAGAAGCTTCAAGGTTATGTCGTTGGCTTTCAAGGATCCAAGATTTTTTGCTTAAATCAACTCTCAATGCAGGTACATTCTAACCTTTTCATCTTACCACTTGGGAGTCCTAACTTTTAATTTGCACTATGACATGGTTTGAACGAATGACAACTGAGCTACAGTGAATGATAGTGTGGCAAGTGTGCAGGATTTTCCAGAGAGGTTTCAGTGTGTACATACTTAATCTCTTTTAGGATGCATGCATTCCCGATATTTTATCTGCAGATCATTCTTCGTTGCAATTGGCTACTAGGAAACCCGAGCATAGAACTGGATGCTTATTACGCAAATTGAGTTTGACTTTACTTGGTGGTCATTTGTCGGCTTTAGTTGCTGGAAAATTTCTGCCCATGTGTGTTGATCAAAGTACCCTCGCATGCACCGGCATTGCCTAAAGCAGACAATTGAAGTCCCACAATCGGCAAGCATGTGTCACTATGTGGAGAAAGGCCAGTATGACGATGCTTATAAGGTGGCATGCCTTGGAGTCACCGAGGCAGACTGGCGAATGCTAGCTCTGGCGGCTCTGAAAGGAAGTGCCTGGGATGTGGCGAAGAAGGGATTCATCCGCTTGCGGGATGTCTGCTACCTGGATCTGCTCCATAAGATGGAACAAGGTCATTGCTCGCACGTCCAAAAGTCGACCATTGGTGCTCTTGTTCTTGCTTACCAGGTCCGTTAGCACATCCTCTGAAATTTAGTACAAATAATGTAGAAATACTTCATTTTAAACAAAGCGAAGTTATCTGGTGTGAGAACAACAAATGAAATGAGATGCGCAAAAAGTGACGCGCGAAAAGCACATGCATTGGGGTTCACTTGATATTGCGTGCCTTTCAATTGATCAATGACAGGGCAAATTTAAAGAAGCAGCCGATGCGTACATTGAGGCAGACCAAGTGGGCATGGCCATGGAGATGTACACTGATCTTCGCATGTTTGAAGAAGCCAAGGCACTGGCTGAAACCAAGGTACGACAGGAAGAGATCGACTGTACCGTCACCCCAAGCAAAAGAGAAGCTGATGTGCAGGAGATTATTCAACGTCAAGCGGAATGGACGGAAGAAACAAAGGATCATGAAACTGCAGCAGATATGTATCTCGTTGCTGGCCAGCCGGAGCGGGCCTTCACTCTCCTTGTGGAGCACGGCCCAGCCTCCAAACTCATTGAGGTGAACTATTATGAGTACTGGTTCAATAGCATTGCACGAGAAAGCTTTTACACAGGTCACCTCCCTGAGGCCGTCATATTCTGTGTCTCAGGTGGCAAGGCGGCTAAAGAAGACTCAAGTGAAGGAGTTGATCCGCTGTGCGACTTTAATGAGGCGTGGAGGCCAGTTTGCACATGCCTTTGAGACATACACGAAGCTTGGTGATTTTAGGTCTGTCTCCAAGCCTCTGGAATTTTCATAGATAAGCCCAAACAGGTTTCATGACTTAATGTAATCTAAAATGAAAAGATATTCGAAGTTTATGTATGTGGGTTGTGGCTATTGGATTTTGTTCATTCTCTCTGTATTTTAGCATGTGGGTTGGGAGATATTTCACTAGAATGTTCATATTGAGGTGTATATTCAGTGGTTCCATGGTCACATTCGTTAAAATTCTTCATGTGACACGTAGTGAATCTGTTGGAAATCAATGACAGGTCCATTCTCTCTTTGCATGTGGAGCTAGAGCAATGGGAGGATGCGTTTGCCATCAAGAGGCTGCACCCAGAAATCGAAGATGATGTTACGCTTCCATACGCGCAGTGGCTGATCAACCATGACCGCTATGATCATGCTCGACTGGCGTATTCCCATGCAGGCCGACCAGATTTGTCAGAGCGCTTGCTCGCTCAACTGATGGACAATGCCGTGAGTGCTTACTAATTCCCGATAACATAGGTTGATCTTTTTCTGTTCCTGCATGTCTTTGTCATCATGCAATGTCAAAACCCGTTACAGCAACCGATACTCATAAATTGATTAATATCCCTCTGCGTTACTTTTGCTAAATAATTTGACTAACTATTATCATAATTCGAAAAATGTCCGTCAGTTGAACGAGAGGAGGTTCAAGGATGGAGCGCGTCTATGCAGGAAGTTGGCTATGGAAGTCCTGGCACAGGTATCAGTGATTGCCAAAACCAACGATACAGTGAAGGAGAAGTTGAAATTCGAAGAATACGTGGAGTTCAGGCTGCGTGCGGACATTTTTTATGCATATTCCTTCATATATCAGTCGATCAACGAGCCATTTCGTACATCAATGCCTGAGACGCTGTTCAATATTTCTCGCTTTCTGTTAGCAAGGATACCACAAGACCCACCACGCCGAGTGTCGCTTGTCAATTTACTGGTTACTCTTGCCAAGCATAGCGAGCAGCTTGGTGAGCCCACTAGTTAGCCACAACAGATTAGACACCTTGCTATTTTTTATTGGTTGTTTTTGTCCGAATTCAAGCCCTTGAAGGATATATTCAATTCCATTGGTTGCTTGCGTTCTAAGTGGGGGCCAAAAGATAAGTTTCACTCCATTAGTTTCGGATAACTCTATTAGAACGTAAAATCTGCCTTCAAAACCTCTCTAATCTGCAGATGTAAGAGATCAAATATATGTCTGTGAGATCTCGAGTTTATATTATGGCTGTTACCGAGTAAAGGACTCATGCCATGGTAGGATGTGAGGTTGAGTTTCTTCGTTTGGCACAACACATGAACTTTGAATCTGTTTCAGGATTTTACAAGATATCAAGGCACAGCTACGAAAGGTTACAAAACTACAAAGTGCCTCAGAGTTGGGTGGACAAAGTAGAGGTTGCAACACTAGTGATGCGGGGCAAATCCCGGAGACCGGATGAACCCTCAATAGACATACCCATCTGCTATGCTTGCTCCTTGCCCTTACCTATGACCTCATCCGCAACAGGAGACGTTTGCAGCAACTGCTCTCAGCCTATCTTCCGCTCCTTCATCACATTTGATCAGCTGCCACTGGTAAGCTAGCACAACCTTGATCAATCCAATACTACCTACAACGAGATTTCATTATTTGTTAAATGAGCAATTGCAGGAAACACTTGTACTATCTGTTGCATTTCACTCATTATTTTATTTGTATTGTGGAGAACTTCAATACTATGTACTACTATGTCTTCAACCTTGTCAAACACGTGCACTCTGCGGTTCAATCTTTGATTCGTATATTCAAAGTAATAGTGGAGAACCATGCAGTACGCTGAAGTACGCAGTTCTAAGTTTTCCACGGAGAATCAATTCTTCGATGATTGCATCTTAAATGATCAGTGGAAATCTAAATAATTTCAATAAAGGTAGATGACTTATTGTGTGATGCAAGATAATGCAAGTGCTTCTCGCTCTATTGCACAATGTGATCCCAGGTGATTAATAAGATTTGGTATTTCGGTTGAAACAGGTAGAATTTGTCCTGGACGAAGATGTCACTCACGAACAAGCAAAGCTTTTAATGGCCGCTACAATTAAAAACTCACACTGTGCAATAATCGACTATAATCCTTTGCAACTGGGGCAGCAACGAACACCAAAGCAGGGCCTTCCCGTTGCTACCAAGACTATGCTGTCCAACGTGCAGGCAGCGCAGGTCCTGGTCCTGACATGTCCTGCTCAATACGAGAAGCCGAGATATTTTTACATGGTCGATCCTACATTGACCGTGACGCAGTGCAGCTCCTGCAACCATTTTTTTGAGCAGGAAGAACTGGACCTGGCCATGCTGAAGCACGGCTCATGTCCGTTCTGTGGAGTCTCACCAAATTTTCCTTTGAGCAGCGGTCGAATGACTGAGCAGGCCGAAGGGACCCTGTTGCCATTACTTCCGCTGCCAAGCTCCAGGAGAGACGCAAGTCAACTACCTCCTGCAGAGGCTCCCAGTGTCCTGGAACCCCCGCTGGGACCGAAGAAAAATAAAGCTATTCCAGACATCAAACTCCCGAAAGAGCCTCAGGGGCTGTTCTGTATGACCAGGCAGGACCTGGTGAGTGGAGGCTAGACTTTCCTGAAAACCACAAAAGCGTATTAACTCTGCCACCGCATTTTATTAGAGGCTAAGTTTGTACTCCACAGGTGTAATCTTACCACGTGGAGTCCCCACCATCTCACTTGGCATAGCTTGAATGTGTGACGAATGTGCTACAGTTGGTAGCTTGGTATCAGTGTGGAGGATTTTCTAGTTATGTCATTTGAAGGAAATTTTGATTACATTGACAAGCCTTAGATTGCCTAAAATGAGATGCGCAAACTGTTTTTCCTTTGAGGACAGACAGAGATATACGTTTGGTACAATTGTACTGCACTTTGCCATTTTATCTGAGATTTGCCAATTTAATGGAAATTTCCTACGGAGAGGAGGTCAATTTACTTGCTTTGGGAGAACATTGAGAGTTTGATCTGCCGACAACGAAAGGACAAGGAATATTCCCCACCCTGATCAATGTACTCCCAGAGGAATAGAGGACACGGACAAGAGACTAGAAAGCAATATTGCACCACAGTTCCTGAGTTATGTAATAAGCTTATGTATGTCCCAAGGGTTGTTGACAAATTTGATTGTGTGCACGGAAAATCAACATAGGCATTCATTTAACACATTACATGAATTCAATAGCCTTCATGATCATACCCACTACCTTTCTCCCAATAGAATGATGTGGAATATTTTACATTGATCATTTCATCTCTAAATGAAATGATATGAAATATTTTACATCTCATTATTAGCTATAGGGTTACATGGCATTAATTAAGTAGGAAAATGGTCAGAGGTTTAGAAAAGTAGAACAACAAAATCAATAATCAAAAGAGGTCAAAAATAGGCATGATGAATTGCATGGAGAAGCTACAAGAGGGGGTCTCAAGATATCCTCTCTAAAGGCCACAAAATGTTTTTAAGAAATGGTAATTTGGGGTATTTTTGAATGAAACTCAATTGTAGTACTTTAGGGATTACATTTGCAAGGATCAAAATAAATATCTTATGTCTTTGGATAATGAAATTCTCTTCTCATTGGAGATTAATGAGTGCTTTGTACAAATACATTGTACATTCAACAATACAAATTATAAAATGCTCAAAATTTTTTAATATTGTGGTAAGGTAGAATACACTTTAACCCCTAAATGTCCAAGGCCTTTTTTGAGCTTCTAGGAATTAGCTTTGAAGTGGAAAAAAGCCAACTTTATGATGGTTTTTATCAATTTTTAAGAAAATGTAACCATACAGATTCAAACTAAACATGTTAGAGATCATTTTAGAAAAAAACAACAACAATGTCACTTATGAATTAAAAGATTAAAATTGCAAAAGTGATGTGAAGCCTTTTAATCTTCTTTCACTAGTCAAATCTAAAAAGATGGTGACTAAAAACTATGAGGTAAAAGGGCCTAACATGCATAATCCCAATCAATTTATGGCTCTTCAAAATCTGCTCTACAATTTTTTTAAATGAATTTATGATGTGATTTTTTCTCAAAGATCTAGCGTATTTGAAGCTCATTTCTAAGAGCCCTCAACACTAAAGAAAGTCAAGATTGCAATGGGCACCAATGCAAAAAATCTTAAATAGAAAAATCATAGTCAATCATTTTCAAGATTGTATTTTGGGTGCTTAAAGTAGACTTTGAAAAAAATTCTCTAAAAATACAAACTATTAAAAATAGCAATTTGATTAAGTTTTTTTTAACTTCAAAGTTTTGCAAATACTAGATTTTGGTGCCTTGGGCATTTAGGGGTTAATTAACCTACAAGTGCTACCATGACTAGAATTTGTCCAAGCAAAGTAGTACAATAATCTTGTTGTGCAAGTAAGAAATTAGAGACCATGTAATTATCACACTTGAGCATTGCTATGAAATTTGAAAATTCTCAAAAACATTTTTAGGATTATTTATAGTGTGCATAATGTGATGCCTTTAATGACCATAATCTTGTATTGATTTGTACATTATACTATTACAAATATATTCACTATTAACCCCTAAGCACCCAAGCACTTCAAATTGGGCCTCTCCAATTTGAAAGGTTGCCTTGCGTTGACTCTTATTATCTTTTCAATAGTACGGTCAAATCATTTATTCATTTTTCTATTGCTTCAAGGTTGTCTCCACTACCAATTAGTACAGTTAGTTTTTGTAAATCTTGTTTTTACTAATAATTTGAGTGGAATAAATATAAGAGGGTTTGGATTTTAGTGAACATGAGTTGGACGCTCAAGGATTAATATACAAGTCCTACCTTGAAACACATGCACGTTAGATGTATAATTATTATTAACATTCACTACAAAAAAAAGATATAAATGACTTGTCCACATTGACTGTAAAGACAATAATGACTACAAAACACTCATTTTTCAATCATTTTTGTCTTTACAGTCATTGTAGACAAGTCATTTATACCCTTGTTTTTTTGTATTAATTAGTCTCTAATTTTTAAAAAGAGAGCATATTCTCACAAAATGTGCCTTATATAACCAACTCAACCAATAGCTAATTAACCCCTCCATGGTATTTTAACCAGGAATGGCCTATGATGGCTTGTATTTTTATTTATTTTGGAGGCCTATCTTGTATTCCCTAAAAATATATACAACTATAAGAGTGGAAACAAGTTAAGGAGAATATTTAAGAATTTTATATTTATAAAACTTGAAAGTATGCAAATTTTGTACATGCAAGAACAATTTTTTTGTGTATTTGAGGGGTATAAGTAGAAGTTTATGGAAATTGAATTTGTATATGTACAATCAATGTTGCCAAATACAAGTGCTTACAAAATAGTCTTAGCCACTCAGTAGCAATAGAAGGTACATCCACATAGGTTGGGTGCCCAATAATTGGGCCTTGTCTTCAAAACGACACTTAAGATTGTCAATTGTCCTAGGGGAGGACACTTCCCGTTTTTTAATAACCTACGTGCGGCGGAATATAGGGTACATTTAAATAATCTCAGGTAAAATTTATAAAACATTTACATATAAATTAGGGGACATTAAAAAGGCAAAGTGTTTTAAAAATAAAATAGGGATGATAATATGGCTGATCTTTCCTCTTTATGATAAAATAGGGGCTCTTTTAATGTTGCCAAGTAATGATTACAAGTAATTGATAGCCCCCCTAAAAATACCCCACCTCCGCACATGGGTCCCCCAAATACACAAGAAGTGTCCTCCCCGGGCAATTGTCCCTATGAAATCAAAACCAATAATGAAGTCCAAGTAAACAATAAAGCAAGATATATATACTCTTGTTTGTTTGCTTGTGCTTAAAGAGTTTGATCATAATGTAACCTACTTAATCAATCATTGAGTGCTCTACATCATCCCAATTACACCAATCAATATAAAATTGACACAATTAACACAACTAATTCTCACTTGACATTAGTAGTAGCTTACAAGAATGTGTAGGCAATCATGAGATTTGATTGATTGATTGAGTAAGGTTACAATCTAAGGTAAGTATGCCATTAACGGTATACTAAGTAAAACCGGACATCAATTGGACAAAAACTGCATAATAATTGAAAGTTGGGAACAACATTTATAACAAGATTGCATGTGGATGAATCTCTTCACATATGGATGAACATTTGAGACAATTGACAATGTTTTTGGATGGAAGTAAAATTCATACAGTGAATGCAAATTTGAACAATTCTTAGATGAAATGGATGAATCAAGTGATGAAACCCCAAATCTATGAGTTTAAGAAACATCAAAGATTGAAGATGGAGGTATAGATACTCTATTAGTGTAAAAACTACTCTCAATAGCACAAGTTATGGATAATTGGATAGAGGTGTAGGCGCTCTTCAAAAAATTGAAACTATGTTGCTATAAATAAGTTTGTTGTATCCATTTCAAGCAACATCTTTAATGCATGCATTAAAGATGTGCGCACAAACAAGGTATTCAACTACCTTCCTTTCTTCTTGTCATAACTTTCAAATTTCTACAATTCAATTTCAACTACTTTGACCTCTAAACCTGAACTCTAATGCACCCAAAATTTTAGACTAAAGTGGTTGTATGTACTATAATTTAGATGAGACTTTCAACTTAGAGAGTATGGCAACATTTACATACAGGAGTGGACCATTGGCAATGTATTCAAAAATTGAGTAGACAGTAGCATAAGATGAGAGCAATCTAGATCTTCAACCTATAAAACTCAAGAAGACAAACAAGAAGAGATGTCAATGGTTAGAAGTTGATATGAAATTAGCACTTGAAGCAATTGCATCTTAAACAATGTCAATAAGGCTACTATAAGAGTAAGGGGTGTTTTAAGTATTGTCCTAGAAATAAGATTTTAAGTGATGACCTTTTTAAGAGATTTTAAGTAAGAAATATGTGTCTTTCTAGTAAAATTTTACTAGAAAGACACATATTTCTTACTTAAAATCTCTTAAAAAGGTCATCACTTAAAATCTTATTTCTAGGACAATACTTAAAACACCCCTTTTTCTTGCAATGGGCACTACAAGAAAAATGTGTGTTTTAAGTATGGTCCTAATAGTATAGTCTTTTAAATAATAACCTTTAAGTAAGGTTTTAAGTAAAATTTTACTTAAAAGACAATCTTCTTAGTAAAATTTTACTTAAAACCTTATTTAAAGGTCTTTATTTAAGAGATACTACCTTGAAGCATTCAAGATTAGAGGAAAAGAAAAACAACTTTTAAAGCAGTAGGCCATCAAATCTACCTAACAAAAGTAGAAGAATTGACACTTGTACAATGGTGTTTTTCAATGCAGCAAGCAGCTTTATGTGCACTACAAGAGAAAGGGGTGCTTTAAGTATAGTCCTAAAGATAACATTTTAAGGAATGACTTTTTTAGGAGACTTTAAGTTAGAAATAAGTGTCTTTTTAGTAAAAATTTACTAAAAAGACACTTATTTCTAACTTAAAGTCTCCTAAAAAAGTCATTCCTTAAAATGTTATCTCTAGGACTATACTTAAAGCACCCCTTTCTCTTGTAGTGGTATTATCTTAAATATGTTCAAGTTTACTATCAAAAGTATTTTCAAAATTCACCAAGAAAGCATCCCCTTAGAGAGGGAGTTCCTGGTGATAAATGGTGGGGTTTCTTTAAACAAAGGCATCTAGAAAGTTGCCAAAGGTGTGCAAATGGATTGGAAGTTAGAAGGGCTTTAGGGTTTATAAAGAAAACCACATCAACATCTACAATCTTCTACAACAAGTTTACAATGCCCAAGACTACCAACCTAGTCATAGACATAGAATTTAGATCAGACAAAGATCACTACAGGGGATGGAAATTCGATAATCAACATTGTTGCTAAAATAGGAAGTAAGGCAATAAAATTTACCTTAGTAGACAATACAAAATGGATGTCAATTATGACATGTGTGAATGCAGTTGGTTCTTATATCCCAAACCTATATATCTTCAAGAAAAAAATAAGGCTATAAATTGATTACATTACAAATTGTGAAGGAGGTGCAACAATGACATTTCAAAAAAATGGATACACGACTTTTGAAATATTGTTAGAATAATTAGGTCATTTAAAAACAATGTTCTAAGTGGAATGTCAAAGCAAAACAAGCACTTGCTAATACTAGATGGATATGCAAGCCATGTGACTAATGAAGTTATTAGTTTTGGAAGAGAGAATGGATTGGATATTCTTACCTTGACTAGCACCAAGGTTCAATACTTGTACATTGGTAGAATGCATGCACCTGGACCAATATTCAAGGGATATTGAGTAAATGGGTCTGACCGAAAGTGAAAAATCAATGTTGGTACTCTTCTGGCAATTGACTTCACTAATATGAGATTATAGAATATACCCCAAAATCAATATGTGAAAATGATAAGTTGAAGAAAACATCCAAACATTACCAAGACATGTCATAAAGAGCTATCCATTCAAAAGTAGTACCTTTCTTTGTCTAAAATGTATAACTAAGACACAAACATTTGTTAAAACATCAAAGATAAGACATATAAAAGCTTTAGCTTTGGGAATACTCTAAGTTTTTCAAACCAAAGTGCAAGCAATCAAACTACTAGAAAACCAAGCCATTGAAAGAATGATACCATTAGCTTCAACAAACTTTTAGCCACCTTGCTTAAAAAGAAACACAATACTAACAGAAAAACTTGAAAGAATGTGCAAGCATACAATAGTAGAAATCACCATTAGCTGAACACACAACAAAAGCCACCAAAAGAACCATACTTCAAACCTAACAATGGAAGCTTAAATGACACTATGTGGAACTATAAAACGAGTTGTTGTAGTGCAATTGAAACCCTAATTCAATCACCTTTCATCCACAAAAATTTCATCCTCATTAATTTACTCCGAACATAAAAATCTGAACCATCATTATTTTAATCCAAACACAAAAATCTGAATTACAGTTTGGAGAACGCTATGAGAATTAGTTTTCTTGCCTACTACATAGACACTGCACATTGTGCAATGAAGGACTACAAAGACATTTTTGTTAAATTTTAGATTTGGTAACTTGAAGTTGAAATAACAATTACAAGATGGAGCAATCTATGCATTTTTTTTGGAATTAAATCTTAACATGACATTTAATAATCAAGCCAAATTTGTGGGCAAATTTGAGAGTATACAAGTTCATGTAATATTATGAAGAAAGATTTGAATTTTGCCTATACAATGATTGGCATGTCTACCTTAGATCAATTGACAAGGTTTCAAAATGGATCCATTAGAGAATTTTCACATCTAGTTTCATAGCTATGGCTATGTAAAAAGCACTGTAGTCTCTCAGCCTATGACAAACAAAATGAGAGCTAGCCCAATATAAGCAAAATTATACTAATGGTGTACATTATAGTTTGAAAATGTGTACCATCAAAATAATTTTGTCTATAGTGGGCTAGCTTCCATTTTGCCTGTTAAAGGTTGAATTATCTTCATAGAATCAACAAGCGCGATGAGGGCTACAAACCATCACCATTAGCAAGAACTATGTCAATCTCTAGCAATTGTGAAGGGGTGAAGATGTTCATAAGCCCCCAAATCACTAGCTATAGCATATAGTCCTTTTGCCACTTACTCCCCACAATTTACACCCAACTACTCCATTAGTCCCCCAATCCTAGCAAATCACTTTAGAGTTTTACCACTAGATTGCTTTATTTATTATTTTGATCATTGAGCAAGTGATCAATCTAAAATTCAAATCACATCACTAGTAGAAACCCTTGTTTAATGTGACAAGGTGTAATTTTTCTTGACGGATTTTGCTAGGCATCAAAAGTAACAACCCGTGTTTTTATGTCACCATTGATGTTCAACACAATATCAATGCTGACATAAAAACACGGGTTGTTACTTTTGATGTCTAGCAAAATCCGTCAAGAAAAATTACACCTTGTCACATTAAACAAGGGTTTCTACTAGTGCATGCATATCTTCCCTTTCCTCTGTTTCACAATGCTTATTCAACAATCAAAAATAAAAACCAATAAATGTAGCATTTTTTATAGTACAACCCTAAAATGATTTTGAGATTTTTAGTGGAACTAAGGGAGTAGTATTTCTAGTCCATACTTGACATACAATGGGTACTAATGCATTATACTGAGTGTGAGAGCTAATCTAACAAATACATCTTAGAATTGTTAAGAACTGGTTGAGAACTGTAGTGTGAACGTTCCCATAAGGCATGGCAGATTAGTCAACAAAGCGTTTCTTAGCCAATAGGGAGAGAGTACTATTGATCGTCTCTTCCTTTATATATACTTCCATTCTTCAATGTTAAATGTACATTTTTATCTTGCATTCTTTGGTATTCACTACAAAAAAGGAGGGGTATAAATGATTGCAATCTATGACTGTAAACGAGTCATTTTTGCCAAAAATGACTCTGTCGCGACTAACTGCCTTGCAGTCATTGTGGACAAGTCATTTGAAGAATGACTACATTTGTATAATCACCATCCGGTTGACCCTTGGATGAATTCAGGATGGAACAGCCCATGGGGCAGCAAACTTTTTTGGCAAATTTTGGGAAAATGACGGGCTGCTGCCCAAATTTTCAGACTTTCTAGTGACGTGGCGGTCCCCGTTAGCAAATAGCGGAGTCATTTTGTAGTTGCGTTTGAGTCAAATCTGAGTGGTCTTGGAAGTCCACATCAGCACTTGTGGAAGTCATTTTCGAGTCATATTACAGTCATTGAGTTAATAGGGATTGACACGTGGCGGTTCAAGGCGTAGTCATTGTGAAGTTGTTCCTAAGTTGTGAGTGAGTTGCGTTTTATGACTGCGCTGTCATTTCCAAGTGATTCAGGTGTGACGGTTGTGTTGTTCGTGCTGACTGTGGGATGCATTTTTAACGTGTTTTGTGGTCATTCTAGAGTGAAAGGCCATCACTTCTAGAGTTGATTTTCAGTTAGAATTTACGGCTTCTATGGATTACGAAGTCGGGAATTAGTCTCTACATTCACGAGTGCAAATCAAGTACCGGATTTTGGCCCTGCACTGCCTTGTTCTAGAGTAGAAAGCTATTACTTCCTTATGATTTCCTCCTAACTCATAAATAGAGGGGACTACCTGCACATGACTCCAACGCGACTACTGTACCAAGTACATTACAGAGGAATACGAGTAGATTTCAGTACCAATATGTGACTGAAATCACACCTGCTATTCGCCCCATGCATTCTTAGAATACATGAAGATAATCAGAAAATTCCTATCGCCTATGCAAGACAGCGCTTCACACTTCAGGATCAAAAATCACGGTATAAATTCCAAAAGGTGCAAAACAAAAACAAACACTCATAGACAAGAAGGGTTAACACGTTGCTATTAACCATCAATATTTACAGTATCATGGTACTCATGGGATAGTCACAAAAATGCTACAAGTCCCCAACTAGACCTTATGAAGAAAAAAAAGGCCGCTGCTGCCTGCTGGACCTTAGATGGTCATCTTGAGGTACTTCTGGTCCCATATGGTGCACGTCCCTTTGACATCGTCAATTATCCTTTGATCATCTGCATCATTTGGAAACATGAATGCCACTCCTGCGTTCAAAATATCCTTCACGTCTACCTTGAACCATGTCTCCGGTATTTCCTCGAAGTGGAACTTGTGCTTCCCAGGGATTCCGCTAATCTTCCCCACTGCCACTCTTTGCCTTGTGGCCCGTGGATTTATTAGGAAAACTTCGTCTCCGCATCGATATGCTTGGTGGTTGACCACCACAGAAATCAAATTCACAGATGGCTGAAATGTATAATAGGAATCTGAAAATTATTTCTCACAATCTACCTACTTCCCCCTCACTTCAAAGTTACTGAATCATAACACATATTTAACTTTAAAATGACTTGGAGGCGCATTGTCACTGAGGTTCGACTTCTTCGTAACTCTGTGGACTATTGTATCTCAAGTACCTCAAATAGACTTTACAGTATATGGAACTCTATGCACAGAGAGAGGGAAGGATATTCAAAGCACACAAAGATCTACACAAGCGCCACGCTTGTGCAACTAAGATCGGCTCCTCTAATTCAGTTACAAACTAGCCATGCACACAATGATATAATAAGACAAAATTAGTGCTTGGAGGGTGGTCAACCTCAACCAACAAAGTTGGTTGATTAAGGTTAAAACCTAACTGCTTGAATGGTTTAGGCCCCCTGTAGTGAGGGACTTCACAATTCTATCTTTGCTGCGCTGACGTCCACTGAAATGGACTTCCGACTACTCTATTCAAGGCAGACACGACTTGGCAGCCCAATTCAAAACTCCTGAATGACTTGTAGGTCTCTACCAAATGACTGAATCGGTGAGAACTTCCCCAACAACTCCCTCGTCACTAGAAGAATACTACGATGGTACTTTACATGCACTCGCTCTTGACTTGACGTCTTCACCAACACTACTAAACAACTTCATCAAACCGTAATTGCAACTAAGCATCGGTTTAGGGTCACAAAACCTTCTTCGTGGATTGTGCGGAAGGGCGTGGGGCAGTTGTCGATGCAGGCTTTGTCCTTGCCTCCCGCTTCTGTGAGTTCTGTCCCTTCACCTACACATACCGACACACATTATCAGATATGTTGATCAAGGGAAGGTGAGGGGACACCATCATTTGTGCAACCACGTGGTTTGCTAGTCCCCTCACCTTCCACAAGGTCCAAAAACTCATATGCATGTCCAGTTCGGCGTCGCTGCAGCATTTGTGACATGGACTCGTTGACAACTTGCGGGAATTTGGATCGAAAACTCCCGACATCTGGGCATGAGTGCCAAGCCTCCAAGCATGGCCACAAGTACCGTTTCAAGTACTCTTTATCATCTGCCAATGTGCAAATCCACTTCACATAGAAAGGGGTACTAATGATGACATTAGCATCGGGATTGCATTCCACCCTACTTGGCTTACTATCTATGATAATTGTATTTGCGGTACAAAAATGAGGCCACAATGCATACACTGACTCTAATTGTTTCCCCCAGTCATTTGCCCACCCATGTGCATCGTCTTCCTCCTCGGACTGTTTCCTAGACCACGCAAATAATGGAGTTCCTTTCACCCCCTTCACCCCCCCAGCATGGTTGCCAGTACATCGTCCATATGCGACACACTGCCGCTGCTCCAAAAGGCGACCCAGAATTTCTCAAAACATCGCATAAGGAAGGGTTTGAGCCATGGACGAAAAACTACTCTCCGAAATTTGGTGTTTGTAGTACTACGGATTCATGGATTCGGATTACCCTCGGAGAGCATACTGCAGTCTAGTAATGTACCGTGTACATTAAGAACAAGCAATTTTGACTGGGAACACTCATGTAATGGAAGCATGACAGTACTAGCCCCGACAGGTCTCACCTATCTAGACGTGTGTGTGCCAACGCCGGGCGGGGAAAGTACCTTGGCCGGCGACTTGGGGGGTTTCTTGGACTTCTTCTCTGTTGGTGAAGGTGGGACCGCTGCTGCTTCCACTGACTTAGAGCTCGGGCGACTTGCCCCTACAACTGCATCTGGAGATGCATCGCGAGTCTTCTCCTGTGGTTTAGCTACCTCACCTTCTTCCTTTTGTGGATGGCTGTCGGCGTCATCGCTGCTTGCCGGTGATGGGCCTCCACTATCAGGCGTGAGCTGGCGCCTTTCTTCTCCAGCAAATCCTTCACCAGCCTCCTCATCTTCGCTCGTCATAGTCTCTTCATCTCCGGCTGGTGAAGGTTTCGCTACATCTATTTCCACTACTATACAGTCTTCCCGTGGCTCGGGAATTGCTCTTCTGCCTTGTGGCTCGGGTGGGTCTGGCACTTCCACAATGGTCAATGTGGTTGGCGTACTCAAAGGCTCTGTGACACTCTGCGTTTTGGACTCCTTCACCTCTTTAGTGCCGACCTTGGGGATGACCTGGTCAGACACTTGGCATTGTTCGCTGATGTGAAGAGAATCCACTTCCTTACTAGCCAGGAGGGTGATTTGAGAGTCAGAATCCGAGAGAGTTATATCTGATGCCTTAGTTGTGACCCGAACACCTTCTTTCTTCTTTGCTAGTCTAGCAGAGCCTCTCATGTCTTTCCCCAATTGACCATCATTTTCCGTTGTAGCTTTTAGGGAAGGCACTCTATGCTTCGACTAAGGCGGCACCTCTACAGCTTCAGTCTCAGATAGACGAATGTCACCTTGGTTCTCCAAGGCCGATCGGGTGGTGGAGGGGGAGCCTTCGTCTGCAGGGGTTCCCTTGCCCACGAAATTGCGGACCATGGAGCGCAATTCGTCTATTGCTTGAGATTGCATTGTGTGGTTCTCGAGAAATTGATCAAACTTGACGTCCACACCCTTCTTCCACAATTCCATTGACTCCCAGTGAGCCAAGTCCCCTGCCACCCCCATCTATTCCCACACACGGTTTGGAAGTCGACCACAGTCATCACTCAATTAGCCACTAGTCACCTCAAATGACTCGACACAAATGCGACTCATGCGCCACTTAGTGGCCACTACCTACAAATAGAAGTCATAAAAAATGACAAGGCTTGTGCACGAAAGACTATGAACTCCTATGAAATGAGAACTTCGTTAGCAATCAAATCCTTGGTAAGCACGGCCGTGCTTCAGATCCCTATTTCCTAACCATTCAGAGGATCATGAAATCGTTGAAATACTTACAGGTATGGAACACTTCACTGCCTATTGACTTCGATCATAATCTGAAGACCACATCTGAGTTGGGATGGCCTGCGGCCTTTTCAAGACGGATAATACGACTGACAGTTCACTTTGGACGCAGAAACGACTTCAAAGTGACTTACGCGCTACTCACCCACAACTGAAGTGCAACTACAAAATAACTACACTGCGACTGGGTCTGACCCTTACTCGGACCCTAAACTCAAACAGTCACATAGACATAGCCCTCCAAAACAGCAATGCAGTACAAATTTCATTCTTTGTATCCACACTTACTATGGAAATGTCATTGTCAGAAGACTCTTAACCACAATCTACTTCAATTAGCACTGACATTCCATACACAACATTGCAGCCTGCACCTGAAGACTCTCACGCCATGACTAGACAAAAGTACTTTCAAAGGGGAATACAAAGGGCAAAACTGTAACTCACATTACTTCCACCTCCGTGTATCGGACTTTGTAGCCTACCCGCATCTTCAGATATGATGGAGAGGCTTGTTCTGCTTCCCATTCTCTAGCAAGGGAACCACAACAAGCAGTTAGTTTGGCACAAGAAATTAGGGGCCCTATACTTCAGCTGGTTCACTTGTATTCAGAATTCGAAAAGTAAATATGAAATGGATATTGAAGACACCATCACAAAGAGGACTCTTACCAATGATGCTTCCCTGCCTGCCTTGCCTTTTCTCCCGACTAATGTCAAGTTCTTCACGCTTGAGCGAGCCAGAGCCATCTTTTGGGCCTTCACCTTCTGGGCATCTGTGTTCCAATAAAGCTTAAGGCGATCCCACTCTGGTTTGTCTATGTGAAGAGGAGGACTATCGATGCCTTTCAAATAACGGGATTTGAGGCGTGACCTTTCAGACTTCATATATTTCTGAACAACCATCCTGAATCCGACCATGCTCAGTGGAGTGCCTAGATATTCAAACTCGTTGTCTAAGGCAGCCCTTAGTTTCTTCACCGTATGTGCGTCGTGTTGAGACTACTCCACAATACTCATATCCAGGCACTTTGGGACTAAATCGCGCAAGGCTTCATCCCATGCATTCTTCCCCTCGCAAGTAGCATCCACCTCCCCACCTTCTAGCACGAACACTCGATTGGGCTTCACTCCGGCTGTCACCCTTTGACGACTAGCGAGATCATACTCGCTTTTCCTCTTCCGTCGGCATAAGCGGTCGTCGTTGAGTTCGGCTACATCATCTTCGGATTGGCCCACCGGGCACAGAGATTGGGCAGGCCACGCATTTGGAAGGATTGCGGGCGGACCTGCAGACCAAGGATTACCTGCTGGGGCCTGGCTCTGGACATAATGGCCTCGGACCCAAGACCAATTGGGTTGCCTGTAGGAATTTCCATCTACGGGCGGAGGTGGTGGCAGTATAGCCTTTGTTGGTGATGCCGAGATTGTGTTCTTCTTTCTCCTTATCCTCCGATCTACCAAAGCTGGCTCGTCTTGCAGCTGCAACTCCTCTTCCGACGAGTCATATGTCGTCGGCTCCGCCACTGCCAATACATTAGTGCACACGCGGAAGGATGCATCTTCTCGGGGTTACTTTAATTGACAAAAGTATTCGGGGAATAGAATTAGATTCTCTACCAATTTCATCTTAGTACTTCATATTTCCATAAAAGAAATTCAGTTCAAGCAAGGACATACAGAAACATTGGGCTACACCATGCACGAGCATGAACCCTAATCCCTGACCCAAGTGCGAGGGCGGGGTCAGTTGAGTTACTTGTGGCTTTAGCCTCGTGCTTGGATTGCCGTTCAATATGGGTACAAGCAATGGCGAGGTGCAGCATACTTGTGGCAATGGCCTCCTCGTCCGACTTTGTGGCCTCCGATGATGAGTCGAGCACTGAGCTCATGGCACGGTCCCATACTCCTCGCACACGAATTTCCTGTGAGTTTGCGCCCTCGCACCCTCGAAGGCTCAACCGCCTTTCACTTCTCCGCGGAGCGACGTCGTCCTCTGGACGCGAATTTACAATCACCTTTGCGGACTTCCGCTTTGTTGGGGGTAAGCCCCTGCGCCGCCAACACGCAAATGCACTCAACGCTTCAATCCGAGCGCACACACATACGATGAAAGAGAGACAACAGTCTAACACAAATACGCTGACACAAGGGCGCTAACAAATCGGCGATGGCTTCACAAACAATCTAACACTGGCTAGGGTTTGGTGGAGGAAGATGACTGACTGCCCCGCATCCAACACACACCTCAGCGCTCCCACGTGGCCCCCATTGTAATCATAACTCCTTTCTCATATTGCACTTCTATGTAACTAGTACATGACTTAGAAGTGACTTCAGAGTCACTCAAATAGAGTCGTGTAGGAGTCAGGAGATGTGAAAAATGACTTCTACGTGTCTTGTGAATGACAAAGCTATAACTTATAGCAAAAAGGCGACTCGGCACCAATACTACCGAGGCCAAGAAAACCCTACCGAGAGCACCACCTGCTTCCATTGGGAAGCGTGCAGCCGTGCACTATTCTCTGACGACAACAACGGTCAAGCACTACAAGTCTTGGAAGTCCTGAGCACCTGCCAAGACCTCTTAATCGCACAGAAGAAAAGGTCGGCTTCCAAACCACTGGCCAACACTTTCAAAACTTCCATGCGCAATTATGCCATGGCTGCTACACAAACAGCATGACTCAACAGAAACTTCAGCGTTCCTTGGCGAGAACATGGTGAGCACTTACAACTCCACTATCGCCGCTAGTTGCGGAGCGACGGCCTTCTGCAACTCCGCTACGTTACGGTCGCGCATGAGTTCGTATGCCGATTTCTCCGGCGGCGGACTCTCCTCCCTCGACTCCATCGTCCACAGATCGCTTCCTCTTGTGGTATGTCTCTAGTTCACAACAGAAGCTCAACTTGCGTACAATTGTGACAGAAATGCTAGCGCCAATCACGTGTCTCTTGCTATTGTGTAAGAGAAGGGAAGGCCAGGTAGCAATCGGGAAGTTGGGACTCAGTGATGCGCTTGAGGTAGTTCACTTTGGACGTGGGTGTGTACTTGAAGAATGTAGGCAGGAGAACTTGAACTAAGGGAGACGATGAAGTCATTTTCCATGATGAGTTAGGTGGATAATTGGCGGCTCCCAATTAATTTCTGGATTTTGCAATTACTAATTGCCCTCTTGCCTATTAGACCACGTGCAGTAATGCTGATCTTCAAGCGATTTGCATTTGAGTGCAATTGTCTAAATTTAAATTATTGACCCTTCAATGATGTATTGGGGACCTGCTACATTAAACCTTCACGGACATGAACTAGGGTCAATAGGAAACTGCTTATGACGGTCTTCCAGTGCAGGGTCCCACTGAAGGGCATTATTGAATTCTCAGAGGCAGTCTCCGCTTCCTAGTCACAGTGAAGTGCACAGTTGGGTTATGTGATTGAAACCTCACTAGTGGAGTCATAGACTAGTAGCGTGAACTACAGCCCCCTTCACCAATTCCTTCTGAAAAAGCTCAGTCATTGGGTAGTCCCAATGGAGTTACACCTTCCAAAACTGTGAGAGGTGTCTTTAGTTTCTCATTCATGAATTTTGGCAGGACTATGGAGATTGGCTACGCAAGCAGTACTTAAAAGGGGACAGACCTAGTGAGGCCGCACTCACAATTCGCGGAGAGAATTTTCATGAAGAGGTCAGATTCAATAGTTGCTCATGTTGTCTATAACTTCTAGGAAACATCCCCATGCAATAGAAGTGCCGCTGAAGTCGTTTTAAAGTAGTGAACTGTGAGCCCCGTCATTGTCACTCAGGCCTCGGATTTTTCTTTTTTTTGCTTATTGCTCATATTTAGGGTTATTATGGTTTAAAATCAACTAAAAAGAGTGTTCACAGTAGGATTGATGTAATTCCTACCAATGATGGAGAATTGGGTCTAACTATTTCAGAGTACCTTAAAAGACTCCTTAAAGCCGATTTCTACAACTTATCAAGAGATTAGACATGATATTACGCGATTCACAGGAGATTGCACTAGCACCACGGGAGTCCGACAGTCTCCTACAAGCGTCACGGCGAAGCCAACTAGTAGAGATTCCCTTGTACGGGAATGATTCCTCCCCGGAGGAATTAATTCCGCCATAAGTGCAAATTCTACTTTGATTAGACAGTGTAGGTTTTTAGCGAAACTTTGCACTTGTCATTAGGGGGCTTCCTAGAAGATCCCCTAAAAGTTTCATAATTTTCTGGATTACGGAAATGACTCCATGGGAAGTCAACCGCTTTCACCTGCAATTGGAAATTCATGGAAAATTCCACGGTGATGGTAAAATCCCACTAAAAATTAGGATAGTATGTTTTAGCCTAAATAAGCGTCCCGCCAAATTTCAAGACATTCTGACATCAACAAGTACCAAAACCGGCAGCGTAGACAAGTTTTGATGGTTTTACCGAAACTCTTGTGAGTTGACCGGCGCACGGGGAGCATACGGAGTTCGATTCGGGTCAACTTAGACTCTTTTCCAACATTCTTGGACCTTCCCGACAACCTAGGCTAGTCAAAACCTTTGAGAAAAATCAATTCCAAAAGATAGATTTTCCACCCTTTTTACCGGTTCGTGAATGTTAGCCTTGGAGCGCATTTGGGCTCCGAGAGTAAGGGGTAGGGGTTCCCTTTGACTAATTTGGGTCCTCTGGAGCTAATGGCGCTGTCCGTTTGGTGATCGGACCATTTCTCCAAAAGTTAGAATAGCTACAGCAGTAGGGTAGAATTAGGCCTAGTAGAATTAGAGTTTTTGACAATTTTGGTTGCGTAGGTAGTTTTAGCTCGTAATTGAGGGTAAGTGAGGTCCTTGGAAATGTATAAAAGGGGGCCTCACCGACTTCATTTGCACCCCTTTCTTTCATTTTGTTGAAGCCACACGCGGCCACGATTGTCAAGACTTTTGGTATTTTGGCCAAAACTCTTTGTATTTGCTTTCAATTTCATTTCCTCTTGTTTTTCAAGCACTTTTATGTTCTTTTGAGTTTGTTGCAAAGGACATGGGGGTCCCTTTGAGCTTACTTGAGTCCTTTTGTCATTTGGTACTAACCCCAAAACCTTCTTGGCTGAATTCTGGCGATGCCGTTAGCCAAGAAGCTTTGGATTTCAATTATTTGCAAGTGTCTTTGAGGTCATACTAACCATTTCTTAAGTTTGGTGTTTGAGTGAGACTTCACAACTCTCTAGTTGTTGCAAATCTCCCGAGCATTTGGCTTGGAAATACGTGGTCCAAGTATTTTGGAGTCATTTGAAAATTTAGAGGGACTTGGGTGGGAACCAAGCTCTACTATTGTTGTTCGATTTACTAACCTTGGCAAAACTTTGTCCAAAAATTGGGGATAACACCCCGATACGGTGAAGCTTCGCTCCTTCACATAATTTTCAAAACTCACGTTGTTATCTTGTTCTAAGGATTTGAGACCACAAAGCCCAGCCAAGAGCTTTTAACCAATTATCCAATTTAGTTTTGTTGGAAGGGGTCCCCTTTGGAACCCTAATTTGGTGTGGCTACAACTGCCTGACCTTTGTTTTGTTTCTTAATTTTTAGTATCCAGTTGCAAGCCCAACCGGACTAAGTACCAGCCAGCACCCAGTGCCGGGACTGAGCCCAGCCAGCACCAGCCGGGACTGAGTACCAGCCGGCACTGAGCCAGCCGGCACCACTGAGCCCAGCCGGCACCAGCCAGGACTGAGCCCAGCAGGGACTGAGCATACGGTCACATACGGTCTAGTTTCCACACCTTAACACACATCTAGTGAACCCAGAATGGGATGATGCCTCAGGGCCCCAACCAACTTTGTTTTTTGGGTATTTTCTATGAGATAGGAAAGGAGGACTGAAGGAAGCCAGGGAGAAATCCTTGAAGGAAATTTCTTGTTTTTATTTGAATAGGTGAACAATTAATAGATAAAAGATTTCGTGCTAAGGGGAGGAAGGAGAATTAGTTGAACTGAAAATTGTACCAAGAGCTCCTACCCGGAATTTCAGTGCTAACAAAGCCTTTGCTTGTGTTAGGATCCAGTTCACCCAAGCAATTTCTGAAATTGAATTTCAAAACCCAACAGGGCTGGTCTAGTCACCCAAGCAATTTTTGAAATTGAGTTTCTCAACCCATAGGGCTGATCCAGTCAAACTAAGCAATTTCTGAAATTGAGTTTCAAAACCCACAGGGCTGATCCAGTTCAAGAACAACAAACAGAGGTTGAGATTCACCTTCACAGGGCCCTCTCAGCATCAGGTCAGAAAGTCAACGGCCGTTGACTGAGCCCAAAACTGGATTCTTCATCAGAACAGAAGGTTCTAGTTGATACTCAACCTCACTTGACCTGCCTCGCTGAACTGGATCCTAATCCACCCTCCAGAGCTCTGAACTGGACTTTCAATTGATTGCAATTGCAAAACAGAAATTGTTCAAGTGGAACTTGGTTTATAAGCATTGAGTGCAAAAGATAGATAGTTAGGCTAGGGACCACTAGTAGTAGTATTTCTTTGACTATTATATCATGGTAGCTTGACTTTGGGGACATAGAATATAGTTGTTTGAAAGTCAAGCAATAAAAAACGAAATAGAGAATAATTTGACTTTGGAAGAGATAGAAGAATAAGCTAATTTGGATTAAGGATAGAGTGGCTTAGTTGTCTTTGATTTGACTTTGAAGTAAGCTAGATTTTCAAAGATTTGGCTTTGAAAATAATAAAAAAGATAAAGAAAAGAAAACAATAGAAAGATAGAGAAATTAGATTCAAAAAGCACCAAAAGTATTAGGAAATTAGCATAGACTTTTAGAATATCATACTCAAGTGAAACAAGGGAGAAAGTTTGGAATTAAGTATTTTCCATCACTTTTAAAATATCAAAAAGGACGCCAAGATGGAGGTGGAGCAAGCGCAAATTGGAGGATTTATAGAATCACATGAAAACCTCGAGAACGCCATGACGGAGGTTAGTCTTTGAAATTCTTTTGTTTCCCATTTTTTCCATAATTTCCTTTTAGTCATAGAATTTAGCAGTTAGTTTAGAAGTAACAAACCTAGAATTACCCAAAAAACCAATGCCATAAGAAATTAGATAGAGTTAGAATCAATAGTGAATTTAGACCTTTTAGACTTAGAAAGTAAAAGTAGGAAGTTGAAGCCACAATCAATTTTAAGGAAAAGTAATTGACCGGTAAATTTTGGTGAACCGGGCAACGGTCAAAATTTGCTTACAATCAATTTATCCAAGGAATACATAGTGGAAATTAACTTTAGTAACCAGAAAGGATAAAAAGATAAATCCAAAAGAATTAAACCCTTTAGATTAAAAAAAGTTCAACAAGGTAAAAGTTGGATGAACCAGTCAATGGTCCAAATTTACCGTGAAAATTCACAATTATCCCAAGTCAAAAATCAAGGCTTTACCGTGAAAGGATAAAATTATTCCTATTAAGGTAAAACTCAAATTGACTATTTAGATATCCTAAGTTAAAATAGTAAAAGAATAGTTACAACAATACGCTAATTAGACTAAAAGATAATTAAAGAACAAGTTAGGAATAGAATCCTCTAAAGATATCTTAGAACATAAAAAACCCGAGAATACTTAGAACTCTATCAACAAGCGATACGTTGGAAAAGAGTGAACACTTAGTTAGAACCTTTGATTATTTGGAAGGGTCAATTAGGAATGACCAAGGCAAGTGAAACCTTAGACTCCCACTAGTATTACAAAGAAGAAAACGACTGAAAGACTTATCCCAAATTCAAAAACCTTAGAGTGGAAGTTATTCTCGCTTAGCAATTGCAAGCGGGTTGATTAGGAGTAGGAATTTAGGAAGATCCATTGCTTGGAAGGCGTAATTGGATTGCACGTAGGTTAGACACCCACTAGGAATCACTCACAAACTAGTAGAACCTGGTTGTGTACACTTTATTCCAAGGGTGGGAATAAAGCGCCCACATGAACCCGATTAAGTCATTTTATATGACTATACTGTGACTTAGAAATGACATCTCCCTTCAATTTTACATTACCATAATAAAGCTCCTATTCAATTTTACGTTACCATAATAAAGCATGGAAGTGGGCTTCTCATTCTTATCCCCATTTTTTTTAGGGGGCTAAATAATCTGGCATTTCCTAATGCGTTAAGCATTCCATTCCAAGATTTTTTGGGCTACTCTTCTCATCTCAAGAAGAGTGTCATCTATAAACTATCCCCTCCAATTTCTTTTAATTTTGCATGGGTTGGTTTAAAAAAACTACACTTTCACTAGTCAATGCCAAACATAGTCTTCAGAGTATGATTGCAAATCTAGAAGCAAGCGGACCCTGCGAGTCTAACAGTGCCCACGTAGTCATTGTAAATTACTTGAAAGTAATTAGTTATATTGAATGACTATTTCTTTACTAGTTTATGACAAGCTTCATTAGTCATGAAGTCGACACTTGGATGAATCATGAGGGTTGTCCAGATTTATATACGGACAATATTTATTCAGTACTAGAATTGTGAGTTCATGGTCCTGAATCCTTGATCCATCCCTTTCTGATGTTAAGCATATGCATCTTACAGAAGTTTTGTTAATGAATACAAGTCTTTCAACACGTGAAGGTATTGGGCCCATTTTGAGAAAGCGTCGACTCCATTGAACTTGAAGTTCCACCTCATGTCAGCCCTTGCTGCTTGGAGTCCTAACTAGTGAGTGCCATCGGGTATTACAGTCATATGCTCACCAAACCGCATCTTACTAAGTGTGGTTAGCATTGCCGTGTAACACCTACCTAGCAGTTCATGTAGTAGTACAGAATGCCCAAGCGAAGAGTTCTAAGAGCTACACCTCTCTTTCCGAGGAAGAGACATAGAATGGTAACCCCTGATTCTGAGGAAGATGTACGCATACCTGACCGACCGTGTCCAGTAAGGACACGTACTTCAAGCTCCAGCACTCCAAGTTCAGGATCCAAGTTGAATTTAGCATTAGAAAATGGAGATGGTCCTCACGGAAGTGTGGCACGCACTGTGAAATGTTCAGAGGACGTGCCCCCAAACCGCATCCCATCTCCTCTTATGAATAGCGAGCTCGAACACCGTTTTGAAAGTTGGGTAGCCTTGGCCCTGGGTTGTACCTCTGTGCTAGAATCAGCAAGTGACCCTCATCCCAATGCATTGCTAAGCAATCCCATTGTGAGTAGTATGTCCAATACTAGTCACCTTGAGGGGGGGCCTTTTCAAGAGTAGTCCAGCTTGATACCCGAAGATGTTCCCACAATCCCCATGAATGAAAGAGGGCGACTTTCTGTATACCAAGTTTGCTACGTATTTCATGGCAATAGGTTCATGAAAGACTCTATAGTTCAATCAGTGCTTTGTTTCTTGTATCTGCATTTATTTTTTTTTTTTTATTCAAACGTGATGGAATGTTTTCTTCAAATGTGTGTCTTACAATCTTTTCAAGTAGGGTCGTCACTTCCATCACCCATATTCTGTACAAATTGTCTCACTGCTGTAGACATATTTTAGTCATTCACGTGTTCCCATTTTTTACTTTGCAGCAACTCGGCAGTGTTGGAAGACATTTCTTAGTCATTCATGAGTATTGGAAGTCATGTGTAAGTTATTTACGAGCACGGCACTTGTGGAATTTCACTTTCCCTATGAAGAGGATACTCTGTATTCGGTGAGGTCTGCGCTTATGCAAAATCCCTCGCATTAGTAACCCTCTTCCAGAACCTTGCATCACGGGGCTCCACATTAGTACCCAAAAAAACAATGATACCCGCAAGACTTCCCTTATCTGATAGTCGAAGGCAGCAACTACGAGATGATTGCCTCTGGGTGAGGGAGCTGCAAAGGGCTAGGGAGTACAATGTGAAGAAATTGCATTGTCCATGTACAAGCTGCAGGGGTCGTAAGAGACTGTTAATACGTAACGTACGGGATCACCTACATCGCAACGGTCGAGATCCTCAATCACGGCTATGGAGAGGCCCCGGCGGAAGAGACTCCTCGGACGAAGAGTGGGAGGAACAATTTTGGGGACCGATACGAGAAGATCCGGAAGAGTTAGAAGCATTGGATGCCACGGTTGATACTCATGGCATAGTCATGCAAGCATTGGAACCAGTAGAAGTTCCAGAAAATTCAGCAGAGAGAATTCAAGCGGAAGTGCGGGATGCTTTTGACATAGCAGACTCAGTCCATGCAAAATCTATGGAAGAGAGCAACGGTGGCATTGCAGAGGATCAAGAAGGTCGTCATGAGTAAGACCCTGAAGTCACAAGCCCAGAAGGTGCCGACGGTGATTGCAACTTCGATGCTAGGGTGTTGGAAGAGTGCTTGGAGCCTTTGTACGACAGGTCTGCTTCCAGTAAGCTTGCAGCAACGTTACTATTAATGAACTTGTGCACAGTGCATTCTGTAAGCAACCATTGTGCAAATGAACTTCTCAGTTTATTGCATTCACATCTACTGCCAAAGACTAATAATTTGCCAAGAACATACCATACAGCAAAGTCCCTTACAAGCAAGTTGGGGTTGACATACAAAGCCATACACGCTTGTGAGCGTGGATGTGTACTTTTCCGTGGACCCCATGAGAATGCCCTTTGCTGCCCTCATTGCGGTGGTCGCAGATATCGGGATGAAGATCGACGTTGCTTTCCAGTGAAGGTTCTACGACACTTCCCATCATTCCGAGACTACAACAGATGTTCATGAGTCCAAGTATCTCGAAGCTCATGGTTTGGCATGCCGAGAATCGTAGCAACAAAGAAGGAGGGGATGGGTTGGTGAGGCATCCATGTGACTCGAAAGCCTGGCAGCACTTCGAAGAAAATGTGGACCCTTCTTTCGCAAGTGATCCTCGAAATGTCTACTTTGCCTTGGCAGCTGACGGAGTGAACCCGTACAAGATGAATCGAACATCATGGTCAACTTGGCCGGTGGTGCTTCTGAACTACAATTTACCACCATGGTTGAGCACCAAGAAGTTTTTCATGATGTTGGCCTTGTTGATTCCTGGGAGGGAGTCCGTTACAAGTGATGTCTTTGATGTGTATTTGGAGCCTCTTTTAGAGGAGTTGTTGGAGTTGTGGGATGGAGTACCTGCACATGATGTTACCAAAGATGTAGGTATGAAGGCTTTCCAATTGAGGGGCATGTTGTTGTGGACTATCCACGACTTTCCCGGTTATGGCACCGTTGGAGGATTCTCTCATCAAGGTTATGCAGCTTGTCCATGGTGTGGCATGGATTTAGGCGCTGAGCATTCCATGGAGCTTGGCAAGTGCACTTATGGTGGTACTCGTCGTTGGCTCCCTGAAGGGCATCCATACAGGTCTGAGGAAATGAAGGAGCACTTCAATGGTTGTATTGAAAACCGCCCTAAACCAAGAGAGGTAACAGTGGAAGAGCAAATTCAGCACGCACTGGAGTACGTGGCATGGAAAGCAGCTGGAAACAGAGATGGTGCTCCGGGGGACCCCTCCAAAATTTATGGTTTGAAGCGGCTCAGTAGTCTTTTCAGATTGCCATATTGGAAGGTGAGGCCATCAGGCTGATCGCTTTTTTACGTTGTCAAGTGAAATGAGTTCTACATAACTGGCAGACAACTTCGTACTCAGAAAGAAGTCACGTTCATGTCATACAGGAGTTGCAGTAGGTATTTAGTGAAATTAAACGACTATTACATGACTAGTACATGACCGAGCCCTAAGTGGATTCAGGATACCTGAACCACACGTCTGGTTAGGACGTTGTCGAGTGAAATGAGTTCTAGGTAACTCCTACATGACTCAATTGTAATGAGTCACTAACTTAGGAGTCATATATGCGTGGGGAAGTTGTCAATTAGTTCTCTAATACGACTAAGTTTTGACTCGTATGTTTCCGGGACCTCTATTAATTGAAGTAGTGAAAATGCAATTCATGGGTCACCTTACAGAGGCGTTTTTTGTCCTTTGAAGTTTTTTCGGGTATGTAACCTCAATGGACATGCTATATATGAAATATCTCAAGTAAGGGGTTGAATCCCATGAATTGGAGGTACCCTAAGTTACAAAATTTAGTGTGGAACAAATCTGATTTGTGGGAGGGGTTTTCAATTCATTCCCCATTTTTTTGAACACGTATTTTAGATTCATTCCCCAAATTTTATAACAAGGATTTTCAATTCATTCCCCATTTTTTTTAACAGCAATTTAGGTACGCATTCGTGGTCCCTTGAAGAGAATGTCAGTATATATGTAGCCTCATGGATACGCTATGAATCCAATATCTGTAGTAAAGCGTTGAATGCATTGAATTGCACGTACCCTAAGTTACAGAAGTTTTTATGCAAAAAATATAATTCGAAGGAGGCATTTTTTATTCCATCCCCATTTTTTTTAACAATACTTTAGAGAGGAGTTTGTGGTCCCTTCAAGCGAATTTTCATAATTGGTATGTAGCCTCATGGATATGTTGTGTATCAGAATTCAGTAGTAAGGCATTGAATACATTCAGTAGGCGCTTCCGAGGGGTAAAAAAATTAGTGTGGAAAAAATCTCTTCTATGGGAGGGATTTTCAATTCATTCCCCATTTTTTTTGTCCGCTGCTTTTGATAGGTGTTAATGGTCCCTAGAAGTCTTTTTTGGTGCTATTCCACAACATGGATGTGGAACATGTCAAATTATTGTAGTAAGGACTTCAAGTTAGAGAATTATAGTAGACTGGGTCGTGAATTCACTGTGAGTGCGTTTAGTCATACTAACGTTGTCGAGGAAAATGAGTTCTACGTAACTCTGAATTCACTATCAAGTCAAAAATTTGTCACGTGAAAGTCATATAGAAGTTGTAGTTGTCAATTACTGGAAACTTACAACTCCTGAATGACTCAAATGTGACAGTGAGGTACTGAAATTGCTACTCATGTATTCACTTGCAGTTGCTTCTGATTCGGCACATCTTGGACGTCATGCATTGCGAACTTAATTTGTCAAAGAACTTCCTCAAAACCATTAGTGGGAAGAAAGACTCTGTCAAAGTGAGACGAGATTTACAGAGGCGGAATGTGAGGCCGCACTTGTGGCTGACTCCACATCCCCGCAAGGCAGGGAAGATGGTGAAGCCACATGCATCCTATGTGATGTCCAAATCTGAGTGGGAGAAGTTCGTGAAGTGCATTGAGTCGTTGAAGACACCCAATGGATACTCGTCAGACCTTGGGAAGTGTCTTCGGAAGAAGAACTTTGGGGGGTTGAAGTCCCACGATTACCATGTTTTAATGCAACAACTCATGCCACTAGCTCTTCGTGGTCTCATGCAAAGAGGACCTCGTATGGCTATCATGAGAATGTGCAGGGTATATCGACGTTTATGCACGAAGGTTTACGATCCGGCTGACTTTCCCTCGCTCGAAGCAAATGTGGCGGAAAGCATGGCGTTGTTGGAGATTGAATTTCCACCCTCCTTTTTTGACATAATGACGCACCTCCCTTACCATCTTGCAAAGGAGTTGGACTTGTGTGGACCAGTCAGTGCAAGGTGGATGTATCCGGTGGAACGGTACATGAAAGTCTTGAAGAGCCATGTTCGAAACATGGCACAACCTGAGGCTTGCATGGCTGAGGGATACTTGAAAGAAGAGTGCATAGGATTCATAACGGAGTACCTCCATAGATTTGAGGGAACTGAAAGGCGTGTGTGGGATGAAGACGAAGAATACGGAGACGCTGAAGAGGTTTTGCAAGGGGCAGGGCGGGCATACATGATGAGTCCTGAGTTGAGAGATGTAGCACATCACTATGTGCTTTTTAATGCCTCCACCATGCAAGAGTTGTTCATGTACGTTAGCAAACAACTTCTGTAGCTGAGTACCAAGTGTAAAGTAGTGCGGAATTTGTATTGCCACAGTTACCCTGAATCTCATGTTCAGTGACTGCATAGAAGTAAGGCAGAAGATGTGCTTCAGTCATTCTCAAGTCATCTGTCGCTTAGTCCCTTGAGAATGACTTCGTGGGCACTGAGTGAAGTCATTCTGGAGTCGTATATGCCTGCTGCCAACTTGATCAAAACCTCACGGCCACCCCGCGAGTGTTGTATTCCTGAGGGATATAGTATTGTGGTTACCTGGCCTTGCATGCTAATCCTTATGTTTCTCACTTGGTTGTGAAGGACCTGGAAGATTGAATCCGAAGAGAATTCATCAACTCCGTCATTATCAAAGTGGATAGCGCGCACAATGGGTGAGTCTGACTTGGATTTCCGGAACACAGAAGACATGGACCGGTTCCTACTTAGCAAGAGGCCATCACAGAGAGCCACCCGATACTCCCGGGTCACTGCCTTCGGTAACCACTTTCGAGTTGAAGATGAGAGTACCACCCACTTGTTGAGTTACAACAGTGGGGTAGCCTCTGTTTTCCAACAGCCGTCGCAGGAGCTCAATGAATCACCTGTAAATTATGTAGGAGTACTCAAGGACGTCCTTGACCTCGATTACGGTGCATTGAGTACAAAGGTGATTCTGATGCGTTGTGAGTGGGTGAAACCCACCGACAATCGAGGGAACCCCACGTATACCAAGGATGAATCTGGGTTCCTTGTTGTGAACTTTCGCCACAAAATCCCTCGTTTGGCTGAGCCTTTCATTTTCCCAAGCCAGGCGACCCAGGTATTTTTCTCTGATGTTGCAAATCGACCTGCTTGGAAAGTTGTGTTAGGAAATCTAGCTCGAGCAAGACGTGAAGTCGTGGACACATTAGACGCTTTCATCAGCACTAGAAACGAGAGCACCGGCCCTCTAGCTCCTTGTACGTTGCCAATTCCAATGGCAACTGTCAATCTACTAGGTGCCATCAAGTTGACCGAGGAAGAGAACATGTTAGCCCAAGAAGGGTATTAGAGTCGGCGCAGCAGAATACAAATTCAACCTTCAATGTATCGCCATACTGTTTGCTCACCTTTTGGCTTGCTGAAGTCATACAGTAGTTGTGTCAAGTCATTTATAAGTGCCTCTACAGATGAGTTGCAGTCGCGTGGTGTCACTATTTCACTGTCTTGAAGCAATGACGTGCAGTGACTGAACTGTCTTTGATTTTCAGTATGTCTAGAGAGAAGAAGCGTTTCATGGTAACCCATCTTCTATTCACCGGGCTTGTACTTCATGTTTCCAAAATGTTTTGGCAATTTCTATGTCATTTTGTTGATTGCTCCTCATTCACTTGTGATGTGAGACATACCGTATTGCTTCTGGTGCGTTGGTTGCATTTCTTCTTTCTTCACCCAACATATTGGACGATGGGGTAAAGTAGCTAAACAAGTATGACAGTGAATTCCCCTCACATAGGAAGCCAGTATGGTTCCTAACGGTGAACTTGTTAATGCTATTCTAGCACTTGAGTTTTGTACGAATAGGCCGTCAGTGGCAACTCTCACATCTAAATCACTCATTGTTGAGTTACCCTGAAACCTTACTGTAGTTACGTACCCCACCTTGCTGTAGATAATTGTAGCATTTCCCTACAAGGTGATATGAAGTCATCTTGAAGTGATGGAGAAGTACATACTAGTCACATCTCAGTAGTCCTCAAGTGACTGCCTACCACGTCAGCCTAAAACATCACACAAATTTGGAGTGTAAATAATGAAGCCAAATACAGTAATGAACCTGAAGTCGTATTCAAGTCGAGAAGACTAACATCGTAGTTGCATTGCACTACTGCCACAATGACTGGAAGTCCTGAAAATTTCAACCCTGCCCGTCTCCATACCAAAAAGGGTACCGTGCTCCATGCAGTCATTTTTTAGTCTTAAAGTAGTTCCCACTAGTCGCAATTACCACCACAAAAGTAGTCGTTAATGACTAGGCCCTCCACCGGGGACCTCCGACTGTCCAGTCCATTTCCCCGAGTGAATTTGAACAGAAAGCTGCAGATGAAAGTCGCTGTTACAACTGCCTACATCCGCGAGTGACGTTGGTGACTGCAGAATGACTTCGCTAACCTGGCTCCCACGGGCGTGGTGCAATTATGGAATTCTTAGTCATTTTTCAGGGAAATCGGACAGCCAGTCATAGATTGCAGTCATTTTTACCCCTGATTTTTTGTAGTGATTTGTGTTTTGAGCTTTTTTTTGTTTATTATAGTCAACAAGAGTGTTGACTTTTCATTATTTTGAACCAACTTCTTATTTGTATTTAATCCTTAAAAGACATGTGGCTATGACAACTATTTCAAGCTTCCTTGCCCATCACTCTATTTGTTGCCATTTTGCAACTTAGTATAGATGAATATTTTATTTTATTTTTTAGAGATGAAATCATATGTCTACTACAAGGTATAAAAATTTCAAATTTTTTGGGAAAAATTTGAAAATATTATGA
Organism: Thuidium tamariscinum; assembly: GCA_947034885.2. Lineage (NCBI taxonomy): Eukaryota > Viridiplantae > Streptophyta > Bryopsida > Hypnales > Thuidiaceae > Thuidium > Thuidium tamariscinum. Next base: position 674,691 of record OX344749.2, read on the forward strand.
ATGTTTTAAGAAAAAAATGAAGAAAATTGATAACAAACATAGAATGTACTTGAAAAATGTGAAGTTTTTACCTTAGAAGTATGTTATAGTATATAACATCATAAGCAAAAGTTGCTCTATTTTTCTAAAATTAGACAATCAACAAAACATACTAATAGGCCCAAAATTTATATCCCTGGGTCATTGCAAGAAAGACCGACCGATTTATGTAGCATTTTCCACAATACTGCTGAAATTTTCAGGAGTACTATATAATTAGAAAAACAATTTTTTTAAAATGTAAAAAATATGTTTTATATATATACCTCTAAGAAAAAAGTACCCTATGAAGGAAAAGTGTAGAAAAATTCTCTAAGTAGGAGAACTAGAAAAGTACAAATTTTCATTAAAATAGGTATTTTGACATTTTAATTTGTAAAAAATAGGAAGAAGAATTTTAAGAAAAACTAAAAATTTTCAATTTGGGAGAACTTTATGCCCGGGTAGATCACTCTTTGTATATTTCATACCCCCCCGTGCGGCGAGGGGGTATTTTTTTGGGGGCTATTTACCTCAAAGGCCCGAATAAATGGTCCCCTATAATTACATAATTTGTAAAAATGTCCTATATTATGACATCCTATATTACTTATATTATGTAGGTGAGAGATTTTTTTTCTAGGGTATTTTCTTTATAAGGAAAAAAAGTGAATTGGGGAGAAAGTTAAAAGGAAGAAGGTAAGAGAGAGGACCAAGAAAATTTCCATAAAAATTCAGAATATTTCCTTGGCTCAATATTCTTTTCCATTGTCACACCTTTTTTCGGTATACACAATTTTGTCAAGTGAATCAAAAACTAATGGCAATATTACCACTTACAATACACAAAAATCCAGAAATTGAATGTACAAGAACTACAATGCATCAAAACACAGTTTGACTATCTGGAATGACTTGCTTGTCACCCGTAGGTTTTCAATTTGTGGTCCCTCCCCTCCCCAAAAATCAAGAGCCGTTGGATAGGGGACCCCCTCCCCTTCAACAAAAAATCAGGAGCCGTTGGATGGGGATATGTAAATGTATATGTATACAGAATACGGTTACAGATATGTACATGAATACATATACACATTTATCCCATAATGTTTGCAACTCCCCACACCCTAAAAATTACAAGGAGGGTGGGTAGGTAAAAAAAAGAATTTTAATTTTTAATTTTTAATTCACCCCCCCCCCCTCCCTCCTAAAATTAAAATTTCAAAATTTTTTGTGAGGGGGGAGAAGGGGCGAATCAAAAATCAAAAATTAAAAAATTAATCATGGTGCATAGTTTCTCACTATGTACCATGAAGTGGCTATTACAGCCAGCCTACACAATGTAAGAGAAGGAAACAATAGATTGACAAAAATTGCAATGCATTGAAAAAACAGAGAATGTAATCCATGTGTTCAAAACAAGAATCAATCCACTAAAATGAACAAAAGGCATTGTCTTTTATATGCCATAGAAGAATGGTTCACAAATACAATTCAATGTCATGAAAAAAAGAAAACCTGAAACAAAAACATTTGCTTAGAATAGGTCATTCACAAATGGTCAAGAAATGCTAAGATACACTACAACCTCATCAAAAATAGTTCATGCATTCATATGCACTGAACTGCCTCAAAACTGGCCTCCTATCTCAATAATGGTGTTATCCAAACACCAGAATTGCCCGTGCTACCACTAACACAGGGGACTACATACTCTATTGACCACCCTAATTTCAGGAACCTTTGTAGCTCAATGAGCTCTTCTGTGCCCAACTCGGCAAATGAACATGAACTGAGGCAAGGTGCCATCTCCACTTGCAAAATTCAAGACCACCTGTACTCTACAGCCAGCTACTAACATCGTGTACCAATATTCTGACTACTTTGTACTCTACAGCCAGCTCTAAATACAACTGACCCTAATAAATGCAATTTTGAGGATCCTAATCTTTAGTCCTTAAATTACATGTAAAATTTTTTAATACTTTATATTTTTTAGCTACCTATTTTACTTATAATGCATCTTTCACTTTGAAAATCCCCTATTTTATTTGTAAGTTCCTTATAAATTTTACCTTCAAACAATAAAACCCATGCTATATTATGCTGCACGTGGTTTTTAAAACGCGGGAAGTGATCTACCCTAGACTTTATGATGAAGAGATTTCACCAAAAGAATGATCTCAAAACCATCTTAAATGTTCAAAAGTATGCACGTAAGGGAGGCCTATTCGCGCACATGTAGAGGAAAGAGAATAATGATTTTTGAGATTTTCTTTGGTAGAAAAATGCCTACCTATTATGGGAATAGGCAACAAAAATTTCAGCTTTATATCATTAATTTTGGATGCTCCCCAGTACTAAAAACCCCTAAACTGCAAAGTGTGACAAATTAGCTTAATTGAAATTTAATTATAAAATGATTTTTGAAAATTTCTGAAAAATGAAGAATTTGATTTTTGTCATATCAAACATCTTCAATCAAAATTTCAAGTTAATATGATTCATACTCTAAAAGTTATAATCAATAACAACTCCGTCATTCAAAGTGTGACGCAAAATAGTACTAGTCTTTCTTGCAATCACCCCCCTATAGAATATTGAAATTTACATATATTTCAAAAAGATTCAAGTGGACTAGAAATTGCACTTGATTGATAATCTTCATTTCATTAGTTGCACTCAAATTCAAAAAGAATCATTTTTATAATTTAAATTTAAATGAAGATTAAATAATAAGAAATGGCCAAAATACTACTACAAGAGAAAATGAGTGTTTTAAGTATAATCCTAGAGATAAGATTTTAGATAATGACCTTTTCAAGAGATTTTAAGTAAGAAATGCGTGTCTTTCTAGTAAAATTCTACTAGAAAGACACGTATTTCTTACTTAAAATCTCCTGAAAAGGTCATTAATTAAAATCTTATCTTTAGGATTATACTTAAAACACCCCTTTCTCTTGTAGCGTACACTATAAGGATGAATGATTAGTGGATTAAGCATCTTCTTCTTTAGAAAAGTGAATACTTCTATAATGAAGGAATTTTCAATACTAGTATTCACTTCATTTTTCAACAATCCTAGAACAAATTTAGGATAATTAGCAAAGATGCTAAACTTGTGTGGAAAGGAGGCTATTTCCACTGCAAGGAAAATTTGCTTTAGGAAAACATGTAGATACAAGTAATGAAATTGTAACACTTAGGAAAATTCAATACATCAATCAAGGCTAGTTTTCTTCCTTTTGAATTACTCCAATTGCTAAGTAGTACAAGAATATGTCAAATAATGGCACTTGGTTTTTTTTAAAGTCATTGAAAAGTATTCATAAAATTGCAATCTTGTAAATTGAACAATCCTTTCAATTTTTTTTAATAATATTCTTTTCAACTCAATGTTTGTCACCAATAAAGAAATTGAACCCTATTTTCTATAAACAAGACTACCCAATTACAATGTAAATATTCTACACAATACAATACAAACAAGCCACATAAGAAGTAAAGGTTAGAATGAAGAATAACAATAAGAAGTCATAGAAGGTGCCACTAAATTGATGTTGTCCACACTCAACTTTGTAGTAGTGTGCAACAAGAAGCACAATCTAGTCAAAATTTCAAAGTGAAGGTATATTTTTTGAATTTGATCCTTTAAAAATGCTTATTCATGAAAACTAAGGAAAAGAATGTTGATGGTGCCAGGATATTGATCCATGAGCCCCAAATCAAACAATCTTCTAAGTACTAGCCAACTTTGACAACTTTTTTGAAAGAGTCAGTAGCTTCTTTCTAAGAGATTCTCAAGCCTAAATTAATACTTTTGGCCAAACATGTGCAATATAAGACTTCCTTTCTTCATGCAAAATTTACCTTTAATTTGTTCACATTATTTGTATAAGTGTAGAATCTGTGAGTAGAAAGAAGTAAAAAATGATTCAAAATACTAAATTTTTAAGAATTCAATTTTAGAATTGAAAATGCCAATGCCAATGGTTGTAATGTTGCAATAATAAATCTAAATCCAATTTTTAAATATTTTCTTCAATAATATTAGAAATTGGATTAAATAAAAGACTTCAAAGCTTATTGTAGAGTAGGAAATCTATAATTGCCTACATAATGTTCATAGGTTCTCTATAACCATAGAAGGTACACCTACAATAAAGGTATCTATACCCATTGAAGGTGCCTTGTAACAGAGGTACCCATAACCATAGAAGGTGCTTTACAATATAGATATCCCATCACTACAAATGATGTCATTACTATAGGTACCTAGCTAGATTCCTAGGCCCATGGGCTGAAGATCCTAGACTAACATGCTGGCAACCTTATTTTCCCCGTATTTTCCTTTGAATAGATTATAATTTTCATACCGACAGTGCCATATAAGTCAAGCTATTGTGATCTGATTAGCACTGCACGGCATAAGGGGTTTCAAGTGATGCCCCAGGCATCCGGACCGAACATATTCTGAGAGGAAATAAACAAATGCGTCTCTTGTTGATTTGTGGCCCATCTGCGGTAACAGCCAATTGAAAGCTCGGGTTCCCTCAGGGAAGTTAATTGGTGTTCCAGGAAATCGGTAAGGCAGGGCAAATCGGTAGCCAGGGCAGATCGAGAAGCTCCGACAGCTTCCCCGGGGAAGCAGCTCACATGTTAAGGTAGAAGGTTCAGAAATGGAGCATCTAAGGGCTGATCTGACTTTTTCATGTAATTATAAAAAAGTAAATATTTCTAGCCCATTTTTCAGAGGAAGAAAAATAGATGAGGAATCTAACACAAGTGATTTCATATTTTTTGGAGCATTTTTGAATTAGTTATGAATTTTCAAACAAAATGTGTTGTAGGTCCCTATTTATGTCCCTAGGTCCTCCATGAATGGTTCACTTGCAACTTCAAAGAAAAGATGGAAAAGCAAGGAGAATGATTGGCTCTCACTATTCCCAATGCTTCTATCTTCATTTCATTCAATGAGTATAGAGGTCCATTTAAGAACCACATACTGTCCATTTCAATGCCTTTCATAGGTTCCATTCTTAATGCCCACTCTATTTCAGAGCCTCCTACCTTATATGGCCATGATCGTAACGCATTTGAGTCCAATCTCAAGAAATATAATTTGTTTCTGTGTAGAAAATTCTTGTAGCCCTCTTAATAAGGAATCTAAAAATGTAATTATGTACATGAAATGAATCTTCTTTGGGGACAATAATAGTATCAGAAACTTAATTATATGACTTTTTCTAATACATGCATCATGGGATGACCTACCCAATTTTTGAGTCTTTTTGAATACATGTATTATGGGTCAAGCTACCCAACTAGTTAGAGACTTTTTTATAAAAATTCAATTTTACTCAAAAGACACTTTTGTATAAAATTTTAAAAACTATATATAGGTGTAATTCAATTCTTCAGATATAATGTGAGTTTTTTGTTTTTTTAAATGTAACTATGCAATCCGATATGATTTTTACAAAAGCCGTCCTCGAAGCTGTTTTAAAGCCGATGATCCGTGTGTATAATACGTGAGTTGTGCTCCCACTTCCCAGGACAGCTTCTTCTTGAGATTCAATTCTCACTGGCTTCTAGTTTCAATGTCCGCTTTGAAGCTAGCGCGCGGGTGAGTTACGTTGTCCTCGTGCCGACAGAATTGAAGCTAGGATCTGCACGAGTCTCTGCCAAGTCCTGCGCGCTTCTCCTTCAATTCATCAGGATTGATCGAGAAGACTTAAGTTGTTAGTGGTGCGACGACTGGACAATGGGCAAGCTGCTGGAGATGAGGCTGGTTCCTGCCGTCGTCGCTTTGCTTTGCATCCTCAACGCTTCAGGAGCGTGGTCGCAGCTCGATCCAGGTCCGCGAAATCAATCGTCTCTCATGATTCTTCAGTTGTTGTTAAGTTTGCTCTTGTAGCTAGCTCAAGTTATGATGAACTAAGATGGCTATACACTTGCACCGGCCAGAGACGCTGTGAACGTGTTAGTAGATTTGTACAACTTCTGCGTACGTGGGCGTCGTGCGTTACGTTCCGGCTTGTTTTTCAGATTCTGAGTAGACCTCCGATCTCCATGAGGAGGACTAGCTGATGGAAGAATTAATCTCTAATTAAACTTTTGAGTCTTGTAATTAAGGCCCACCCGCATCCGTCAGTTGTGGCCAGCTTTAGTCGCTAGGTGTCGTCCTCACACTGCCTTTCACAGGGAGCTCACATTGGGTTCCCGGTGTTGATTCCCGGTTTATTCCTGCATGGTGAGTCCGCTCATATTCCTTTGCGTACGAGTGGTTGCGACAGATGTGTCCGAATTTCCTGCAAATAGTAAAGTTTTTACAGGTGTTAACTTTTCAAGTTCAGTGGGAAATGTGAAACCCAGTCGGAATTAACACCGGAACCCGATCTGAGCTCCCTGTGTTTGTCGGTAAAATGACGACAGAGATACATCATTCTTGAGGAAGTCGGAGTACTAGAAAACCGACCGAAACAGCCCTGGCTGCTCGTTTCTTCCGGGTTAGCACCCAAAAGGGTTGGACTGGTTCACACTTACACTTACAATAACCCATAAAAAAAAAACTCAAAACTGCCTTTCTTATTGCAAAGAGCAAAAACCTGTGTAAAATAATTTTGGGGTATATCTAACCATAGGAACTTGCACTAGAGTAGTGTAAGAATACGTCAAAGATATTTCAAAAACTTTGTTCATATGGATTGCAAGAAATTTTAGTTTATAGTGAAGAAAACAAGCTTTTTTTCCCCAGCTTGCAAGACTAGATTACTTGACTTTGAACCTTCTCAACTTAACTTTTGTGCACTCCAAATTTCATTGAAAATTTTTAAAATTTTTATTATGAAGAATTGAGAAATCATGAAGAATCTTGTTTAGGGAAAGAAATTAAAATAAAAAAATAATCAATTTTCATTTTGAGGTGATTGCAAGAAACATATTAAATGTTTTTTGAGTGATTAGAAGACTATTTTAGGCCCATTTCCAATGCTGTGAACAGTTAGAATATAAAATAAAAAAAAATTAATTAATTAATTTTAAATATTTTTTTCAAAAAAAATTTATTTAAAAAATATATTATTATGTGACGTGGAAGTCTCTATGCCACATCAGATCGCACATGTGGTAGAGTTCCATAGCATTCCCATAGGATTTTGACAATTGAGAACTTGTAGTCTTCTAATTGGTAGAAAAAGCATCTAAGGCTTGTACTATTTTGCATCACACTTTGCTTAGTGATCTATTTTTTGGCCATAACTTTTGCATTCTATCTCCAAATGACTTGAAATTCATAGGCAAGGTATTCAAGGCTATCATAGATTTTATGTAATTTTTTGAAATCTTTTTAAAATCTTTTTCTATCCAAAAATAGCCCCCAATTTTTATCACTCTTACCAATTTTTTTAAACAAGTAGTAGCCAATGAAATGGATTTGAAGCTAAAATATAGAAGAGATGTTATTATAGTAGATGATGTTTACATACACTTCAAAAGATGTTATATGTTGTGTACAAGTCCACAAAACAAGCCTCATTTTGCTTAAATTTTGAAACATGTAAAAAATTATTTTGGTGTTTTTTGGTGAATGATCATCTCCATAAAGTTGATGTTGTAAGTGAACTATTTTGTTTTTATTTTTTATAATCATTATTTTTTATTATTTAAAACATCAAAATACCTCTTTTCTTGAGATTTGGTACTTTTTGAGTTCTCCTACTTAGAGAATTTTTCTATGATTTTCCTTTGGTAGTTACCTTCATCTTAAAGGTATATACAATAGCAATGTTTCTTTAGTTTTTTAAAAATTAAATATAATTTTAAAGTGCTCTAGGAGAAAAAGAAAATTGTACTGTGAAATACAATAAAATCAACAAGTGATTCTTGCAATCACCTTTTAATTTAGAAAAGTGGAAACAAATTTGAGATAGAAAAAAATATAACTAAATTATTAATACCCTTAAGATGGAGTTGAAAAACAATAATCTCTAAATGGTAAAATTGTCCTATAGTAGCAAATAGACTACAGCTTATAGAACTTTTTTCTTGACGAATTCAATATTATTTTTTCAAGATGATGCTATAATTTCTAGGAAAATAAGATGCTCCATAACTTTTGTGAGAATAATACAAATGGAATTAATCAAATCTTTCTATGAAGAACAAAATTATGATATATTAAGAAACATAATTTTTAAAAGTTTTATTTTAAGTTTTTGTAGATTTCTTCTATTGCCTAGTGAAGGAAAAATTGTGTTTAGGATGGCATAACTATTGCTTGTGGATACAAATTGAATTTCAAAAAATTATATTCCTAAAAAGCTAATGTATCAATTTTCTATCTTAAAAAAAATTCAAGAATTTTTGACAAAAATTGAGACTATGAAAACCTACCAAAAATCCATTTTGCCCATGAGGGAACAATAGACGTCATTTAAATCCTTTAGGGATTAACCTTGAAGTATTTGTCTATCTTGTTTGGATTAACTCCTCAATGTCCAAGGCTTGAAGAAGAACAAAAGCATCTTTGCTTATGAAGCCTTATAGATCCAAATGTCACTAAGTTGTATTAATCTCAACCAAACAATCTTGTAGTGTACATGTACAAAATTTGGAGTCATTTGACCGTATAGATTGCAAGATTACAATGTTTTAGTGTTGAATATGCATGCTAAAATTTTCCTAAAAACACATTTGGAGGTGAAATTTGATTTCTAAATTTACTCAAATTTTAAAACTTTATAGTACAAAGTGATTCAAAACTAGTATACAAACACATTGGTGAAAGAAAGTTTCATTCAATTGAGTCAATGGATCTACAAAATGGCTTTGAAATGTCAAAAAATAGCAAAAAAGGTTGCAAAAAATACAACTAAAACTGAACCTCCTTCTACTAAATTGTTTCTTTGTTATTCAAAACTTCTTATATTGATATGAAATTTTAGACACACAAACTAGACTTGTATGCGCAACTTTAAAAAAAAATAGAAATGGACACTATATGAAGAAGAAACAAACCACTAAAGTTCACTATAATCCTAAAATGTTAGGATTTTTAACTTTGAATTGCTCCCAAACATTCAAAACAACTTGGATTGACATGAAAATTTTACCACAATAACTAAACTTTAAGAAAAACAAAACCCAACAAATTTTATTGAAAATAAACATTAGATGAAGGAGATACAAGCCCCAAAGTTGTGGCCATCAAATTTGGTTTGTTGAACTCAAATTGAAGCTCTGAACTTTGATTGGCTTTCATAAAATCAGTATATCTTGAATTGATCTAAAAATTTTACCACACAAACTAGAAGAGAGTGCACAAATTTTACAACAAGTTATATTGGATTTGGAAATTAGACGCAAAAGTTACAGCACTTTGAGTTTGACTAAAAACTCTATGAGGCCACTTTTTGGGCCCCGAGGTTAACTACTTGTCACTGGAAAAGGTGATTAATGATTTTGGATCTAGTTAGCATACTAAATATCCACCATCTCTCATATTGCTCAACTTCCTGTGGTTCAAACGGCAGGGATGTTTCTCTACATCGACTGCGGTAGCCCACTCAATTCGTCTGACTCCATCACAAACTTACCATGGTTTGCGGATACCAGCTACATCAGTGTTGGAGAGACCTCTTCAAATGTGAGTGATTGGGATGGTGAACCTCAGCTGAACACCCTCCGATACTTCAATGATACTCGCTTTCCAAAGTACTGTTACAAGCTGCCAGTGGAAGCCACTGCCACGTACATGTTGAGGGCGGAATTCTATTATGGAGTCTATGATGGTGGGAGCTCGGCGCCCTCATTCCAGATGACCATAGATGGACTGCTGGTGGCGAATGTCAGCAATTCTCTAACCGATGATTATTACTATGAGACCACGTATTTGGCCAAAGACAACACTACGTTCCTTTGCTTGTTGAGGGACGAGACCAACGACAACCCTTTCATTTCTACCATCTCCTTACGCCGTGTCAAAGCCTATCCCGTCCTGGATGACGACCATCTGACCAAGGGGTTTGTGGTTAATACGCAAGTGAGATATAGTTTTGGATCCAGCGAGACTCCAAGGTCTGTGTCTATCGATCAATCTGTGTTCTTGTGCCTTTTTTGATTTGGGTCATTTTCATTTTCATTTTGTGAGTGAAATCAACTCTTGTGAACTTGGACAGAACTCTCACGCTCATTACTGAAACCATCGCACAGGTATCCCGATGACATTTACGATCGGTATTGGGAGTCAGTAAGTGGGACAGAGCCGGATATACTGTCTTCTACAGCCCCACTTCAAGTCTTGAACACAACGAGTTCCTTTGTTTACGCAGGGGGCGACCCTGAGTATGCTACAGTGCCTCAGATGGTTCTTCAATCTGCATTAGCTTCAAGTTCCCGCATGACTTTAAATCTGGATCATGATGGGGGAGAGACGGGATTCCTGTTTTTGCACTTTGCGGAATTGAATCCTTTAGTAAATGCAACCTCAAGAGTATTTATGGTGAATGTCAGCTCGGGAGAGTGGGTAGCGAACGGTCCGGTGAACCCCATCAACGACAGCTTGACGTCGGGGGGAAATGCCACTGGTTGGTATTATGATAACATTGCATTTGAGAATGATCCTTATGAGGCAGTCACTGTAGACTTTACTCCTATTTCCTATTCTCTCTATGGCCCAATGGTAAATGCTGCTGAGTTTTTCTCATATTTAAAGGACACATCTCGTTCGAAGACTCTTGACGTGGAAGGTGAGTGCTAAGGTCTACACTTTTCTTCTTCAATTCGTATTCAATGAAAAGTTAATTACCTAGTATATTCAGACTGCGGATTTATTGTACAGTACTACTAAAGAATCAAACTGAAGTGGGATCTTCCAGATTGTTGCATCGACTACTTTTGAAATGGAAGTGCACTGATCGTTTGTGAAACTCAAATGCAGCGCTCGCCATTGACGACATCAAGTCAAGTTGGGGCCTTGATGAGTGGACTGGTGATCCGTGTATCCCCGTTCCTCATACTTGGGTGAATTGCTCTACAGCCAACCCTCCAACTATCGAATCAGTGTGAGTATAGTTTACCAATTCATTGTCTTTCAAGAAAACTTTACTTTTCTCTTTAATTGTTTTGTCCGCCTGATCATTTCATACCCCAAACGATCTATGAAATTTGTCTGGCAAATATGGCTACCATTCAACATGGATAGTGCTGTTCTTTTGCAAGGATTAATTTTTTTTTCTTATGCGGTTATAGCATTCTGAGCTTTCACGGGAAACTCATATCACGTTCCCGGTGTTGATTCCCGGTGAGTCTCGTTTTTCACTGTGAAAAACGAGACTCACCGAATCAATACCAGGAACGTGATATGAGTTTCCCGTGTTTATGGAAATCTGGACAGCTTATAAATCTTTTTAATTTAAGACCGAGGTGATGATCACTTGAGCTTTGTTTAATTGCATTTTCACAGGAACCTCTCCAACTACAATTTGGTAGGGACTATACCTGCTGCATTTGCCGAGCTTCAGACGCTTACCACCTTGTACCTACTTCACCCCTCATTTACTTCGATAGGATTCAAGTCTAGCAATTCAAGAGCTCTACATTGGTCACGCATATTCGCTAAAAATGTTGTGACGAGAGTTGTTAGATGTTACAGTTTGCTATGAGGACTCTCTTCTCTGCTAAGTTTACAATCTATTGAAATTTTATGCAGTATATTTGCTTAATGGTCAATTTCATTAAAATGGTGATAGTCCATTAAAATGGCATGACATTCCATTAAAATGGCATGATATTCCGTTAAAATGGCACAACATTCCGTTAAAATGGCACATTTTTTTCCTCTACCACTATGCCTCTATGTCAAAATGGTACACAAAATATGTCAAAATGACACTTGAAATTTGTCAAAGTGGCACATGGAATATGGCAAAATGGCACTCGGAATACCACCATTTTAACGAAATTGACCATGCTTGCAATATGCAGAAATCTTTCTGGAAACAATTTGGAAGGCGAGTTGCCCGACTTGAGTGCTTTGACCAATCTTCGAATATTGTAAGTATTGTAACTATGGGGAATTTTGTTAAAATGGCGGTATTCCACATGCCATTTTCACACCTTGACATCTAGGACAAGTATACATTGCTAATATCTAGGACACTTTTAGATTTCTGAAATCTATGACAAGCATAGATATTAGACCAAACCATCTAAAAAATCTAGGATTGGTATAGATTTTAGAAATCTAGGAGAGTTGTAGATTTCCAAAATCTAGTACAGGTGTAGATCCTACGATAGAAAAAACGGTTCAGACCGCGCAGTCTAAATTGCTCAAAAGCGCCAATTTAACAAAATGGTGCCATTTTAACGAAATTTCCCATAACTGTAGCATCGTTGACCATGAGCCATTGATGTAATCTGCTAATTACTTAGTAGCTTTGCAACCTGCGGTGGGTCTAAGATCATCGTATGGGCCTATCTTGACTAACATTTTCTCTAAATTCAGGGATCTACAGGACAACAATCTAAATGGGTCACTGCCCGAGTGGTTGGGAAATCTAACTTTTCTAACAGAACTGTAAGAATCAAAACCAATCTTCAGAACCTGCAATCATTTCTGATTTGCTTGTGTAGCCGATGCAATGTCCATTTGTTGTGTGATTAGGGCTGACTATCACACAACTGACTCACTGATTTTGTTAGCGAAACAGCTATGTGCAGAACAACAATTTTACGGGTGCTATTCCTTCAGCCCTTAACAGAATTGGACTAACCTTCGAGTAAGATGATCTTCTCTCATAGATCTGAATTTGTAGTATATTTCTTTTTGAAACTGTTCTTCCAAAGGTGCTGAATTAATCATGTTGAAATAACAGTGCAAAAATTAATGTTTGAGCTTGTTTCCACATGTGTGAAGGTATCAGCCAGGAAATACACTCGTTTGGTCACAAGTTGATGGAAATCCTCACAAGACCAATATATCGGTCATTGTTGGTCTTGTTATTGGAGGTGCAGCGGTAATTGTTGCAGTATTCTTCATTATTTATTGTTGTGTTTGCAAAAAACGTCGGTTTGGAAACAATGTTTTTGCTACCAGTACAGCCAAGGCTCTTGCTGTAGAAGTAGTGACAGATCGAGCTCCCAATGCTGGAGGTGCAAGATCCTTCTCAGTGGCAGAACTAACTAGAGCAACAGAAAACTTCAATCGAGAGATTGGCAAAGGAGGGTTTGGATCTGTCTATTATGGAAAGCTTCCGAATGGCGTCAAGGTTGCCGTGAAGGTCCTTGGCAATGTCACAGGCAATCAAGGAAGTCACCAAGGAGCGACGGAGTTTTACAATGAGGTATTATAATTTCTACTTCTTCCATGATTCCTTCAAGCTACCTAACACTCTTGTTTGAAAATCTTTACTTGTATTGTCTTTCCCGCAATTTGGTTTCTTGCTATTGTTGAATTAAACATAAAAAGTCCTCCGTGCGTGAACTAAAAGTAGGCTTAAAGCTTAGAGACAACTATATTAGGTTCCCAAACTTGTTCTTATTGCTCCAAGATGTCAAGACATGATTTTTCTTTCTATTAGACATTTTGCTACCTTCCTATCAGTTCATGAAGATATGGAAGCGACCTCTATTGACCATGAAGGATTCAAGGCAGTTGGGGGTTAATCGAAATTAATTCTGCAATGTGAAGTATTGACATGCTGATGTTGGTGTGGGAGGGCAGGTTGATGTGCTGTCCAGAGTTCATCATCGAAACTTGGTTTCATTGTTGGGCTTCTGCAATGAAACGGGAAACCAAATGTTGGTATACCAGTATTTGCCCCAGGGATCTTTACGAGACCGATTGAATGGTAGGATCAATTCTGGCACAAACTCTCACAAGTTTTTCTTCCAAATTTTATTCCACGGCCTGTTTCCCCACATATTCAGTTATACTGAACCAGGATTGTCAACGTATTCAAATTTTAGGCATCATTCAATTCTTCAAAACTGACACTTTTCCCTGAAACCTGTAATGTACTCAAATAACTTCAGGACATATGCGAGTGCTTGATTTCAAGACCCGCTTGAATGTGGCGTTGAATGCAGCGCAAGGTAGCCAAGCTTAACTTTGATCCACTATTCCATTGCTTTTGGTTTTCCACTTAGTATCAATTCTAGTCCATCGTACGTTTTTCAGTGAAACTCAGAGTCTTCGATTGGGGCATAATTAGATCCTTTCGTCAACACTAGAAGAAAACCAACCCCTAGGGTATTCTAGAAAATAGAGCTGCATTAAACCAATGTGTATTTTTTCGATCAAGTCCATAGAAAAAAAATTGGATGAAATCGCCAAAAAATTTCAATTAGAAAAAAAAAGGATGAAATTTCCAAAGAATGGACGAAAATAAAATTATAGATATGTGATGTGTGCTAATGTGATATTTTCTATCCAATGCATGGAAGAATGTTGAAATTTGGAGCATCACAAAAACATTTCATATTACCACTTTGGCACTTCATAAAAAATGGAAAAAAATGAAAAAATTGCATCAAACCTAGCCATGCGTAATGGCATTAATTAAAGACAGTTTCTAACGTGAAATCTGCCAATTTTAATACAGCTACGTTTTTGAGCACGTGTGAAGGTGGGTTGTCAATTTTGTACTGAGTGGGGGGTATTGGTGAATGGATTCTTCCAGGACTGGAGTACCTACACACTGGGTGCAATCCATGCATAGTGCATCGAGATGTGAAGAGCTCCAATATCCTGCTCACCAACACAAAAGAAGTGGCCAAAGTGGCCGACTTTGGGTTGTCCAGATTGTTCCCTGAGGAAGATGGCTCCATCACCGTCGTCAAGGGCAGCCGAGGATACATCGACCCAGAGTAATGAACTCACCTTACATTAGCCACCACAACACCAATGCAAATTTTGAAGATAATGTGAGAGATTGTGTTGGTTGAGGATTTGATCTATAACGCAAATCTTTCTTTCTCATGTTTACATCCCCTCTAAGAATCTAATTTTAAAAGGCATACAGCCGATGAGATTGAAGTGGACAAACAAACCATGCTTTTTATACAATTTTACACCTGGAATTTGCAGATTGGGTACTAAAAATGAAATTTGGAAGGATCAGGTCATCAAATGTTGGTCATGCGGTACAAAGGCCATTATCCAGTCCAAAATCCCTTCCGTGTCTCGTCGCTCTAAATCCCACATTATCAGTCATAACGATTTGAATCCTAACTTTGTCAATTCTTTTGCTTGTTTGGTAGGTATGTGACAACTCACTTCTTGACGTCAAAGAGCGACGTGTACAGCTTTGGCGTGGTGCTTCTAGAGCTCTTGACAGGCCGTGTCCCGCTTCCTTCTACTTCGGAACCACAATCCAACTTTGCTTGGACCCTCTGTGACTGGGTACCTAGATCCTTACCACTACTTGATCTCTTCGCAATGTGAGCTAGATGGGAGAAAGCTTTGCCTCAACTAATTAGCCCATGAACATGAACTTTATGTAGGCTAGATGGCGGCCTTTGCCATGGATGTTTTCACGCATAACTAAGTAAGCAATCACAGGGAGACTAGCTCTGGTTCCCAGATCGCCACCCCCACCCTACCCCGATTCACACTATTGCCAATATGGAAAATCGATGCCACTGAATCTCCATGTTTGCTTATTTCCCAAAATTCCCCCGTTCTAAGTGCAAAACAACCTCGTAAACTCCTGATATTCCCGCCATAAAAACAAGAATAATCTCCCTGTGTATGCAAAATACCCACATGTATGAGAGAATGAACTCAACGTCTCATGTAAGGCCGTTACTCTTCCCTGACTATCTAATTTGAACATCAGTTTTGAAAAATTGAAGGAATTTCGTTTAAATGCTACAATGGACCCCAAAAAATTAAGCAAATGAAACGACTAGGGAGCCAAGGTGGAAAATCCTAGCTAACAAGCGTACAGGGCACAATGTTGTGTTCGAAATGCAATTTGCATAGAAATAACTAATGCATTGATGAATAGATGTGTTACAAAAGAGCCAGATGGAGGGGTCTGGTAGCTTTGATAGATGGCAGTTAGGAAGGCCAGAGCCACACATGGTAATGATTACCGAATAGCTACCGAATTACAAAAGATTAGGTCATAGTATCTGCTGCTCTAACAATTGGCATATGAACTTGCACATCCATCGACTCAGCAAGCTCATGTCCATCTTAAAATGCCGCATGGAACACCGCTGAGGTAATAGAATCAACATCGTTCTCACTGACAACGGACCTGATGACTTGCAGGTGCGAAGGACACTCCAGAGTGATGGCGCCACAGACAATATCCTGGACCCAAGCTTGAAGGCTTTGCATCCTGACCAGGAAGCGGTGTGGAAATTGACAGACACGGCGATGATGTGCGTGGAGCCCAAGTCCGTTCACAGACCTTCCATGGCGGAGGTTGTTCGTGAGCTTCGAAGCGCACTTACCATCGAAGAGGCCAACACCGGGGCAGCTTATGCTCACCAACGTCACGCACCGACTTTATCTGATCATGATTCAGATGCTCTTAACACTAGTATTCCCAGCTGGCCAGCTCCTCGGTGAATCAGTAAGACCTGTCTCAGACCTCAAAATTTATGTAACTATGTTTGGAGATTGTTAGATTTCCAAAGGCACTCCCATTGCGACAATTGTGACACTTGATGTAAAGTTGTTAGCGTGGATAGAGTCAGGAAGGTTGCGTAGAATCCTTCACAATTCTCAAGCTCTTTAGGATGACTTTTGGATCCAAGTTCTTGTGATATCATGTATAGTCCAGTGTGTGGGAGGGGGGTCCAAGTCTTGTGGCTAAGGTTGGTGAGAGAATTGAGGATATTAATACTAGTAGTAGAGAAGGCTGGTGATATTATGGGTTGAGTAGCTTTGCCAATTTGAATTCAGTTGTTTAGTTTAGTTGTAAATTTCATGTAAGTCTTGTGACTAATTTTGGTGGTTGTGGTTTTCATGTAAATCTTGTGATTGAATGGAAAAAGTAGGCAAGTGTTGTACATTCTTCGGTTTTGGGCTCTTGTGACATTCCCACATGTGCATTTTAGTCTTTTGCATAAAATGGATTTTGGCAAGAGACTTTTAATGGATTTGTGCTAGACTTGAGTCTTTTTTTTTAGATTGTCATTTATTGCAAAGAAAGCATGTTATGCATAAATTAATTGCTATTCAACAATATTGATCATACTAATGTAAGTTCTCTTTCAACTAAGACCTACACATATCTTTCATTCACTCATTGGATTATTCTTACTTATTGATATTAGAGTTATTCTTGAAAGTCTTAGAAGTCATCCTTTGTGTAGTCTCTTGTTTGTTTCTAATTTTAGATTGCATTTGGATTTTTAGTCAAACTTGTATTTGGATGGGAATGACAACAAGGCATGGTTGTATGCAATCTAATTATATTGGGTTGTCTTCTTTTTAAATTTAAATTTAGGTTTAGCTTTAATCCTTAAAAATAGAGGGGACAATTGATATTTATGGAATAATTATTTGTGAGTTCTTCTACAATCAAAGATACTTCTATTTGATATTTGTATTTGTCAAGGATATTCTAGCCTTGTTACTAGAAGATTTAGCATTTTAATGCACTAGAATCTTTTGAAAATGAAGTCAAGATTTTCACTCTAAGAAACTATTTAAGAGAAATCAAAAAAGATCTCTCAAAATATGTAATAATAATCAACTAGAAATTGACTAAGTTTGAAAACATCATGCAAATTGGACTAAAGTTCAAAACTTTGCATCAAGTCAAATGGTACAAGAATCATTGAATTTCAAGATGTAAAATACAATTCAATCTCCAAATATCAAAGTATGCCAATAATACACTTACATACTACATTGTATATATATGATAATGTATGGCAATATGACTATAATATTGTATATTTAAAACATATGTAAGAAATTTGTTCCTTTCTTGTTGTGTTGCCATCATGAATTTGATATTTGGCTATTAAGATTGACCACTACAAGAGAAAGGGGTGTTTTAAGTAGTGTCCTAGACATCACGTCTTTTAAGTAATGTTTTAAGTAAAATTTTACTAAAAAGACTGTCTTTTTAGTAAAATTTTACTTAAAACATTACTTAAAAGACATTACTTAAAAGACATGATGTCTAGGATACTACTTAAAACACCCCTTTCTCTTGTAGTGGACCTTCCAATGTTGAAATTAGAAAATTAATTAGTGCAAAAGATGTGTATAAGCCAATTATACCTTAAACCAAATAAGAATTGTGTTTTAAATTGTAGGATTCAATAAAAAATATTTAAAAAATTGTAAATATGATTGCAATGTGTCATTGAAAAGGTTAGAATGTCTTATTGCATATCCTTTGTTTGCCTAGTAAATAATTGCCTTGCACTGATCTTTGAATTGTAAAAATAAAAAGGTCATTGAGTAATGCACAACTTTTACAAATGTATTCATTGCTATACAAAAAATGAATTAACTTTGGGATGGACCAAACAATGATTTCCAAGTGCATAAGTGGCCATCATAAGGTCATGTATATTTTAGATGAAAACTATCAATGAATGTGACCAATTTATTGCTTGACCTTATGGCCATTTTTGAAAAATATTTTAATCATTTTAGATGAATAAGATGACCATGAGGAATTCACTTTTTGTCAATTTTGGGGATGACTTAGTAGCACTTGCATACTAGGAGCATATCAATACAAAATTTCTTAAGTATTCCATAATTTTTCAAATATATGTTTCTACTTCCAATTTATTTTTAAATTATTTTTTTCATATGTAAAAAAGAATTTTTTATATAATTTATGAAATTAAATAAATAAAATTAACAAATGATTAATTTTTTGACCTTCCGTAACTAAAGGGTCTCCTAGATCAAAAGTTACAACTACAATTGGGTGCCTACAATAAGGCATGCTAATGCCTTGAACTATACAGAAATTGTATTTTTAATTGTGGGATCCAACAAAAAATTATAAAATTATAAATATGCTTGGTATGTGTTGTTGGTATATAGTTTAGAATATCTTGTTTCATGTCTATATTTGCTTAGTCAAACAATTGTCTTGGACATTGCATTATGAAAATGAAGGAGTTAATGAACAATACACAACTATTACAACTATGTATTCATAGCCTCAAGTACTTCATGGATTTAAAAAATAATGTGTAGCATAATATAGATAGGATTTCATTCATTGGAAATAAAATTCACAAAGGAATTTCCAAATAAATATAGAACATTCAAAACAACCCAATTAATCCATTTAAATAGTAAATAATGCAGATAGACTAAAAATTTTCAATAACTACAAATTTATAGATATTGTCTAGGGGCTAAAAATACAAAATTTAGATATTGTATTTACTATGACATATAGATGTAGCTAGGTTGGATGCAAAAGAGACATCATTAGAAGAGATCTAGACTTTATAACTTTGACTTTTAATAAATGTACAAATCCAAAGAAATTTTGTTTTGTTTTGTTTTCAATCCTATGTAGAAACTCTGATGATCATGTGGGAAAAAAATATATATTTTATTGTTGTATTTATTTGTTTCCTGTGACTATACATTTCCCTACAATAAAATAGTGCCCAAATTTGTTCTAGTGAGTCCTAGATTTTTTATAGCTAAAATCTCTCCTTTTCAAGAAACATAAGCCAAGATTTTTGAACTTTTTGTATTTCACTCAATGTAATTTTAATTGTTCTGTAAGGTGACTTTTTGATGTTTTTGGATGAAGCAATGGCAATGTACTTTAGCCTATAAACATATTGCACTTTTGTTCTCATGTAGTTGTTGAGAAAATCGAAGGTTTGGTGTTTAATTATAGTCGTAACCCTTATCACCCAAGGGGAGGAAAAATGCCCTCACATAGATTGGTAGTCCAATTTAAAATGTTGTAACCTATACATCTAACGTCCAAATTCAATAAAAATTCATTGGAAAAGTTTTACATATTCATCTAGTTTGTCTGGAAAAAAATTCAAATCAATCCAAAATGTACAAATGTTTTGGGAGCCAATCAAAGTTCACAAGTTCAATTTGAGTTCAATCAACTATATTTGATGATTGCAACTTTGGGGGCTTGTATCTCCTTCATTCAATGCTTGTTTTCACTAAAAGTTTATTGGATTATGTTCTTCTAGAAGTCTAGTTATTATGGTCAAATTTTCATTGCAATCCAAGTTGTTTTGAATGTTTGGTAGCAATTCAAAGTTCAAAAACCAAACATTTTTGGATTACACCGAAATTCGATGGCTTGTTTCTTCTTCATATGGTGTCTATTTTTAATAATTGTTTTAGAAAAGTTTTGCATTAGTCATGTTTCTATGGTTAAAATTTTTTTTCAATCCAAAAAATTATGAGTGACTAAGAAGCATTTTAGTAGAAGGAGGTTCAATGTTTAGATGTGTTTTTAGCCCTTTTTTTTGCTATTTTTTTGCTATTTCAAAGTCACTCTGCAAATACAATGAGTCAATTGAAATGGAATTTTTTTCACCAATGTGTTTGTATGAAGTACTTTATGGTTCAAAGTTTTTTCATTTGAGTAGGTTTAGAAATCAAGTTTGACCTCCAAGTGTGTTTTTAGGAAAATTTTAGCACCCTTTTCAACACTAAACACTATAATCTCCTAATCTATCTGGCCAAATGACTCCAAATTTGATTCATATCATCTATGACATGTACACTACAATATTGTACACTTGAAATTTGTATTGTCCCTGCAAAGCATATTATAAACAATAAGTAAGTATCTAGGTAAAGGATCTTAATACAAAGCATCTAGTATAGAAGCTAATCCTACAATTCACAATTCTAGAGATTTAATCATATCTCATGAGCTAGACATAATCATATAACATAACCATGTAAGATGAAATGATCTCCCTAGACATAATCATATAACATAACCATGTAAGATGAAATGATCTCCCTAGACATAATCATATAACATAACCATGTAAAATGAAATGATCTCCATATAGTAGTAGACTACGAATATCTTAGAAAGAGCCAAATGATGAATTATTCCTTGAGGTTGTACACCTCACCTTAGTGGCCTCCATCTCAATGCATGTTATTAGATGGTTTCAACATTCCAAAAAGTATTGTCAATTTTAAATTATGGATAACCATTCCAGTTAATTGTAACTTTTTGATCTCTTAACTAAATTTCTTACATTTTGTTTGTCAACACTTGATTTATACTCTCAAAAATTCTAATTTACATCTTTGTAATTGTAACAAGTGATTGAACTAAATCTATCATTAGTCCATTAAATTTTAGCTCGAACTAAATCCATCAATAGGCCACCAAAAAACTTGATGGCCTAGCACTGAAGGATTTACTTCATCAGCACTTGGTGAGAATGGACAATGGAGAGGTCCTTTTTATATCTAGAAATCCATTGTACTTCATGAACACTCAAAGCACATGGGATAACTTGAAGATGAGAGCTTGAATGCTCATAGTCATAGTCAACTACTTTGAGTGTTAACAAAGTAGAAATTTAGATCTCATTTTGGCATAGTAGAATTAATTTTTCTTAAAACTTTAGAACAAGAAAAGTTTTGAATTAAAGTTATCTTTCATTTTCAAAAATCCATTTGAGATTTTGGGACTCCAATCAAAAGTTATGAACAAAATTGAGAGAGAGTGTTTGAAAATGTCAAAGAGAATGTCCCTTCCAACCTATCTTTGAACTCTGTCTACAACTTTTGATTGGAAGTTCTAAATATCAAACAAATTTTTGAAGATGAAAGCTATCTTGATTTACCAAATTTTTGTAGTTCAAAGTTTTTTGAAAAAGTTATTCTACTATGCCTAAATGAGGTCTAAATCTCTAATTTGAACACAATTCTTACTATTCAATTGACATAATACTAAAACTGTGAAAGATTAAAAAAATATAGTATTAGTGCAATAACAACTATGCACAAATATGATGTGTAATTATTGCACTAATTTTATATGTCTTAAACAAGCACTAATGTTGCATGAAGTCAATCACCTATCACTAAACCATTAATCATACATATTTTGTTATGCATAGTTATTGTGCAACTTTAGTACTTCAAACTCAAATATCTATGACATACTTAAACTACATGGTATTAATGAATGACAATATCATATTGTTACAATGTTTTCAATTGAATGAATGCAATATGGAAACAATGCTTAATAATAATCTTGTCACTATTGTTGATTTGTTGTCACAAAAAAACTTTGTAATGTACAAATACATTAGAAAGCATTGAAAATAGTCAAATCCATTATTTAAATAATGTAGGTAGCTTGCAAATCTAATCCATTCAAAATTTGTACATGTAATTAAGAGGTTGAAGAATTGGATCTTATGTATTGTATTTGATATAACACATTTTGTCATTAGATGTTTTTTGAGGGTTTAGAAGATTGTTTCAAGCCAGTTTCCAATGCTGGGAACAGTTAGAATAAAGAATAATAATAAAATAATAAAATAATAAAAAATTTAAAATAAATGTTTTTGAAAAAAATAATTTTTAAAATTTTAAATTATTATTATATGAGGTGGCAGTTGCTTGACCACGTTAGATTACTTGTGTGGCAGTTTCCATAGTGTTCCCACAATCGATAACTTGTAGTCTTCTAAATCGCAGAAAAAACATCTAATGACAATTAGATTACATGTGGATAAATGAAAAATTTGGTCACTCTTACAGTTTTTGCTAGATGGAAGCTAAAGTAGGGAATAGGATTTTAATTATGTCCATTTTGTTGACTACCATTGCATGTGTTTGTATGTAAATTTGATATGGATTGAGGTTTAGGTTTTTGTACTTTCACTAGAAGAAAAACACTGAAATCCCTGTTAATTTCAGCACAATACGTCAGGTAGATTGTGTTGAGACTGCGTTGCTAAAAACGCAGGAAAACCCTGAAAACGCTGAAAAAACGCTGAAAAATGCAGAAAAACACAGAAAACGCGTTTTTTGTGTTTTTTCCGCGTTTTCAGCAACGCGGCCTCAACACAATCTACCTGACGTGCTGCGCTGAAATTAACAGGGATTTCATTGTTTTTCTTCTAGTGTTTAGAACTTCAGTATGTTGGATGAGGCCATCTTGTTTGCAATTGTACGGTGAGTTGATTTGGATTAGGGTTTCGACAAATTTATTTTGGCTATGATTGAAAAATTACAACACCATGATTGAAAACCATCAAATTACTTGAAGGCCTTCTCAAGACTGGTAACATATTCTCATAATTTCTTTTGCATGTTTCAAATAACTTCATTTTTATTGATAATTTGTACTTGAATTTAGCAATAAGGTTACTCATGACTTCTTGTTGGCCTATGAAGTAGTTTGGGATTCAAGAAATAATGGCTATTGAAGCGAAGATAGGGATGATGGGTGCTAATGGCACAAATTTGGTATTGTTGTACTAGTCATGGGTGTTGAAAATGCTCATACTAGATTGCTTGTGGATGTTCTTTCTCATCAATTTAGACATTTTAGAGCTTATAGAATTATGCAAATGTTTGAAGGCAAGTTGGATAGGAGAATTTTTTGTTCCTTGTGGTGGCCAAAACACCTTCAATCCTTCTAGTTGGATGATCCTAGCTTCAAGATCTTCAATTTATAATTTGTAATTATGAAGGATTTTTTTTCTTCATGTCCTACTCATACATGTATGAGATGTTTAGGGATTTTTGAGCATGGAATGTTTTCATTTTTTCACCCTAGACATTTACAATTGTGCTTGAATTGTTTTAAGTTTTTCACAATAGAGTTAGTAGCAAAAGAGGCATTGCTTCTACAACAATGTAAACTACTATGTGAATTATATATGGATAATCTATGGCCACAAGCTTGTATTTGTGAACATATATGAATAAAATGTTCATCTTCCGCAAGCATTATGAATGAATGTTCTTTGTATTTTTGTATTTTTGATGCTTTGCTATGTCATATTTGTTGTATCTTTCTGTCATTGCATGTTTCAATTACTTTAAGCTTTCAAAAAAATTTCCAAGGTACTCTTTTTCTGAAGCACCATTTTAAAACTAAGTACCCATCTACAAAAGGTAAAATCCTTGAAACAATCTTTAGTAGTGATTTATGTAGATGATAAAAGATTCTAAAAGCATGTTGCTAAAACTTAGTAAGAACCACTCAAAAGGCCTTATTACAATTAACCTTGGAAATAAATTCTAACCCTTGGAAAATTAACCCTAGAACCTATCATGTAAACATTTCTAGCATTCACTCTTCAACTTATAACCATAGTAACCAATACCACAATACAATAACTATACCTAAAATGGACCACTTTTCAAAATCAACCCCTATATTGGTAGAAAAAATGAATAGGTTGAATACCAAAAATGCATTGCAAAGACAAGTATAAGGTAGAGTTCACTAGAAGAAAATCACATCCGCCGCAACCGATTGATATGCAACTATGTGTCCTACGCAACTTTTCTGCAACTACAACCCTCTGTATTTGCACCAAATTTAATGTTTACACTACTATAGTCGCAAAGTAGTCACAAAGTAGTTGTAGATTGAAGTTTCGAGTTGCATATAGTTGCAGTTGAAGTTTGGATTACAGGAATTTAAAAAAGAATTTTTGTGATGTATTCTACATCCAAAATTCATCACACTTGTTGACATGGACCACTTTAGGTTTTGTAGAGTCGAGTGTGTCAAACTATAGTTGGGAATAATCTAAGTTTGACTACAATTCAACTACTTTGCAACTAGAATACAATTAGAAAATAATCAAATCAAGTTTTATATCAATTGTCCCATTTCAATTGTCAAGAATACCATTAGATTGGATGGATAAGAACTGTAAGTTATACCATCTTTAAGTAATAAAGTTTAATATTACAACTGTAATATTTCTACACTTTGTAGATTTTTACAACTTGTAAATTTCTACAACTTACAAATTTCTCGGGAAATTTCTACAATTTGTAGATTTCTATAATTTATAGAAATCTACAAATATTTAAAGTATAAGAAATTTTAAAACTTTTGAAATTTAAAGTTTTGTAAACTTGTGAAATCTACAATATTTGAATTTAATAATCTAAAAA
Source organism: Thuidium tamariscinum (assembly GCA_947034885.2). Classification (NCBI taxonomy): domain Eukaryota; kingdom Viridiplantae; phylum Streptophyta; class Bryopsida; order Hypnales; family Thuidiaceae; genus Thuidium; species Thuidium tamariscinum. Next base: position 699,817 of record OX344749.2, read on the forward strand.
AAGCTAGATCTAAAATTCTAAAATCTACAAATCATTGAGATTCAATTTCTGAAATCTACAATCATTAAGATAAAAAAATCTATAAATCTATAAGTTATAAACTAGTTGCAAAGTAGCTGCACACAAGTTGCAAGCAAGTTGCACAAAAGCAAGTTCCACATCAGAAGACTTTATCGATGAAGTTCCACGTAGGCTATCTAATGAAAAACAATTTTTTTGATTTTGTAACTACATTGCAACTAGTGCGACTTGTCCACTACAATTGCGGGCTCCAAATTATCACCCAGTTGCAAACGTGTTATGCAACTACAAAACTAGTTGCTAATTGCAATCCCAAAAGCCCCGATTTTCTTCTAGTGGTTGGAGGCCATTTTGAATAGTATACAACTCTATTTATAATATTGTAGAGGTGGCAACCTTACAAGTGGTCCATTTTTAGTACACTTTGTATTGTTTTAATTTCTTCCTTGTAATGTGTTTTAATACTATAAGTGTCATTTTCTCATGCTCATCAAATGCATTTTGGCATCACCTACATGATGCTTTAGTATCTTTGGAAATTTGAAACTAATTCACGATGTGTTTAAAAATTATGGAACCACTTGTATTTTGATTCATGGTTGTTCATTTTCTACAATACATTAGATATGCTATAACTTATTTGTCCACTTTTAAGCATAGGTGTCTTAACCAATACCTCCTATGAGAAATATTTTCTCTTAAATCGTAGGGCCGGTAATCTTTTGCCATGGAGTAGGAGGCTTGAAGTTCAATCACATAATAAGAGCAAACATGACACCAAGGTACATTTGCTTCCTTCAATGTACCAACTCTATACATTTCAAGAGGTGGTCACCTTTGATGATGGTTATGTTTCAACTTAGAAAATTTGTAACTAATTCCACAAAGGTCCAAAAAATATGAAACAACTTGGATTACATGCCAATTCCATTCGTCTTCTTATGAAAATTTATGGAAAATTGTTTCACAAAGCTTGGCTTCCCCAAATAGGCAATCAACTCTTAAATAGCCTCCTACCTTACTCCAAATTTATTATCAAAATGCCGAATACCCAATTAGTAGCATTCTCAAAACTAACTAAATTTCGATGGATTTCTATCGACAAAATCCTTGTGCTACTAGTATATTGTAAAAAAGGGCTTTCAATGGAGATATTTTAGCCAAAATTGCAACAAACAATAAAATTTAATACCCAATTTGCAACTTCCTCCCTAATGGAATTAGCAGCTGTTTAGTTAGTTTTGTATTACAAATACTCCCAAAAATCCTTTTCAACTTGCAAAATCCTTTCTTTTCTATTTTCATTTTGATACTAAATTACTGACTCTCAAGGTAGCCAAAGTTGATGCCAATTTGTCTTGGAGGGTAGCATATTACACTAATTCCATACACTTTTTCTGGGATCACTGCCGACCAGCATTGACATTGACTACGTTTTGGCTGATACAAACAGCTAATAAATTAGGTCAAGAAATTAGGGTTAGGTTTGGGGAGCTGCTCCTTGCCCCAAGACAGAAGAACTGAAGCAACGCCATAATTTGAATTCTTTGATTCGAGACCTCGGGAGGACCGCATGAACTATGCATCGAATTCATGCTCTACTGTATATTATGGCTGACATCGGATGATTCATCTTGCAGCACAATTTGGCGAGTAAAAGTTTTGCAGTGATCTTAATAATTGCGTGTTTGTATATCGGCATTGATAGCATTACCACAGGCCAGCTCTCCGGTTGTCTCTAATTCTGGCCTGCAAATCGAATCGCTATTCTTCAAATTACAGTATTGGCGAATGAATCGCCATCTTCGTTGTGCTAGGGTTTGGGTTTTGAGGTGAAAGTTTTAAGTTTTAAGTTTTAGGGTTTAAGGACGAGCGGGAGAGCGACGGTAGTCCAAACCTACAGATGAGTTTTTTGAATGCGTATAATAGTCACGAAAGGATTACATAGCGGCTATGTGACAATGTCCCTGAGCTTCATTCTCGAAGGAGGGATGGTTGGAATCCAGAATCAAATTTAGGAGTCTATCAAATTTATTGCGCGTTCGAGAAACATGTACAACAAGATGAAGTCGGTACCGTTTCGACGGAGTATGCTTGTGTCACGAGGTTTGTTAACCTCGTATCAAACTGCAGGGACAACAGAGACATGCAATCCAGTTGCATCCAGAATACAGAGTCTTCCATCTTCCTTTAGATCTGGAATTCTGGATAACTTGAGGCCTAATTCTCGGGATGGTGAAGGCTTGGGTTCCGAGAGGGCACTGCACATGTTGACGACTGCGCGCCGGTTGACGACGAGTGTTGCGAGTCCGTCTGTCGAGAGAGGTCGAGCACAAGATCCGTATCTGGCTACTGAAATTGCTTTGGACGCCGTTGTGAAAATATTTGCGGTTTCCAGTAGCCCAAACTACTTCCTTCCCTGGCAGAACAAAGCTCAGCGAGAGGCCACTGGCTCTGGTGAGTGTCCGAAGGTTCGGACCTTGAGAACGATCCACCTGGTTTTTTATTGTGGAATACACAATGTTGCTTTAATTTTATGAAACTATGCTTTCAAAGAGATCTGTTAACCCTTGAAGTTATGCATTTTTAGGGTCATTTACACCTCTTTGTGGAAGTTATAGGCTATGCTAAAATGATGTCAAAATTTCATATTTCATATTTTTTGTTACTGGACCGGATTTTTGCTTTTTCCTTTGAAGTAGGACATCGATTATTGAAGTTCAAATTTTTTTTATTTTTTCTTGACTTGAATGACGAGGTCAATTTTAGATTAGATTGTTTCTTACGTAGGATCATGCATTGGACACTTTTGCCATTCTAATTGAACAAAACCTAGTGAATTTATGGATTGGAGAGATCTGTTGAGTTTTTGGAAGCTGCCTTTTTGAAATGCTCATTTCTCATTTGAATTTCTTATTCTGTAATAGGGGTTGCCATTCTAGGAATTGGCAAGAATTGTCATAACGTGGCTGTGACTATGAGTTTTGTGACTTAAGAAGACCCCATTGGGCATATAGCGGTTAATAACATGCATCCATTTGACTCACTTGACCAGGTTTTGATTATGAATTTCAATACTAATACAGGTGCAGTCCGTTACTTGGATTGTCAAGATCTGATACAAAATGGAGGTGATTTGCAGGGTTTGTAATATCAGGGCGCCGGATTATAACTAATGCGCATGTTGTAGCCGATCAAACACACATGATGGTCCGCAAGCATGGGTCGCCCATCAAGTACCATGCGCATATTGAGGCTGTGGGTCATGAATGCGACTTGGCTGTTTTGCGAGTTCATGACGATGAATTTTGGGAGGGAATGTTAGAGCTTGAACTTGGGGATATCCCGTTCCTCCAAGAGTCTGTTGCGGTTGTTGGATACCCTCAAGGTAAATGAACAAGCAATTAGTGATACCAACTCTTTGCTGTTCAATTGAACAGTGGTTTCATGGTTAAGTACTTGCTGATGTGTTAAAACGCGGTTGCTTATAATCTTTAAGTGTCTAAGCTAAAAAAAGAAAGTTCATTTTGCGAGCTAATAGTGAATTACAGTTACTTTTAATACATATTTCTATTGTCCAAATATGTAGGGTATTATTTCCTCTTTTAATGGGAACATTTTGTTACCTCTCTTGCAATTTCCTGGATGATATATTTCAAATCCTATAGATAGTATTGGAAACAGACACTTCTGGCCCTTTGGGCACTCACGGTTGAAAGGACTTCTTCGAGACTGCACTTCTCGGAGTATTTCATCATGTTAATGGTGTTACAAAAACTTGCTCTGAATCCTGCAGGAGGCGATAACATCTCAGTTACCGGAGGTGTTGTGTCTCGAGTTGAGCCAACGCGGTATGTGCATGGGGCCGCTCACCTCATGGCCATCCAGATCGATGCTGCCATCAATCCAGGCAACAGCGGTGGCCCAGCCCTTATGGAGGACAAAGTGGTTGGAGTAGCCTTTCAAAATCTTGCGAACGCAGAAAATATAGGGTCTGTTACTGCCCATCCAATAAGTTTTATTCTGTCTGTACTACTGCTTAGTACGAAAAGGATTGAAGCTTTTTGAAATTTGAAATTTCATCACAAGATTAAAGTCTGGAAGTCTCTCAGATTTTCTTCTGGATAGTGATACTCGCAGTTATTGAGATTTGATATCGAGGCATCATTAATGTTACTGCACTTATTTTGCAGGTATATTATACCAGTTCCAGTCATTAGGCACTTTCTGGCGGACGTCGAGGAAACTGGAAGCTACATTGGCTTCTGTTCACTGGGCGTCACATGCCAGTCAACTGAAAACGTGCAACTACGCGAGCTTCTCAAGTAAAAGACTCTGGAACCTTCTTCAATGTAGAGAAATCTAGCACAAATTAGATATGAAACATTTTGTTTGTCACTATTTCAGTCACGTTTGAGCTTCTCTATTCATTTCTACCACAGAAAAAGTCATAACTTCGCCACGCAAGAATAGAGGAGTTGAACTCCAGGAAGACACATCAGCATAGTTGTGTTAATGCCACACATTGTTTTCACTGCTGACATATTACCATTGGTGCAATACAGGATGCCCCCTGGTCTGACAGGCGTATTGATTAACAAAATTCACCCTCTCACTGATACCAGTCGATGTCTTAATAGAGATGATGTAATTCTGGCTTTCGATGATATTCCCATCGCCAATGATGGAACAGGTAATAGTTCTATCCTACCTTAAATACTTTGTTCAAATCCGTTACATGGATTTATTTTAACTTGCTTCACATTCCTGTATTCTGCATGCCTTAACGTTAGCATCGTCATGAGTTTCTTTGTGCTATCATGAATTTTGTTGCATGAAGGTACCCCACGGGTACTTGGAGGGTTAATAACTAATTAGTTTCGAAGGCTGGTGAGGATACCTTCTGAAAAATTGACGCGTAGGTGAGGGTGAGCTGACAAGGCTGAAAATTGCAGTGCATTTTCGTAACAGGGAGCGCATCTCTTTTGATCACCTGGTGTCGATGAAGAAGGCTGGTGAAACTGCCAAAGTATCTGTTCTGCGAGTCGGGCAAAAACTCCATTTTGACATCAAGCTGGGCCCTGTATGTAGCACTATCCTTCCTTTTTTTTCCTTCTGTCTCAGTATCTATTTTGGGGTCGGACTGTCAGTTCGAGTGAATAGGAATTGGCGATCATTGTATGTATGCTGCACTGCTGTTTTTACTTGTTGTGTAATAAAATGGATCAGGAGATGTCTTATGAAAGATAAAGAAGCCAGGATCTATGGATGGTAATGTATTTTGGACAAAGGAGCGCATTTGAGTGACTGGTGGATGGTAGTAAAGATGTCAAGGACCCAAGCTTTCCAATATATCGCACTTAATTGTGCAGTTACCATGCCAGTGCAACCATGTATAGTGGATTTTCTAGATGAGGAAGAGGCTCGACGTAGTATTGGATGGATCTGACCTCCTAAACGGACAATTTTAATCTGTAACCATACTTAGATCATAACATCAGATTGACTCCCATGATCAATGCTTTTTTGCAGTTGCGACCTTTGGTGCCTATACATCAATTTGACACATTACCAAGTTACTTCATCTTTGCTGGCCTTGTATTCACACCCTTGTCTCAACCCTATTTGCAAGAATATGGGGAGGAATGGTACAATACCTCTCCACGGCGTCTGTGTGAGAAAGCCTTGTCAGCTTATCCAACCAAGCCTGGGCAACAACTCGTCATCTTGTCACAAGTGAGAATTGGTGGCTACTTTGATGTTTTCGCGTTCATTTTCTAAAGAATTGTCTCTATAAATGAGATGTATATCTGAGATCACTTTTTGTTGAAGAAAATCATTTTAAGCATCGGGTGCATGTACTTGTCGTTTCAAGTTCACAACCTGAATGGCATTCAGCTCGTCTTAGTCATGCCTTAAACTAGAGGCCATGCAATAACTCAGTGTTCGACTTGCAGGTTCTGATGGACGAGATCAATGCTGGCTACGAAAGATTTCATGAATTTCAGGTATTTTTTCAGACTTGTAGCCATCTGGTCGGCGTTGTATGCCCTGTCAAGAGCTCTAGGATGAATTGAAGTTTGTGTTCAATGCTGTATTCTGCCTTCGTTTATTCTTACTGTTTGATTTATGTTGATGGCTTTTATTTGGTGAATGTCAAATCATGTCAGTCTCAAATCTTTGTCTCATAGGTGAATAAAGTAAATGGAGTTGAAGTCCATAACCTACGGCATCTACGAAAACTTGTGGAAGAATGTAAGGAGACCAGCCTCCGCTTCGATTTGGACGATAATCGAGTAGTAGTTCTAGATTTCCGAGCTGCAAGAGAAGCATCCTTGAGAATTTTGCAGCGTCATCGTATCCCGTCCCATACATCGAAAGACCTCCTGGAAGAAGAGGACTCTAAAGCAGGTGCTTTCCTGAGTTGGGAGGGTCCTTGGCATAAGGATGAGAACAAGGATTCTGAGGGCATGCCCGTTGAGGATGGGGAGGTGCCTCAGCCAGTGAATGCGTCATCATCGTTATCCAAACGGAATTGACCAAGTGAGTCATGCGTCTGTTACTGTTGCACAGAATGACAAAAAATACTTCTATATCAATTCCAAATATTTTCCCTCAATGTTACATGACCAAAAAGCCTAAGTTTTATTTCAAAACTTTGCGTATCACAACTTGTTGAACAATTTTGATTGACCAATTGCTCTTCTGTTTGTGCAGGCAAGATGCTCATTGACTTTGAGGGCAGCTAATACAATATTTTCAACCTGTCAGTGATTTACGACATTCGTGGGAAAGCTTTATCGTTGTGTTTCTCTTCCATAGCAGGTGGGTCTACAGATGTGAGAATCTAGGAGTCACTTCGGGGCTTCCTCATCTCAATCAGGGACCTCCAGAATTAAGAGAAGGCAATTTTGATACCGATTGAGCAGTGGAGGTTTTAGATCCTCCATGATTAGTATTGGCTACTTTTGATCAAATGAAATAAAAGATAGCCAAATCAGCTTCACTATGGTTTGTAGCGTGGAAAACTTGGCTAATAGTCCCACTGGTCTTGCATTACTGGGTTTCAGGCAAGTGTTGTTGGGCAGATCATCTCGTCGATGCTGTCTCCTCACATGGAAGGAGCTGGTGAACCAATCTGCTCTTCAATCGTTGATCAGAAAAAACCTACTGGATGAGTTGGATTTCTTTGAACCAACATTGAACTCAACCTCTTTTCTGTCTAAATCAAGATTCTTTTGAAATCTCTTCTACACATTCTCTTCCGATGTGGCCTTTGGAGTTTCACGCACTGCTGAATGCTGATCACCTCTGGAAGGTAAGTTCACAAAACCTCAACGACTCCAGATGTTAAGCGGTTATGCTTGCCTAATCAATCATGCTTGAAACCGACTACCGGTATTGTTGATTATTATGTATTCTATTGGTATTATTTTATTCTGCGCTTTCTGTTGAAGATTGTTCTTTGCTTTAAGCTAGGTTCAGTTACACATCCTCTCACCTGTTCTGCTGCTCTGCTTTGTTTTATTAGGGCCTGTTACAAAATGAACTTACAGTACAACTGGCTATAACTTTCGACAGGGGAGGAATGTTTTTACCCATTGTATGTGTACTACCATATTGTAGTGCTTTTGGTAAAAATATTCCTCCCTTGTAAAAATTTATACATAAGTTCATTTTGTGACACGTACTATTAGGGTAAATCCTTGTACACTGTAAGGAGTTCCTGGTATTTAAAACATTATTAAGCTAGCGTAGAAATATTTGATACAGAACAAAATTGACTGCATTTTCGTCAAGTGATTCGAAAATGAGTGGAAAGTATATTTCCTGATCACTTCCCGTAGATTCCAAGTAAATTGTTCTGAGCTCCGTGCATTAAGTTAATGCAGCCCTGTTCAGAGTGTTCTGCAGCCACGGTCTCAACAGGCGACTCCTAGAGTCCTAGATAACTTCTAACTGACTTGTTTTGCGGTACAGTTTCCTGAAGTTTGCCAGACTTGCAGCGATTCGACCATGGGTAGTCTAGTTTTCCTTTGGGGAGCTGCAGCTTCAAATAAGTTAAGCTTAGTACAAAGTCTTCCTCTGCCACTTTTTATGCGACTTACGTTAGAGTTCATTCAATGTGAGTGTACAGCAGCAGACCCCCAAGCGCACTCCCAAATGCAAAGCTGGAAGCATTGGTTTGGCAACTGACCCTTCCAGAGTTCCAGTTCTTGCCTCAATTGTACAGTATCTATTCATGAGAGCCGAAGGTCGATTTTGAGTACACTTACAGTTCATTCATTTGGGGTCTGAGAAATGGGTACTAGGAGAATCTAGAAAGCCCTTCAATAGAAAACCTAGATAACTCAATAACAGGAAATATGCTCAGATTCTTATTTGGGTAATTATTGGTGCAGTGACCTTCATTCTAAAAGGACACTGTATTGTTGATTTCAAGATGACCATTGCAGGACGGACCTATAACCACTGATTTCAAGCCTGGTTGCTTGTCACTCAGTTGCCGTTTTGGAACTAGATATGTATGAAAAAATTTAATTTATTTTTCAGAGATCAAATTACATGTCTTCTCTACTTCACAAAAAATTTAGATTTTTTTGAGAATTTTTGAAGAGAAAGTGAAGAACAATCATATCAAATAAAAAAATTTCTCCAAAAATCTGAAATTTTCATCATGTGTGTACATTACAGTGATAAACATCTTGGTGGAAAGTCAATTTCCATGTACTCCTATAAATAAAATGTAGAAGACATTGAAAATACATCTAAAGTTCAAATTGCAATAAAATATTAAATACTATGAATTTTTACAAAATTCCAATTGGAGTAGAGAGGACCTTCATTATTAGTTGGGTTCAAATTTTAAAAGTATTATTTTCTTGGAGAAATTTCAGATTTACTCAATTTCTCAAAATATGCTAAAATGGCAAATTTTGCCATCCATTTTCTTCATTTACTTCTCAACTACATGAAAACAAACATTAGTTAGACTCAAAACTCAGGTGGATACTCTTTATAACTCAACATGAAAGGTTATAATAAAAAAGTGGATGAAGAAACTATTATTAACCTCTTCTTCAAACCTTGGATTGTCATCCAAATGCCACCAAATGGTATTAGTGGTAGTCTAGGATTAAGCATTTCAGCATATAAGATGTGGATAATTCACTGTGAAATTGAGCTCAATGTGTCCAAATACAAGGATGACGAACATTTGGGGGGGAAAAAGGGATATTTTATTCAATATAAACATTGCTTTTAAATTTGGACTCATTCCTCTTTCATAGACTCACCTATTACAATTAGCTTTGGCACCTCTCCCTAAGCAATAGATGATTAGACAAGAATGTACAAACAAAGAATCTTTTTCAAAAAATAACGCATCTAAGTATAGTCTACAATAGGTTAGACTAGGAAGCCATTATAGGGAGGTTGTCCAAAATAGCACTACAAAAAAATGAGTGTCTACAATGACTACAAAAGGACTACTATAGTCATTTTGCAATCATCTTGCAATCATTATGGACACTCATTTTTTTGTAGTGTAGGTACTTCTACCTTAACTTAAATGAAAAAAAATTGTATAATTTGATTGAATTAAAGGATCTAAATAAACTATAATTTGACAAAAAAATGTCTCCATTTGTATTCTTCAAAAAGAGGCTGTGCTTTTACATTCTTTAATCTATCTAAGAAGATGTCCATCCCATTCTAGATTTCTAACATCAATCTACAATAACACCATCTTCCCATGTTCCTTAAAGTAAAGGGTCCTATGAAATACTCCTTCCATCTCAAAATACTAGACCCCTTTTTTTTTTTTCATTTGTACCCAATTACATGTCCTATTTAAGCAATGTATTTCAATGCTATGCAGGGTTGAAGACGATTTTTTGTTTATGACATTATTTAGTGAAATAAAGCACAAATGGTCTAGTTTATTATCTACTTTGTTGATTAAAAATTCTAAAAATTGAAATTTCTATAGCAATTTGAAGTTAATTAAATCAAAGACCAAAAAACATTAAAGTTTTTATTGAATCTATTGAATTCCAAGCCATTATTGTGTGAATCTAAACTCACAAAGACAACAAGGAAGTTGCACAAGAGATCTTTGTTCTTTATAGAGTCTATCTTTCATTAGGAGGGATTTGAGGGCTTTCAAGGGCCGTTTCATAGTCTGTTCCCAAAAACTGTCGGGGAACTACTGGCTGCTGTCAGCCAACAATTAATCAAAAAAAATTCAAAAATAAAAATTAGAGGGGTCCTTAAATATGAAAAAAATTCAAAAAAAATAATGATGTGGCAATCGCTCGCCCATGTAGGATTCCTGCAAAACTACGTTCCCGTAGTAGAATTTGTGTTTTCAAGCTGTGGGAACTCATAGTCTCCCGGAGGCCTCAAATCCCTCCTAATGCCTTACATGTGATACTTTTTATCTACTAAAACCTCCTATTTCATGATCTTTCCAAAATTGCAAGAGAAAGGAAAAGAAAAAAACCCGCATCTTCTTGTTTTACACTTGAAAGGATACATTACACATTCACTACCAGTGGATTCTTTTTATCATTTCTTATGAAGTGCCAAAGTAGCAATATTTCATTTTATTGTAGAGCTTCAAATCTCAACATTCATTCATATATTGGATAGAAAACATCACATTGGCACATAATACATATCTAACATTCTATTTTCATCTAGTATTTGGCGATTTCATCCAAAATTTTACTGTTTTTTTTTCTATAGGCTTATGCCAAGCCAAAAAAATTGGTGCAAAATTGTTCACTACATGTACATAATCATTTGATTGTAACATGCATTAAGTTGAAACCATTCCCAAATCCTCAATACTTTTGTTACTACCCAAAAGGGCTAGTGCTTGGGATGGGCGGAGTACCTTTCAAAATCTAGCCCTCACTTACAACAAGCTGTTCTTGGCATAAGTTGAGTCCTATCCCCCCAAGATCTGCAGTGGTCTGACAAAAGTTGCTTCAATAGTGAGAGCTCAAAGCCTGGTTTGTTGGTACATTCTGTTGGGGGTGGATTGCGCACCTTGACTGCATCAAGTATTGTAACTTAGTCCTTGTTTGCATCTGCCCATGGACTTGAAAAAATCCACTGTTGTCATTATTCATGGGAACGAAGTTATTATGTTGCTTTTTCTAGAATACGCAAAGAAAAAGAAAGATCAAAGCTGCAGGGGATCATACTTGCAATGTCACTCGCCAATTGTCAACCACGCCCAACAGCCCACTCCTAGAAGTGCAGTAATTTCAACTATGACAACTTGACAAGGGATGGAGTAATATTCAACCAAAGCTTTAAATGTGTTTTTTTGGTTATTTTTAAGATTCCTTGACTAAATGTTGTCTAAGAAATTCACAAAAGAATAAAAATAAAAACTCTATTCATATTGAGTTGCCCAAATTTTTTATGTTGCCCAAAAATGCAATTTTGTCCTTTAGGGGAACCAAATTTACATGCAAGTGTGGTAATAAATAAACCCACAAGTTGTGGATGTTTTTAATAAATGAAATTTATATGAAATTCATGCAATATAAAACTTGTACGATTGCTTTTGTATAATTTGAAACACAAATAAAAATAAGGTCTTCATTTTGTTGCATTTTAGAGAGTCAAATTAATGAAAGTTGTAGAATTTACATGCAAGTATATTGAGCAAGTTCAACAGAGCAATTAGTTTTTGAATCATTGTGTCTTTTTGAAAAAATAATTTATAGAATTTATTTTAAATTCATGTTTTACTACCCCACACTCCACACTTCTAAAAGGTCCATAACAATTAGATTGTTTACTAGAAGAACCTCTGTATTAGGATTGACATGTAATAATCCCATTTTAGAGTTATAAATTTCTCTTTTCATCTTCAAACTACTTCTACTTGACAAATTTTTAAAGAATGAAAACCAAATTTTATTTTGTCAATTTTTTCCTAGACATTCAACCTCAATTAATTTTACTATGAAGATGTTCTTAGGTCAAACCTTTGTAGAGCAAAATTTCATGAAAGGAGGCTTCAAAGTTGTAAAATCTAGCATTGAACCCACCCACCCACCCTCTTTTTCACTTTAATCCCAAAAGAATCAAATGACCATTAAATATACACAAGTAATGTCACCTAGATGCATATGAAGTCATTTTGTACAAGATGTTCTTAAATTTTTGATACAAGTTGTGAACATATACCCCTTTAGGAGAAATATAATTTTTTTCCAATTGGATTTTGAGGTCTAAACTTATGCTCCCAAACTTTTGCAATAATGCAGGCAACTTTGAACAACATGCGCAAAATTCTTTCTATAATTTTTTAATTTGGAAGGTATGTAATTTACACAATACAAGATGAAAATGTCAAATAAATAATCATGTTTAGTGAAAAAATCTCACTTTACTAGTTAAAGTCTATTAGTCCTATTGGATAAGATTCAAAATTTCAAAATTTCAAAAAAATTCTTCCAACTTCAAACATTATAATCTCTCTCTCTCTCTCTCTCTCTTTGTATGTATGTGTGGTCAAAGTTTCTAAAACTTTTTCCACACATTTTTGGAATAATACAAATTTGTATAGTAGAATTTTGAAAGAAAAAGAATTAACTTTTCTTTTGTCATTTTTTTCTCACCCCCCTGAAAAGTAGCAATTTTTCACAATTTGTACCCAAAATGTGTTTGAGTCCTTTTGGGATTAAATGTTGTTATTTTGCTATCTATATGGTCAAAATTTCTAAAATCTTGACATACTGGTAGTCTATACATTCCACTGCTACTCTACTACAAGCTTCTACATTTGGATATGCAAAAAAAAATCCCGGGGAGATCACTCCTTGTAATTTTAAGCATACACGTGCGTAAACAAGATATTTAATATGGGGCTATTTACCTTCATTATAGTAATTTAAATGATTGTATTTTTACATATAAAGATACTAATGGCTTATTTTTAATATCCTATGATTTTTTATAAATTTATTCATATGATTTTTATAATTGGGCTATCTAATATACAAATCTTACATGTTTAATTTTTTTCATATGTATAAAAAATACATACTATAAAACTAGTGTCTTACATGTAGACAATATTTTTTTAATATATGCACTATTTATATTGTAGGACAATTTCAAATGGAAAATAAAAGTGTGAAATGAAACATTAGTTTTAAATATTTCTAAATTCTATACCATATATTCAAAACAACCTAATGTGGTGAATAACAAACAACATCATAAAACATTAAATATAATTATAATACTGAAATTAAGAAAAACACCAATACTAACGATATAATATCAACAACATGAGAAATTGACACTTTAAAAACATTGTACATTAAGAAAAACACCAATACTAGCAATATAATATCAACAACATGAGAAATTGACACTCTAAAAACATTGTACATTAACACTTGAATATGACATCTATTGTAACATAGAGACTATATATATTATACATACATACATATATATATATATATATACACATTGCAATGGTTTGAGTTTAGAATCAAAAAGAAAAGAGGGTTTGTAAAACATTAGTAAACAAAAGATGATTCTAAACATTTACAAGCACATGTACAAGTAGTTGAGGCAAATCTAGAGTTTATAGTATCAAAGCATGGGAAAGATTCTATACAAGTTCTATAGATCAGCAGTTGTTGTAGATAAATAATTCCACCAAAAATAGCACTTCCAAGGCTCCAATCTATACTACACCTTTGATTTTGCCTGTAGTAGTACTGATAAGCTATAATCCATCTCCTCTCCAAAATTAAATTTATAGCTCAATTCGTGTCTTAGAACAATAGAATCTTACATGCTATCACATAGTTGGCACATCTATGGTAGGATTGGTATGTATACATTGGAATTATTTGATAGCTACAATAAATCTTGTGAAAAAAATCCCTAGATTTACTAGATTGTATAGGTTTTATCATTTACTTAAGAAAGTTTGTCTACATCTATATTCATTGTACTACAAAAAATTTGTATAGATCCTATTTGTAAAGGCTATTTTATTAATAAAATTTCCTACTAAATGATGTTTTTATATAGCCTAATTTATATACAATAGACTATGTGGCATTTCAAGGACCCTATAGTAGCCCTACATATAATCTAAAATTTATCCCTTTTCAATTAAATGGACCCTATCTTTTAACTCACATAGTTTTCTAAAAATCGGGAGTAATCTCCCCTAGAAAAAAATTTAGTTTCTTTTACATTTCATAGTGTAAATGACAATTTTAGAGTGTTTTTTGGTAAATAAAATAAACCAGAGCATTGTAGGGGTTAAGAATGAGAGTATGGCAACTACAAATTATTTTACCTTTAACTACTTATTGTAGACATTGAAACCATGTGATTCATTCAATAATAGTATTAAGAATTTGTTTATCTTATTTTAGTTTGTCTCCTTCCTACCAACCCAACTCCAATAGAAGGAGGCACTTAGAGCATCTTTTGTGCTCTCTCCCAAGTTCTAAGTATAAATTTTTATTAGCTATAGTTTGAACTTCATACTATTATTATCATTATAAGTGCATCACAAAGCATTTTGAATAGGCAAGAAAATTCAAATTTAGAAATTTGATGAATAAAATAAACCACTTCAAAAGCAAGCAAAAAGATAGATATTATTTCAAACTTTGCAAATCATAATTATCAAAGCAAAATCATACCAATTGCACTCCAACATACTATGCATTTTACTTTGGTAAGTGTAATTTACTATAATTTTTGTATTCTAGCTTGCTTTTGATGTAGCTTATTTTCCAATTCTTAATTTGAGTTTTCTTGTACTTGTTCAAAGCACTTCATGATGTACTTCCAATGATAAAAATTTCAAGTTCTAATAAACCAATAAAAAGTTAGAAGTTTATATGGAAGGGTAGTTGGAAGTCTGTATGAAGGATGCTCTTAGGGTCTCTTCAATAGACTTCTAGAACTTTCCTGTCAAATACAACTCTATTTTTTTGTTTGTTTTTGTAAGAGCATTGTTGTACATTCCCTTAAAATACGACTTAAGAAATCTAATAGTACGAGCCTTACACCTCATGTTCACTTGCAATGTTGTGTGTCTATGTAAAGTAAACCAACCCATGATATGCCAACTCTCTAATGCCAACATCTACAAATTATAATTTGTAACCCATTATAGTTTTCTATCAATCCATGGCAGATTTTTTCTAATTAATGAGGTTAGGACTTCATTAAGCAAGTTGATGGCCAAATTCAATGCTTTATTTGATGGTGATGGAATTATTAGAGATTGATTTAGGAACTTCCACCTTTCCAGTCACGTTTCTAGTGTAAAGTCTTTATAAGAACTAACTTTTTTTTTCCATCATGCCATGTCGATGTTAGAAAATTTTGCAACCATGTTAGGAAATATTGAATATTGTGGTTGCTCTAGATGATCTAACAAACATTATGGGGACTCTTTTAGATGGTTTTGGGGTAGTCTAAAGAATATTTTGAACCATTTGAGCTGCATACTTCAAAAATTCTTAACAAATTTATACTTTGCAAAAAAATGAAATTTCAAATATAATGTTCTTTCTATTTCTCATGTTTATCTTTCTATGGGATTTTTTTTTTAAAATTCAAAAGTGTCAACATGGAAAATTAGTCAATTTGCCTATTATAGGCTAGTTTACCTTAGTCATCCCTACCTTTACACAATCCATCAAGAAAGGTCTAGACACAATATATGATTTGGAAGGTTGTACATGGTAGATTGTGGTGTGTAAGAGTAATTCAAATTTGAGGAAAAGAACAAAAAACGTATAAAGTAGATACATCCAAAAGCACAATTGATATTAAAGTGCCATCTACATTGTGTGTATATTTTCAAAATTAGTTATGTACACAAACTATAGATGGCACCTTCAAAAACAAAATTTGACCTTTAATAACTTTTGCATACTATTAATATCCAAATGTTGCATTCTTTGGTGCATTGGTAGATGCTTTCACTTGCCAACAAGACTATATGAAAACTAAAACAGACTAATAATAGTAACTAGGCACAATACCAATTCATGGCACTTTTGGATGTACCTACTTTAGTGCAAGAAAATGAAGAAGAAAAAGATGTGAACTTTGATTTGGCAAGTACTTCACAAATATAATAATTATGCACTTATACAAAACACATATAGTCAACAAGTATAGAGCGGATGGTATCCTACAATTAGCATTAGTTTTATTTTCAACCAATAAATGAGGTACTTTGAGAATGTTGGAACTTGTGCTTTTATAACATTCATCAAATGGAATTAGGAAGGTATACTAAATAGTGAAATTAGGTTGCCTTACTCCAAGAAAGGTACTCTACAAGCCATTAAAGTCGAGAAATATTTCTAAAATTACATCCTTTTGTACACATGGAGGTTCATGAGTTCCAACTACACCAACAAGTAATTCAAAAGTAGTGCATTCTTGTACACTAACAATTATAACTCATTTATAATGTGGAATGTTGAGAAATTAGTGAGGGACAACCTAATTTCACTATTTAGTGTAGGTCACTAATTTTGAACCGTTTAAAGATTGTCATGCCTCCCCACCTACTAGTGGTTTTTGGTTTGAAAATCTGTATCAAACCAAGTTCTTACTCCCTTCGTCCCACTATAACGCTCCAAATCAAGTAGAATTTTTGTCCCACTAAAAAGCTCCGTTTTTTTTATTTCAACCATTTAGTAAGTGTTTGTTGCATTGAACAACCTCGTGCATGCAAGTATAACAATCTTAAAGCATTCCTTTGGCCTTGCAAGCTTTGTCTTGCCCATGTAAGGCACTTTGTACTAATTGCTTCAAAACATAGCAGTGTTGACAATGCATTTAGTGATCACTTCGGTGCTATAAAAATTTGATCATAAAATGAGCTAATATTCTTTTTTGGATATCTAGGTTGGAGAACATGTTTGTAAGATCCCATTGTTGCCACCACATTTTAAATCATCTAAAATGATAGAGTTGGTAGTGAAAACAAAATGAGCTCAAATATCACACTTTCTACAAGAATTTTGGGTGCCTAAACAACAACACCTAAGCTAAAGATTTTGCATAAATCTAAGGGATGGTTTACTTGTTCTTGAATGCATGTATTTGTGGCACTATGATTGAAATTATAATTAATCCTTCAAAAGGAATGTTTTTGGAGCTTTTTAGTGGGGTGGAGGTAGTATTAGATTAACATGATTCCTCTTGCACTTCAATCAATTCCTCTTGAACTAATTCTTTCTCTGGAAAATACGAGGCAGCAACAATGAGCACATTGCACAAGAAACCCCAAATGCAAATCTTGACATTCAAACACTGCTCTACCTTAGGTAGAGAGCAACAAAAGGTCTGTAGTGTTCTACTTGTCCAGGGCTGGAAGTATGCTGGACTATTGAGGACACCCTTGGTCAAGCAGGTGTGTGGCGTGTGGGCTTGTGCTTCACAGCTGGTTTGTTTTTTGTGGGGTTTTTTGTGGAGTTTTTTGACGCAAATGAAACAGATGATTCACAGATTCAGGCAGGGACTTTAATTTGTGTCCTAACGAGCATATTGTATATTATTTCTCATGTTGGTTAATATCATATAGTATAAACATTCAGAAGAGAATCTTGGTATGATTATAGATTTCAGAGGCTGTCACCAAACAACAGACCTGGTCTGTCTGCTTGACTAGCTTGCATGCATTCCAGGGGCAGGAGCCTCAGCTCAGGACAATCAGAAGCAATTTATTTGAATTGGGACAGGGGCAATGTGCAGCCTGTTTCATTATTGATCCTTCTTCCTCCGTCACGGGGAAAAATTGGACCTTTCGTGTCCATGTCAGTCAGTGATGGGGATATGTAAATTAACCTTTAGCTGAAGTGGAATAATGTGTGCACACAACACTGATCTTTGCAATGGATTTTTGTGTGGTTTTAAAAACAAAAAATCCATCCCAATGGTCCTTACCTACAATATTTGGCCCTGTATGACTCCTCCACGTCAAGGTGCCAAGCAGTCGGTCAGTCGAGTGATTGCGTAATGTGGTATTCGAGCTGGTGAGAGGACAGAAAATTATTGTCGCTATAATTATGCATTCTAACTTGCAAGCTATGACAAACTTTCTTGGAGTTTGAGCCCGCCGTGCCTACTGGGTAGTAAAGTAGTTCTTGTTACAATAGTAATTTTGAGTTTCTGAGTTTGCAGTGGTACAGTACATCTCAGAGATCCGCACAGGAGTTCACTTTGACAAGGCTTTTGCCAAAAACAGAGCAGTAAGTTAGAGGTTGATCAATTTCCAAACCCACCGTACAACTATAAAATGATTTTGTGTCATGCTTGAGTCGTGGAGTGGCCACAAAACTGCAGTACCAAAACTTTTCACACACTGGGACTAAGTTACCTAATGACATGACTTCACTATTCCTCCTTTTTGAACAACCAGCACTAATTACGGTCCCAAGCATGTGCAATCTGGGACTTGTCTCTGTAAGAGCCCCATAATCAACTGGCTTCAAAACAGTCTTTTTCCCCATGGAAATGGATGCTGTGAATTCAAAGGAGAAAAAAAAAATCACTTCCAAGCTGCTTTGTTTGTTTGTTTGTGGGAAGGTGGAGAATTTTTTGACCTGAGGGAGTAGTGCCTGCCTTTCGCTTCAAAGCACTTCTGTATGTATGTAGGACTCACTTTGCCAAGTCTCTAGCTAATAAGTTTTTCTTTTTCTTTTTGGGGGGTTTGCAGTCTCACATTAGTTTGATTGAACCCTGTCTCGGGTGAATCTATACTGAAAAATAACGCCCCAAGGCCAGTCCACACAGTTTGCAGTCTCCCATTGAACACCGCGCCTGTTAGCAATGAAAGTCTTTTTCTATGCAAAGGAGAGCACCTGAATGCGACCAACTAAGGAAACCCCATCCACTCCCTTACTTTAAAAGACGCTCGCTGCTCTCCTGGTGGAAAGCACGGTCCCCATCCTCATACCTATCTAAAAAGCCGGGTTTGTTAAGCGGGACGAAATGATTGACCATGATTTGAAAGGGGCCCCCAACAGAAACGGAAACGGAATGCCGGGGAGGGGAATGAGAATGAGGTCGGTCTGCCAAGCTTGTCTCTGAAGCACGCCATGGCTCCATCCCATTGATTGTGCATAGTTTATTAAGCCGAAGCCCGCAAACTGGATAAGGAAAGGGTTGAATCTCTAACACAGGTTTGAATCTCTCTGGGTTTTGGTGCCAATATGGATAAGTGGTGGGCTTTGTGGACAACCCCGCCCCAACTGAACTGAACCCCCCAGCCAGTCCCCCACCCTGAGGCTGCTGATTCCTCCTGAACCTCCCCACAAGTTATGGGACGCAGCAGCCGGCCCAGGCCCTCCCCTCCCCTCCTGTTTGCGAGGTTCATCAGGGCCCAGTCGTGTGAACTAATTAACCGAGGTATTACATTTTTTTTTAAAAGAGAGGAATCTCTGGACAGCAACCAAAACGCTGCCTGTGCAGATCAAATTCAGTGTCAACTGGATAACGCAAGTAGATTTCATGCAACCCCAAGGCAAGTGCATTTTTCAGTTGCATGTGAGCGTCCCTAGATTTGGCCAGAGGAGGACAAAGCAGGCTCCTAGTACTTGTTGGCATAAGTTGGATACAGCACTTCCAGCTCCGTCACAGGCAGGGGCGGGCTGCAGTGCAGGGGCTGTAATAACAGCAGACTTGAGAAATTACGGACTGAACATGAATGGAAGGTTGAAACTAAGCCCAAAGTCCGCCCTCTTGCAGAAAAGGTTTCTTCTACTTGCGTCCAATTTTAATTTTAATTTTATTTTTTAAAACAATGAACGAAAGTCCCGTCCGTCCGTCTGTCTCACTGTCCTGCAGCCACGAAGTGAACTTATGCTGGTGTCCGTCCTCGCCTGGCCTGGCCTGTACGTGCCTGGGGGTGTTGGGGTCACATGTCCCAATTCCCGAGGAGGCCCTCGGCAGAGCAGACCTCCCGCCAGGCGCAGCAGAGACACTGATGTCCATGTGCCCTGGTTCCCAAAACAAGGCCAAATAATTTCCGGGAGGGGGCTCATCAGGGAAGGAGAAAGGCGCGGCCTACTTGCGGGGGGAGGGGAGAAGTACAATGATCCAATGGCAGGGAGGCAGGCAGGCAGTCGGGGGGAGGGGGCTTGCCCCACCCAGCCCCGCCCCGCCCAGGACGTGGGATGTGTGCACTCCTCCGGCCTTCCGTGGCTGCATTGTTGAAGGGAGGCGGGTTCAAAAGCTGGCTGATGGCTGGCCGAATCTCCGCTTCCTATGAGGTAGTTGGCGCTCATTTATGGATGGAGTGGGGATCTTGGATCTCGGGGGTGTAGTTGAAGAGTCACTCTGACCACCAGACAAACCCATGTTGGCATGCCTTGGCAACCCGAGAGCAGGAGGAACTGAAAGGGGGGACACACAGCACCAGTCCGGACACTTGGGAAAGCCAGGGGATAACTTAGTGTCATGAATGAGAGAGAGAGAATTTACGGACTGCTGATAATGGCGCAAAGAGCCAGAAAGCTTGAGAGCATCCCCATGACTGCCTGGTCAAAGGCGCAAACTGGGTATTTGGTCGGGCCGGGTGACAATTTGTACCCCACATCACGCAAAATAGGGCTCAAAATTTGCCCGGCTATGGACAAATTTACTAAGGAGATGGTGAAATGGAGAGTAGCTAGCCTCGTTCAGCAAGGGGGGTTGATTGTACTTTGCACCCAAAAATCGAGGTTGACATTCCAGTTGTCCAATCCAATTTGAGTGTTTTTAAAAAAAATGAAATGCTCACAAGCAATTTCACTTATAGAAAATGAGACTTTGCTAGTCCCTTGAAAGATGAGAAATGAAATTCATCTAGGTATGAACTTCTATGTTAGAAGTGGAGCTAACTATATCCTCTTGGAGTAGGAGAAGGTGTCCCAATCCATGTGGGACAAATGTGAGTACAAACTTGAAGGAATTCCTTGAAGTTCATACTCACATTTGTTCCACATGGATTGGGACACCTTCTCCCACTCCAAGAGGATATAGTGAGCTCCACTCCTCTTAGAAACTCATAGCTTCCTACATCCACATGAAGTGGATGGAGGGAACTCATCCTTTGAGGTCTCCCATTTTAAAACCAGATAGGAAACTAGTTCTATAATGGGTGACCCCAAAGGATGAATTCTCTCCATCCACTTCATATGGATATAAGAAGAAATGAGATTACAATGGAACAAGGCTCTTTATATCCCCATGGGGTGGTAAAAGGTACCCCAACTCATGTAGGATATATGATTTCCAGCTAGTTGGGAATCACATATCCCACATAGGTTGGGATACCTCCCACCACCCCATGGGGATATAAAGAGCCTTGTTCCATTGCAAACTCAAATCATTTTGAGGTTTCCTCAAGCAAAGAAAATGACACCTCAAACAATTAAAAAAAAAATTGGGTGTTCAAATTTAAAACAAAATAAATTGAAAACTTTGGTAAAAGCGTTTGTCCCTTTTAGAGGGCTACCTTCATTGTTTCACAGTGGAACAAACCATTGTCACACGGCCCAACTACAATTCAAAAGCCTTGCAAAGGGTTTGATTTTGAGTCCTTTGTTGAATTCAGCCGTGGGGATGGTCTTATAGGACATAATGCCAAGTCTAATAGTTCATCACACACATCCATATCAACACTTTTCACAAATCTAAGGAAGTAGGAAGAAGGATTGTATTATGAGTTATATTTCTTTTCTAACTACTCAATGGAATGGTGACAAATTTGCCTTAAAATTACAAAACTTGACATTATGCTAAGAATACCATACCTAGAAGAACCCCTCTAATGGGACAATAGAGGCTTTTGAAATGGACAATAGATGAAACTATTATTGATTTAAGGAAGGTTTGATTTGCTTACACTTTTGGTCAATGATTCTTTCAAAATTGAGCTTGAAGGGCTTCAAGGTTACTAGGAAACTAGACACATGTATTATAAGTGTCTAAATTATAAACACCATCCATAATTATAATGAAACTATGTTATAGACACCTATACCATAGGTATTCATATTATAATCACCTTCAATTGTCGTGAGATATCTACTTAAAGTTAGGCTTCAAGCTCACATGCTCACATTTCTATTTTCATACACTAGCATCAATTACAATTTTGTTTTTCTTCCTACCTCATTATATCCTTCTACTTAACCCCTCACCGCCCCGGGTATCTTGAAATACACTGAGAAGGGGACACATTTCGTCCCCTTGGGCGGTGAGGGGTTAATGACTTTTCAAAGAATGAATTTTTTTCAAAGAATTGAAGCCTTTTGTATTCTTTATTTCAACTCAATTCATCAACAAAAACAATTTTTAAATTAAAAATTTATATGCCAAAAACTTTGTTTAGAAGGTGGAAAGTTTTATAATCTAGTTACTTCAAGTTCAAATAATCTATTTTTTTTTAAACTTTAAATGTAAATATCTTGCAGTCTACTTGGTCAAAATGTCTTAAAATATTCTACACATTTGTACACTTGTCTATTGTAAGATCTTATGGTTTGATATATACAAAAATCAAAGTCTTAAAGTTTTAAACATTGAAATAGATATAGCATATTTGAGTATTTTTGATGAAAAAAGGCCTTGGGAATTTAGGATGTAAATCACAACTCTATTATTCGAGGCCACTTTGGACTTGGCTCCAAGCTGAAGATTTTTAAAAAAAGTGCGAGCACTCTAATTGATTAAGAGCTAAAACTGGTCCCAACTTTTCTAATGAAAGTAATTAGGATTTGTAATTCTCACACAATGAGATTGATGTTTTGTAATTTAGAAAAGTAAAATTTATTCTTTCATAAACACAAGTGATGGTCTTCTTCTAAAAACTACTAGTAATAATAGTATTGTTGAATAACCAACAATGTTTTCAATTTGTACTCAATTTTTTGCACCTTATATAAAGTAGTGTGTGCAAAAATTTCTCTTTCTCTTATATCATTTAGGGAAATTTTATCACACAACTAGATATTATATTATTTAATGTACCAAAAGAAGAATTGAAATGAGGAAACTCTCTTAAAATTTTTGGAAACCATCTTCTTTGAATTTTTGTATTTGTAACTAATTCTAAAAGCCTTTACATGGCATGAATCAAGTAAGTTAGATTTGTTTTCAATTTTTTATGAAAGAAAATTTACTTGAAAAATGTTAAAAGGTCTCAATCAAAGGGGGATAATGCCCTTGAATGAATCTTGTGAACATTATACTTTACCTTGCACCTTGTTTGATGTGCAAATGGTTCATATGCTACTCAATTTAATTCAATTTGTATATAGGAGGTTAAGATTTCTTCCACGGACTGTTTTAATATTTAAGAAATATTAGGAAAACATACTTTCTTAAAAAAATGCCTAATTTTAGAACTATTTTTCAAAATATATGCTATCCACCTATAATATAGATGAATGGTGAGATGGCATGCTTGTTAGTAAGGGATGTCTCTAAACTTGAATTCAAAATAGTTCCTTTACTAACTCTAATTGAAGGGGGAAGAGACTTTAGATCAACAATAACTAGAGAGAGTTTGAATTGATACAATAGTCCCTAAAGATTTTTGATTATGTTTTCACCAAAAATACTCCTAAATTTCCATTTTTATTACAAGTACTAAGTATTTGAAATGTTTTTTGACATATATAATTGTATGGTCTTGTAATAATCCGGTTTGAGAAAACGTAGACAAAATTTCAAAAAAATCCGTCTTGTACATTGCAAGATATTTTCATTTGAATTGATAAAAATCTTTTTTTGAGCCTTGCAAAAAACCACACAGCTACACTTCACAAGCTCACATTTGTATGAAAAATGTCCAAAATGATTGTAACCCTTTGAACTCATTCTTCAAGGCAAATTGGCTACATGCTTGAAAATTTTCAAGTCATTTAGAGTTGTACAATTGGGTACCAATCAAAATAACGTTTCCAAATTTGCAATGAAAGAAATTTCAAGGCTGCCAACTTTGATAGCCTCCCGAGAGCTCAAAATTTGATATTTAACATGAACTTTTTTTATAAAATCATTTGTTAGTTAATGACATTTGTGACAAGTTTCAAGGCCAAAAGATTTACACAAAAAAAGATATTCAAAATCTACCAACATGTGTAGCTATGAAAAAAATTCACTATTTTCAACTTGGACACCTTCCCAAGGATTGAAATTTCTTTTCTTTGCCATGAAATTTTTGGCATGAAATAAACTCCATGTTTTTAATATGTATTAAAATTTTCAAGTTCAAAAGATTAATAAAAATATATATTTGAAATCTACCAACATGTGTAGTTTTGAGGATGAGTTTTTGAGCCCTTGGTATAGGGTCATTTTGTGGGTCAAAGTTTAACATGAATGTAAGAAATCATCCTTATAAGTACACATGCTGGGAGATTTTTAATATCTTCTTTTGGATAAGTCTTTTGAACTTGAAATTTAGTACACATATTATCAACATAGAGATGATCTCATGGTAAATACACAAATTCTCAACCCTTGGGAGGGTGTCAAAGTTGGCAATTGTGAAATTTTCTCAAAACTACACATGTTGCTAGATTTCAAATATCTTTTTTTGTATTAATCTTTTGACCTTAAATTTTTTAATACGTACTCAAAATATAAATTTTATTTCATACCAAAAATTTCATGGCAAAAAAAAGAAATTTCAATCCTTGGGAGGGTGTCAAAGTTGAAAGTAGTGAAGTTTTTTTCACAGCTACACATGTTGGTAGATTAAGGATATCTTTTTTAGTATAAGTCTTTTAGCCTTGGAATTTTTCACACATATTATTAACTTAAAGATGATTTTGTAAATAAAATTTCATGTTAAAATATCAATTTTTGAACTCTTGGGAGTGTCAAAGTTGGTAGTCTTGAAATTTCTTTCATTGCAAAATTGAGCAAAAGAAATGACTTTGAAGTTTATTTTAGAGTAGTGAACCCATAACTACCTCCAAACTTAGACTCCTTATAACTTTTGCTTCATATATAAAGATGGAATGATTTAAGCTTTCTGTGTATATATAAATCTAAAAAATCAATTTCAAAATTTTATTTCTCAAATATTTTTGGACTGCCCAAGCTACCTACCGAACATTGAAGATTACATATCAACCAAATAATAACTTTTTAATCATGCACTCAAAAGTTATGAAAATAGTTGGGCCTTGAAGATATTCCTTAGGAAAATGTTGTGTGAAAATTTCAAAGAAAAATAAAAACTCCATTCATAGGAAGCTACCCAAAATGCTATGCTGCCAAAAAAACACAATTTGGTCCTCCCAAGGTTAGTCAAAAAATGAGCCACTATCATATGGACAAAGTTGTTCATGATATAACTACTTGCTCTCTTCAAGTCTCTCTTACTTTTCATGTGAGGTCTTCGACAAAGTTGCTAGATAAAGGTAGTTTTTGTGCCATAAATTTTTCATTTCTATTTAAAACATGGATGAAATTTTTGTTGCCAAATTTAGAAGAAAAAGTGCATGAACATTATTGAAAAGCAATTTTGGGTCCAATTGATGGATGAATGTAGAAATGCAATGTTTCACCAAATCTTAGTAGCATGTCCTATACCATTGCCACAGTATGAAATTTAAGTATTTTTCTATTTTTTAAAATTAAAAAAATTGCAAAAAACAATATCTTTTCTTTTGTGAGGTAGAATGTTAAGAAGCAAAGTTCATACACCCCTCCTTCCACAATGGTCCATGAATGCAATTGGCAATGCACAGTTTCTAAGATCTCACTGCAACAAACAAAACAATACAAGCAATCTCATTTAAGATATGAGTCGTGATCGCCATTCTCCAAAAAATTGTCGAAGCCCTCTTGTATTCATGCCGACCGGCAAAGGCGCCTGGAATCCATCCATCCGTTGATCCTTCCCATCGCCATCTCATCCCCTTCTCGCTGCCGGCTGAAGCTGCACATCAATTGCGCAGCTTGTCTCACTGCCTCTCCCTGAAAATGTTGACCAGCCATTGAAAGTTCCATCTTCCTCCCCTCTTGGCTCTTGCTGGCAGTTGCCCTGAGTGAGATGTACCAGACTACCAGCGGGGGTTCTGGAGCCAGGCAGTTATGACGGACGCTGGGCAGAGTGGATATTGGAGCCCGCACTTTGAGGACACCCAGCGGAATATGCTCCCCTCCCTGCATGTGCAACGCACATGCAATTGCAAGAAAAAACAAACCTCTGAGTGCTAGCCAAGGCAAGGCAAAGCCAGGCAGCAGCTGGGGAGGTAACTTACCGGTTCACCCCCTCGAGGACGAACCATGGGAATCATTGGTTCAAAAAAATTTCAAAAGCACTTGTTGGAAGCCGAAGCACTACAGAAGATTTTCCTTTTCCACCCCTAATTCTCAAGGTGAATAATTGCAATTCTATCCTATATAGAATGATTCTCTCTAAGCTTATTCATCAACATGAAAATGGCCTCTGTATTGTTCACGGGTTAAATGCCAATCTAGACGTTTTGTGTCCCATGGATGACATAGAATCTCTCCACGTAGGATACAAGTGCACCTCTTCATCCCCGGAATTTGGTTGTGGGAAACTAGGGTGGTCTTCTAAACAAAATTAATTTTGATTTTCCGGGAGTGTTTTTGCCATTTTGTAAGCCATTGATTCACACTATAACCAAAGGGATGCTTTCTATAGTCACTGGTCCATTCCTCAAGGGATAGTTATCCTTATAAGGATGCTGCCGACCAAAATAGTGCGATGAATGACTTCACTGCTGATTCTAGATAAAGAGAATGCACCTGTAATCGGAGGATTTTGGAGACTACCTTGGCCATTGGGGGACCACATCCTTCTAGGGTTAAGGGATAATTCACTTCAATGTTAGCCCTTCCCCCCTCCCTGAGCTGCTTGGGCAGTGTTTGTTGGTTCGTCCCTGCGTCCTCCCCCGCAGTGTGGTTGCAGACCAAAAGCCTTGCGTCCCTGTCTGGCGTTTTCATAACTACCTGACTTTTGCCAATGATATAAAGGCTTTCTACTTCTGGAAATGAAGCCTCGAAGGAGCTCACGCATATGGAAGACGGACTGAGGACCCACCTCAGCATGACACTCCATTATCTCCTGCGCCCTGGCGGGGTGGGCCGTGCCCCCTGCCCCCTGAGAGTGAATGCCCAAGAGGAGACGAGAATCAGGGCTTGACCATTTGGGAGCATATTTGGGCGGGTGGCAGGGACGAAGGGACGACCCAAGACACCTGCCCTGCCCCCGCCTGCCCTGCCTGCATATTGATAGCAAGCCAACAGATTGATGTTGGGCAGCACCTCATGGTCTGCCACGACTTCCCAATTACCAATTTTCCTCGGTGTTTTCTCTTGAACAAATGATACGGATTTCTCCGTGTTTGGGTGGTAAGGTAGGAGGTTGATAAACCAACTCAGTTCTAAATGCGTCTCCTAGGAATAAGGTCCGGGGAGAATTCACCCCCTCGCCCAGCAGCTTGGGAAAACATTGGAATCTTTTAATTTTTGCAAATATTTTTTTTTGCAAATTTTGAATTCATATTTGCAATCAGAGGCCCCTAATTAGTGAGAAGGAGAGTACAAGGTAAATCAAATAAGCACAAAAGAGGGGGATTTTTGTTTTACTTACACCCCTGGAATTACTTGGAGTGGCCAAGCGAGGGGGCCAATTCATCTTGACCGGAATAAGTGACATGTTTTTATTTTTAATTTTTTTGCACATCTAACCATGGGATCTTATACCTAACTAGTTTGAGGATGTGTAGAAAAATTTCAAAGCTTTTGACCGCACATATTGCAAGATCTCTACATTTGAAGTGAAAAAAATGAGTTTTTTGGCACATTGTGAGACTAGATTATTTAACTTTGACCCTTCTTAACTTTATTTTTTTGCACTATAAAGTTTTGAGCTTTAAATCTTTGTGATTTATAATTGAGTTGAGAATTTAGGAAGAAAAGGAAACTTAAAATAAATAAATAAGTAAAAACTTGAAAAAATATTAAATAGAAGTAGGTACAAGATAGAAGGAAAATCTAAATTATTAATGTCTCTAAGATGGAATTGAAATGCACTAATCCTAATGGTGAGATTGTTCTAGCAAGAAAAATAAACCACGGGGAATTTTTTTTTAAATTGTAAAAATCACATCTAGAATTGAATCCTACAAGTTATTTTTTCAAAAAGATGATCAAATTGCCCAAAGTACAAGATTGTCCATAACTTTGTCATAAAAAATCCAAATGGATTGAATCAAAGCTTTTCATATACTAGACAAAAATATAATCTATGAGAAGAAATTTTTATTTTTCTTAAAATTCAAAATTCAAATTTTTTTTGCTGCCCGATCTCCCTTGTTTTGAGCTTATTTGAACATAAATTTTGTTTCTAGGAACCAATTGAAAAATATATATTCCTATGAAGCTAATCAATTTTTCTATCTTCAAAAAAAGCCTCAAAAAATTAGGATAAAAATTGGGCCTATGGATACATGCCTAAAATCCTATTTATCCCTTAAAGGGACAATTATGGTCATTTTGGGGTTATAGTATTTTTTATATGATTTGGTGTAGTGTAAGGCAAAACAAATATTTTCAAAGGTGCAATGATAGAAATGATGGGGATTGCAAAATATTTGGTGATTTTATCACATGAATTGAAATTAACATGAATTTTAAAAGGCAAAAAGTGCATTGGACCTATAGCCAATTTGTAGACTCTTCTAACTATGATCATTCCAAAAGAATACTTTTTACTTGTTGCTTCCTACTTTCTTGTACACTAAGGTAGGACCACCCATTCCCGACCAGGGACCCATATCCAACTTGTAGAGTACAACTATTTTCAACCAAGGCTAGAACATATTTTCAACCAAAGCTTAGAATGTGTTTTTCCTTCATTTCTAGGTTGGGCCCAATAAGATCATGACACATGTTCCAAAGTAGTGAGCAAGAAAGTAGGAAGTAGTGAGCAGGAAAGTACTTAGTGTGTTGTTGAAATTGGAAGAGTCGAGACATTGGCTACTAGTTTGAATAACTTTTTGGCTTCCAAAAATCATAGTAAATTCAATTTTGGGAATAAAATTCTAAAAAATTTGCAATCCCAGTACTTTCTATCTTTCTACTTAGCAAAAATTTCACTTGCTTCATATTGCTCACGATTTGTGTAAAAATGACTTAAGTCATCGAATATAGATACCTATACTTTATTTTGGGACATGTACCATGAACTTCTAGACCCCAACTATTAAAAAGAGAGAAAAAAAAACATTCTAGCCTTGGTTGAAAACATGGGGTGATGGTTGGTTATCAATGATTCTATCTTAATGTTGTCATTGATTGATGGAGTAAATAGGTAGGCTTAAAGGAACAATTCACAGACCCTCCTCCTTTATATAGTTTTGATTTAAGGTCCTTGTCTTCTTGATAGGTCACTTGTGGCTTACAATTGTATAATTCACCCTTGCAATGAAATTTCCATTTCATTTCTAAAAAAAAGCTAAAAAAAGCTTCCTATTTTTAGAGAAAATTGCACCTTGGAATGTATGCAAAATGATTAAGGAAGAAATGGATATATAGAATCATCTACATGTGTATGTTAATCTACAAAATTACTTATTATTTGTAGCTTTCATTCAAATATTGGTGAATCTAGTATTTAAGAGGATTTTGGCTATTTCATCCATTTTTCCAAACATTTTCTTAGTGTTGAATTAGCCAATGCCAAAATCAAGTAAGATATTTAGTAGAAAAAATTCACCAAAAAAATTTGTCTTTCAATATTCATGTATCATACCATTACATAAAGCTTACAAGGTTGACATACAAGATGGATGTTAGTTCCACTTCAAGACTTGGCTATGATTATTTATTTTCTATTTCAATATAAATATAGTCAAGTTACAAATTCCAAAACACACTCATTGTTTGATCAAGCAATTAAGCTATTGTAAAAACCAAACTCTTCAAATTTTTGCTCAAAATGAACATCCACTTAATATCATACCTAGCATTTGAGGCCCATTATGCTTGAAATTCTTGTTGAGATTCACGGATTGTATGACGATTAAAAGGCTTCTTCACATGGCATTTTTTGTACATTTGTTATAGTCTCTACTGTACACACTAAGTTATTCGATGTCATTTATTGCCTTCCTTTGGTGTTTATGGTATGGCCTCTATACGCTCATCTATTATTATCATGTCCATCAATGTTAGAATTTTGCTACCATGGCCTACCCCACCTATGAGGATCGGGTTTTTTTTAGGCAATTAAAAGACTAATAGCACCAAAAAATTATCTTCCCCACCAAGCCCTTAGAAAAATTTGGAAGGAAATAAATTAAATAGCCAAATCTAAATTTTCAATCACACCTTGGTAGCCACTACCTTGCTAGGATTTACCACATTGTTACCACCTATCTAGATGTTGATTCAACAACTTTACATTTGTAGTCACCTAAGATATCCCAAAGTTGGAGATATAGGTACAAATTGTAGCTACATGTACAAGGGTGCCTTCATCCTATCACTAGGTTTTGTCACATCCTATGTAGGTACAATTTTCTTATGCTTGGCTTTTCCTACCAATTGCAATCTTTGAAGTTGCATTTTTGTTGAAGAAACCATTTAAAACTTCATGCACATGAATTACAAAGATGTCAGACTTTGAAGCCCAAGTACATGAATGAGTTGAAATTCATGTACTTGAACTTATGAGTTGTAGTTTTCATAATTCATATGCACCACATTTTGCACCATTCTTCAAAACTTGGTTCCCCTATTTTGTACTAGTCTATAAGCTATAATTGATGAAGATGTTTTTTGTGATTTTGTTTTGAAGCCATACAACTCACATTGATTCCCAACTTAGAGCCAAATTTTGCACCAAAAATAAATTTGAGTGTTTCCTAACCTCAACCACTTACTTCTCACCTAGAGCCCAAATCTAGATTCCCTTAAAATTGAAAAAGAAAACCACATTGATGTAGACCATTTTGAGAGCCCCATTGCCCTAATACTAAGATTGCATCGGAGTGGAATGATGTGTATATAAATGAAAAATGTACTACAAGAATGCAACATAATTATCAAGATTGTTGTATCCCTTTAGTGCAGTTCCATTGATGATTCTCTTGGAGCATTCCTAATCCACTTTAGAATTTGTCCTACCAAATACAACTTTAACTTTTCACTATTTTGGAATTAGAAGTTGAAATTTCTATCATTAAAAGTACATTCAAAAGTAGTTTGGACACGTACAAGAAAAGTCAAATTTAGACATTGGATCAAAAAAATCACTTCATAAGCTAGCTAAAAGAAAATAATTATAAAAAAGTCATCAAATCATAGTTATCAATGCACATTTCACCAATTTGTACCAATTTTGAGTGTAAAGTGCATTGATCACCTTGATTTGCCAACACCACTATGGTTTTCATCTTTTAGCTTTCTTTTGAAGTCATTCATTTTCTTTGCCCAATGTCTAAATTTGAGTTTTTTGGACCAATCCAAACTAAGTTTATTTTTTAATGTCCTTCCAATGTTAGAAGTTTCAAGTCCTCATTTTGGATCGGATTGGAGATGCCCTATTATCACGTATGAATTAAGCTTAACCAAGTAACATCGGTGACGTCATTTCATGTTGTCCGGATGACTTTGTTCCAATGTGGAGGGACATTGAAAGCATTTTTTTCTTCCATTTTTTTTCTTGACCTTTCACAAGGGATTATGAAGAGTACCTAATTCATTGTGTAGTTTACTGTATAGTCTTGTGAGTGTTTGTTATCACATGAACAAGAAATTAGTAAAAAAAAAATAGATCTCAATATATGCTATTTTCAATGTATTTTGGGAAGTTGTGTCTCTTTACTCTAAATCTGAAATTTCTTTATAAAAATGAAGGTCATTTGTTCTAGTTTTAGCTCCAATTAAAATTGAATGTCTTCTATCCTCTAACTATAGAATGACACAGGATTTGAGTCTACAATATGATGTTTGTCTGTGTAATTTACACCTATGGTGTACTTTCAGGTTTATGGAAATAATTTTCTATTTGATATGATTTTTCTTCACTTTTTCTTAGAAATTCTCCTAAAAATCAATTTTCATCAAAAGAAATGTAAAGATTTCATAAAGTGAAGAAAACATGTAGCTTCATCTCTATCAAATAAATATAAAAATTTCCATACGTATCTCAGCTTAGTTCAAAAATGACAACAAACAAACTGAGTGATGGGCATTGAGGCTCAAAATCAGTGGTTTCAGGTCCATCCCGGGTCAAAGTGCTGTATTTTTTTGGAAGAGTTTGAATTCCATTTTACAGCTTCCTCCGTGAGTGGTGTGGGACTGTGGGTTAACTGCAGTTCATAACTTATTTCAGGTGTATTTCCCAATGCACTGTGCCCTCCCAATCATCCTGCATTTGCCACCAGTGTTGAGGACTGGATTGAGGACACTTGTCTGCTTCAGTTGCAGGTGGTGCACCCAGGCACCTTCTTTCCGAGTCCACATTTATTAGGTTAGAAGAGTCCAGATTCTTCCAGTCAATGCCAACGTCCATGTACGGTGCAGACCCCCCTCCCTCCCCTTATCAGAAGCAGTCCCCTCCTGTACGTACTTACTCTGCTGTAGGATTGGGTCGGTGCAAAATAACTTACTGCAGCTCCATTTCCTTCTCCTCCTGTTTTTTTTTACCCAAATGAAAAAACTCCATTTCAACCAGATGTTTTTGCTCTGGTAGCTTTCACAGGCAGGTCTCTTTGGCACTTGTCTCTCCATTTGCTGCCTTGGGTGCACCACCCACAAGAGCCCAGCAAGTTGTACTCATTTTCTCCTTCCTCTTCCTTGACACCATCCTTTCAGAAATAAAGGGGGGGGGATAAAAGCCAAGAAAAGGCTCCATTTTCCTCCTCTTCAGTGAGTTATCAGCTATACATGCCTGTGCATTTGCTAGATATTTTCACACTCCAGTGCATTACATCCTGTTTCTGTGTTTCACATTGGTCAAAAAGCCTTGCAGGTGCACTGGCAGGACGGACGGACGGAAGCCTCAAACTTAGCGTAACTTAAA
Source organism: Thuidium tamariscinum (assembly GCA_947034885.2). Lineage (NCBI taxonomy): Eukaryota > Viridiplantae > Streptophyta > Bryopsida > Hypnales > Thuidiaceae > Thuidium > Thuidium tamariscinum. Next base: position 732,938 of record OX344749.2, read on the forward strand.
CATCTGACAAGGATGATCCTAGCTCGTTGAAAAAACTAAATGCAAGGGGGGCCTGAGAGCTTCAGAAGCACACTGTGCACAGAAGGGGGTGATCGGAAGGGGACAAATGCATTCAACCAGGACTCCCAAGCCAGTCATCGACACATTGAATGATTGAGCAGTTCCATGGGGCAAGCAAGGCAAGGCGTGGTATGGCATGGCATGGGGTCTCCTTTCGAGGTCTGCTGCCGGATGCATTCCAGCAACTTTTTAGGGGCAAGGGGCTCCTGCTGCAATGCTGCTGCACTCACTGCCTTGGACCGGACCGGAGTCACCGGACTGGGCTGGGCTGAGTGGGGTCAATCGTCGTCTGCGGAAGTGCTACACAAACCGTCTTGGAAAGAGCCTGCCTTGAATGGACTCTGCGGGGAGGAAGCCCTTTTTCAATGGTGGGGGCTGTCTTCTCTTGCACTTGGAGGTCAGATTTTGGCCTCAATCTCCTTGTTTTTGGATCTGCAAGGCGTACCCTACCGAACCCAGGGCAATCAACCACCAAGAAAAGGGATCAAATTGGTCGTTCTGGATGGCAGGACCATGGCAGGGATTTTCAATATTGTATTGTGGGTGGCACGGTCAAATTCTCCCACCATCTGAATTGGCGGAAATGGAAATGGTACCACACTAACTGAGAAGGGAAGTAAGCTATCTGACCTGTTTGTGCTACAATTCAGTGGGGACCTAGTTGTATTAGAAATGTTGACATTTCCAAAATTTGAGGAAAAAATATTCTTTCAACACAGTACTTTTCTCTAACGTTGCAGTGCTTTGGAAGAGGCCGTAACTCCATATCCTCAATCAGTACCAAAAGGTGATCATTCAAAAATAAGTAAAAAAAATCTTCCCCTCATGCATACTGTAAACTATTTGAATTTTTATCAATTTGGTACTCAGTTCCAAGTTTCCAACCACTTCTAGTATAGTCATAAAAGCTTAAAATGCAGTAAGTTAGTGCACACCTCTGAAGAAAAGTGTCAACTTTTTGCACTAATAAATTGACTGCAACACTTACTGGAACAAAACTACTGGATGCCTAAAGCTGACTAATTTGAGAAGGATGATAGCATGACAGATGTTAACCTAAAAGCTGACCCACAACTAATTCTACTTGTTTCAAACTGGAATGTACCTTAGTTGCCTCCATCACGTTTTATTGAAAATTCCTCAAAACCACATGCAAGTCCTGCTTATTTACAATTTCTCACACATGCTGTATTAAGCAATCATTAATTTGTGCAAGCCAAAGAAAGAATGGGAAGAAAAGTGACCTTGGAAAATGACCACTCTTCGTGTGAAGTCGCAACTTGTATGTTACTCTACATTTTTAAGTGAATTGGTCTGCATTTGCTGCTGCTGCACGGCAGCATCTTTGCCGTGGGTTGTCCATTTTGGATTGTAGAGCCCTTGGTCACACTTTCACTCCCTCTCAGTCTCAGGGCAGCTCCACAGCCAGACTCCCTGGGAGATCCCCTGCCCAAGCCGCTCAAGTTATTTAACCTCCTTCTGCGCTCTTCCCCTTTCGAGGAGCTGACAGCACTGGGCGGAACTGCGGAAGCAGCCGCTTGCTCTCTGGGTGGATTTCCTCCAAACAGTCCAATTCATGTTGACCTGTTCAATGAGCCGCCCGTGATCTGAGGAACTGCGCGGAATCAACATGGAGACCACATCAGATAGTTTAGGAAGGAGATCAACCTATGACAACCCAGATTTTTTTTTCTTTCTTTCCTTCACAAATGAAGCAAATTCAGTGCAAAGAAAATCCAGATTTAGAAGAGGGCGGACTTGGGAGAAGCTCTTTGTCACCTCACATAGAAGCTTACAACCCATTTCCAACCACTTAAGTAATTCAGCGTAGCTCCTCAATATGTTTGGTTGATGGAAAAAAAATTTGTGTGGGGAAATATGTGAACAAATTTGAAAATTTTGAAAATTTTCATCCAACAACAAAATTATTGTGAATTTTTTTTGTCAAGATTCTATGAAAACTATCTTTGCTATATAGATATATCTAATCCCGCCCATAGGTTGGTTAAGAAATCCAAAGCAAGTCAACAATTTATAATGCATCTTAACCCCCAAAGCCCTGAACTGCATTTTTCGAGAATATAGGAATTTCGGGCAGCTCACTATGAATGGAGTTTGTTTGTTTTTTCTTTGAAATTTTTACAGAACATGTGTTCGAGGAGTAGCTTTAAGGCCCAACAATTTTTGTAACTTTTGACTACACGGTTTTTAAGTTATGGTATGATATGTTGTTTTCTTTGAAATGCGGGTAGCCTAGGCAACAAAAAAAACTTCTTTAAAAATTGTTTTTTTAAGAAATAAAAATTTGAAATAGGTTTATTAGATTTTTATCTATGTGAAAAGCTTTGAATTATTCCATTTCGATAAATGAGTCAAAAGTTATAAGGAATCTTAGTTTGGGGTAGTTTGTGGGTAGTTATAGAATTTCTACTCTACAAAAAAGTTTGAAATTCTTTATTTAATTCAATTTTTAATATTTTTGAAAAAAAACTAAAACATTGGGTGAAGATTGTTTATTACAATATTCTAACCATTGGGATTGTCATCTTTCATTTTTATAAATAAATTGTTCACAATTTAGTATTTTCAAGCATTTTCTACTTCTTTCTACTTACTATTTTTTTCCTATATGTTGTACAATTCCAAATGATTTGAAATTTTTTGAACAAATAGCCAACTTGAATTGTAAGATGAACTCAAAGAGTGAACATCATTTTGATTATTTTTTCATACAAATGTGACCTTGTGAAGTGCAGCTTCTCGCATTTTCACAGGGAAAAAAAAGGATTTTTGCTAGTTTAAATGTTAATATCTTGCAATCTACTTGGTGAAAGTTTCTGAAATTTTTTTCACATCTTTCCAAACCACATAACTACAAGATCCTACGGTTAAATATGTCAAAAAATGTTTTTGTTCAAAAAAATTGCACTTGTACTAGAAATCACAGGTTTGTAGTGATTTTGGTGGAAACATAGTCAAAAACCTTTAAAGGTTAATGAACCAATTTTCCCCATATCTTATACTTCAAAATAGAGCAACCTAGACTTTGGAAATGGAGGGGGTGATCAAAAAGGGGTCAACAACTTTATTATTCAAGAGATTGAGATGTCTCAAAGGAGCCATTTGCAAGTAAAATCAAGACACTTTTCAAATATAATTGAGAATTTTGAGATGAACTATTTGCAAGAAGAATTAAGACATTTTTGAGGGACTAAAGTTTGATGGGCCTTGTTAGGAAAATAAAACATTTTTTTAAAAACTTCAAATGTTATAATCTTTTAATTTGTGGGTTCAAAGTTTCTAAATTTTTCCACACCTTCCTATAGAAGTCTAATACAAATTTTTCTGATTGAATCTTTAAAAAAAGTCTTTTTGTTTCATTTTTTTTCTCATTGCCCTAAAAAGTGGTAGTGTTTCACATTTCTTGTCAAAAATGTACCTCATCTGTTTATGGATTAAAAAGGAAAAACTTGTGGTGCTTGTGACATATTTTGGTTCACACATAGTTCAATGTTTGAACATCTATTACTTTAGGAGGCAATCTTTGTCTCTTAAAATAACGCTTAACCCCTAAAGGTTTTTTACTATGTTTTCACCAAAATTGTTCCAAAACTGTCATTTCTAGGACAACTATCAAATTTTAGAAAAAAAAAACATTTTTGGAAAAATGTAACTATAGGAACTTTTAGCGCACTAGTTCTAGAAGATATAGAAATAAATTTAGAAAGTTCTGCTGTGTAGATTGCAAGATATTAGTGTTTGAAGTTGCAAAAGTCCTTTTTTTACCACTGCAAAAATCTAGGGAGCTGCGATTTAGAAGGCCACATTTTTATGAATTTTTTTTCAAAATGGTTGTTACTCTCTGGATTCATCTTCAATTCAAGTTGGCTATATGCTTGAAAATTTCCAAATCATTTGGAATTGTACAACATGTACAAAAAATATAGTAAGTAGAAAGAAGTAGAAAATGATTCAAAGTACTAAAATGTTAACAATTTATTTGTTGAATTGGAAAATACCAATCCCAATGGTTCAAACGTTGTAATAAACAATCTACACCCAATTTTTTTTTTTTTCAAAAATATTGAAAATTGAGTAAAATAAAGGATTTCAAAGTTTATTTTAGAGAAGAGAATCTATAACTACCCGCAAACTAAAATTCTTCATAACTTTTGACTCATTAATCTAAATGGAATGATTCAAAGCTTTCCATGTATATGTAAATCTATAAAAACCATTTTCAAATTTTGATTTCCAAAAAAAGTGATTTTTTCTTATTTGCCCAAACTACCCGAGTTGATAAACAAACAACATATCATGTAATAACTTTTCAACCATGTAGTCAAAAGTCACAAAAATTGTTGGACTTTGAAGATACTCCTCATCTACACCTTCTAATAAAGTTTGGTTCCAAAATATCAAAATCTTTAATCACATGTACTTGCCCCAAATCACTATATTGTCAAAAAAGGTACTTTGGTCCTTTAGGGATAAAAGTCTACATAGAATAGTACATAAAGTTTGGCATTTGAATTATAAGATAAAAATTATGTAATCAAGTATATATAGGATGACATACACCATTGAATTGACAATTCAATAATTAACATCATTCTTTCTCGAGGTTATCACTATGAAACCAAAAACCTTATCATACTCAAATATTGATGACACCACAAATATGGAATAGACTGTTTTGAAGCTTCTCCTACATGTAAAAAAAACAATAATGATCCAAATTAAAAGTGTCATGTGTCACTAGATCTAACTCATTAGAAGAACAAACTATTGTTGCTAATGTATACTTTAATTGATGCTCTTTTTATTTTAAATACAAAAACATATATATTGCCTTGAACTTTAAAGATAAGTGATAATACTATACTTTATTGCCAAGTTGAACATTTCATGCCAGATAATTAAGTAAATTTGTAAAATATTATTTTATTTATAGTTAAAAATAGAAATGATTTTTTGGAACCTAATACTTAAAATAAATTCCATCAAATTTTTGCATCTATTGTTAGAATTTTTTTTGTTGCACCTAACCACTAGGTACAATATCCTTTAATTATCAAGTGCTTTGAGGTCTATACAATAGAAAATGGAAAGGCATTGCTTTCAGCTAATGATTCATCCAATAATTTTTCATTTACACATAAAAATATTAGATTCTCTTAAAGAAAACCTAATAATATGTAGATATATGCAAAAACATGTAAAAATTTAGATAAAGTTTTAGGCGTTTATGAAATATTCCATAAATATTCCATAAAATTAACAATCAATGAAGTATATCCGATGATTTTAGAATTGGAAGTATAGAATAAGAGATGTAGAAGTTGAAAGTTGATCATGGATTCATCCAATGTTAATGATTCTACAAGAAACAAAGTGAAATTTACACATGCCATTAGATGAGTTGAAACCTTAGGAATCTAAATGATTATATGCTCCATTTCTTAGTCTATTAGAGCCTCTTTTAGTCCATTTTGAAAACAAAAGTGGAAAACAAAACATGATAGAGCTTGAAGCTCAATATAACTTCATTTGATTTGAGTATTGGACATGTTGATGTTATCACTCTCTAGTCATTTTCCTAATTCAAGTAAACCATATTTTCACTAGTATATAGAATTACAAGCTATACATTGATCATTCTATATATTGTCTAACTTTTTGGAATAAAAAAATGTTTTACTATTTAATAATAGCCCCCAACATTATGTCACACTTGCTATTTCTTTTTGGAACAAATTAGTACACAAGGAAACAAATTTGGAGGTGAAATTTGGTTGAGATAGTCTTATCGTACACTTTTAGCTAGTGTTCAAAGGATTTAAAGAAATAACTACTTATATATTGTGTAGAAGTCTACAAAGTGAGCCTCTTTCTGCATGCATTTTGAAATAGGTAAAGTTCTTGCAAATGGAATTTTTTAATAAAAATTATTTAAACTTTTCCCTATTTAAAAAAAAATTAAAACCTTGAATTATTTATTTTCTTAAGATTTCTCACTTTTCTAGTTCTCCTACCTAGAGATTTCTTTTACACATTTCCTTTGGTGATTACCTTCATTTTAAAGGTATATATATTGGCCATTTTTTTAAGGGTGGTTTGAAGTGATGTAAATCTGTAGTAATCTGATTTGGAAACTCAATTTTGGCATTGAGGTACTGAATTAGACCTTCATGCATAGTATTAAGGGCCACTTCACACTATGGTCGAAGGTTGATAGTCTGTCGGTTTTGACCAATCAAATTTCAAGAAACCATGAGTTTAGCTTCTCGACCCTTTACACTGTGCAGCACAATCCAAAGTCCATCAAAATTTGATGTCCCCAAAACTGCCTACATGGCAACCAAATGCTTATATGGCGACGGACTCTCGGCTAGAGTTTGGGTCAAGCAAAAATGGAGACCCAAACTCTAGTTGAGAATCCATGGGAGTTTTTTCCATTAAAAATCATAATCTAATAAGATCTAAATCATCAGATTGGCATAGGTTTGGACTTTGGTTTGGCCATGGTCCACGGGCCGCTTTACACTATGGCTGTCCAAGTTGAGAGGCCATGGGAGTTCATTTCCAAAGGTTTCGACCTTTTGGACTTGGCCTTTGGAGACTTCACACTATGGCCGGTCAAGTTGAGAAGTTGTAGGACTTCATTTTCAAGGGTTTGAACTTTGGACTTGGCCTTTAGAGGCTTCACACTATGACTGGCCAAAGACTTTAAATCCTATTTTTTATTGCCTTTTAATAGCCCATTTCTTTGGACTCTCGCCACAATTTTTGGGCCACTCACTCCCACAGCCTCTTGACTTGGTTGGCCATAGTGTGAAGAGGCCCTAAGATAAAAGGCTCTTAAATGGAGTGGGTTCTAAAATGGTGCCCTACCTTAAATGTACAGTATTTGTATATGTTGCTTTTTCATAGCCTTTAGTAGTATATTGATAGTGTACATTTTAGCCAGGGCACTATATTAGAGCCCTATGCCCTTTCAACTTCAAAATTTGATAACTAATTCCACAAAGCTCCAAAAAATATGAAACAACTTGGGTTAGATGTCAATTTCACTTGTCTTTCAAGGAAAATATACTGAAAACTATTTCAAGATGTTTCACCTCCCCCAAATTCAGTTTCAGCTCTTAGATGGGCGATTCCTGAGCCTTCTGCCTTATCTACCATGAAATCACCTCAGTGGCTTCTTTTTTCTTTTTTTTCACAAATGAAATGGAATTCCATTGCCCGAAGAAAAATACCCTGGTGGCTTTCACCCCCACACTCAGGGCTTTCAGTTGTTCCTATGGCAAGCTGGTGGTGGAATCCGTTGGTGTCAGAGTCCTGCTGTTGTCGCAAGATTTCGTCCCCAGAGGACCCAATCTAAGCTGTTAGACGGAGAATATATTGCTCGTCCTGGAAGGACACCGGACGGATGGCCGGACTCAGCTCCGGCCTGGCTGGGGGTGAAGTCTGGGAGAAGGCAACTGAAGCCAGGCTGAGGAGCACCAGAAATACAGAAAATCAGAAGAAGAAAAACCCAAAAATCCCAAAACCCACCCACATCAGGAACTTCACGGCATGTGAATATGGTGCCATGATGGTGCATTGAAATGTAATCAAGTAAATTTAGTGCTAACTCCCATACCAACTGAGTAAGGAGAAAATGGCACCTATATTGTCAAAATACAGCCTTTGGTGTCCAAATAGCACTAAAACAGTATGGCCCAACTTTTCTGATGGGCACCCAAAACCACTCAGCCCTAAGCTTATGGGTTTTGGAGCAAAGGGAGAGCTGAGCTCGGGACCCTAATGGCATCAATGTACTCCAAGGGCATCAGATTTGTACTTCCAACTCTTGCTCGCTCTCACATGGCCTCTCATTGTACAGTACAGTACCACTCCCTCTTCCGTCTGCACACTCTGGGGCCCTGGCCGGCCTGTTTCCATTCATATTTTTATTTATTTATATTAAAACCAACAAAGGAGACCTTTTTAAGTTATCCTCATCGATCAATCTTTGGAGGAACGGAAGTGGATCCTTTTTCCCATGACTGAACTAAAGGTGCCATTGATATCAGTTATAATTAATTCTTTCAGTCTGTAGAGAATGTTGATATACAGTATAATTATACAGTTCACTTGTACAATAACTTAACTGGAGGCTGGTGAATTAGTTGGGAACTGTTTCTTCATGGCTACTTTACTTTTGCATTGATTGCTGTAGAATGTTGCAACACATCATTCACTGGAAGTACTAAAGGTAAGCCTATTGAGCCAGCCAGTTGGAAGTGAATAAAAAATTGGGGGTTTGTTTGTGTCAACAAATTTAAAATTAAAAAAAACTAAAAAACTCTTGGAATGCAACATTGGGCCACATAACTTATGATAAAGTTTGAGGGTGGAATGTAAAGAATTCATCTCAATTGAAGCCATTGATGTTGATGTCGAGTGATGTCAAGCAGGTGAGAGAGTTAATGGACAGCAACTGATGAATGCAAGTTTGGGAGAGGGACAGTACTCAGGGTGTAGTCGCGTCCATCAGGTTGGAAGGGACTGAGGCTCTGAAAGAAATGATGCAACACTGACTGATCACAATGAAGCCTCGGCGACGAGAGTTGCATGCACCTCAGTCCTGCGATATTTTTGGTAAGCGGGTGTAGAAAGTTTTGCATTTAAAAAAATGCAAACCCGACAACATCTGAATGGCTTCCTTGTCCCCATGGGAGTGGAAATTTTTATTTTTTTATTTTATTTTTTCCACTTGTAGGTGAAAGGAAGAAGAAGGGGATAGCTAGCAATTGAAACTATGTTTTTCCTACAAGGTAAAAATTAGTTATGAATTAGTTATGAGTTCTTGAAGAGTATTGCTTAAATAGCTCAAAAGATAATCATTAGATTGCCCCCAAATGAATGAAACCATCAAACTTGTAAAATTTGGTACCCCATGCAAAACCAACAATAACCTAAATGACTTACTTCAACTCATAGCCTAAATGAAATGACACTGTGCTTGAAATTGGCAAAACATCACCAAAATTCACCCAAACAACTCAGTGGCAAAGCTTCACCAAGCACCGTGAATGAAAAAAACTCAAATATTTACATTGAATATTCCATTTCTTTGAGCTGATTCCATTTTCCCAAAGGACACTCAGTGCTGCTGTAATTTTGGCAGATCAAGGTTTCGGTAAGTTGGATTTCTTCATTGCCACACAACGAGCAGTGCACATCTCTCCAGTCAAGCTATTACCTCGGTCCAAACATGCACTGTCATGCAAGCTCAATCTGATGGACATGTAGAGTACCGTCACAATCCCCAGTTCACTACACAAAATAGTGAAAATAGTGAAAATTAGGTTGCCTTTTAACAATCAGGTTGCCTTAACAATCAGAATAGTTACTGTACAGGTCCTCAAAGTCAGAAAATATTTCTAAAAATATTTCCATTTGCATGCACAGAGGTTCAACTACAACAGTACCAAATTCAAAAGTGGTGGAATGTTTGTACAATTACTGAAAACTTAATATTTAGTGTGGGACAACCTAGTTTCCCTGTTTGGTGTGTCCTCACTCCGACCTTTTCAGCAAACCTGGCCATCCAAGAGCAAGGCCCGCGCTACATGAAGCAAGTGATCAGCAGTTCCTCTTTACGCGTCACTCACTCGCACAAAGACTTCAACCACCTTATTACTCATTTCCGATGCTGCTGCAGGTAGATCCCCAGGACCAGTAGGTAGAATTCTTACTCGACACGGCGAATATTCACGACATCCAATAAGCCAGGTATATGTGCACAGAAGCCGGCGAAAAGACTCTGAAGACCATGAAAGAAAAGACCACCAACTACTCTGCAGCATCGATCTCCAAATGCTCAATTATGTCAACGAGGCAGGAGAAGGGAAGTTGGGAGAGGAGAGCATGCAGACTGCGCATGATATTCCATAAACGACAAAAGCAACACATTTGCATTGCAATAGTGGCCTGTACATTTTGTGGTGGTGCTATACCGTAGCTTCAATGGAAGAGGAATACAAACACTCCCTACAGGCTCAAATCTAACTTGAAGATTAATTCTTCCCCTGGATCGATCAGGGACCCTATGTACCAAGTGCCAACGGAAGCTCAAAATTTATCAAACCATGGACGCTCTGGAATTAAACTAATACTATACAAAGAGAAAGGAAAAAAAATTGACGTTCAGAATAACGAAGTTAGAAGCAGAGTACGCGACATAAATTAAATTCTCAGTACCCCTGCTACTATTGATACTATTGATACTGCTAGTGCTACTACTACTACTACCGGTCGTCACGTTCGTTCATCTGCATCCCTCCATGGCGGCAGCGAGATCAGAGAACGGAAGAAAATGAGGTGACAACTAATTCCAAGGCGGCATGTAGAGATGATGAATGGGAGAAGTATGTACTTCATTACGATACAAAAGAGGGGGCCAACTCGAAGATGGTGATGGCTGGGTGATGGGGGTGGGGGTGGGGGTGGGGGTGAAGATAATTAAGATTCCGAAGTCACGAACCAGAAGAGAAGAAGCTATGATCTCCATCTCAGAGATTGGGTCCCAATGATCTCTCAGTCTCACAAAAATTGCTGCCAAGCTCCTGCATGGCAACTCAAAACGGTGGTGGTTGTCGACAATTTTCCCTCAAATTATGGCCTCCAAATGGTAACCTCCGACGAACTTCAATCTCAATGGCAAAACTGCTCTTGCATTGCATCCGAAAACGCAGAATTCGCCTCACTCGGCCATGAAAGGCCAGCTTGCTCCAGGGAAGAAGCTGGGTTCGGTTGCAGACTGCTGTTTACCATCGCTGCTGGCGCAGCAGCAGCTGGCCATGCCTGCGCACAGTTCAAGTCAAACGGACGAGCCAAGTTCGCCAACTGCGACTGCTGCTGAAATCCTCGAGCGTCGCAATTGCTGGTGTTGCTGCCTATCTGCTCCAATGCCTGCAAAACGGGACTCACTCACATTCAGAAAACAAGCTAGGTCGGGACAATTGTACCCGGGATCAACACAGGGACTCCGAAAATGTTGCAGATGGGTCACGAGACAGAAGCCGTTTCGTTTGCCGTGGATTGTAGCTACCTGAAGCTGGAGCTTGAGGAACTTGACGTAGTGGATGGCTTCGTCGAGCATGGACGCCGTGTCCATCTTGGTGCCGCCCGGGACCAATCGCTGCAAAACGCGGATGCGGTCGCTGATGCGTTCGCGGCGCAAACGCGCGGCCACGCTTTGAGGGTCTTTGGAGATTCGGACGTTGCGTCGCTTGGGGCGCGTGCTGGCGATTTCTTCCAAGCTGGGCACGGGTTGCGAGGCGTGGCGGAAGAGAATGGCGCGCATGTTCGCCAGCTTGTCCAGGTCGACCACGGGAGGCGGGGGTGCCATCGCCGTCGCGAATGCCATCTCCCCGGTTGGGAAAGGCTCTTGCACTTGCCTTTTGGGCAGCTTCGTCGACCTGTGGTGGATCTGCTCCATCCACTCGCCATCTTCGTCTTCAAAGCGGCTGCGCTTGAAGCAGCCCTGCGAGTCATCGCTCTCGCGGAGTGCGTTCGGGGAAAGCGGGCCGCCGGGGCTCTCCATTCGCAAGTAGTCGTGCTTGTTCATGAGGGAGGTCCCCGTGCTGGCGGTGCGGTCCAGCATCGGGGTCAAGACGGGTGACAGGGGGCCACCTCCGAGCGCCGCGATGCAATTGATTTGCAGATTCTCGGGCGCCGTGTTGCAATCGTCGTCGCTGGTGGAGTCCGCCATGCTGGAGCTTTTGCTGCCCGAGTGGAGGAGCGTGTCTAAGCTGTTGCTATTGTGGTTGTGGTTGTGCAGGTTATTCCCCTGGGGTTGCTGCAAAGGGGAGGAGTCCAACATGGACTGATCCGCGGCATTGGCTTGCTGCTGCACGATGGCTTGCAGAAGCGCTTGCTGCTCCATCAACTGCGGAAACATGGACTGAGATGGCGCGTGCGGGAAGAACAGTGGACTCATGGAAGGCTCCAGAATGGGCTGATGCAAGGTACCCCAACCTGAATTCGGCCTGCACACACAAATGCTCCCACGTCAGTTCCAATTCTCGACCAGGCGCCACTTTCATGGGACGTGAACTACAAACACCGGAGCTCTCACGATGATCGTCAAAATACGGACTCCCAGCAAGCTCCAGATAAAAATTGCGTCCTACGACCGCCACGAGATTTCTATAGCGTCGCATTTGTCACAGACGGTTCGTGAAAGGAGGGCGGGGTTACCATTTTTCCATGGACCTCAGTCCGCCGCGATCATCCGGTCTCTGCAAACTGAGCGTCATCGCGAGGAGACAGAATTACTCGATCGGCCAATCAATCAATCAGTGTAACTCCTGCACTTGTAGTTCCCGTCTTTAGATTCTCCAGCCTTCGAAGTGTAGCTTCTTCCTCCAAGAACACACCCTTCAACCCTTCAACACTCGCTTCCTCTACAATCGTCACCAAAAACATGCACCATTGCCGGCTGCAACCCACATGTCCCCGTTCTCATGGGAATCCCCACGCTCCCCTCTCCAAAGAACGATCACTTCAAGATCACGTAATGAACGCACTCAGCAAGCGAATGCAGATATTAGATACCAAAGAAACCAAAGTCTCAAGTCTAAAAGAAGCTTCCCAGCAACGTGCCACAACTCCAGCTGCACCTCTCGTCAAGAATGTTTGATGTGTGCCCACCCAAATCGCTAAGTCATTGCAAACAATGGTGGCTGCCCCCCAAACAAGAAAATTTCCAAGACCTTCCAAGGATTGAGAACTGTGAGCTTCTCCCACTTCATGACACTCTCCTCGAGCTTCTTACTCGGTGCATGTGCAAATTTTGACACCCAGCAAGCTCCCTCGAAGCTTAAGCGTTCCCTACGACAACCGTCTCGTCTTCCCCACCCTCGCAGACGCAGCTGGACGCGCAAGCTCACGAAATGGGTATTAACTTATAAAGAGGGTGAAAACAAGGGACTACAAATACTACTCCCGAATTGCGGCACAAGGGGCCTAGAGTGGCGATGGTGGATTTGGAATTGGGCTGCCTCGGGACTCGAAACTCGGGACTCGGGACGGAAGGAGGAAGGAGGCGGATCTTTGGCGTGCGAAGCTTTCTGGGGGAAAGACGTCTCCTTTTATTTATTTAGCGGGGGGCTCTGTATTCTTGGCTTGTGCAGCACACGGGGGTAGGGGGTGGCCGTGGGAGAGCGCCTTGGGTTTCGCGGCTAAAGTGGCCAGTGGGAGGAGTGTCAGATAGTATTTTAGTATTAAATTATTAAATTACTGAATTTAATTAGTGAGTTTACGAAGTGACTCGTGTGGGGGTGTAATCCGGTGATCATTGCGACTAAAGTTACTACAGGAGCCAAGTGGGGGTCGGTTTGGTGGGCGGCTTTGGGCGCCTACAGCAAAATTAGTGGTAGTGCAAAGTTTTAGTGTCATTCCAAACAAAATTTGTGTGTGGAGATTAGAGCATCCTCAATCCATCCTACACAAACACACTACAACATCAAATTTTGTGCAAGTCTACAGAACCCTACCCAATGCAAGTAGCACTTTTCACTATACTTTCACGGATGCAACACTTCTTCACCCTTACACAATAAAAATTGGCCCTTTGTTGTGCCCTCCAAGCTCCTTTGCACTTCTTCAACAACACTAATAATGGCATCTTAAAGGGCACAAACCTGAGCACTAGAGCACATCCAACACCCTCTTTATTCTCAACAACATTTCCATATAGTTGTAGAGTGGTGTAGGGTTCCAAATCTTTTATTGCATACAAGTGCTTAAATGGGAAAAAGCCTAAGCAAGAATAAGGGGATGGGAAGAAAAATTGCACATAGCACTACAAATGACTTTTAACGAGCGTAGCATTGAGGATGCTCATGACACCATGTAGTAAGGTAATATGCTCTCAAAGTAACACTACAAGAAAAAGGGGTGTTTTAAGTAGTCTAAGACATAAGATTTTAAGTAATGACCTTTTTAGAAGATTTTAAATAAGAAATACATGTATTTCTTATTTAAAATCTTCTAAAAAGGTCATTACTTAAAATCTTATGTCTAGGACTATATTTAAAACACCCCTTCTCTTGTAGTGCAACCATTTAAGAGTTGATTGATGGGGGAAGTTAAACTTATAGAAACAGTTTTCTAGTAAATTGGAAGAAAAATGGAATTTAATCTACATTTTTATACTTTTTGAACCTTCGTAAAATTAGTTACAAACTTTTGAAGTTGACATGCAATAGTCACTAAAAGTAACCATTACCTTAAATGTATAATATTGGTACATTGAAAAATAAAATAGAACCTTGTGTCATGACTACTTTTAGAGCATGGTTGCTTTTTGAGTAGATTACATAAACATTGATTCTAGTGTGCACTTTTTAATAAATGTAATTAAGTAAGGTGATTTGGATAAATTAGGGTCACTCAAAGGGATGATATGAGTGAGTGAATGAAATGTTAAGGGTTCTTAGTACTTGCATAAAAAGAGTTGCTATTATGTGAGTATAAAAGTGTGAGCCTATGAACTTAGAAGACTATACACCTATGATATAAATGTCTATATTATAATAACTTTCTATGTTAATTGTGTATATATGCTATAAGTACCTATATTATTGGTGTTTATATTATAGACACTTTCAATGGTTGCATGATACATACTTATATATATGCTTAAAGCTCATATACTAGCACCATTACTTGCATCAATAACTTGTGGATTCATAATAGGAAGTTAAGAGTTGAGCAAAACCTTTGAATTTTTCTACTCACTATTTTTAGTGGAAAAGAAAGCTCAATGAATTTATTGAACCTTCAATGAGTTGCCACATTGAATTCAATGATCTCGATGAATTGAAGCTCTTTCTATCATCACTTCTCCCAAATAATATTGATTGTTATTACATGTGGCCATCAAATAATTTGCTATGCCATATGGAGGTTTATAAGTGATTTCAAAAACAATTGTTGAAAATTAGCAATGTATTGGTGTACAAATTAGCAACTAAATCATATTGATTTATTTAATGAAATTTGATTAAATTCTTGAAAAATATGTAAAGAAGGATTTTTGAAACTGTCAAGTATCCGTAATATTTTCAATGTCATTTTTAACAACCCCATTAGAGTGAAGAATAGTCTCTTCTCATTTTGCAATAGAAAATTCAAAATAAGAAATAGTAACTCTACAATCTTAAGCTAAACTTTACAATGTTATCTAAGCTTGAAATGTCAAGGGCTTTCAAGAGTATGAAAACATATTTCTTGACTAAGTTTTCAAAAAATAACAATAAAATTATTATGTATTGGGTATTTAAAAAAATATATGTTAATAATAATCAACAAGTCTAATCCAAAAACTTGTAGTAGTCAAGAATTTAAAATTTAAATGTGTTAAGATTATATAAAATGACTTTTGATATGTAGCATGTAGAAGAAGTATCAAGTTAATTTTTTGTAATAGTGGTTAGAACAAAGGAAAATTCATTATATTATAAAAAATACTTGTAACCATAACCTTTGTGTCCTAACTAAATCGATCAATTCAAAGTTATCCGTACAATTTCATACATAGAATTTTTTTGTTATCAATCATAGTCCAATCTAATGTCTTATTGATATGGGATATTTTTTCAATAGTGGTTTATTGCATGTATTCATTTGATGGCTACTTCATTTTACAACATTTTTTAAATTACCAATACTATACTTTAAGCAAAGGAAAGACCTACATTATAAAAGGAACAAAGAAATTGGTTCTTTCATGTTGGTGAAACCACAATAATACAAATCTGACTTTAATACATAGTATATTATATTTATTATTTATTATTTGTCATATAATGTGATGTATTTATAAAAGAATTTGAATAACACAAATAGATGTTCTTCTATGTACAAGGGGTACTAATCAAAATGGCATTTTTGAATTTGTAGTGAAAAAAATTTCAATGTTGCCAACTTTGACAACCTCCCAAGAACTAAAAGATTGGTATTTTATCATGAATTTTTTTTATGAGATCATCTCTAAGTTAGTAATATGTGTGACAAATTTTAAGTCCAAAATATTTACACAAAAAAGACATTCAAAGTCTACCAACATGTGTAGCTATGAAAAAAATTTCACTCCTTTCAACTATGGCACCCTCCCAAGGATTGATTCTTTTCCATAAAATTAATGACATGAGATAACCTCTATATTTGTAATATGTGTGAAAAATTTCAAGGTTAGAAGATTGATACAAAAAAAAGATATTCAAAATCTCCTAACATGTGTAGTTCTTAGAATTTCTTTTATTATTGCCAACTTTGACACCCTTCCAAGGGCTAAAAAATTGTCTATATATGATGAATTTGTTTTAATAAAATTATCTCTATATTAATACCATTTGTGCTAAATTTCAAGTTCAAGAGACTTACCCAAAAAATGATATTCAAAATCTTAGAACATGTGTAGTTGTGAGGATGATTTCTTACATCCATGTCAAACTTTGACCTACAAAATGACACTATTCCAAGGGCTCAAAAACTCATCCTCACAACTACACATATTGGGAGATTTTGAATATCTTTTTTGGGGTAAGTCTTTGGAATTTGAAATTTCGAACACATGATTTCATGGGGAAAAAATTCATGGTAAGAAACCAATTTTTCAGTCCTTGGAAAGGTGTCAAAGTTGGCAATTGTGAAAAAATTTGAAAACTACGCATATTGGTAGATTTCAAATTTACTTTTTTGTATTAATCTTATGACCTTGAATTTTTTTCACCCATATTACAAAAATTATAATTTATTTCATGCCATAAATTTCATGGCAAAAAAAAATCAATCCTTGAAAGGGTGTCAAAGTTGAAAGTAGTGAAATTTTTTTCATAGCTACATATGTTGGTAGGTTTTCAATACCTTTTTTGTGTAAATATTTTGGACTTGAAATTTGTTACACATGTTACTAACTTAGAGATAATCTTGTAAAAAAAAATTCATGGTAAAATACCAATTTTTTAGCTCTCGGGAGGTTGTCAAAGTTGGAAATATTGAAATTTATTTCTCTACAAATTCAAGAACACCATTTTCATTGGTACTCCATTTAGAAGTCCATCTACCTGCTCTTCAAAATGAGATACTGTGCTTATTTCCATCTTTGTTTGGAGATGCTCTTAAAGTTCAAGGTGAGCAAGAATGATTGTCTTTTTTCCCCTAGGATTTTTTTCTCTTAATTCCCGTTGTTTCTTTGCCCCCTTCCCCTTCAAAAAAGTTGAACAACTGGATGACAGTGGAGAGGTATCCAAACCGAATGGCATGGTTGCAAGTTCAAAACATGGTGGTTACAAGTGGTTTACCTAGCATGAAAGAAGGTTGGACGCTAACTTCATCCCACGAAGTGGGGCCAGCAGGGTAAAACTTGAGTTACCTGGGGATAAAAGTGAAAAAGCCCCCTAGTTTTGTGCCATGTTTTTGGGTACGTTCTTGCCCTCTCCAAGCTAATTTGGGGTCCCTAATTGCAAATATGAATTCAGAATTTGAAAAAAAAAAAATTAGTGTTTAACCCTGGGCTAAGTCCAGCCCACCGGACCCACTTCATGCCACAAAGTTAGCTTCCTGGTGAAAGAAACCACTCTTCCTAATGGGAACCCTTGCAGTGTGTTCTTCAACAAACTTGTTTTAAAAAAAAGTTGATTGTCACCAGGGTTCACTTGCAGAGTTGCAACTAACTTCTGAGATCTCCTCGTAAGTTAATCCATTCCCCCCAGTGGCTTCAGTGAATTTCATGGCACTTTGTTGCCTGTATGCTATTTTTATTCACATGGGTTTATGATTGTTTACAATATGAAAAACACATATCAAAGTTCATTTGTTTACATATCTAATTCCCTGGAATCTTGTAGAAGATTTGCTCACAAGTCAGTCACAACTGACTAGCAGTATGAAGCTTTTCTTTTTTCTTTTTTCTTTTTTTTCTGTTTTTTGAAACCACATGGATGATTTCCATTGAACTGAAGGCTTGGCTTTCTTGTGCCTGTGCCAAGATGCCGCTAATGTGCTGAAATACAATGATTAACATGGAGTCTTTCAATTAAAAATGAATTAATGAATGATTGAGCAATCACACGAAGCTCTCCAAAAGCCAAAAACAAATGAATCTGCCATTGGTAGCAGTACCCAATAAAGGCTACTGGTAGAGTACCACGTTACATTAGCCCGCCCGGACGGTGGGCTGGTAAGTGTACGAATTATGAAGGTTACTGAAATTCTCAAGGTGCCTGATTACAATATTGGGCCAGCCAGTCTTTCCATACTGGGAAAGGAGGTCCCAAATCCCGTCTCTTGCAGTAGCAAGCTTGCTAGTATTTTTTAAGGAAACAAATGATCAGTATTATCCGTCATTTGGATTTGGTGGGGCACTAACAGTATTATAAGTATTATATGGACTAAACTCCAGATCACTGTTACAGTCTTCAGTATTATCAGGATATCCATTCAGGCACTGTAGTATTACAGAAAGTTGTATAGATTTGCAACAGTGATTAGGATGGCAAGGGGTACCCCAAAAGACTGCCTTAACCCCTCACCGCCCAAGAGGCCCAAAAGTGTCCTCACACAATCTAGCAGCCAACTTCAGAGTGATGTAACTTTTGCATCTCATGTCCAAATTCAAAAAAAAACTTGTTGGGAAAGTTGCGCATAGAAGTCTAGTTTATAAGGTAGGTTCATATTGAGCCTAGTTCCTGCTATTAATTAGTTCAAATTTTTATGTAGTCTTGTTGACAAGTGAAAGCATGTTCCAACACACCAAAGAACATAGGATTTGGATACCGTATGCAAAAGTTATTAACAGTCAAAGTCTGTTTCTGAAAGCGCCATCTACAGTCTGTGAACATGACTGATTTCGGAAATGTATGTGCACTGTAGAAGGCGCTTTTAGGAACAGGGCGCTTTTGGGTGTACCTACCTTATGTCAAAATTTTTAGATCAATCCAATTTGTATCAAATTTTTGGCAGCCAATCAAAGCTAGCAGGTTCAATTTGAGTTCACCAAATTGCATTTTAGGGCTGCAACTTCGGGGGCTTGTATCTTTTTCATTCAATGTTTGATTTCAATCAAATTTGTTGGATTTTGTTTGCCTTGAAGGCTAGTTATTGTGGTAAAATTTTCATCTCAATCCAAGTTGTTTTGAATGTTTGGGAGCAATTTGAAGTTCAAAATTTGCCATTTTTGGAGTGCAGTGAACTTTGGTGACTTATAACTTCTTTTTACATGGTCCATTTACAACAATTTTGGTTGGAAAAGCTAAGCATACTAGTCTACTTTTTGTGGTTCAAATTTCATATCAATCCAAGAACTAATGAGTGACTAAAAAGCATTTTAGTAAAGAGAGGTTCAGCTATAGATGTGATTTTTTGCTACTTTTTTCACTGCTTTTTGACATTTCAAAACAATTTTACAAACACAATGAGTCAATTTAATGATATTTTTTTCACCAAAAGTGTTTTTCTTTTCTTTTTGAATCATTTTGTAGTATAAAGTTTTTTCATTTGAGTAGGTTTAGAAATCAAATTTCACCTCTAAATGTGTTTTTAAGAAAATTTTAGCATCTTCTTTTAACACTAAAACATTATAATCTTTCAATCTATATGGTCAAATGACTCCAAATTTGATTTACAACATCTTTAACATGCACACTATAAGATTGTATGGTTCAGATTTTCATATGTTACTCACATTTAGACTTATAACACTTGAAAAGTAGGGTTGTTTTCTGACATAGTTGGAGCTTGGGCGGTGACGTGGGTTAACCCCTAAATGCCCAAGGCCTGTTTTGAGCTTCTTGGAATTTGCTCTAAATTGAACAAATATCCAACATTTTGATAAGTTGAATCAATTTTTTAATTGTAAGTGTACAAATTCAAAGTAGACATGTTAGAGATGAGATAGGAAAAGAAAACACAACAATCACTTATGGATTGAAAGATTATAACATTTGATCATGAGGGTGTAAAAATCATGAAAATCTTTGAGCGCTCTTTTTGCATGTCAAATCTAAAAAGTTGGTGACCGAAAAAAATGAGGTTGAAGGGCCTAACAAGCATAACCCCAATCATTTTATGGCTTCTCAAAATCTACTCTATAATTTTTTTAAATGAATTGTTAGTGTAATTTTTTCTCTAAGATCTAGTATATTTAAGGCTCATTTCCAAGAGTCCTTAGCACTATGGAATTTCAGATTGCAATGGGTACTCTTGTACTAAATCTTGAATAGAATAATCATAATCATTCATTTTCAAAACCAGATTATTGATGCTAAAACTAGACTTAAAAAAATCTTCCAAAAATATAAACTACTAGAAATAGAAATTTGGTAAGGTTTTATTTAACTTCAAAGTTTCTTTGACACCACATTTGGGTGCCTTGGGCATATAGGGATTAACCCCTAAGCGTCTGGATTCATCTCCAAATTCAATGATTTCAAAAAGAATATTATAGAGAGCTATTTTGGAATTGAGATGCAAATAAAAGTTGTAGAGTTTGAGTTTTAGATTCTATCCAGATGGTTATATATATATCTATATATATATATATATATGGAAAGCTTTTAATCATTCTATTTTGATGAATTAGATGGAAGTTATGAGGAGTCTTAGTTTATGGGTATGTATAGTTATGATAATTGTTGCACCTCTAAGCTACTCCTCAAGCACATGTTGTGTGAAAATTTCAAAGAAAAAACATAAAAACTTTGTCTGAAGTAAGCTGCCAAAAATTGCCATATTGCCAAAAAATGTTGTTTAGTCCTTTAAAGGTTAAACAAATGAAATGAAATTTTCATTGCAAAGTGAAAATATACACCAACCAAATACAAGACAATGGTCTAGTCAAGAAGAACAAATACAACCCTAGCAACAAACTAGATGACTAGATTGACAAACAAAGGAGCTAAATACCAAGAGTATAGTGCAAAGAGAGGTTATAAGTCCTTTCAAGGCTACATGGAGAGGGCAATACCGTATTACTTTAGGAATCCCTTTACAAGGTTGAAATACAAAGCCTACCTTGGAACTAGAGCCATCTAATGCAATTGTTCAACTTTCTATCTTTGCAAAGACATGCAAAGACATACAAAGGTATTTGAGGGCATTGGGAGATTGCAAGTTATTTTTAGTTCCCCAAATGTGAAAACACACGACATCAATAATATGATGTAGTCAAGAGATTGCCATATTAAAAAATAGTCATTTTAAAATTTTTAAAATAATAATTTTAGTTTTTTCAACATTTTTTGCAAAAATCTGAAAATTCAACCATTATAGGCTAATTTACAATTTTTAGATAGTACATGGAAGAAACAAAGAAACGGAACTCAAACAACCTTCCCTTGCCCTCAAATCCCTTCAAATGGATCAAATCTACATGTCTTCTCCTTGAAGAAATTGAATGCCCTACATTTTGTGAAAGTAGATCTCAAATGTAGAGTACAAATGTTGGCCCACTCTACTCGCATATAGTCGACGAGGCCTTCCTAAATGTGGCAAAGAAGGTGATCTAGAAACCATGCCATTCTTGTGGATCCATAAAAATGGTGGTACACTATTACAAGTTAGTTTCAAAACTTTTGTCACTAGGAGTTTAGCAATTGGTTTGTAGATGGATTGCTCTACTTTGGATGTTTACTCAATCATTGACATCATTACAAAGTCACTACCTCTTGAATACTAGAAATGGACCCAAATATTATAACTTGGGGTTTCTCATAGTGGAGAAAAAACTAAAAATTTTGAAACTCAATTGAGTTATTCGTAAAGTACCCTAAACCGGGGTTTAAACCCATGAGTTTTGTGAAAAAGTCGGTTGAGTTAAAAAAGACAAAATAAAAGTGGGTATGAAACTTATTTTTCCATCAAAATGGTGCCTAAAAAAGTTTGGTCCCCACTTTTGAAGTCGTGTGATATAAGTATCTTGCAAAAAAGTTTGACGTTTCAACTATAGTTGCCTTCTCAACTTCAAAAAAAGTCATGCCCAAAGTGGGGGGGGGACTTTACAAATAACTCAAATACTATTGGAAATTACCAAGCTAATTTGCCAATTTAATGAGATGGAAATTATGAGGATTTTTAGTTTGTGGGTAGATTGAAGTCTATGAAAACCATACCTACCCACAAATTAAAACTCCTCATAACTTTCATCTCATTGATCAAATTGGAATGATTCAAAGCTTCCCATATACATATAATTCTAAAGAATGAAGTTGAAATCTTAAAAAAATGATTTTAAAAGAAGTTTTATGAGTTGCCTAGGTTGTTTACCAAATGATGAAAGTGATATATCATGTAGTAACTTTTTGACCATGTAGTTGAAAGTTATGAAAGTTGTTGTACCTAAAAGCTACTCCTTGGGCATATATTGTCTAAATATTTCAAAGAAAAAAAATTAAAACTCCATTCATAGTGAGTTGCCCAAAATTGCTATATTGTCCAAAATTGGTATTTGGACCTTCAGGGGTTAAGTAATACATTTGATGAAACATATTCAACTGTAATTTGATGACTACTAATTTTTGCAGATTTTAGATTTGTGTGCACCTATGTGACAGTTTCAAATTTTCAATGGTTTAGGGAGTTGGTACTTTGAAAAATTATAGAAATTACATACAACACCCAAAAGATTTATTTTTATTGATATTTTTTAATTTTACTTGATAATATTGCAATAGTATTGTTTTTAGAAGAAGGCACCTCCAATTACGTTGAATTGTTTATATTGATGGTTTTAGGTGCTTCCACCTTACTAAATCATCATTTCGGGGGGGGGGGGGGGGCTACTCTCCACATGTAGTTCTAGTCGACCATGAAGGACAAAGGTGAATTGCCCCCATTGGTCAACTCCTTTGGGACACATTGGAATTTTTAATTTTCCACACATGATAGAATTCTCAAATTTTGAATTCATATATGCAATCAAATGCCCCAAATTAGCAAGGAGGAATGCAAAAGGTAAATTACTCAAGCACAAAATAGGGAACTTTTTAAAAAATTTGCACACCTTGAATGACTTGGAGGGGCTGAGCAAGGGGGCCCATTCACTGACTACCATGAAGGGGCCAGGGTAAATTGACCCCTCACTTAGCCACTCGACAAAACCCTGAAATTTATTATTTTCCACCCATGATCAAATTTGCAATTAGAAACCCCAAATTAGCTAAGAGAGGTGTAGGAAATAATTGTTTCACGCCTAATAAGGAGAATTCATTAGAGGACATTTGAAGGCTCTAGAAGCCTGTTTTAGGACTGTTCCCAAAACTAATCTTGTAACTGTTGGCCACTGTCAGGCCAACAATCACCAAAAAAAATTTAATTAAAAAAATTTTAAAAATTTAATTTTGGATCTTGAAATGGGGGAAAAAAATCAAAGAATTAAAATTAAAAAAACCCGATGACATGGCACTCTCTTGACCACATCCAACTCATGCTCCCACGACAAAAACTGCATTATTGCGGCAGAAACTGCGTTCCCATAGTCTGGGAACTCGCACTCTTCTATAGCCCTCAAATCTTCTCTAATGTGTGTTTTACTTGAACCTCTGAAATGACTTGGGAGGGGCTGGGAGGGCCAGAATGCTGAGAGCCCATGATCGGAACCTGAGAGGGCGGGGGGCAGCAAGTAGTCAGCTGAAATGGAGGAACTGATCATAACTTTGTGAGCCCGAAGTTACCATGGAGGGGGTAAAACATAAGTTACTCCCGGCCACTCCAGCTCCGGTTATGTTGTACTGTACTTTTTTTTAAAGTAATGAAATCTTCTTTTTCATTTATGGGAAAATGGTAAAAATAAAACATGACTTGCATGCATGCCAATGAGTGAGTGATGCCAGAATACTACTGTATTATGCAACTTAAGGTACCTTAAGTTAGATATACTGTACTGTTGCGGCTGAGTTTCTTTTATTTATTTATTTATTTTCTCTTACGGTAAAAGGATTCTTTACTGGTGTCAAAATAAATAAAAATAAATACTGTACTGTAGCAAAATTCACACTCTCCTCCCTGCTGCTCCAGAACTGCAGTGAATCCTACTCACTGAAGTGAGCTGAGAATGTCTTAACTTATTATTATTATTACTGCGGCCCCCTGATTTCAGATTTGTAGACCTACACCCACTGATGGATTTTGTACACGTACAAAAGGACATCATTGGCAGCCAGTTGAGTGGGCTCAAAATATTCCAGCAGCACAGGCAATGCAAAAATTATCATAATGGAGGTAATAGAGGAAGAAGTAGATTTTCAATCCAATTTGGAGTTTTGGACTTGTTGTGGGTACAAGAAGCATACCACACTTTCAATTGAGTTGAGTTTCATAGTCATTCAATCAAATGAAAACCCCCCAATACAACTTTTGACATGGAATTTGACATGAAAATCATTCTACAAGATTGCATACTGTTCTAGGGAGAATGAAAATCCTTTTGAATATACTTTGATAAAAATTTCATGAATTCTTGTAAGTTTGATGAATCTAATATTGTTTAACTTGAATGTAATGTTAACCTCTAAAAGACAATCATGTTTAGAGGTGCAAAACCACTTCAAAATACTCATCTCAAAAACATGGTCAAAATCTTTGTCAATAATTATTTTTCAACAAATCCAACTATTCAACTATAGGATTCTTTAGTTGACTTGTTCATGTACATTGTCCTAAAATTTTGGAGCAAATATTCCCATTAATTGCAAGTTCAACGCCCCTTAACTTCAAAATGTAGGCTCTTTTAGCCCTTCCCAAAGGTGAAGATTTGCCTTTCAACATTTAAAAACAACAACATATGACCTATAACTTGTTTATTTTAGTCAATATGTTGAAAAATGATTTGAAAATATGTGCAAAAAAGTTTTATCCTAAAAAACTTTCATATTCATTTTTTTTAAATTGTAAAGAAGAAGGTATGGTGAGAATGTTTTAGTAACATATGTATAAAGTTTTTTATTTCAAAATTTCAAAATGGAGAGAAAAATATTACTATTTATGTTTTTTCTACCTCCATTGATCCCCAAAGAAAACTCCTCATAACTTTTACCTCATTAGTAGGAATTGAGTGGTTCAAACTTTATTTCTTTTGCATAGTGATCAACCTATATATTTCCAAAAAATAAAATTTTATTTTAGAATATATTACTTGTTGTGTGATTTGACATTGAAATATTAAAAAAATTCTTATAATTTTTGCAATATTTATCAAAATAAAGTTAAAAAAAGAACTTTGTGCATTGATTATAGATACAATATAGTCTCTTTGTTGTACAATCTTGATTTAGGGTAATAAAAATTGGTTTGCCAAGGCCCCCAAATTAGATGGGATTAGAGTATATACATAGCAATTTATGCTTTATAATTTTTTGAAGATTTTTATACTTTACATTTTCATCTTTTATTCTTTTGTATTATTTTTTGATCTCATAATTTGCTTCATAACTTTACCAAGTTGTATATGATTTCATGTTTTGCCCAATACATAAGGGAAAAACACCCAATATTGCACCTATACCTAGCATTGGACCCTAGACTCATCTAATTGTATTCCTGGACTTTAATGAATGTGTTTGCCAAATGCTTGACTCTAATTCGTTGATGCATATTAAGGACACATAGCAAAACCTGATTGGCTCATTGTTGATTTTATCAAGGTTCAGATTTGGAGGCATATAAGGTAGGTACACCTAAAATGGCACTTGACCTTAAAATGCCATCTACAATGTGCATACATTTCCAAAATTAATCATGTACCAAATTGTAGATGGCACTTTCAAAAACAAACTTTGACCATTAATAACTTCTGCATACAATATTCAGATCCTTTGTTCTTTAGTGTGTTGGAACATGCTTTCACTCGCCAACAAGACTCTATAAAAATTTGAATAGTATGATAACAGGATCTAGGCACAATAAGAATAAGTGGCTTTTTTGGGTGTACCCACCTTATTGAACAATTTCAGTGGTCTAGGGAGCCAACACTTTGGTAGGGAGCCAACACTTTGGAAAATCGTTGAAATTACATATGGTGTTTGAATTTTTTTTTTAATATTCATGATTTTCACTTGCTAATATTAAAAAAAGATTAATTTAAAGAAAAAATGTCTCCAACTATGCTGAATTCCTTATTTGGACAGTTTAGGGTGTTCTCAGTTCTCACTGTAAAGGAACCAGCTAAAAAAATCTGAAATACTAGAAATCACTCGAGACCCAGGCATGGTCTTACATTCTATATCGTTTTTTACCCCACAACAATAGGTGGAGGCTTATATTTGAACTTAGATGTGAAAGATCTGGAATTCCTGGAACATATAATTGATAGCAGCAGCAAGTAAATATGGTTCATTGGACCCGGAATTGAATCATCGCATGGGCAGATAGGCTCATGGTAATTTGACCCTGAAAGGACAGACCTATGACCACTGATTTCAAGCCTTGTTGCTCATCACCCAGTTTGTTGCCATTTTGGAACTAGATATGTATGAAAACTTTTTATATATTTTATATATTTATTTTCAGAGATGAAATTATATATCTTCTTTACTCCACAAAAAATTTAGATTTGTTTGAGGAAAATTGATTTTTATGAGAATTTGTGAAGAAGAAGTGATGAAAAAATCACAAAAAAAGAGAAAATTATTTCAAAAAATCTGAAATTTTCACTATATGTTTACATTATAGTGACAAACATTATGATGTAAACTCAATTTCCATGTCATTCTATAGTTAGAATACAATGGACATTGAAAATACATCCAAGTGCAATAAAATATTCAATATTATGAATTTTCTCTATAATTCCAATTGGAGTAAAAATTAAGGTAGGAGGCTCAAAAAGTGCTCAAGCTCAAAAACCGCTCACCTTCCTAATTGTACATTATCTGTATATGATGTTTTTTTAATTTTTACAAGAATGTACAAATAGTGCACATTTTGGGGGGTGGGTGTTTTTTGAGCCCTATGCTTTATTGACTTCAAAAATTCATAACTAATTCCACAAAACTCCAAAAAATATGAAACATCTTGGATTAGATGCGTATTCCACCTACCTTTCAAGAAAAATTCACCAAAAAATATTTCAAGATGTTTCACCTCCCCTAAATTCAATTCTAGCCTTTAGGTGGTTGGTTTACATACTCCCTACCCTAAAGAAGATCACCTTCATTTCATTAGTTGGACTCAAACTCAATTGGACATTCTTTGTAACTCAACATGAAAGGTCAACAAAAGAAAGGATGAAAAAACTACTTCAATCTATTATCCTCTTACGACCTTCAACTGTCATTGAAACACCAGAAAATGACGTTGGCGGTACTCTAGGGTTAAGTTGATCACATCATCATAGGCAGAAGATATGCACACTAAATGTAATGAAATATATTGAAATAATTCCTTGGAGGTCGGTGAATTGTTTTTCCTTTCAATGGAAATTGTCCATGTGTTAAAAAAAACCCACAAAAACCCACATTGAAGTAGTTGTGTAGGAAAAGCAATTGCAATCTATTCTTGCAACTAAGGTAGAACCACATAAATCCAATCACTTAAGCAATTGTGGGATAGATCATGAATAATATGAGGTAATGCATATTTTTCACTTGTAGACAAATAATAAATATTGGAATTGTATATTTGTTGTAATTTTATTCCTAAGATTGAAATTACAATAAATATTAAAAGCCAAAAAATGTTTAGAACCCATTACTCATAGCCAATGTCTAAAGTATTTGAATTTGGATCATCGCTAACACTACTTTCCCACTTAGTACTTCACACACACTTCATGACACTTTGAGGCGTATGTCATGGCCTTATTAGTCCCAACTTTGAAAAGGAAGAAAAAACACATTTAAAGCTTCAATTGAAAATTCAATAGCAACCTTGATAAGAAATAGCTACATTCTATAGTTTGGATATGGATCTTAGATCAAGAATAGGTCATTCTACCTTAGTTTGGTGAATTGGCGCTTTGTGATTTTCTGAGTTTGATTCTTATTTTTGTGTAAGGAAAGGTTGGTTTTTGTGGAAATTATCTTTTTGAAATAGTATGAATCATCTACTTTAAAGGAATAAAAAAAATACTCATTAGACACCATACTCTTGTGCAATACCTCTTTCTTTTTACACAAAATTCCAATGATGAACAATTGCACTTTTGTCTCACATGCAAGAATTCTCTATCATCCATTAGACACTTAGTGTCCACAATGGCATTAGAAGGTTAAAAGTTATGAAGAAACTCAATTTTGGACGCAACTTTGTGCATTGATTTCTTATATTTTTGATACAGAAGGT
The DNA here is from genome assembly GCA_947034885.2 of Thuidium tamariscinum. Taxonomy (NCBI): domain Eukaryota; kingdom Viridiplantae; phylum Streptophyta; class Bryopsida; order Hypnales; family Thuidiaceae; genus Thuidium; species Thuidium tamariscinum. Next base: position 761,333 of record OX344749.2, read on the forward strand.
ATATAGATTGAATTATATCTCGAGTATATACTATTGACAATATTTTGTATTCATTCTAAAAACCCACATACAACTGCACATGACACTTTCAATTGAAATCATTCCTAGATGTCCCAAGAGTTACAAAGCACATACGCAATTTTCTATATCTTTTTCTATATTTGAACATGACAAGATTATGATTTTTAAATGACATTCAAATGGAAGTTGCTAATTTTAAATTATCGATCAAATGGTGTATATCTCACTACAGTTTAAAACATTATTTATACTTAAAAAATGATATTACATCTTTACTTTTCCACAAGATAGTATGCATAGGTTAAAGTATCTCATCCTATTTTTGCTATATGTCTATTTGTCATACTCTATTGAAGGCCCCATTATGGCCGCACAAGAAGTTTAAATGTGCCATTTTTGAGTAAATGAGTTCTTGGGAATTGTTTTGTATGTGAAAGTAGTACTTGTAAAGTGTGCAATTAATAGTTAGAAGTGGCTTTGTTGTGATAATAATGTCTTATACTTTTTTGATGTAAACCATATTAGAACATGACTACATTGAGATTTTGAATTGAAAAGATGTATGCATCTATTTTCCAAGGTTTGAATCCGGATTGAGAGGTGAATTTAAAAAAGGTATTGATAGATTGACATTACTAAGTTTTATCTTTCAAACTTCTTGGTTTATTTAAATAGTGCTACATATAGTGTCCATCAATAGTTGAACCAAACATTCAAATATCTATAGTTCTCTATTATCAATTGTTTGTTTGTTTGTTTGTTTATATATTTTGAATATTGTATATACTTTCACTTGACTACTTTTCATTGAGGTATTAGGGTCTAATCTGACTAAAATTTTGTATTTGAATTTAGATCTTTATAGAAATGTATGCTTAGTTGTCTTCACTACACCATTTGTCATGCTAATGTGCATTACAAAATGAAATTACATATGATTATAAGTTTTTACAAAGCAGGAATACAAACCAATGTAGATAGTGTTGGTTCTTCCATTCTTTAAACCCCAAGCACCCTAGGGGCCTAAAAATATATTCACGTAGTCTAGAAGTCCAATTCAAATTACTATAACTTTTGCATCTAATGTCCTAATTCAACTATAAGACTTATTGGAAAATTATGTTGTATTCTACTTTGTGTGGTAAAATTTTCAAATTAATACAAGATGTATTGATATTGTAAAAGTCATTCAAAGTTCACAAGTTCAATTTGAGTATATAAATTGCATTCTAATGGCTACAACATTAGAGAAAATCACGCCTCTAGAGTGCCATAAGGTAGTGACATTATTAAGGATTTCCACTTTTACGCTTGACTTTATAGAATCATACTAACAAGGGGTTCATAACATTTTCTTTTTGCAAAGAAAACCAACATATGAACAAAGAGTGGAAGCATAGAGCATAGACCACCTTTGATGTTTATTGATGCCTATATTATAGGCATATATAACATTCTCGATAAGGTGTCTTGTGTATGCTACAAGGTACCTTCAATGGTTATAGAATATCTTGTTGTACTTTCCAAAGGGATCTGTGTTTCTAAGACTAACATTTAAATTAGAGTCAAGGCTTACCAAACCTCAACTCCATGCTCTAAGCTCCACACTCCATGCTTGTATGGTACCATTCTCCCTATAAAGGATATGTGAATTAGGATAAATAGAACCCAATTGCTTATAGTTAAATCAAAATACAAGAACTTATATTCAAAGTAGAATTTCATGCAATATATATATATATATATATATATATATATATATATATATATATATATATATATAAAACTTTGAACTAAGGCAAGATGAAAAATCAAGCCAAATTTTATTTCCAAAAATCCAATTGAGTTTTTGAAACTCCAACAAGAAGTTATGGAGAAAATTTAGAGTAGATATTTGAAATGTCAAAAAAATGTCCTATCCAACTTTTCTTTGATATTTGGTCATAATTTTTTATTGGAGCCTTGAAATCTCAAATGAATTCTAGAGATATAACTTAGTTTGATTTTCCAACTTCTTTTAGTTTAAGATTTTGAAAAAAGATAATATACTAAGCTACAATAAGTTATGAAATTCTACTTAGAACATCATTCTTATATTTTGATAATGAACATTCAAGCTTTCATCTTTCAATTATCCCATAACCTTTGAGGATTGATGATGGACAATTAATTTCATCACAAAAGCAATGTCTTCATCCTTCATCTTCACCAAATGTAAATGAAGTATATCCTTTACATTGCCATCTAAAAAATTCTTGATAGTCGATGGTAATTGGACTATTTTCGACTTTTTTTTGACAACTTGCTTAGAGTACAACTTGCATCATATTTTAAAGTGTTTAAAAATAAATTGGTCCTCCAATATTTAGATTTTGAGCCACTCCAAAAATTGACAACCATTTGATATCCCAATGTAACATAAGTGGCGGTAGGGGAAAAATTAATAAAAATGCAAGAAAACCTATAAGATTTGGAAGCCCTTGAGGCATTTTTGGCACTCCTCCTTGAGTTTTTATTTTCTCTAATGTTTTGGTGCTTTATATCTCCTTCATCCATTGTTTGTTTTTAACAGGAATTGTAGGTTTACATTTCCTTTTTAGAAGTTTAATTATTGTTGAGGTTAGTCCAAGTTGTTTTAATGTTTGGGAAGAATTTCAAAGTTCAAAAATCAAATGTTTTTTGAATTTATTGAACTTCAATGGCTTGTTTCTTCTTCATATAATGTCCATTTTTTAATTAATTAATTTGGTTACATATGCTAGTTTAGTTTGCGTGGTTAAAATTTCATATAATAAGAAAATATTACAAGTGAGTGAGAAGAATTTTAATAGAAGATTCAACCATAGAAGTGTTTTTTGCAACTTTTTTTTCTCATTTTTAACATTTAACATTCATTATACAAAGACAATGAGCAATTTGAACGATATTTTAACCCCTAAAGGACCAAGTTTTTCTTTTTGGCCAACATAGCGATTTTGGGCAACTCATTACAAATGGATTTTTTTAATAAAAATCCTTTGAAATTTTCACACAACATGTGCCCGAGGAATAGCTATAAGGCTCAACAAATTTTACTACTTTTGACCACATGGTTAAAAAGTTATTGAATGATATGTGATTTTTTTAATCTTTGGGCATTCTAGGCAACTCAAAAAACTTATTTAAAAATCAATTTTCAAAAAAATAGAAAATAGAAGTTGATTTTTTAGAATTACATATACGTGAAAAGCTTTGAATCATTCCATTATAATTAATGAATTAAAAATTATGAAGAGTTTTAGTTTGTGGGTAGGTGTGGAGTCTTTGGCTTTGTATATATAAATACTATATATAAAGACTTTGTAGATATAAATATAAGAAATCAATTTCAAATTTTTATTTTCTTAAAAATTGATTTTTTAAGAAGTTTTTGGAGCTACTTGGCCTACCCGCCAAGCAATGAAAATCATGTGTCAAGTAATAACTTTTTAACCATAGAGTCAAAAATTAAGAAAATTATTAAACTTAAAAGCTGCTCTTTTGGACACAAGTTGTGTGAAAATTTCAAAGAAAAACAAACAAACTCTATCCATAGTGAGTTGCCCAAAATTGCTATGTTGCCAATAAACGCAAATTAGTCCTTTAGGGGTTAACAATGTGTTTGTATGATGATTTTGAAGTAGTTTCATAGTTTTAAAGTTGTTTCATTTGAAGAGGTTTAGAAATCAAATTTCACCTTCAAATGTATTGCAAGGATCACATCAACATTAAAACATTGTAATCTTATAATCTATATGTCCAAATGACTCCATTATATATTATGTCATTTACAACACATACACTACAAGATTGGACCATTGAGATTTATGTACTTTAGTGATATGTAGGCCTAATAACACTTCAAGAGCAATGATGTAATTAATTCTTAAATTTTGAACACCTCAATCCTTTCTTGATATTTTGCACATTTTTGCTTATAGCTTTGTTCCAAAATATATAATTTTAAATTTTTTAAAAATTTGGTCATTAAGAAAGGTTGTCTTTATTAGATTCAAGTATTACATTGGATGTATGAGAAGTTAGTTGGACAAAACAATATGTTGAAGCCCTCTATTTATCATTCAAAATATGGATGTTGGAGTGCTTCAAAGTTAAGCACTTTGATGTCTATATTTTAAACAATAAACAAAGGGCTTGAAAGCTCCAATTTGTTCAACTAACTTCTCATTCATCCAATATAGTATCAGGTAATTGAATATTGAAAAGACTACCATTCTTCATTACCAATTTCATGAAAATTTGGTAAATGATACTTTGGAACAAAACTATAATAAAAACCAAGGCAAAATTTAAAAAAAGATCAAGGCAATTAAGGGTTAACTCCTAGAAGGTTGTGGGCAACGTTTAGGGGATAATAGGTGATTTGCCTACTAGCTAAGGTAGGAAGCTTGAACTCCAACAAGGTATTTTGAATGGAATATGACTCAGAGGTACATTTTTCTTTCTTCAATATACCAAAATGTACAAGCTGTGTACATTCTAGGAGGTGGTCGCTTTTAGAGCCTTATGGCATTTCAACTTCAAAATTTTATAACTAATTCCACAAAGCTCCAAAAAATATGAAACAACTTGGGTTGGATGTCAATTTCTCTTGTGTTTCAAATAAATTTATTGAAAAATATTTCAAGATGTTTTCCCTTGCCAAAATTCAGCTTCAGTGCCTAGATGATCGCTTTATGGACCTCCTACCTTATATAACTGAGGTTCACCCAGCCAGTAATAAGGAAATATGGTAGAGGTATTAATAGTGATTTTTTGGGCCTGCATGTACCATGACGTCAGCATGACGTAGATGAGCCGTGCAGTTTCTGTTGCCAGGGCATGAGCAATCCATACTGTAACTTAACTGTAGGAAATGGGAGGACTTGCTTGTGCCTCCAGGAGCTCAACTTACTGTAACTTAGTATTCAGGTTTCCATCTGCCAGGATGGAAAAATTGTACTCTGTACAAATTTACCACGGGCCCACTAGTACAATTCACTCATGCATCTTTTACTTACAAATATGGTGGGAATATCATAACTGTTTAATGGACTGGCTTTAAATGGTTAGAATGTAAATACTCTCATCATTTCAAGGCGTAAATGTAACTCTAAATTACATGTTGAATTTTTTGGATGTCTCAAAAATAAAACATGTACTTCAGTTCTACATTTATGCCTTCAATTGACAAGAATATTTATATTCTAACCATTTAAACCTGGAGCGTGCCAACGTCCAATTTCCGGATGACGAGCAGATTTGAAATTACCTTTCTATCTGGTTATTGCGTGGATGGAAGTCATTCTAATTTTTAGAAATTCTTTATGAAGTTTTTGTTCTATCCAAGGGTTGGATCTGGTATTACTAGAGTATATAGTTTTCTAAAATTTCAAATGTGGAAGTATGTCAAGTGGTTGACTTGCATTGACTATAGTTCAAGTTGCAAAAATGTGGTCATAGAATTAAACAACAAAAGAATTCAAAAAATCATCATATGAATAGAACCTCATTTCAAACCCACTCCTACAAGTTTTACTTGAAAAATGACAATATTTTGATGTAATTGAATTTTGAAGTGATTTTGAAATTTTCTTTTCAAAATTTGTAGAAAAATATTGGTGAAAGCATGGGAAATCTAATTGTACAGATGGAATCTAAACCTAAAATTTACAACTTTTGTTTGTATCACAATCAAAAAATATTCTTCCAAATAGTACTCTATAATGATTTTTCCCAAACCATCAATTATGGACATGGTTCTAGATGCTCTAGGGTTAAAGTCCATTGATCATTTATGGTATTCCTCCCTTACAAATTTATAGTTGTTTTTTTATGCATTCATTCATCCAAAGACTAGGGGGATTGACCCTCTCATGGCCTTTGCTATGGGCAAATATAAAAAATTGCCCCCTATCTTGTGCCATGTTAATTTTGTATTTCATTACAAGTCCTATCTTATTAACAGCCCTGTTAATAAGATCTTATCTTATTATTCATGTTAATTTCATATATGAATTCAAAATTTTCAAATTTAATCATAGATTGCAAATTTTCAAATTTTAGTTTTTTCCCAGGGATTAAACATAGGGGCAATGAGGGAGTCAATTTCCCCTAGCCATCAACAAGAGTGTAAACTTGAGTCACTTCTAAAATATTTTTCCTCAGAAATTACTACAATATTACAATAAAATAAATACCTAATACTTTAGCATGCACTAAATTGAGTGATTGATTCTTAAGGTTGTTGACTATGTTTTTACCAAAAATACTCCAAAACTGCCATTTCTAATATAAGGTCCTCATTTAAGAAAGAAAAAAAAATTTAGACACACCTAACTGTAAGATCTCGTAGTATGCTCGTTTGAGAAGATGTAGAAAAAATTTCAGAAATTTCTTCCCTATAGAGTGTAAGATGTTAGCATTTGAATTGACAAAAAAAAAATTGGCACTGGAAAAAATTGGACAACTACACTTATGAAGGTTGCATTTGTATGAAAAAAATGTCCAAGATGTTAATGATTCTTTGGATTAATTTTTCAACCTCTAAAGGTTTTTGACTATGTTTTCACCAAAAATGCTCCAAAACTCCAATTTCTAACACAAGTGCAAAAATTTTGAAAAAAAATATTTTTTGACACATGCAATAGTAGGATTTTGTATTATGGTGGTTCAAAAAGACGTGAAAAAAATTTCAGAAATTTCGACCTTGTAGATTGCAATATATCAACATTTGAATTGGAAAAAATCCTTTTTTTATTCCTATGAAAATCCAAGTAGCAGCACTTCAGAAGGGCACATTTATATGAACAAATGTTCAAAATGGTGGTTATTCTTCAAATTCTTCCTTCTACGCAAGTTGGATATATTCTCAAGAAATTTAAAACCATTTGAAATTGTGCAACATATAGGAAAAAAAGTTTAAAAACAAGTAAGTAGAAAGAAGTAGAAAATGCTTCAAAATTCTAAATTGTGAACAATTTATTTATGGAAATGAAAGATGCCAATCCCAATGGTTTTAATATTGTAATAAACAATCTTTGCCCAATGTTATAATTTTTTTTCAAAAAAATTAAAAACTGAATTGAATAAAGAATTTCAATTTTTTTTTTAAGAATAGAGATTCTAAAACCCCCTTAAAACTACCCCAAACCAAACTCCTCATAACTTTATACACATTAATCAAAATAGAATGATTCAAATCTTTCTACTTAGATATAAATTTAGCAAACCAATTCCAAATTTTTATTTAAAAAATAATAATTTTTAAAGAAGTTTTTTAGTTGCTTGGGCTTCTCGCCAAGTAAAGAAAACAACATATCATACCATAACTTTTTAACCATGTAGTCAAAAGTTATAAAAATTTTGGGGCCTTAAATTTACTCATGGAGAAAATGTTTTGTGAAATTTCAAAGAAAAATAAATAAAACTCCATTTGTAATGAGTTGTCCAAAATTGCTATGTTGCCAAAAAAGTTAATACAGTTTAGGGCTTTACAAGTTAAGGCAAGTTAGCTACATGCTTGAAATTTTTAGATCATATTTACAAGATATAGGAAAAAAATAGTAAGTAGAAAAAAATAGGAAATGCTTTAAAATACTAAAATGTTCACAATCTACTTATAGAATTGAAAAATGTCAATCCCAATGGTTGTAGTGTTGTAATAAACAATCTACTCCTCATGATTTTATTTTTTTCCCAAAAATATTAAAAATTGAATTAAATAATGGGCTTCAAAGTTTATCTTAGTATAGAAATTCCATATTAACTACCCATAAAGTACCTACAAACTAAAACTCCCATAGCTTTCATCTCATCAATCATAATGGATTGATTCAAAGCTTTCAACGTATATGTAGGTTTTGAAAACCAATTTCAAATTTTTATTTCTTGAAAATGTATTTTTTAAGAATTTTTTTCATTGCCTAGGTTTCTTGCCAAAGCCGTGGCCGAAGCAATGAAAAGAAAATACTATACAATAATTTTTTAGCCATACACTTAAAAGTATGAAACTATTGGGCTTTAAAGCTACTCGAGCACATGTTATGTGAAAAATTTTAAGAAAAAAATTAAAATTCTATTTTTACTTAGCTACACAAAATTGCAGTGTTGCTAAAAAAACATAATAATTTAGTACTTCAGGGGTTAATAGGAAAGAGATAGATACCAAACAAGTTAAAAGTATAAGATCTTGGTGTTGAAAAAACATATAAATAACATCATTTATTGATGAGGCACATGTCTCTTTTGCACACTTGAATAGGAGACCCTTGCAAAGAATAAAATTGTGATACATTGCTCGTTGGCCACCTCCAATCCTTGAATTAACTAATAAGTCCTTCTAAAGAATCTAGTAAATGCATAATACCTTCTTGCCATAGGGACGATGATTATTTGGTTATACAATATCATATATATATATACTTTAAGCTACAATCCATCATTTTTATCCATAATATTATCTAGGATACATGCATATCACACAAATTATCTAATTTTGTTCAATCATTCAACACTTATATACTTTCATTTACCTAAATAGAAAATTTTGTTCAAAATTTGGCAAACTTTATATTTTTCAAAAATATTTTTGGCGATCCCTTTTCATTTTTCATTATTCTAGTATGAAAGTAGACAATACCAACACCATGTGAGAGGGCCTTTGACACTTTAAATTGGCACCATAATTGCTTTATTAGCGGGTTTATTAGAGCTCAAACACGTTGTTTTTTATTTGTAAATGTAGTGTAACCTTTTTAGTTCTATAACAATTATATAGTAAAAGACAAATATACACCTTTTTTTCCTATCATCATAAATGGATACAAATACAAATTTTATATTTTTCAAACATCATGTCATATACTTTCTATAACTCATGATTCTTTTTGAATGCTTGAAAAGAAATCTAAAGTTAATACAAGTTGTACAAGCTTTCAAACTATAAATTAGGTTTTTACACTTACACTAGCTATTAGAGCACCCCCTATTGTCCTTCAAATTGGTTTCTTGGAATACTAGTTTGAGGACCTCACAAGTTAACCCCTAAAAGCCCATTATCCCCTCGGGAGACAATTTGGAGTTCGGATAGGTTTTGTAGACCACAATTTCTAATGAATCTTCTTGAAATTTTCTCATAAGATAGGAAAATTGATTAGCTTTGTGGGAATATAATTTTAATTTTAATTGGTGCCTGGGAGCAAAAGTTATACCACAAAAAGCGCAAATTTTAACTCGGCAGGTAGAAAAATAAATCCACAAAAACTTGAATTTTTTATTTTTTATTTTTTAATCTTATATATTATATTTTTGTCTACGTGTGAGGCTTTGATTCATTCCATTTGGAGTAGTTATGTGAAAGTTATAAACAATCTTGTTTTGGGGCAATTTTTGAAAAATAACTTATAGGATTCATTTCTGAATGCAATTTCGATAATTTTTCAAAAGAAATTGCTTGATAAGGTTATATTTTCTTGCTAGAACAATCTCATTGCTGGAATTATTGTGTTTCAATTCCATCTTAGAGCTATTAACAATTTAATTTTTCTTTCTATCTTGGACCTACCTCTACTTAATAATTTTTTAAGGAATGAAAATCGAGCATTTTTTTTTTGAAATTTTTTCCTAGACTTTCAACTCAATTCTTAAACACAATTTTTTAAAATTCAAAGTCCATAGTGTAAAAAAATTCAACAAATGGCAATCAAAGTCATTTGAAATTGCAGGACAGTGTTTAAAAAAACTATGTTTTTGAACTTTGAATGCTCATATCTTCCAATCTACATGGTCAAACTTCATGAAATTTTTACCACATGATCTCACATAAATAGAGTAGAATATCGTATGGTTAGATTCTATAAAAACACTTTTTTTGTTCTTTTGGATGAATGTAGCAAAATGGCAGTTTTGAGTGGTTTTTGATAGAAAAATGGCCTTGGGCCTTTAGGGGTTAACTTCAAAAATGAGATCCCTTGTTCCTTGCATGCATCTTGAATTTTAATGAACACTGTTCCACACTATATGGTTTCTATTGGACAAGACCTTCAAAAAAAATAGACAAGGCAAGATATTGTCATGATTGCAAGTTCACTATATTGTATTGTAGAATTTGGCCTTCCTATCTCCATCCATCTTCTTGTTGTAAAATGAGGTATTAATCCTAACCTTGAGCTATACCATAGGGGCTCTCATGCTTGCCGAAAATGCTAATCAATTTGGAGGGTTCTCTTACTTTTTGTTGGTTTGGAGGGTTCAAATTCAAAGGGCCAAAGGAATGCTCTTAGGTGTAAGTTAAGGTAGAATAGCCTATTGTAGTCAAATGACTCATAGTGGACACTCAAGGAATGATTCCATCATTTTTTTTTGGTCAATATGTGAGATTTGGGCCACAACCAATGTCTTACATGACAATAGTGGAGTGATTAGTGACCTTGTTACGAACTTCTAACTTTTTAGGCTAAATTCATTGTAAGAATCAACTTCTTAGGCCTTCCATGTTAGAAAATATTGTGATTGTTGCATGTTGGAAGATGGCCATTATAGATTCACATTTTGTTGATCATGGAGTAGTCCAAAGACTAGTTTGGGCCATGATGCATTGAACACTACAAAATTTCATAGCAAATTCATTCTTGTTGAAAAAACATGATTTCAATTGCTCTTTTGAAAAAAATTGAAAAAGTTGAGCAATAGCAAGAGCCCAAACTCCTTATTCTAACCACAATGGAGTGTTTTTACCATAGTTGGAACTTCCACCGTGTGTGTGCACCAAGTACTCCAATCATATATACCTTAAGGCATATTGCTTGTTTTGTTTTGTTTGATACGTTGAGACCTCTTGGCCCATGCATCCCCGAGTCACACACTCACTATTGTGAAAAAGCCTTCCGTGAGGAGGGGTTCATGGGTTTTGTTGTGGCATTTCTGACTCACGGTGAGAAAGTTATTGAATTTCAAAGTTTTTGTGAATGGAAAAATGGAAAAATTTACTTTTTCTCTGATTTTGGTTGTGGCAACTGCACAGAGCACTCTAGTGCATTCACCTTCGGACAGATCCATTTTCCGCATTAACTGTAGAGCCGATCCATGAGCACAATCTCAGTGCATTGAATCATCATGTGAGCACAAGCCTGCAACTGTAATCAGCCTCCCTTGGGTGGTGGCAGACTCCTTCAAGCTGCAACATACCACGCACCCACCCAAAAAACAACAAAACAACAACACAAAACACCCCCAAAAAACACCGAACTGGATGTGGTTGATACTCCACTTGGCAGATCAGATGAAACTGGGACCCCAAAGAAGTTTCTTAAATAAGTTTTTTCAGCTGCCCAGGCTGCCTGCTGAGCAAAGAAAATCACATATCATGTCATAACTTTTGAACCACAAAGTCAAAAGTTATGAACATTGTTGGGCCTTAAAACTACTTCTCATGCACGTCTTGTGTGAAAAGTTCAAAGAAAAAACACCAAAACTCCATTTGTAGTGAGGTGCCCGAAAACGCAGCTCAGGGCTTTCCGGGTTAAGCTGAAGACATCATTCAAAATGCAGATCTGCAACTGACTGAAGTCTTCTGCAAGAGCGAAGTGGGTTCCGGTTGGAGGAGGTCTGGCCAGAAATTCATCACAAGGGGATTCATGCCGTGGTTTTGCTGATACTGGAGTCTGAAATTGTTCATCATGCCCAATCAACGCCCCTCATGGCAAGTTTGCTGCAGGCACTCATGGACATGGGAGAAATTAAGTTAACCCTTCTAATGCTGCAGGAGCCATTCTGTTGTCTGTTGTGGCTTTAGGATGCAACGTGGCGAAGATTGGAGGCATTTTTTCACACACGTTTTTATTGTCAACCTTCACTTATATATAACCCAGAGTCTATTCCAAGAGCGAATCAAGAACAAACGGCAAACGGCTATCTTCCATTAGATGTTTTTTGAGGGATTAGAAGCCTGTTTCAGGCAAAAGGCTATCTTGCATTAGATGTTTTTCTGAGGGACTAGAAGATTGTTTCAGGCCTGCTTTCAATGTTGTGAACAATCAGAATAAAAATATGCAAAAAATAAAATAAGATTTTAAATTTATTTTATTAAATACTTTTTTCAAAAAATATTTTTTAATTATTTAAATATTATTATCTGATGTGGCAGTCTTTGTGCCATGCCAAATTACATATGTGGCAAAGTTCTTTCAGCGTTCCCACAGTCAGGAACTTACAATCTTCTAATTGCCCAAAATCCCGTCTAATGTTGACTTTTCATAGGTGGTTTATGAAGAATATGCAATTGAAGTTTGTAATTTTGCTGGTGTTTGTCTTCATATACATATGAAATTAGTAGGAAAAATGGATCAAAAAATATACTGCTTTAATGTATTGCCACAAATAAACTACTAAGTTTAGACTTTTGAAAGTTCGGGATTTTAAAATGGTCATGAGGAAAAAACAAAATGGTTATCAAGAGATAATGTAAAACATCAAAAGATCAATATAAAACATCTAAAAATCTGTAGAAATATAATGAGGTCTATACAAACATTTGAATCTATCTAGATAATAACATCTAAAGATCTTTGAATTTTTTGTCCAAAATTTAGTCAATATTCCAAAAGTAATAAAATGTTGCATTGTATTTTGGAAAATTGTTGCTCTTTGCTCTAAATTTGAAATTTAAATCTATAAAAATGATATTTTTTGAGTTTAAAACCGACTCATGAAATGAAGGTCATCTATTCCAGTTCTAATTGAATTTCAATTTTGTGAAAAAAAAATCTTAAAATTGAATAGTTTATTGCAATTTGAGCTTTGGGTGTTTTTCAATGTCTATTGAATACAAATTTTCAAATGACATAGTGGAAATTGAGATTATACTATGATGTTCTTGACTATAATATAGACACATGATGAAATTTTGAGATTTTTGAGATTTTTGAGATTTGATACTCCCTTGTTCTAAAATAGATTTGGGATTTCCAAATATATAGTCCCAAACTAAATTCAAAATTGGCTTTCTACAACTCAATGGACAACAACTGAAGCTAGTTTGATTACCCTAAAGCAGAAGAATCTATAGTACCATGTTCTAGAGACTACATAGCAATGTAGTCATTGCAAATGGAATTGGAACATAACCTCTAACCAATCAAAGGTAAAGAATTCAACCCACAATTGTACAAAAACTACTTATAACAAATATCTCATTGAGAATTTTTTACAGTTGAATCACACGACATTGATGGAATTGAATATAGAAGATGTCAAATGATGCCACTCTTCCAATATTGCTTGGTTAATGATAAAAATGAATATGAATAGAATAGTTCTAAAAGGGACAAAAAAATTCAATTTTGCTACTTGTTTTCAAAATGCACCACTTTAGTATTGACTTCCATTCTTTTTATACCTAGTAGGGCTTAGTAGAAGCTACAATAACCACAATCCTTCAAAATAAAAGGTAACTTATGCAAATAACGTAGCCATTACTAGAAAACCGTAGATTTATTTTGAAATGGAGGTAGTATGATTTTTCTTCTATTTTTCTTCAAAATTTCTCTTAAGAATCAATTTTTTGCCAAAAAAATATTTAAAAATTGTAGGGCAAAGAAGGTGTGCAATTTTACCCCTAAAAATAATATAAAAATTTCCATTCATATTAAGTTGTAAAATGATGGAAAATTGATTGATGAGCAATGAGGCTTGAAATCAATGTTCAATGTTAGGTATTATCAAATTTGAATACCATATATCAATATTGAGGATTATTTAATACTCTCACAAGTCAAAAGCCATACTAATATAAAATTGAGTCTCAAGCAAAATTCAAAATCTCCAAGTATGTAAACTCATGGTAATTTTGATTCTCCCCCAAAAGATGAAGGTGAATCATCCTTGCATTGAGGAGAGAAAATAAAGGGATTACAAGCTTCTTCTTTTCCACTATCAAGTTTGAGTCTCCCCCCAGAGGTGAAGGTGAATCATCTTGCATTGTGAAGAGAAAATAAAGGAACTACTAGCACCTCCTTTTCCACTATCAAGTCAAAGTAAATCCATTCTGCAATCTTCCTTACCATACGTGTAGGTCAATTTCGTAAATAACTCGGGAAAATTTGGAAAATATCAAAAAATTTAAAATTATTTACAACTATCTCTAAAAATCTGAAAAAATTGTTTGTGAGAAAAAATAGAAAAAGGAACACAATTACCCATAAATAGGAAGAATCAATCCAAAATTAGGAGTGTCCTCATATAGTGCCAAAAACGGAAAAATTCCAATTTGCTTGCTGAATTGTCGAATTAAGAAAAGGAAACTATTTCGGCGTGACTTGCCAAAGCAGACCTACACGTATGGTATTTCATTAGCAAACATAGAAATGTCAAATCCTATAGTAGACGGAGCCACTAGATGGAGCCACTTGTGGTTGGTGGGCCTTGTATTTTCAGTATCTCTTTCCAAAGAAATTTTGTTTCATTTGTTTCAAAAAGAAGAAAAAAAACAAAAATAAAAATAAAGTAGAATAGATTGGGCTTCAACCTACTTTCCTTCCTTATTTGGGCCGCCGGTTGGAACTCTACGGCAAGTCCAGAGCCGGCAGTAAGAAAAGTAAAAAGACATCCCAGTGCTTGTGTTTCACCCTAACCTACTGCATTCCGTTTCACCCTCGTGTAACTTAACCCTTAAGCGTCTCAATCCTTTTTTGAATTTTTGCACATTTTCGCTTATAGCTTTGTACAGATATATCATTTTCCAGAATTTAATGAATTTGATCATTAAAGAAGATTGTCTTTTCTAGATTCAAGTATTACATTTGACAAATGAGAGGTTAATTGGATGAAATAGGGCCTTGAAGCCCTCTGTTCATCGTCCAGAATATGGACGTCGGCGCGCTTCAGGGTTAAGTAAGTTCAGTTAGCTTCGCTGAGTGAGTCCGTCCCGAGTAAGGTACTGTAGAAACGGAGTTGACTTGGACTGTCCACGTGGAGCTCCTGCACGGGAACTCGGAAGACGCGGGGCGTACCAATACATTGCACCACGTGGAGCCCAGTGGAGTTTCCCGGAGCGAGGAGGAGGCCCCGCACGCAGCTTCGTAGCGCCGGGGCTCCCCCAGGCGGGGGCGACAATCGCTCGTATGCTGATCGATGGCAATCCCGCTCATGCAGGCGTGGCCGGGTGGGGAAACTTCAGTTCATTGGGCTCGTGGAAAATTCAAATCCCCACGCCCAAAGTGGCTTCGCCCTCAATAACGGGGATTTGATTGGGGGTGAAACTGGAAATAATATGTAATATGGGTGGAAAACAAAAATCTATACCTTAAGGAAGGTAGTTTGTTTTGTTTTGTTTATTTGTTTGTTTTGTTTGTCACGTTGAGATCTCCTGGCCCATGCGTCCTCTGGCCACATGTTGGAAAGCTCTCGGCGAGGAGGAGTGCACGGGCTTGGTTTCGTGGTATTTCAACTTACAACGAGAAAGTTATTGAATTTCAAAGTTTTAATGATTCTAAAATTAGAAAATATCTTTTACTTTGGATTTGGGTGTGGCATCCGCACAGGGCATACTAGTAAATAATGAAAAAATATGTGTGTTACCAACAGAATATAGTACCAAAACAACGAAATTAGGGATTTTGAAGAATGAGTGCTAAGGTGATCATTTCAATTGTGTTTTTTTAAAGCTTAATCTGTTCTTTTAGCCCTTAAAGAGCATGGGCTCTACTTTTCAATCAATGAATGAGATCAAATCAATTTGGAAAATGAATAAAAAAATCATTTTTCATCCAATTTTTTTTAGTGGACTTAAACTTACACCATTATGAAGTGCAAAAAATAGCTTTAATTAGTGAACTCATATTTATTGAGACTCTCAATTTTTTGGAACATGGCATCTAGACCTAGCTACCTAGTCTATAATTTCCTTTACACCTACTTCGCGTTTAAGGGTTAAATTATATCGTATCTAAGTTTGAGTTCATATTCCACTACATGTGATCATAAGTTTTTTCTTAATGAAATAATGTGAAATATTTCAATTATTTTTTTAACTAGAAAAGGAGATGAAATTATATGATCATGTAATGAAAAAAAAATTGTTATTAAATTATAATTTTTTTATAAGAGACAAAAAACACCATAAAATAGAATTGGAAAAAAAGTTGTTTTTTCTTCAAGTGATAAAGTTATATAAATTGGTTAAAAAGGTTATGTCATTAATAAGTCATCCTTTAAATTATTTATCCTTTTCTTATACTATTGCCTTAAGAAACTTAATTATTATTTTGAAAAATGTTCAAGGTTACTTTCATCATCTATTATCTTACAAAAATTGAATAAAATGCTTGACAAGATGGAAAAAAATGTTAGTTGCTCACAAAGCATATATGTTAAATTGTACACAACTTTCTTTTGACATTTAACAATCAATTGATAAAACACCACTTGTTTTTTTGTTAGACTTACACCATCTATAATTGTTGGTTCAAACACTCTTATATGAACCTTCTACCTCTTGAAGTTCAGTTTTCATTAGGTAGTGTCATGTTTTTCTTTTGGCAATCAATGAGTTTTAAAAATAAATAAATTATAAATATATATTTTTTAGCTTGGTACTAGAAAATGTCTTGCCTCCCTTCAAAATCAACTACAATCTTTAAAGAGTAAATAAAAAATATTTAAAAATTGTGAAGGAACTTCATGCCATAAAAAGCAACCAAGAAAGCAACCACCTAATAGTATTAAATGCAACTATTGTCTTTTCCTACTATGGCATTGCCAAACATTGATTTTTTAAACAATGGAGCCTATGGCCATATTATGAGCCTGAAAAATATATATTTTCACTTCCATATTCAACTTTCTATTCATGATGAATGGAAATTATTCTTTTTCAATGGAATCTTTTTTACTTTTCAAACATTAAGTGCCATACCATCTATTTGTAAGAAAAATTTATCATTTTTTGTGAAAATGAAAAATTATTGTGAATTTTTGAAGAAAAAGTGTATTTTATCATAGTTTAAATATGGAAAATTTCATTAAAATGGTGAAATTACATTACTTTAATACTTCTACACTCTAAAATCTAAATTTGTGATAGATTTTTTAAATCTATACTTGTCTTGGATGCCAATTTTTAGTTAAACCATAGGTTGAAAAATGGCATACAAAATATTTTCATTTAAATAAAATTTGCAGATTAGGACATGGGATTTTTTCTAATCCTAAACTGCATGGTTATAATTCCAAATTTCAAAGTGCAATAAAACATTCAATTTTAGATGTTTTTCAAAATTTTAAATAGGAACAAAAAGTATACTTTGTGAGGTATATTTCATTGATTGGACTTAGAATCCAATTAGGATCATTTTTAAGGCTAGAATCTAAATCTAGAGCAAGGAAGATTAGGTTGATTAGATATACAAATGAAAAAGGCATTTTCAATACATTATATTGAAGGCATAATATAGACACTTATATCATAGGTGTATAGTCTTCTAAACTCATGGGCTCATACTTCTATGCTCACATAATAGCAACGCTTGCACCATGGGTGTTTCAATATTATTCAACAATGTCGGAAGTCCCTCACAATACAAACTATGAGGCAAAATATTATGTCCTAGGTAGTATAATTGTCATATGTTGGAAATTTGGCAAACTTCTTTGGTTGAACCCCTAAACATGGCCAACACCAATTTGTGGTATTTGGATGATAAGAAAGTGATCTGAAGAGAGACTAAAAGCATTTTTTCATCCATATTTTGCTTGTTGACACTAGAAGAAATCCCTGTTAATTTCAGCGCAGCACGTCAGGTAGATTGTGTTGAGGCCGCGTTGCTGAAAACGCGGAAAAAACACAAAAAAAACACAAAAAACGCATTTTTTCTGTGTTTTTCTGCGTTTTTTCTGTGTTTTCAGGGTTTTCCTACGTTTTCAGCAACGCAGTCTCAACACAATCTACCTGACGTACTGCGTTGAAATTAACAGGGATTTCAGTGTTTTTCTTCGAGTGTGACCTTTCGTAGAGGGTTATGAAGAGTACATAATTGAGTTTGTAGCCTTGCTAGTGTTTGTCTTCAAGTGGAAGAGAAGTTAGTAAAAAAATGGATGGCAAAATTTGCTATTTTAGTGTATTTTTCTCCTTGCTCTAAATTTGAGATTTCTCTTTGAAAATGACATTTTTTGAGTTTGAGCCCAACTTACAAAATGAAAGCCATCTATTCTAGTTTCTACTCTAATTGAAATTTTAGAAAAATTCCTAATATTGAATATTTTATTGTTGTTTGAATTTTGGATGTATTTTCAATGTCCATTGTATACTAATTATAGAAGGATATAGATCTATAACCATTGGTTTCAAGCCATCAGGGTTAATGCAATGGTTTCTGCCCAGTTGTTAAAAAAAATTAAAAATCTAGCAAACAATTCAAGAATGAAGAAGAAATTGACATTGACAAATCACTACAAAAGTTGGTTAAGATCCCCTGTTTTAGCCTATAGGATTGATAGTACTGTCATTTAGACCCCAAAACAATCCTTCCCCTTGCCTTTTTTTCTAGTTCTAGCTGCTTTCGGTTCTTCCTGGCGCTCTGTTCTCTTCAATTGCCAGCCCTTGTGGCTTGGCAAGTTTGTATGGTGTTTTTTTTTCTTTTTAATGCAATGACTCGTCCATTTGTTATAAAAAAAATTAAAAAAAATTAAAAATCACTACAAAGGAGAGTCAAGGAATCGAGGAGAATCCTAGGAGTGGGTAGAAACCTATGTTCATGGTTGTCGAAGCATGTGCTCGGCATGGACTCAAATGATAGCCCCACACAGTGCTAAATAACGTTATTACAACCAACAAGGAAACCCTAAAAATGCCACAGCACCTCCGACTATTTCATAGCATTTCCCCAGGCGATGGTGGCTGCGTTCTTTAAATTTATCAAAAATCAGTCTCAAAGAGGAAAGCCCAGCCGACTTTTGAAGAGAATCACACCCCCAATCCCCCACCGATCGAGCCATGAGGATCAGGAGGCTGAACGGACGAGGTGACCAAACCAGCTTCATTGGTTGATCAAGCTGGAGCAGCATGTGAAGAATTCCGAAGTATTTGATGAGAAACGATCATTAAAGATTTCCGACGTGACTTCCGTCCCCACTTGCCTGTTTCCTAATCATTCAAATCACTTACTGTAATTAAGTTGCCGTCCGTTTTCAACAGAAGAAGACGAAGAAAAAGAATGAACTATGATATTACTGTACTGTACCCCGAGTCGGACCGGAATGCATGGCGAACTGATATAAAGTCCCGTGGTGCGTTTCTGTGCGTTGTATTTGGACTGCAAACAGTGAAGGCCACGGAGATATTTGACCGACAGGAGGAGGTGGAGCGGATGAGGCTGCCGTTCTAAAAATACCCGCAGAATTCTCCAGCAGTTTCAGTTTGTTGGGACCCCCGGAATGGGGTCCGCAGCACTGCACGGGAGAATGTCATAAGCGGTCCAGGCCTGGAATTAGCAGCGGCCTCCCGTTCCCCCGGCCTCGTCATCAGCTGCCTCTTAAACGAAGGTTCCCCACCTCCGAATTAAGCCACGCTTCCGCCAATTGCTCCCGGGGTGCAGCTGGTTCCATTGGACGAGTCGCCCAGCATGCAATGCTGTCGGTTCCGCCAGAAGGTTAAGGTAGGATTCGTATCACACAAGCGTCACTTTACCGCACTCGGCTGAACTCCGTCCGCCCCTGCAGAGAGAACTGAATGGCGGTGATTGCTCCTTCATTCCTCTTTCTATATTTGCTCCGAGCTGGGGGTGCTATTTATTTATTTATTTTGGCACAAATGAAACGAAATTTCATTGCAAGGAAGATAAAATACAAGGCTGCCCGCCACAAGTGGTCAGGCAGAAGAGAGGACTACCCGCCCGACACGACACCCCAACAGGACACAGACCAGACCGCCCCAAGGCTGGTACGGTGAAGGGCCATGAGGCCCTTCACGGCAAAGAACCCGCATAGCGATCGTCACTGGACATGTTGGGCCGCTAAACTCAGGGGGGCTCGAAGATGAACCCTGCTCTAGGACCCTCTAACTTCCACCGTGGTTGACCCTCGACCATTGTAGCGAAAATCCCAAATTTGCACCTTCTGTCGAAGAAGTCACTACGGAGTTTGAATCTGGTCTCCGGGTTCCGCACTTTAGAGTTGCAGACCGCCTCCCACTCCATCCGGCCATAGTCGATCATCCCTTTCCAAACATGACAAAGCAGCTTCTCGGCAGGCCAGGACTGGTTGTTAAACACTTTGTCATTGCGGAGAATCCATAATGACCAGAGGACGGTTGATCGAAGTTCCAACCAGAGTCTCTTAATCGGGTTGAACCGCCGCGGGATGGCCACTGAGAAAATACCCCGATTCCATGAGAAGGGACGCCATGGACCTTGTAAAGCATTTCCTGTGAGAGCCATGTTGAGTACGTAAGTTGCCCATTGCCAGGCGAGTTGAGCGACAGAGCACTCCCAAAAGTGATAGAGCACGGTCTCCTCAGACCTACGTGGGCAGACTGGGCAAGTGGTGTCGATCGACCCATCAACCCGACCCCTCCAGTGATTAACAGCAGCCGCCTGGTGCCATATTAACCATATAAGGCCTGCCTCCTTGCGTACCCGCACTCGTGGCCAGATCGTGTGCCACCTAAGTCGAAATTCATCTGGCAGCACGCCTCCCCATTTCCTAGTAACAAGATTGGGAACTTGATGATGGTTTTTAAGGAGAGTGCGCCCAAGCTTGGTTGTAAAGCCCATGAAGGGTGTAGGCGAGCTGCCACGACTCCAGCCAAATTTTCCTGGATCCCATGCAATTTGATCGATGCGACCGTAGAACAGGAGTACTTCTACCTTTTTAGGCCTTCGCACGACCGGGACCACTCGGACTCGATGAAATGCGCCAGATACCGTTACAGCCCATGAGAGCCTTGAATGGGCAGGTTTGGGACGAAGGATACCAGCATTTGGGAGGACTATGAAGCCATCGATCTCCCAGTCTTCTGGCCACGGTTGTGGAGGATTGCCGATTGGGATGATGCGGTCACCCGTAATTTGAGCTACCGTATGTGGGTATGGGTCTGCCCCCACGTACCAGCCGATCCACTCGTCTCGTGTGGCCCCAGCCGTCGGATTAAAGAGTAAGTTGCCCCATCGCGCTTTGATCGCTTGGGTGGAGGCCCGCCAGGCTCCTTCTTCGTTCGTACTAAGTCCGAACTCCGTTTCCGCCTCTACCGTGGTTAAAAATTGATCACCCCTAATGGCATCTCGGATATGGCGCAGCCCTTTACGGTGAAGCTTGGAAGCGCGAGTTTTCGAAAAACCAAGGCCAATCAGGGGAAGGTGAGGGGACCACCAGAAGGGTTCGGCGCCAGCCTCCTCCGCTGTTTGAGGCGCTATTGGAGTTAACTCGGGGCAGAGCTGGCGCCATGCAGACCCGATTGGATTCCAGACGGTAGATCCTTTGTGCCACTGCGCCTTGGGCAGCGTGAAAAATTCCAAACTCGGGGTCCACTTACCGCCTGAGTATGGTTAGGCGTGACCGAGTCTGTGCCTCAAGAACACATGAAGGTTAGAGGATCCTGGCTCACATGCCTTCAAGATCCACTTGGTCATGAGGGCTGTAAGCGCGTCGGGGAGATATATCGTGTTAATTCCACCTTTATCTTGAGACTAACAACCTTGGAGCCACGCGACCTTCGTGCGAACATGATGAGTAGCGCCTGACCACATGAAGTTGTGAGCTCTTGATTCAACCTTTTTAATTCCTGCGCGAGTACCTCCCCAGATGGATGCGAAATACAGGGTGGAGGAGAGTAGAACCGAGTTTACAATCACACCCCGACCAGTCGAGTTGATCCGCGCAATGCTCCAGTATTGGAGTTTCTTGGTCATGCGGTCCAGAAGAAAGTTGTCGACGGAATGAGAGCCGATTTGAAGACCAAACGGAGTCCCCAAAAGCTTGCTCACATCTGGTCCCTCCACCCACACGATGTTGAGTTGCTCCGTCCACTGAGGGCGGAGAATGAGGGCTCCAACACTCCAGTACCCTCGGGATTTTCCCCAATTGAGCAACAGTCCCGAGCCCTTGCAAAATTTCTCCATCAAATTAACGACCGTAATCACAGAACCTTCTTCGCCAAGAAGTGTGAGCGAAGCGTCGTCAGCATATTAGGCTATGACCTGCTGGTGATCCCCGCCTGGAAGGCGTATGCCTTTGATGGTTCCTACAGAGACTCTGGCTTTGATCGCTGCATTAAGAGCCTCGGCGACAATAAGGAATAAGTACGGGGCCAGGGGGCACCCCTGGCGGACCCCTCTACTGATGACAAACTGAGGTGACTGGGAACCATTAACTTTTACCGATGCTTTGGCATCCGCAAAAAGCATCTTAGTCATGCAGACGAATTCCTCCAGGATCCCAAGTCTAGCCATGGCTGTGAAGAGGAAGGACCACTCCACCATGTCATAAGCTTTAGAGAAGTCTAATTTGAGAAACAAAAGTGGCTGCTTAGAGTATTCCACCCAGGAGATTGTTTCGTGTGTCAAGAGAATGTTGTCAAGGATAAAGCGCATGGGAAGGAACGCAGCTTGATCAAAATCAATAATTTCCATCAGGATGGGTTGAATTCGCAACTGCAAGGCCTTAGCGAAGAGCTTGTACCCTACGTTAAGAAGGGCTATAGGCCGCCAGTTTGTCAAAACACTCCTGGAATCTCCCTTATGCAAGAGAGTGATCAGCCCGTGGGTGGTGCCCGGAGGCAAGGACTGCCGCTCTGTTGCTGTAGAGATCATAGTCCAGTAGTCTAGCTTAATCAGGTCCCAATAATGTCTGAAAAATTCAGAGATGACCCCGTCCGGGCCGGGAGCTTTAGAGAGACCGAGATCCTGTACAGCCGCATCGAGTTCTGCCATCGAAATCGGCCTGCTGAGCGTAAGCTTCATATCGGCCGTCAGCCGGTCGTTGAAGCAGGACAGAATGCTCGTTGCAGCCTCGGCGTGCTCCTCTAATCGAGCAGGAGCTGAGTAGAGCGTGCGATAATACGCGAAGCACAAATTTTCCAGACTGCGCTAGTCAGTTTGAAGCTCCCCCTGCTCGTCTTCAAGGCTGATAATGTGCGAAGCTCTGGAGTGCTCCTTAGCGGCTTGAAAAAATTCCTTGGTACAAGCGTCCCCCACCTTCATCCACTTGACTCGACTGTGGACCCTCTTTCCTTCAGCTGCGAATTTCTCAAATGAGGCTAGCTGGTCGCTGACTTCTCCGAACTCATCTTACAGAGCTTGGTTCTGCGGGTCTTCTTGAATGCCAGCATGAAGCGCTACTAGCCGAGCCCTGAGATCCTGTTCCGAGCGACGTCTCTCCTCTGCCCGTTTTTTACAAAATCCCTTGTAATACTTGACAGCTTGGCGGAGTTTCCTCATGAAAGAGTGCTGGGGAAATTCGATCCATAGCTTCTGTATGGCACTTTGCACCTCCAGATCCTGGAGGTAATAACTCGACATTTTGTAGCTAGATTTGCGTTTACTCCCTCCTTGGAGTACTACCGTTTGGAGTACAGGGAGATGGTCTGAGTGACCACAATCGCCCTTGATTATGTAGTCGGTCACATGGGGAGGGCCGGCCTCCGGTTGTTGGAAGGTGTAGAATCTATCTAACTGAGCCAGAGATCGAAGCCCACTTCGTCGACGGTTGTCCCATGAGAAGCTGAGCCGACTATTGGTGGGGAAATGATCGACCACCTTGAGGGCATCTTTGAGTAAAATGAAAACTCGACTTTCTCCAGTGGAAACTATACGCCCATTCGCATTGGATTTGTCTTCCGATTTTTCGATGAAATTCCAATCCCCGCAGAGGACCTACCGACAATCACGAGGCAACGTAGTTAGTAGAGCTTCCTAGAGCTCGCATCTTGTGCGCACATAGTTCGATGCGTACACATTCAATATCGCAATGTCCCCTCCTGGTAGACCTCGGAGCCTGACCCATTGCGCCCGATTGCAAGCCGAATGCCCAGAGTCTGAAATCCAATGTTTTACCTGTGGTGCCAACCACATACAGACACCTCCCGTCCCAGCTCCCTCTTCCCCATCCTCATGGCCGAACCCCACTGAGGCTTCTAAGCACAGAAACTTGGCTTGCGGCTAGAAGGTGCGACCTAAAGCATGTAACTTGGCCCCTCTGAGTCTATGTTCCTGGAAACAAAGAATGTCAATGTTCCGAAATGAGTGTCTAAAATAATTCCTAACTACGTCACCTTTCAAGGGGTCGTTAAGCCCTTGTACGTTTTGTGTTTGAAGTTGTAGCTTCATACTAAACGATTGGAGAAGGGGGTTCCGGACGGGGTCCTGCATTCCTTAGGCCGGTTTCTTCAAGATTTCGGCGAGGGGTGTCCCGTTTCTGTTGTAGGACAGTGGATCGCCATCGGCATGCTGATTCTACCCTGTCCTGTCTGCGGGCTCGCTGGTTTGGCGTTATGCCTCGTAATTGAGGTGTCACCCCATTTCCTTCCTGTCGCAAACGCATCCACTCCATGAATTCGAGGCGCCATTCTACTAGGATGTCGGCCGGCAGAGCAGCTCGGGGTGTGGTCGGCTCTTCCGAATTTGCCAAAGGCACAGCATTGTGGGGAATTTGGGGTTGTGGAGCAGCAATCACACTGGCTGTCCTCGTGAGGGAGGCGGATGCCGTGGCAGCATTATTCAGATCCAATGCCTCGCGGCTGCTTCGCCTCTCCCTCTCAGGTTGTTCCGGGCCTTCGGGACCTACGGAGAGTTGAGCTAAGGCTCCCTAGCTGTGAGGAGTGCCCTGAGCTGGATCGAAGGGCGGTGGTGGCCCACAGGCCAAATCTTCGGCTGTAGTCTGCATGATGACGTCCTCCGCCTTCGGTTGTTGGCTAGCAACCGCCTGTGACATTGGAGCCATGAATGGCCCGTTGCCACTGGGGTCCAGGCTTGACATCACAGTTCCTTCCACCATGCCAATGCCCACCGGGCTTCGGGGTTGGATTTCCGGGCGGGACATGCTTGAAGGAGGGTGGGCCGGTTCCCATACTACTTCAGCTGGTTGGTGCGGTCTAGTGCCAGCTTTGAATTGAAAATTCGGGGCAGTAGAAGGCTGTCCAGAAGTTAGCCCGGATGGGCCTGCACGCTCTTTTGTAGTGTGAATTTGCTGTGATGCTCCACCTGCTTGAGACGCTACGCTGCCTTCTGTGCGGCTGCCTCGGCCCTGTTGCGGCTGCTTACTGGAGCCTGGCCTTGATTTGGTGACTTTTTTCTTGCGGCTAACCTCCACCCAGTCCCCTTGATCAGGGGTAGAAGTAGGAGCCTGAACCTTAGTTCGTGGGTTGTGTGGCTTGCTCAGGTGAGTTGCTCTTGACCCAGCGCCCCTGCCTGAGGAATCTGAGCTTAAGAGGATTGTGGGGTTCTGTCCATTGAATGACGAGGGTGGTGGGGGTAAGCTGTTTTGCGGATTGCCCTCGAGGGATCGCTTGGCTCCATCAGAGCCTCCTATAGAGCCACGTTCGCTACTCTGTCCCACCTCAATGTTCTCTGAGGAGGTCTGGGTGCTGACCGATCGGCGCCAAACTCCTGGACAATCTTTAATCAAATGAGCAGTAGAGTGACACAGCCGACATCGAATGGGCAGATTGTTGTAGTCAACTTCTATCACCGAGCGGAGGTTGGTGTCTTCATTTAACACGGACAGTTTGGTTCGCCATCCTTGTCCCGCCTTTAGGGCTACACAAAAGCTTTGATCTGTGGCTATGGGGTTCCTTTTGTCACTGCCCAAGATATCTCCAAGGCCCCCGGCAATTTCTTTAGCAACCCCCATGAACTCTCCAGGGACACCTCTAAGCGTTACCCAGGTGGGTACCCGTAAACTGCTGAGGTAAATAGCATCGAACCCTGGGGTCCACATTTGGAGAATGCAGGTGCCCTACTTTGAGTGGTGGGGCGTCAGCATGAGTAGGCGTTGCGTAGTTTCGACCTTGTTAGTCAGGATTTGAAAGAACCCTTTGCCAAGGTCTCGTCCTAAGACTACCTTTTCTCCAAGCTGCTTCTCAAGAGAATGTGTCCATTGGGTGAGGGTGGGCGAAGTTTGCCGCCCCCCTACGAAGTAAGCAATGACAGCAAGCCGTTGAAGCCGTTCAGACTCCTTTCTAACTACCTCCTGATTCACTTTGACTTCTAGCACGGAGTTGCAAATGAGAAAACCAGCAGAACTTCTGGAAAATCCCATCGGTAGCTGCTCACTAGGGGAAGCAATGGTTGGATGTACCTTCGCGTGTTTCCCCAAGTTGGTGACAGCCGCGACGAGTTCTGGCTCGACAGCGTCCCTGAACGGTCCACCTTCCCTCGTGCCTCTACTTCTGTCGTGTTGAGATTCCGTCGGAGCGTGCGCCAACTGTTGACGCAAATAGTCAGTGTACGACTTCGGGGCCATTGTGCGCCTCTGCCAAACTCTGGCACTGCTGGTCTTAACCCTAACTAAACCCTAATCCTTCGTAATCAATCCCACTCACGCTTGATCCCCAGCGAAAACTGCTTGGGGGAAATAAATGACTGATACGTACAATCATACAACCGCGAATTGGAAAAAGTAGTAACGCTTTGCCGCAGTGGATCATCGATCGCTCACATGAACACTACACTTCGCCAGTGTACGCCTCCGGAGCTGCACCGCGGCTGCCATGCCATGACAAGAGGTCTTACCTCATTCAGAGCTGCTAGAATTTTGAGCAGTTCGCAGTTCAGTTCGCACCCTGCACTGGATGGATGCGAGAGTTTCCTTGGACCTCAAAGATTTTCAAAATATATTTTAGTTCTCAAAAACGATAAGCCTCCCCCCACAGGCAGGCACTGTATAGTACAGCCCACGTACCTGAGAGACCCTAGACCACTCTCGGTGCTATTTTTTCTCAATTCAAGTTTGAATGTTGCGCTGAATCTCTGATGAGTGTGCCAAAGAAATGAAAGCGGAGGAATGATTTAATTTACTACATTTACTGGGAGCTGGCTGGAGACTTTGAACTGAATGAAATGGTGCTCGGAGTGTCAGTGTGCTACAAAATATCAGAATTCTGAAGGAGGAGAGCCTTTCTAAACTTGAGTTCGTAACTTACTGGAAGGATTTCGGGATCCCCAAGGCCAGTGAGAAATGGCGTCTGCAAAACGGGTATGGGGTAATGAGGGTCTTGCATGGCCTATGGCCGACAACCACTCACCGAGGGTTAGGTCTCGCTATTATTGAGCAGTGTAAACATATACTAATCCTTAGTTCATCGCCCTTGCAAAAAGAGAATCATTAGAGGGGATTTGAGGGCTCCAAAGGGCTATTTCAGGAATGTTCCCGAAACTGGTCAGGGAACAGCTGGTCGTTGTCAGGCCAACATTTACTAATAAATAAATAAATAAAATTTTGTTGTGAAATATTTAAAAAATTCTAAAAATATTTTTTGTAATAATGTGGCACTCTCTCAACTGCTTATGATTGTTGCAAAATTGCGTTCCCGTGATAGTTTTCACGTTTTTGGACTGAGGGAACTCGCAATCTCCTAAAAGCCCGAATCTCCTCTAATGTAACTGAGAAATATAGAGTATAAAGGAATTAAAGAGGGTCACTAATTTATTTATTAAGTGCATGAAACAAAATATATAAAAATGGTGATATTTAGTAGTTTAGTGAAAATAGGGCAAGTTGGAATATCATTGTAATGGTTTTATAAAAAACTTTTCATCAGAGTGTATTGTACTAATCTTCATAGTTGTATTAGATTTGAAGTGTGATTTTAATTATGTATCTTCATAGATTTGTGTGGTGTAAAACTTGATCAAATGAAAAAAGATGAGTCATTGGACTATGAACACATTTTAGGATTAGAAAATGAATGATACTTCAATTATATAATATGGAGTACATTTTTATATATTCTAAAGTATTTTTTCCATTTGACCCCAAATGGTGTCCAAAAAAATCCATTTCAAAATTACAACGCTAAGATTTTGGTGTCTTTTTTAATTTTTGGTAGGTTAAATTAAAAAGATCTATTAGTTAACTTATTGTAGTAAGTTTCTCTAGAAGCATATGTTGAAATAAATGACCAATTATAAGGTCATAATCCATACATTACCAACTTTGAATCAACTAAAGAACTCAATCATTTATTCAAATGGAGAGATATTTATAATTTTGATTTTCCTTTGTTAAAAACTATAATGCCTAGAAAATTATATTTATTTATTTTTGGACAAAGGTTGATATTAAAGAAGAAAAAAGACATCCAACAATGTAAAAAACATTGGATGTATATTTTACCTTTAAAGACTATTGCAGGATTTTTTTTAAATGAATCCAAACAAGGGTCCTAAAGATGAAGGGTCTGTAACAAATGATGTGGAATGAGGATGAGGAATGCAATTGGATGGAATGAAAACTTGGTCTTTTGTACAGGGGCAAAAATGCAAAAGATCACCATTAAAATTGGTAGATTTTACAATGTATTTTGTCCTACACTTTCTCATAAGAGTGAATGGACTTCTTTCATATTGAAGTAGGAGGTTCTACACATATACAAGCTCTAAAATTGCCCACCTCTTCAAATGTATAATGCAATTATATGTTTCTTTTTTGTAACCTTCAACAATGTGGAAAAAAGTATACATTTTAGGAAATCTGTGATTCTAGAGTCATATGCCATGTCAACTTCAAAATTTCATAGCTAATTCTACAAAGCTCCAAAAAAATAGAACAACTTGGGTTGGATGCTAATTCCACTTGTCTTTCAACGAAAACATACTGAAAAATGTTTCAAGAAGTTTCACCTCTCCAAAATTCAATTCTAGCTTTTACATGAGCAATTTATAGACCTCCTTTTTAGAAAACATGTTTTTGACTATGTTTTCACCAAAACTGCTCCAAAATTGTCATTTCTAGGACAACTACCAAATTTTAGGAAAAAAACCTTTTTGGAATAATGTAACTATAGGATCTTTTAGTGCACTAGTTCAAAAAGATGTAGAAAAAAATTCAAAAAGTTTTGCCATGTAGATTGCAAGATATTAGTGTTTGAAGTTGCAAAAGTCCTTTTTTTACCACTGCGAAATCTGGGTAGCTGCAATTCAGAAGGCCACATTTGTATGAATTTTTTTTCAAAATGATTGTTATTCTTTGGGTTCATTCTTCAATTCAAACTAGCTACATGCTTGAAAATTTACAAATCATTTGGAATTGTATAAGGGTCGTTGCAGGAAACACCATCCATTTTTCGTAGCGTTTTGGAAATGGATGTTGTTTTCTTTGGGAGTACTATTTAATTAGAAAATCAATTTAAAAAAAATATGAAAAATATGTCTAATGTTTAAAGCTTAAAGAAGAAGGTATCCTATGAAGGAAAAGCTTAGGAAAATTCTCCAAATAGGAGAACTAGAAAAGTGGGAAATCACATGAAAATGGGCGTATTTACATTTTAATTTGTAAAAAATAGGAAAAGTTATTTTTCTTGAATCTAAAAATTGGCCATTTGGTAAGAGTTGATGGTGATGACATTTCACCAAAAAAATAATCTCAACTCTATTATCAATGGTCAGAAATTGCGTGCAATGGGAGTGTTGTTTGCACGTACGTGGAGGGCATAAAATAATATATTTTTAGATTTCCTTCGACAGGAATATTCTTTCCTACTATGCAAATGCACCATGAAAATTTCAACTTTAGATCATTAAATTTGGGTACTCCTAACATAGTAAAAACCCCTAAACCTCAATTTGTGACAAATTAACAAAAAAATATTTTAAATATAAAATGATTTTTTTTAATTTTTGAAAAATAAGGGATGTAAAAATCATCAAGTTAGAGAGGTCAAATAATTATTTCATATTCTTGAATATTCTAATTCAAAAGTTATAGCAGAAAAGAACGATGTCACTCTAATTGTGACGAGAAATAGGACTGGTGTTTCTTGCAATCACCCATAACATGTACAAAAAAAAATAGTAAGTAGGAAGAAGTAGAGAATGATTCAAAATACTAAAATGTTAACAATTTATTTGTTGAATTGAAAGATTCCAATTCCAATGGTTCAAATGTTGTAATAAACAATCTACATCCAATTTTTTTTTAATTTTTTTTCAAAAATATTGAAAATTGAATAAAATAAAGGACTTAAAAGTTTTTTCTAGAGTAGAGAATCCATAACTACCCAAAAACTAAAATTCTTCATAACTTTTGACTCATTAATCAAAGTGGAATGATTCTCTACTCTACGACTCATAGAGAATCATTAAAAGATTTCCATGTATATATAAATCTATTAAACCAATTTCAAATTTTGGTTTCCAAAAAAAGTGATTTTTTCTAACGTGCCCAAATTGCCCGAGTTGAGAAACAAACAACATATCATGTGGTAACTTTTCAACCATGTAGTCAAAGTCACAAAAATTGTTGGGCTTTGAAGATACTCCTCATCCACACCTTCTATTAAAGTTTGGCTCCAAAACATGAAAATCTCTAGTCACACATACCTGCCAAAATCGCTATGTTGCCAAAAAAGGCACTTTGGTCCTTTAGGGGTTAAGAGAGAGGTCCTCATGTGTTCTAGCTATACCATCACTAACAACAAAGATTCATTTTTTGAAAGGTGTATTTGGAGTGACATTAGACACCTATAAGATTATTTTCAACATTAGAACCTGGTTGTGTTCGCGTATTCTAAAGGTGAGAATAAAGCACCTATAGGTTCTAAGCTTGATTGATATATATTGAAGTTCATTTTTGTAGGATTCCTTGATTTATGGAAGGAATACAATTTAGGGGTCAACTTGTTTCCATTTTTGAATGTTTTTTTAATATATTCGAGTGCTCGTTGCACAATTAGTATAGGAAACACTAAATAGCATAGTGAATTGCAATACATAGGATAGAGGAGTATATACATGCCGGGTCTTGTTGATGCCACAAACTTTGTGTAAATGGTATGGAATACATTGGTTTAAGGTTAATTAGCTACTATGACTATGACTATGACCTCCAAAGAGGTGTCATAGTCCTTCCCTCCCCTCCCCCTCTGCCCTCCCCCCGAGATGGAAAAAGACAACCACTGTTTATGAATTTTGGAAAAAAAAATAAGAACCCCTTCCCTTGCCATTGATTGAAATATGATATGTCCATGTGAACATACAAATATAAATATAAATACATACATGTATATACACAAATACAAATATGGATGCCAAAATATAATAAGTTACAATAGGGCTATGGCTATGGCTATCAAAATATGATACAAATACAAAAACATTAACCCGTATCGTTTAGTCTTAAGAGTACATTTGAAAATTACATAAGGAGGTTGGACCCCTTGAGGAATTAAATTATTTTTTTCTTTTGAAAATTGGTTTTGATTTAGAGTGCATTGTTTCACTATGCTTATGCACTCACAATTGGCAACAACTGCCATTTTCAAATTTAGGGTTAGTTAGCAACTTTCATGAAGTCTGTAAACTAAATGCCGTCCTTTCTAATTTCTATAGCGTCTGCCGATAATAATCCGATTCTTGCCCATAATACTTAAATTTAACCTTCAGAATACCAAAACTTGCCAAAAACAAACTAGTAATTGTGCATTCAAAGTAACTTTGAATATGAAATATTAAAAAAGGTAGCTTAAGGTAAGCCAATATGTTTTCATAACTACTAATCTAAGCTTTAAAGTATAAAAATCTTGACAAAAATGCAAGTTCGGATACTTCTATGCTCTAAAGTAATGTAACAGCAAAACCCAGTTTTAATTAAGTTATGACTTTCTAGCTGTAAAGAAGTTCCATTCTACTCCGTCCAAGAATATCTGTGCATGTATATGAGAAAAAATCTTTGATATTTCCGTATTTTGCACCTCCCCATGTTAGAATTGGAGACTCAGAAGATCAACCGAATCCCGCAGTAAGTTATCATAATAAGGACACCATTTGATGTAGCGAAAGTTCAG
The DNA here is from genome assembly GCA_947034885.2 of Thuidium tamariscinum. NCBI lineage: Eukaryota > Viridiplantae > Streptophyta > Bryopsida > Hypnales > Thuidiaceae > Thuidium > Thuidium tamariscinum. The sequence continues at coordinate 793,359 of OX344749.2, forward strand.
TTGTATTAGTTCATCACCCTATTTCTTTCTTTCTTTCTTATTATTAGCATTATCATTTGCATTATCATTATTCTGTGACACAAATGAAACGGAGTTTCATTGCAAAAGAAAAAACCATTTATTATTTCGAGTTTCCCTTTATTTATTTATTTATTTATTTATTTATTTATTCATTTTACCCAAATGAATGAGTTACCCTGTAGACCCAACCCACCCAGTTCCAGTACGGTAACTTCCTGTACGCAGTAACTTAGTAGTGTAAGTTGGATTTCATTCAGTTGCCAGGCCTGCCTGTGGCGTCGTAGATCCGAGTGTAACTTAGATTTGGGGTGTCAAGTGCGTATTTCCAGAAGTTCTTCCTCACGAGACTCAGGTGCCCATCATGTACCAAATAGAGACAGGCAAGCCTTCACTTACACCCCGTCGTGCAAACGTATGTATGCAGTAACTTACCCTACAACCCGGGACTTACTAAACCCAAGCAAATACATGTGCGGGCGGGCGGCACTCCAAAGGGGGAACTGACCCCCTTGCTCGGCCTTACCATGTTTTACCAAAGGTGCAATCAAAACAAAAAAAAACCTAGTTTGGGCCGTGATCACCCCTACTTTCTTCACCCCGCAGCTAATTTGGGGTCTCTGATCGCAAATATGAATTCAAAATTTGTGTGAAAAATAAAAAATTACAGCATTTTACCCGAGTGGCCAAGCGAGGGGTCAATTTACCCTGTCCAAAGGGAGGGCCGGGGGGAACTGCCCTCCTCGCTCGGTCACTTGGGAAAACGCTAGAATTTTGTATTTCTTACAAATTTTTATTTTTTGCAAATTCTGAATTCATATTTTCAATTGGAGGCCCCCAATTACATAGGGTGAGTGTCCTAGGTAAATTAGATAAGTATAAATAGGGGGCTTTTTGTTTTACTTACACCTTTGAATTTGATTGGAGTGGCTAAGTGAGGGGGCTAGTTCACCCCAACCCTCCAAATGTATCTGTTGGTTCCTTCGATTTCCCAATTCAAATATAGGAAGATCGTATGTGTAGTTATATAGGATGCTAAACAATGTGTAAGGATGTTGTAAAAACATGATTGCAGAAACATTATTTTTTAGGGGCTAAGGCAGAACCACCTATACCCGATCACCTAAGCAATTCTTGAATAGATCATGATGGGAATATGAGGCTATGTAAATTTTTTCGATGTAGAAAGATAGGAAATATGGGGATTGCAATTTTTTTATAATTTAATTCCCAAAATTGAGATTACTATGATTTTTGGAAGCCAAAAAATGCTTAGAACCCATAGCCAATGTCTAAAAGTCTTCCAATTCTGATCATAGCCAATTCTAATTTCCAACTTTGTACTTCCTACACACTTTATGACACTTTGGGACATGTCTCATGACCTTAATAGTCCCAACTTTGAAAATGAGGCAAAAGTACATTCCATGCTTTGATTAGAAATCTCTTTTAGCCTTGGTTGAAAATAGCTACATCCTACAAGTTGGGTATGGAACCTTGATTGGGAATAGGTGGTTTTACCATATAGGCATCAAATTTGTATTGAATTTTTTTTGAGGAAATTCCAACCTACTAGGATGCCTCGTATAATGTTGGTTTTTTCATCTTTTCTTCAAAAAAATTGTTTGGATTTAAATGTTGAGTTCAATTTCTATCTTGGCTAGACCCAATTCATCCTCCAATTCCTACTTTTCAAATTCCAAAACTTCCCAAAAGTTTTTCCATGTAGACATTTTGGAGTGATGTGGGCCTTGGAATGTAGCGTGAAGTCCAAAGTTCCAATTTTCAATTCTCCGCCAATGAGATTTTGACGATTTTGTCGAATTTTGAACTTCACATAACATTAGATACCAACAAGGCAAGTGATTCCTTTTGCATTCTTGGAAACAAGCCCCCTGGAATGAACAAAATTCTCTTCTATGACTCCTCAACCACTCCCAATCCTTGAATTAACTAATGAGTCTCTTGAATGAACTAATGACTCCCTCCCAAGTACCCAACAACATAAGCATATCACCTTTTCCAACATCAGTAGGACCATTGCTTTGTTATTCAATGTTAAGGTAGAAGGCTCTTAAATGGAGCGGGTTCTAAAATGGTGCCCTATCTTAAATGTATAGTACTTGCACATGTTGCTTTTTCATAGCCTTCAGCAGTGTACTGACGGTGTACATTTTAGCTAGGGCACCATTTTAGAGCCCTATGTCCTTCAACTTCAAAATTTGATAACTAACTCAAAAAAGCTCAGCGAAATATGAAACGACTTGGGTTAAATGTCAATTCTACTTGTCTTTCAAGGAAAATTTACTGAAAAATATTTCTAGAAGTTTTACCTCCTTGAAATTCTGTTTCAGCCGTTAGATGGTCCATTATAGGACCTCTTACCTTATATATGTGGGAACCGCCCCATATTATATCCACAGTTTCTTGAATTTTTTTGAAATTTTGAATTAACACAATACAACGACATCTCATGTAGCACTAATTTAAACAGCCAGGTACGACTATTTCTTATTGGTCAATAAGCGTCTCACGCTCTGATAGGACAACAATCCCGTGAAGAAATAATAACTTAAGTGGAGAACATTCCCAATAACTTATTCCCAACAAAAGCTTAAGATAGATCCCTCGGCAGTTCTGCTCATGATGAAGAGGGAATGAGCTTTGGAATGTTCCTGGGTCCTTTTTGAGACTTCCTAAATCCCAAACGCAGTGGCGCTTGGGAAAGGGGGCAATTTGCATTTTTAATTTGGCAATGGTGGGGTTCTTATCGATTGTCACCAATGAATTTTCCTGCGTGATTGCATGACCTTATTCTAAGGGCTCCGTGACAAGCTATATTTTGTCTGCATGCAAGTGCAATCACTACAGTGGCTCCAGGGGGAGTTTCGTAAACAGCAACTGAAGTAGGGCATCTGAGAACTTCGAAATTCTCTTTCTCGTTCTCATGCGGCACGCTTATTACTAGTATATCCTCCAGGCATTCACTTAGAATAGGATATCTGAGGCCACGCCAATCTACTCCTGTAGTGATTTCTCTTTAATCCCCCTCCAAATTTGATAATTTAACCTCTAAAACTGAACACCAGTTCGCTCATCTATCTGATACTTCAAATTTGATAATTTAACCTCGAAGACTAAACACCAGTTCGCCCATCTATCCGACTGCTAGATAGTCAACCTGGAAAATCAATCCAAAAACATACAACCTTGCAAATTGCGCTTGGAAATTGTGTTGGACTCTGCGACCATAGAGAGGGCTCAAGAGAGGTTAAATTTAGGAGTATCAGTGTCTACCAGTGACAATAGTAAGCAATTTCGTGGAATGCCAAGATAACTCGACTGCACCCATAACTGCAATACGCGTTTCTGTAGCTGATTGAGCAAAGAGCAGACTCACATGGACTGTTAGGAATGTAGGACCAGTCCTCGACTTTATTTTCACAAATTTCCATGGCAATTGATAGCAAGACGGAAACATGATGTTCCTATTCAAGTGGCTTTCTAGATTGAAAGTTCCGAACCATCGGTTATTCAGTGAACACTTTTCAACCACTTTCTACAACAGAATCCGCAATCACAGATTTTGACGTGATTATTTCTTTAATAATTCCTGCTTCTAGAATAACTAAATTGATAAGATGAAGGGCACTGATAAGGTGAACGTCACCGGCGTCAGTCGACATGCGTTGTATGTAACAGTCGGCTTGGTCTTGTACAAAGTCTGGTTGTCCCGGACGACTGGAAATAAACCCGGCATGAAGTTTCTCCTCCTCAACATCCATATGTGCATACTATTAACACTGCAAGACATCCTACGTTTCTAACCCTAACACGTGAACTGAATGTACAACTAGGCTAAAAATCTAGTTTACACAGCTTGCTGACGGAAGACTTGCCATTCATGAAGTACAGCAGCTTGCAATGCACGGTGCTCCATTTCCTCAGGAGACGGCGGAGTAAGAGTGGATTGTCTCTTCTTCGGTTTCGTTTCCAGACCTGGTAGCAAGCTGTCGTCTTCCTCTTCTGGTTCTGGCTCAGGTTCCGGCTCTTTGGGCTTGGCTCTTATGATTGTTAGAAGCTCTATCAGTCTCTTTAGTTTCTCCTCAGCTGCAGCCTGATACAAGAAAAGAAAATTCTTTGTAAGGTAAGCTTACTCTATCGAGAAACTGAAGGCCGAGAGAAGAACTAAACGAATTAACCTCTTTAACGCACAAATCCCTTGTAGAATAATTGCATATGTTTGTTTTAACTACTTACATAGGCTCATCAAAATTGTCATAAAAGAACGTTTGTTTTAAAAAATTCAAGCATTAATTTGGATAACTAAACATTGTCCTGAAGCACTCTGCACGTCATCCAGAGAGTATGAACTTCGAAGCGCTTAGCCCAAAGATGTTAATAGTATGGATGCAATGAAAGAGGAACTTGCACTAATCAACTCATAACTCAAAGAGTCGCCCAGAGCCTGCAGAATATTTAAGGCAGTGCAAACCCTGCATACCTGTACTTCAGCATCAGAGACTACTCTCACAGCACAATCTGTCAAATCATCGAGCCAGTTCTGCACATCAGCAGTAATTTCATCCACTAGTGTGCCAGATGATGAGCGTATCACGAATTTGCAGACCATTGTCCTCGTCTCTTCTCCGAGGTCCACATTTCCACTGACTTCACTCACACCGAATATCATCATGCCTATTAAGTCACCGTACCACGTCTTGGCTGCATAGCAAATCTGCACAAGAAGTTAGATAATCAACCAGTCAGAAATGATGGCAGTCGCTTGCATGATGTCATACAATATAGTCACATAGTATTTTTTGATATTTGGTTATTAAACTTGAGAGCGGAAACGATTTGACTCGCAACCGTTACTAGTACAAGCTCTCAAATTTTCTTGCTACAGACCAATTTCCTCAAAGGATTGAAGGATCCAAAAAAATGAAATTCATGTAGAAATCTTACCTGGAACCCTGACACAGTACGCAGAACATGGGAGCAAACTTTATGAAACGGTTTAGATGATAGAGATTTAAGTCCACTTAGGATTGGCAAAACTGCAGGTTCGAGGTATCCCCCAGACAGGGTGGTTGCAGATTTCGGTCCTTCCCCCTCATAGGCGTAACCCCCAGTAAATTCAGCTATAGCAGGTAGGCTTGGCCAGAGCCTGAAGAATTCCACGGGTGAAAGACTATGAGGAAGTAAAATTTCAATAAGTGGTAGCCGGTATAAGCCACATCGTAACACCACAGGTTCTCCGTATTCTGTTGGAGCCGTTTTACGTAGTCTACCATGAGTTCCCTCCTCTACTGGGGCATCTGCCTCCTCTCCATTGGCCAATCCTACCCCTCCAAAGAAAGGGTAGTAGAGAAGCTGTACGCACAGGGAACAGCGCTCAAACCGTGAAATTCCAACCGTAACACTGCATGCAACTGGTTCCTGCGAACACAACAATGGTTAAGAATCGGAAAAACTTCATAAATTTGATGCTCTTCAGTACAATTCAGAGAGTATGTAGTAGGATGAGCTCCAAGTTCAACAAACATGGTCTAGCCAGCACTATACTATGGCATGGCAAGGCATGCGCCATCAAAAAATAGACAACTACAACTCCTTGACAAATGTATACTCGGAATGGAACATTGCGGAAAAAAGTTTCCTTCAGCTTAGCCACGCATTCCAATACCTTCCCAGCAGATTGTCACCTTCATGAATTTCTAGGGACTCCAAAATTCTAGTAGAATTTGAAGCCCAAATTTATAATCAAGTAAAATACCTGGGAATGGAGGTGGTGAAGTTGGCGGACACCCTGGGGGGAACCATCCATGAATCGGAGGGCGCCAATTAGCCCAACCCGCACATCTACTCGTTTGAGTTCTTGCTCTGTCATATTGACAATCTGGAAAAGGCCACAATGAGTTTCTATGTCCAGTCTATCAGCACATGATGCTCTACCGAACCAAATCTTCTCACTCCCAAAATAAATAAAGCTAATAAACTTCCTGTTGGAACTCATGCTACCTTCAGATGCAGGGTAAGTCGATTTTCATGAGCATCAATCAGGTGGTAAGCCTCCACGAAGCAAGGATCACTGCTGCCTGATAAAGTTATAGGCGTCGGTGGAGCCTTCAAGTAAGAAAATCCAGACGTCGCCAGGCTCAACTCACTCCGTGCAGGTCTCCAGAGCTCCTGAACAGCAGTGTGAACGAGGTCTTCTACCTTACGGTCCTGAGCTGCTGAGTGGTCGAAGTATTGGGCTGACAGCTTGTGGTGTGTGAAAGGATAATCGCCGGTTGCACCTGAATTTCCTACCCATCTGCAAGAACAAATAATGCTGTCATTATAAACACCGCTTCACCGCACTACGATGCACCACAGTATTGCCACTGCCTTCAACACCTCTGAAACGCACACCAATGAACCCAAGGAGAACTTCAACCTAAAACAGGTGTACCTATTTGAAAGAAATGAAAGGTCATGAACAAATGGTCCTGCCGCAAGTACGTAACAACCATTACCCACCACGTCTTTGTTTCTTGGCAATTAAATGTAGGCTGAAAAGCACGATCTGAAACTACTTACTTAGAGTCCGGATGCTTGGCAATGTATTTGAACTTCTGCAGAATCAGACGGCACTGGTGCTTGAGCACAGAGTCCGCAAGTGAGCTGTTCCTAAATTCATCGATCTCTCTTGTCAAGAGCTGGCCTGCTCGCAAATTTCTTGAACCCAAATGCTCAGCACAAAGCAACAAAGCCTGTGCGTCTTGTAACCTGCAGAAGGAGAGGATCTTGAACAACATAAGACTAAAAATATCTGACATCAATATCTGATTATTTGAGGAAGTAAGCCAAGTAGACATACGACAGTCAACATACACGAGAAAGAAATGACCTGTTGGTGGAGGTTGCCGAGGAGTCATGATTGAAGAGGACTTTGTGTATGTGATCAATGATAACATTCAACGGATCATCAGGATCATCAGCTAGCAATGGATCGAGGCCTTCAAGGTCAAAGTGCTCTGCCAATGCCCAAATAATACGGGCCCGTAATCTTGAAGTTGTGACCTGCATAGAGAAAGGGAAACTTGAAGCTCTCGTACGAAGAAAATTGCAAGTCGATGAAGAACATATCTTTGAAGTCGATGTTTCCATTGACCCAACTAGATTAAGAGCTAAACGAGCTAGCCAAGAATGGCAACTATGCAGAACAAGAGTAAGAGAGAAGCATACTAGAACTCTCATTTCTCGCTATACTACCCGCAAGCTTCAGAATCACTTTGGCACAACGACTTGTCGGCGAGGAGTATTCCCACGGCATGATGCACTGACCTCGTTAAGATCTTTGACGAGTCTTCGCTGAAGAGCCTGTAGTCGCTTCTCGGCCAAAATTTGCTCAGGAGATGCACCATCCTTGGCTTTCTTCACACCCCCAACAGTATCGTAGATATGGCACAACCGCACTAGCAACTTCAAGTAGCAGTCCATGGCATATGTACGACCTATCAGAAAGATATATGTTCACTCATGTGAGTATTTCCATGGCCAGCTAATACTTCAAGACGCCTCACACAATACAGCGTACAAACACCAAAATAGAAAACAACGCACGATTTGGAATCGCAATATATCAGAATTCACCCCTAATAGACATCCCATCCTATGACCAACAACTCGTTTTGTTTCTTACGGAGTGTTTCAGTGAACGGAAGGCCTAATTCGCAGTACACTTCTTAACAAAGTAACCCTCTAAGAAAGATCTTCACCACTCAGAGACGAGTGACCTACCTTGGCAATCCCACTTGATGCAAGGCCGGCAAACCTCAACCACTTCCAGAGCTGATTGAGTCCAGCTCATAGCTCCTGACCCCGTGCCGTATCTCAAGGCTCCTATCACACGGCTCTCAGTACCCGTGGCTTTAATGCGCGGTAAAGGGACAGAAAGCTGAAAACAGCTTTCAACCAGACATGCAACGAGCTCTTCTCGGAAAATACCTTCACTCTGAGCGCTTCCCATGTCCTCCCTTATTTTGGACTCTTCAAACAGCGAAGCTATGTTAGTGTTTTGCAACGGTTTCTGACCCCTTCTAATACTTTCCTTCGCAAAAAGATCTACACAGAGTGCCGTCCGGCAAATGCAAGCTAGAGCGTGCATGCGATCCGCTTCCACTCTCAGGTTTCGGACCATCAAAAGCAGTCGTTTGAAAAGAGACACCTGCAATTAAAGAAGATAAGCCAATTGATGAATTGTGCTCTCAGAGATACTACTTCAAGCGAATGAAAGCACCATAGAAGACGAAAGGAAACCAGGAACACCGAAGAGATATATTGAATATATCGAACCTGCAAGTGAAGATCCAAAAGTTGAAGACTCTTCACGACTGCGCGGACGATACTCTCTCGCCCTGCACTGAACTCTTGTCGATCCCACAAAGTAAGAAGTGCAGTAATTGGTGCTGATGCCCACTCGGGTTTTCCTCCGGGTACATCTGCTAAGGAAAGGAGGTTCACGCTCACCTCATACACTAAGGCTGGGTCCAGGATAAATAGGTAAGGCAAAAGGTGTGAAACCACATCCGAAATTCCAAGAATGTTCTCAGCATTACTCCTCTGGTGTAATGCAGGCGGTATTATTCCGCGGTTCCCTGTAAGCATCTGCACCAAAAACACACCATCGTCAGAAAAACCATTTCAACATGCTGTGAAATCGGGTGGTGTTCAGCCACATCCAGTAATTTTACAGGAAATTCAGTAATCTTTGGACATCAATCGTGGGGAGAAGTGCAATGGAGGGATGGCAATTCAGCAATATGATCATAGCGAGACACCCCCATTCCCCCGTTCACTTCATTAAAAGGCTGCGAAATACCGGTTTTGGATGGTGACATACGTAAAGTCCAAGTAGATACAAGAAGTGAGCATAAGGAGACCTCTTCATAAATCATCGGGAGGTATCCCTATGATCGTGATATGCCTATCTTGCATCTCATGATCAATCTTCTTATGATGTCTAAATACTTTCGAAACAATCTACAGAAAATCATGCTTAGTGAGGCACCTGTCCACATTGCCAAGGTTCATATTCCTCTGGGGTTATAAGCTAGTGTGGCACTCATGTTTTGTTTTTTGAATGGCATTCAAAGTTGCTCTATGAGTGCATCCATCTTACTATTCACACTGACAACATTCAAAAACCACAACATGTGATTTACATTCAATTAATAAATTTGAGAATGGAGTGTAATAGCATGCTACTTCTACTTCTCACAACTGTCAATCCGGGAGCTCCTATCAGGGAGTTTTTGATGTCGGGGGCTACTTTCTTCGGAATTCTACAAGAATATCGTGTCCCACGCACAATTGTGCAATCTCTACTGTTAGTGAAACATGAAACTCTTAGACGCAATCATGAAACTCTCGCATTCAATACTGATATCATTACTCTTACCCGAGTGAACGCTAGACTGATAGTTTTGACACTGATGGATTTATCTTTTATCGGGGTGGGGTGGGGGGCAAAGTGAGACCTCTGTATTCTGCTGTAAGAACGGATTCTGAAACGTGATTTGAAAACACTGCGATGGGGTAGTAATTCTGGGATGCGGGGCCCCCAAATGGAAAAAAACAGGCAAATCTCGCACTAGAAATCGAGAGCTATGGACCCTATTTTAATGACAATTTGAGGCTCACAAGGCAAAATATGGAAAGAAAAAGGAGAACCTTGCAATTGAAATTTGGTGCTAGGACACCCTTATATTAACCGCAGCTTCGATTTTATAGGTCAGTTAGAGTCCCAATTGTGATATCACTATTGCACAATCTAGATTTCAACAGCAACTTCAACTCTAGAGCGTAGTTGGAGTCCACATTGCGATGCTGCGATTGCACAATCTAGGCATCAACTGCAGCTTCCATTCTAGTGGCGTTGTTACAATCCCAATCTTTACATATAAAACCACAGCCAAAATCCACAAAATCACAAACAGGGAGAAAGTTCAACTTGCCTCCATGTCTTCGACCATGCCCGTGGCGACGGCTTTCGCTGAAAACACAAGCGGATAGACGGACGATCGGAAATTCTCGAGCGTCAAAACCTTGGCTCGCGCCATGAGCAAATCAGCCTTCTCCCACACGAAGCGGCACATGGCGGCGACCCAGCCGGAGCGAATCGCGATGGCGTCCTCCGTGGGCACCAGCTTGTCGCCCGCGAGCCGACTCATCCGCTTGGTACTAAACTCCAGAAACAGACGCCCAACACCTTCGTAGGCAATTCTAGCCACGGCGTCGTAAGGGTGCAGCATGCTCTCGCCAATCTGTCGCCACCATGTGGACACTCTCTCCAGCAGCGGAGCGCTGGAGACGCAGAGGTTGACCACATCGTCGCGGGCGAGCAAACATCCCAGGGTTTCGATGATCGCGTAGCGAAGGTTGGGGTTGTCGCTCGCAATGCAGTTGGAGATCGGCTGGCTGCAGTCAATGATGAAGGTCCCGAGGCGCCACGACGGGATGGCAGAGATGAAGGACACGGCCGCGGCAGTCACGTCAGTATCCGGAAACTCGAAGTCGTTCTTGATGCCGCGGCAAACGACCTCCCACTGCTCGGAGGTGAGGCGCGTGGTGCGCACCAAGTCGAACGCCAGCTTCTTGCACACCGCGCTGGCGGGGCTGGCGATGATCTCGTCACAGGCGGAGCTCGCGATCGAGGAGATATCCTTCCCGGACGCCGCGTGCTGGAGCGCCAGCAGGAGCGCGTTCGCTTGACGCACCCCGTCATTGGACGCGAGCTCCGTCCGAATCCCCGCAAACACATGATCCATCGTTACCGTGGATATCCACTCTCATCGCCTACTCCACCACAAAATTATTCAACCTCTGAACAACCGGACCCAGCCTGCCCTCCCCTGCTGCTCTAGAAAGCCTCGAAGCTCCCCTGGCTATGGCGAAACCCTAACCCTAACTCTCAAGTTCCTCTGCAACGAGCGCGAGCAAGCCAGAGGACGAAACAGAGGCATCATCTTCCCCCGCCGGGCCCACTGTTGCGTTGACCGTGCCCTGCACAAGCTCTTAACTAAACTAATTAGAGCATCTCCAGTGGTTGCGCTACAGCGACTTGTCAAATGATGTGGAGCATTTGGGGAATATATACCGTCCTAAATAGGGTAGGAGGCTCTAAAAGCGACACTGTAAGGGCTGATCGCAGTTTTCATGAGGCAATGGTGATGGAAAGTATTTTCAGTAATTTTTCTGACATAGAAAAATAGTAGCAGAATCCAACGGAAGTGGTTTCACATTTTTCGGAGTAGTTATGAATTACTTATAAATTTTTAAAGATACCAGGCGTAGGCACCTATTTGTGATCCTAGGGTTCCCTTGAAGTGTGCACAGTAAAATTGGAAAAAGACATAACATGGCCTGACAAGCACCAGCCCGGCATGCAAGAAGGGCCTGAATACTTTCAAAAATAAGTCCTTGGATGCAACAAAAATGGACCTTTGCTTTTCTTTATTTTTTACTGCTGAAATGGTTTTTTCTGGAGTAAAATCTAGTTTTTTTAAAGTTAAATTTTTATGTGGCCACTGATTACAAAACCATTCTATTATGGCCTTTATTGCATCTGCCAATGCTCTTTGAATAAACCTTTTGTGGATGGATTATGGTCCTAACATTATAAGGTGTCTATTTCTCTTTTGAACTGTATCCGTTTATGGTGTGCTTAATGTCTGTTTTTGATCAATTCATAGGGACTGTTTGAAAAGGCTGGTCGCTTGTAGAGCCTCCTACCATACTTGCAATAAGTTAAGTGTTGTTTTTCAGACTGCGCTACAAACTACCTCACACTCAAAACTTCCAATGCCATTTTGTTTTGATTTGTTGCTTGTCAAGCTTGCAAAGTATGAATTTATATGGTGTCTCCAGGATAGTGTAGATTCTATTCTTGTAGCAGGATTTGCAATGGCATGGCTGTCCCTAAAACCTAACTTGAAATGAATGTTGCACCTTCATTGACATGAATCCCTCACAGGATTTGTAATAATGTAGGCAAAGAGGTAGATATTGTTGGGGAACTCACAATTTGTTGGCCCTGCACAACTATTACAAACACATTTATTGCAATACAAAAAAAAGAGTTGCAAAAGTATACTATTGGCTAAAACAATCAATGACTTCGAAGTGTGTAAGTGGCCATGTGATATAGTCATGTATATTGTAGATGAAATACTATTAATGAATGTGACCAATTTATTGCTTGACATTGTAAATATTTCAGAAAAATATTTTTGTTATTTTAAGTGAATAAGATGATCATTAGGGATTCACTTTTTACCTTTCTTTATTGAAATTAAAAAGAATTACTTTGTCAACTTTTTGACTAATAGGGTTCCCATATACAAAAAATTTAATATGTGCAAGAAGTCCAGATTAAATTATTGGAGACTATACTTGAGGGGGGGGAAGGATTATTCATTGACCTTTTCATTTTCACAATTCAAATTAAAAGTCAAGGCAATTATTTTAGTAGGCAAATATTGACATGCAACAAGACATTCTAACCTTTCCATCAACACTTTGCAAGCATAATCATAATTTTTTAATTTTTTGTTGGGTGAGACAATTTGAAATACAATTTTGTATGGTTCAAGGCATTGGCTTACACACTTTTCTTGCACTAATTCATTTACTAATTATAAGATAAGAAACTCAATTTTAATAGCAAAATATCAAGTTCATGATTTACACAAGAAGAAAAGAATAAATTCCCTTGCATATGTTGCAAACATTAATTAAGTAATGTCATGACCTTTATCACAAATCCATCATGATGGTGAATTTAGTTAAAATGGCGGCATTCCATTAGTTTGATATTTTTGATGGTTCAAACTACGCAGTTTGAAATCTAAATCTGCCATAGATTTTTGAAATCTATATGTGTTGTAGATGTCTAAAATCTACACCCATCCAAGATGTTTCAGACCACAGGGTCTGAAATCTAAGCACGTGTTAAATTTTGGAAATCTACATATGTTTGAGATGTCTGAAAATTTATACCAGTTTTAGATGGCAAGTTTTCAATTCAAACCATGCAGTCTGAAAATGGCATTTGGAATACTGCCAATTTAATTAATAAAATTTTCCATGATGTTTTTATCCTTAGGAAACACCAATAACTACTATCAAGTAAAGAATTAAGTTGTAAATATTAAGTATATAGAATCACAACCCTTGTCACAAAATCCATCACCTTTAAATCCTCAAAAAAATGTAATCTTATAATTTCATTTGATGTTCACAATAATTGAGTACTCAAAGCTTCATAAGAATTAAAAATGCTATGATTGAACTCTAGTACTATCAACAACTTACAAATCAACATTTACAAGATATCAAATAGAAGCATCTTTGATTGAAGTAGAATTCACAAGTAACCATCCCTTACAAATCAATTGTCTTATCTTTTTGCAAGTGTGGGAGTACAAACTCAATGAAGGAAGAAGACAATCCAATCTCATTAGATAGCATACAATCAAATATGCCTTCTTGTCATCTCCCTCCCCAATATAAGTTGACAAAAAATTCAAATGCAATCTATAATTAGGAGTAAACTAGGGACCAAGGAGAGGGGTGCCTTTCAAGACTTTTATAACAACTCCAATAAATATAGAATAATTAAACAAATGAATCAAGAATATATCTAGGTCTAATTTGAAAGAGAATTCTATGACAACTTATGTATTCATAGCATTCTTTATCTATTGTAGATGGCATGTTTGTTTTTTCACTTTTTACAATGTGCCAAAGTTGCAATATCAATTATTATAGTGGTGCTCTAAATTTCAACATTCATCAACAAATTGAATAACAAATATCACATTAGTACATATCATATATCCATAACTCTATTATGTTCATCCTCAATCTTGTGATTTCATCCAAAATTATTTTTTTTATTTGAAGTTCTTTGACAATTTCATCCAAGATTTTACTATGTATGTTTGGAGGTCCTGGTGCGTGGCCCATCATTTTGGTGCAAATTTTTGACAACTTGCCAAAGCCAACCCAGAAGAAAGACTACTAAAGTCTAGCACAAACATGATAAAATTCTCTACCAAGAATTCAATTCATTCAGAGGACTAACATGCAAATCACAGCACTGTCAAAAACCTCAAAACAAAACTAAAAATGCACAGCAGTAACTTAACAGCACCTGCCCATGTTTTTCACCGAGTCACAAGATTTACATGCAAACCACATCAATGAAAATCAAATCCCCGAAGGTAAGGGCATCTGCAATGCAACAGTGGTGTATGGCCCGGTATTGGTAAAACTAACTTTTGAACAGATTAGAACTTGAAAATTGTTTAAGTTGAAACTTGGAAGCACATTAGAAAAAATTTGGAGAAGGTAAAAAAACATGGGGGGACACTTCTCATGTTTTAGCAAACCACGTGCAGCAAAATATAGGGAGGATTTCATTCATTTTGGGTAATATTTATAAGTACTTATAAAAGAATTACATATAAAGTAGGGGACATGAAAAATGGCAAGTTCATTATAAGTAATGTAGGTACCCAACAAATATGGTCCATTAATTTTTAGGTACATGTAATTTAGGAGCAAAAGAATTGGATCCAAGGAATTGTATTTAGTAGGGTTCGTTTATTCCACATCAAAATTATAATATAATACTATGTCAAACTTATAGTATAGTACCATATGTTGAGGGCAGATTTGTCATACCCTAAATAAAATCTTTTCTTTTTGTTTAAATTTCCCTTTCAATCACCCCATTTAGAATTTTCAAGATTTGGTTTATTGTGATTGGGAATATTTTGTTAATTGTAGCTATGGCCCTCTTGCTTTACCACATTGCAAGCTCAAGATGATGGAAGCTTTACAAAATGTTGTTTTACAGGGCTAAAATAAGGCAGGCTCTCTAGAATTTTGCTCTACTCAGGCTTAATCAAGGCTTTGCTATTAGGTTTGAGTAATGAAGGCCATACTATTAGTTCTTAAGCTAAAATCAAGGCTTGACAATCAAGTCTTAAGGCTTTACAATATAATATATGGAGTATTATTTTATATGATTTTTTGATTTTTTGAAACCCATGGATAATATAATATTTAATTTTTCATCCAATTTTTTTTTGAAGATTTCGAATTATTTTCATTAATCTTTTCTACACTATCAAACATATCACGTCATGATTTTTAAAAATTTCATCACATGCCATATTTATTTAATTTTGAATTAATTTTTGACGAATTTGACTTGAGTATAGGGTACTTGTATGTCAAAGTTACAAGATGAAACTCCAAATCAATGGATGAAGGTGCAATTTCATAGACTTAGAATTTTAAAGTAGCTGGTGGGTGGCAAATGGTGAAATGGTAAATTGAATGTTTTTTTTCAAATGTGTAAGTGTATATCAGAAATGCAAAAAGGTATTACTGTAGTTTTTTTCATTTTCTAGTAGGCATTTTTTCTTGTTTGCATTTTGACATTGAGGCACATTTTCAGTACTTTGCACATTTAGTACTTTCATTGACTTCAGCTCTGTGTTTTTGAACACATTCTTTATATGGCTTCTAATTGTTGAGTATGGCTTTCAATTCGAATGTTTTGTGTTTGATTCATGCATGCTAATTCGTGTTTAGAAATTTAATCTTTTTTTCTATGAACTTTTTCCTTGCCACTTTTACCATCTCATTAGTTTTTTTATTTAGTTTTTTTACTTACAAAAAATATAGGCTAAAAAAAATTTGTATTGACCTACATATTATAAGTAATGATATAGATGATTATATAGGAATTTTTTTGGCATTAAGTAATGATAAGGGCCCTTTTAATGTTGCCTAGGAGGTAAATAGGCCCCCAAGAAATATCCCTCTACCAAAGGTGGGTCCCCCAAATGTAATGAGAGTGTCCCCCTATGTAAAAAATAAAAAAATATTTAAAATTAGACATTGAACAAGTACTTCAAAAGCAATGTCAAAGTCTGAAATTTTATTATTCATCATTACCAAAGCAAAATGTAGCGAAAAAAGGCCATGGCTCCTCTAGAAGTGGCCACCTTTAGAGGGTCAATGGCCTTTTTTTCCCTTAATTTTGCTTTGGTAATTATGAATGGTAAAATTTCAGACTTTGACCTTGCTTTTGAAGTACTTGTTCAATGTCTAATCGTTTATCTTTCAAAAGTTAGTTTTACCAATACCAAGCTATATATTCCTACTTCATAGCAAATGCTCAAGACCTCAAGTCAACCTTCTTTAATCCCTAAATCCTTGGCCAAGGACTTTTAGGTTTAAAAATATCATTGTTTTTGAAGTGTTGGTATAAGTCCAAATGTCACTAATGTTGGATAGTGAGACTTGAATTCTTGAAAAGATTTCAATTAAATTCAGATGATTTATTATTTAATTATGGTAGAGGTACCCATTACTAACCAATGCCCCATCAACAATTAGTAGGGTACCATATTTCCAACCAAGGTTAAAACGGATTTCCATTTTATTTTTGGAATGTATGTTTATAATGTATTTTTTCAAAGTTTGGACCAATAGGTTTTAAAATGATACATAAGTGAGCAAGAATTAGGAAGAATCAAATGGAAAAGTAATTCTTAGATGATTTGGATTGGATGGCTCTAGATATTAGTCAGGAGTCAAGTCAAACTTTTGCCTTTCAAAGTTCATAGTAATGTCAATTCAAGAAATAAAATTACCAAATTTTTTGCAATCATCATCATTTCTCTCAATACACTTCCAAAAATATTTGCTTTGCTTTGCACTAGCCTAGATTGTGTCTAAATGTGCTTATTTTTATCAATTATTGGTCCCTCCACTATGTCCTTGTCTTGCTTCCACCGACCCTTGGACTTGATTAATTCAAGTGCCCTACTTCTTATTGGGCCTTGTTAATCCCCCATGCATTATTCTATTTTCCAAAATCAATCTAGTAAGCATTCAATATGGGTTCATGCCATTTTGTTTGTTTGTCATATATATTTCTTACTAATATCCATATCTACTTTTTTGATCTATATACATACACATATCTTAGAAATATTCGTATCCCAAAGTATTTGTCTCCATATTATTTATTTTTCAAGATCAACAACATTAGAGAAGGGGTGAATTTTGTTTATAAAATCAATGGTAATTTTTGCAAAGAAGGGGTGGGTGGGTTAATTACAACTTGAACTTTTGCTTGTATCTTTTTGGTAGATATTCACTAAGGGTCAAAAATCTCAAGTTCTATATAATCTTGTAGTGTATGTGTTGTTGATAATGTGAATTAAAGTTGAAGTCTTTTGGCCACATAGATTGCAAGATTATAATGTTTGTGCTAAAAATGGATGCTCAATTTTTCTAAAACACAATTGGAGGTGATATTCTATTCCTAAACCTTCTCAAATGAAAAAACTTTAAATTATAGAGTGCTTACAAAACTAACGTACAAACATATGCATGAAAAAATACTACTTAATTTACTATTTGTGTTTACAAAATGGCTTTGAAATGTCAAAAAATTGCAAAACAAGTTGCCTAAAAACACATCTCAGGTTGTAGAAAACCTCCTTCTAGTGAAATGCTCATAACACTCATAACTTATTGTATTGGTATGAAATTTCAACTAAACAAATTAGACTAGTATGCACAACTCCCCACCCCCACCCCTCCTCTTTTCCCCTTTTGAAATGGACATTGTATGAAGAAGAAACGAGCCCTAAAGTTCAATGCAATCCAAAGATGTCCAAACTTTGAACTTTGAACTGCTCCTAAAATTCCACACAACTTGGATTGACATGAAAATTTTACCACAATAACTAAACTTCAAGAAGAAGAAAACAAAACAAATTTTTATTGAACCTAAACATTGGATGAAGGAGATACAAGCCTTGAAAGTTGCAACCATCAAATGCAATTGAAACCATGAACTTTATCAAGACATCTTGGATTGATCTGAAAATTTCAGAACACAAAATACAGAAGAGAGTGCAGATTCACCAACAAGTTTTTATTAAACTTGGATACTTGATGCAAACATTAACTAAAGGCACTTTGATTGAAATTGAAGATCATGTGGGGACACTTTCGGTCTCCCAGAATGTGTATGGGTTAACACCACCAGCCATCTCTACTACTGCACTGTACCATATCCTCAATTCTTTCACCGATCTTAGCCACAAGCCTTCTTCAGTTCAAAATTCCCACCATACACACTCGATATCATGTCACAAGAATTTGCACCTAAAAATCATAACAAAGAACTTGAGAATCGTGAGGAATTCTACACTACCTTCCTCACTCCAGCCACCCTACCAACTTCACATCAAGTGTCATAAGTGTCTCAATGGGAGTGCCTTTGAAAATGCAACAGTACCCAAAGACAGTTACATAAATTTTGAGGTTCGAGTATAAGTAGATGTTATTGATTCACCGAGCAGCTGGCCAGCTGGGAATACTGGTGTTGTATGAACCTGAATCGTAATCAGATGAAGTCGGTGCGTGACGCTGCTTGTCTTGCTGTTGGTGTTGGTGAGCGTAAGCTGCCCCGGTGTTGGCCTCTTCGATGGTAAGCGCGCTTCGAAGCTCACGAACAACTTCCGCCATGGAAGGTCTATGAACAGACTTGGGCTCCACGCACATCATCGCCGTGTCTGTCAATTTCCACACCGCCTCTTGGTTAGGATGCGAGGCCTTCAAGCTTGGGTCCAGGATATTGTCTATGGCACCATCACTCTGGAGCGTCCTTCGCACCTGCAAGTCATCAGATCCGCTGTCAGTGAGAACGACGTCAACTCTGTTACCTCAACGGTGTTCCATGCGGCGTTTCAAGTTGGACATTTGCTTGCTGTGTCGATGAATGTGCAAGTCCACATGCAGCAGCTATCGTGACCTAGTCTTTGTTAGCTGCTTGGTATTCATGACCGTGTGTGGCTATGGCCTTCCAAACTGCCATCCACCTGAGCTACCAGGCCACTTTTCTCACTACCTAGTCAGTCAGACATCTAGTTATCAATGCATTACCTATTTCTGTACAAATTGCATTTCGTACCCAACATTGTGCCCTGTGCCCTAGTCAGCTAGGATTTTCCACCCCGACTATATTAGAATCGTTTCATTTCCTCAATTTCTTGGGGTGGTCTGGAAACCAGAGCCAGTCTCCCTGCGATTGCTCACTTAGTTGTGCATGAAAACATCCATGGCAAAGGCCACCATCTCGCCTTCATAGAGTTTATCTTCATGGACAATTAATTGAAGCGAAGTTTTCTCCGATCTAGTTCACATTGCGAAGAGATCAAGTAGTGGTAAGGATCTAGGTACCCAGTCACAGAGGGTCCAAGCAAAGTTGGACTGCGGTTCCGAAGTTGAAGGAAGCGGGACACGGCCTGTCAAGAGCTCAAGAAGCACCATGCCAAAGCTGTACACGTCACTCTTTGACGTCAAGAAGTGAGTTGTCACATACCTGCAAACAAGCAAGAGAATTGACAAAATTAGGATTCAAATTGTTATGAATAATGTGGGATTTAGAGCAACGTGTAGAAGTGATTTTGGACTGGATAATGGCCTTTGTACTGTACAACCAACATCTGATCCTTCCCCGTTTCGTTTATGGTTCCTAATCTGCAAACTCCAACTGTAAAATTGTAAACAGCATGTTCAGTTTGTTGTACAGATTTCTCCAATTTCCAGTTGATGATTACAAAAATTGCAATCGATCATAATAGCCAAAATTGTAGACTTTAAGAGTTAGCACATTAAATTGATCTCAAGTGACGATATCTTTGTGCTCTTAAATCTCATAGGCTGCAAACCCTCTAAATCAGATTCCTACAGGGGATGGAAGAACAGAAAAAAAAGGTTTGGGATTTGAGGTTATGGGTTAAATCTTCAACCAATACAATTTGTCAAATTGTATTCAAAATTTGTATAGGTGTTGTGGTGGCTCATATAGGGTGGGCTGATTACTCAGGGTCAATGTATCCTCGGCTGCCCTTGACGACGGTGATGGAGCCATCTTCGTCAGGGAACAATCTGGACAACCCAAAGTCGGCCACTTTGGCCGCTTCTTTTGTGTTGGTGAGTAGGATATTGGAGCTCTTCACATCTCGGTGCACAATGCATGGGTTGCACCCAGTGTGTAGGTACTCCAGTCCTGGAAGATTCCATGCACCAACGCCCCCCACTCAGTAGTCAGTACGAAATTGACAACCCACCCTCACACGTGTTAAGAATCATCAATAATTAAAAAATCGGAATATTTCACGTTAGAAATTGTCTTTAATGCCATTAGAGATGGCAAGTGTTAACGCAACTATGTTCTCTAGATTACTTCAGGGGTTGGTTTTCTTCTAGAGTTGATAAAAGGATCTGATCAAGCCCCAAACGAAGATCGTGAGTTTCACTGAAAAACGAACGCTGGACAAGATCTGCTACGCATGTAGAACCAGAAGCAAGGTTTCATTGGATCAAAGTTGCATTTTGCCTACCTTGCGCTGCATTCAACGCCACATTCAGGCGGGCCTTAAAATCAAGCACTCCAAGATGTCCTGAGTGCATTACAGTTTCAAGGAAAAATCAGTGTAAGTTTTGAAGGATTGAAACGATGCCAAAAATGAGAATTTGTTGACAATCTTGGTTCAGCTCAACCTGCCGGGAAAAGAGGCTGTGGAATAAAATTTGGAAGAAAAACTTGTGAGATCTTGTGCCAGAATTGATCCTACCATTCAGTCGGTCTCGTAAAGATCCCTGGGGTAAATACTCGTATACCAACATTTGGTTTCCCGTTTCATTGCAGAAGCCCAACAATGAAACCAAGTTTCGGTGATGAACTCTGGACAGTACATCAACCTGCCCTCCCACAACATCAGCATGTCAATACCTCACATTGCAGAATTAAATTCGATTAAGTAAACCCCCAACTGCATTTCATCCTTTGCATTATAAATAAAGATTTTCAAACATTGTCAATCTTGAGTGTTAGGTAGCTTGAAGGAACCAAGGAAAAGGTGGCACTGAATAGGAATACCTCATTGAAAAACTCCGTCGGTCCTTGGTGACCTCCTTGATTGCCTACGGCGTTGCCAAGGACCTTCACGGCAACCTCATCGCCATTCAGAAGCTTTCCGTAATAGACAGATCCAAACCCTCCTTTGCCAATCTCTCTCTTGAATTTTTCTGTTGCTCTGGTAAGTTCTTCCACTGAGAAGGATTTTGCACCTCCAGCATTGGGAGCTCGATCTGTCACTACTTCTACAGCAGGAGCTTGGGCTGCGCTTTTAGCAGGAAAATTGTTTTCGGACCGACGTTTTTTGCGAACACAACAGCAGCAAGTAATGAAGATTGCCGCAACAATTACTGCTACTGCACCTCCAATAACAGGACCAACAATGACCCAAATATTGGTCTTGTGAGGATTTCCACCATCTTGTGACCAATCGAGAGTATTTCCAGGCTGATACCTTCACACAAGTGGAAACAAACTTGAATGTTAGAATGTGCACAGTTAATTGAGCACCTTTGCAAGAACAGACTTTTCAGAAACGAATATACTGCAAATTCAGATGAGAGAAGATCATCTTACTTGAAGGTCAATCCAGTTCTGTTAAGGGCCAAAGGAATAGCACCCGTAAAATTATTATTCTGCACATAGCTGTTCAATTAACAAATCAGTGAGTCAGTCGTGAGATAGTCACCCGAAATCACACAGCAAATGGACATTGCATCAGCAGATTATACAGATAAAAAATGACTACAGTTTCTAAACACTGGTTTCGATACTTACAGTTGTGTCAGAGATTTTAGTTTTCCTAACCACTCAGGCAGTGATCCAGTTAGATGATTGCCCTGCAAATCCCTGAATTTAGAGAAAATGTTAGTCAAGCCAGGCCTTGACGATGACCTTAGATCCACAAGAAGTTGCCAAACTACTAAATAAGTAGCGGATAGTTAACATCGGTGGCTGATGCTTAAGGTCAAGGACACTACAATCACAAAACTTACAATATTCGGAGATTGGTCAAAGCACTCAAGTCGGGCAACTCCCCTTCCAAATTGTTGCCTGAAAGATTTCTGCACATTGCAAGCAGATATTCTGCATAAAATTTCAATAGACTGTAAAATTAGCAGAGAAGAGAATCCTCTCAGCAAAGTATGACATCTGACAACGCCCGTCACAACATTTTTAACGAGTATGCGTGACTAATGTAGAGCTCTCAATTGCCGTAGACTGAATCCTCTCGAAGTAAATGAGGGGTGAAGTAGGTACAAGGTGGTGAGCGTTTGAAGCTTGGCAAATGCAGCAGGTATAGTCCCTGCCAAATTGTAGTTGGAGAGGTCCCTGCGAAGGTGCAAACAAAACTCAAGTGATCAGCTCCTGAGTCTCAAACTAAAAGAATCTAAGATGTGACCCAGATTTCCATAAAGCTAAGAATGCTATAACCACATCAATACTGTAAAACAAATTCTATCCTTGCAAAAAGACTGAACAGCATTATCTATATTGAACAGTATCCATTTCCAGAGAAAAAAATTTGCCAAACAAATTTCATACACCGTCTGACAAAATCATCACGCTCACAAAACAATTAAAGAGAAAAAAAATGCCTTTTTGAAAGACAATGAGTTGGTAAAATATACTCACACTGATTCAATAGTTGGAGGGTCGTTGTCTGTAGAGCATTTCACCCAAGTATGAGGAACAGGGATACACGGATCACCAGTCCACTCATCAAGGCCCAAACTTGACTTGATGCCGTCAATGGCGAGCGCTGCATTTGAGTTTCACAAACGATTAGTGCCACTTCCATTTCAAAAGTAGTCAATGCAACGATCTGAAAGGTCTCACTTCAGTCTGCATAATGGGCCAATTTTGAACAATAGTGCACTAAATTTGCCGTCATGTACTAGTTAAAATATTATCTTTTTGTTGGAAAATGAATTGAAGAAGGAAAGCGTAGAGCCGTAGACCTTAGCGCTCACCTTCCACGTCAAGAGTCTTCGAAAGCAACGTGCCCTCCAAATATTCAAAAAACTCAGCAGCATTTACCATTGGACCATAGAGAGAATACGAAAGAGGAACAAAGTGTACAGTCTCAAAAAGAAGACCCTTCAATTGCATGTCATCAAAATACCAACCAGTGGCATCGCCTCCTTCCGCCAAGCTGTCGTTGAAGGGGTTCACCGGACCACCCCGTCCCGAGCTGATATTCACCTTGAATATTCTTGAGGTTGCACTTACTAAAGGATTCAATTCCGCGAAATGCAAAAACAGGATTCCCGTGTCCCCCGATCTAACAGGCAGATCTAAAGTCATGCTGGAACTTGAAGCCAATGCGGATTGAAGAACCTTCTGTGGCACTTGAGCATAATCAGGGTCGCCACCTGAGTAAAGCAAGGACCTCGTTGTGTTCAGGACATAAAGCGGAGCAGTGGAAAACAGTATGTAATCTGTCTCACCAACAGGAGACCAAG
The DNA here is from genome assembly GCA_947034885.2 of Thuidium tamariscinum. NCBI lineage: Eukaryota > Viridiplantae > Streptophyta > Bryopsida > Hypnales > Thuidiaceae > Thuidium > Thuidium tamariscinum. The sequence continues at coordinate 816,852 of OX344749.2, forward strand.
TCCGATCGTAAATATCATAAGGATACCTGTTCAATGGTTTTAGTAATGAGTGTTAGAACCTGATTTCATGAAAGGGAATTATTTCACTCACATTATGAAAATCAACCAAAAAATCGAAGGCACAGGAATGCAGATAAACACCCACCTTACAGACTCGCTAGTTCCAAAATTGTATCTCCTTAACGTATTAGCCACGAGCCCCTTGGACAAATGACTCTCATACATGGCGGGGTAGGCTTTTACACGGCGTAACGAGATGCTAGAAATGTAAGGGTCGGCTTTATTCTTGTCTCTCAGCAAGCACAGGAACGTAGTGTTCCCTTTTGCCACATACGTTGTCTCATACGAAATCGCCGAGCCGCTGACATTCGCAACCACGAGTCCATCGATGGCCATCTGGAACGTTGGCGCAGAGCTCCCACCATTGTAGCCTCCGTAAGCAAAACCCGCCTTCAGCATGTACGTAAAACTGTTTTCCACTGGCAGCTTGTAACAGTACTTCGGAAAACGAGTATCGTTGAAGAATCTGAGGGTGTCGTATTGAGGAAAATTTGGATAACCAGGCGAGATTGACGAGGACTCTCCAGTGCTGATGTAACTAGTATCCGCATACCATGGTAAGCCTGTAACAGGGTCCGGAATATTGACTGAGCCGCCACAGTCGATGTTGAGAAATATCCCTGCCATATAAACCAAAGGAAGTTGAATGATATGAGAGATGGTGAATACATGCATTCTCACTAGATCCAGCCGCTCTTTCCTTCTTCCAGTGACAACTAGAAATCCAGTAGCTAATCCAATCAAGATAGACCAACGGAACATTAACGCACGATGCTCAGAGAAGTCATATAAATCTACTAGTCCGTAAGTTCACTGCTTTTGCTGGTGTAACCACGATCTTAGTTGATAACTCGAGATACAAGAGCAGACAACAAGAATGAGAGGTTTCACGGACCTGGATCAGGCTGCTGCGACCACGCTCCTGACACGTTGAGGATGCAAACCAAAGCGACGACGACAGGAACCAGCCTCATCTCCAGCAGCTTGCCCATTGTCCAGTCGTCACCACTAACAAGTCTTCTCAATCCTGGTGATCGAAGGAGCTCGAAGCAGGGCTTGGTAGCTAGAAATTCATGCAGATCAATGGATTCGATACTAGCTTCTCTCGTTACAAGGGTGTACAACTACCTAGCTCGTTCGTGTGCTTTACAGAAAACCTGAAGTTAGTGATCGATCGAGAATCTACAGAAGTACTGTGGCAGATCGATTGTCTGAAGTACCGATTTTTTCAAGCGCCAACTTAATTGTTTAACTCTCAGGGAATCCTGGCCACGAGCTTCGATCGGCTGTTACCACAGATAGGCTACAAGTCAACGGGCAATGCACAGAATATGTTTGTTCAGATCGATACCTGCTACATGATCCGGAAAAGCTGAAAAGTTAAAGTCACCAATTCAGTAATTCACCACTTCTGCAGCAAATTCGCCCAAGAATAGACCCACAAACTTGGAGTACGGAGTCTACGGAGTAAGGACGCTCCGCACACCTGCTACGGTTGGAATCAGAAAATAATAGCTCGGCTTAAATTGCATCGTGGCAGGTAGGCTGTCGGTATGAAAATTGTAAATCTATTCCACGTGAACTGTGCAGAACCCAAAAGCGTGATCTGAGACAAAGGGGCTACAGAAATTTACAGCTAAGAGCTTTGATTGTTTTTGATTTGCCCCCGTCAACTTGCCCCACTCAACTTGGCACCGTCATTGATGGCCACCCTGAGTCAAGTCTTAAGTTTTAACTTTGGAATACATAACATTGTTTGCCCCTCAGAATGACTGAGTATAAGCCTTTTGAAGTGTAAGGGAGGAGGTCCATAAACCGACCATCTAAGGGCTGGAACAGAATTTTGGACAGGTCAAACATCTTGAAATATTTTTCAGAGAATTTTCCTGGAAAGACAGCTTGAATATGCATCTAACCCAAGTCGTTTCATATTTTTTGGAGCTTTCTAGAATTAGTTATCAAATTCTGAAGTTGAAAGGGCATAGGGCTCTAAAATGGTGTCCTACCTAAAATGTACACTGTCAATACATTGCTGAAGGCTATGAAAATGCAACATGTACAAGTACTGTATATTTAAGATAGGGCACCATTTTAGAACCCGCTCCATTCAAGAGCCTCCTCTTATATTTTCCCTGTGGAAAAGAGCATGCCGTGCACTTGGATTCGGGTGGATTGGCCCCCTCGCTCGTCCTTACCATGTTTTACCGGGTGTGCAATCAAAACAAAAAGCCCCCTAGTTTGGGCCGTGATCACCCCTACTTTCTTTCCCCCTGTGCTAATTTGGGGTCTCTGATCGCAAATATGAATTCAAAATTTGAAAAAAAAAATTTGTGTGAAAAATAAAAAATTACAACACTTTACCCGAGTGGCCAAGCGAGGGGTCAGTTCTCCCTGCCCGTGCACTTGTAGTTGAAGCTCATATTGAAGAAAAATGATTTAAAAAAAAAATCGCACAGATATTTAAAGAGCTTGCTTGTTGCAGTTCATATATATATATATATATATATATATATATATATATATATATATATATATATATATATATATATATATATATATATATATATATATATATATATATATATATATATATATATATATATATATATGAGTTTTGAATGTGATAATTGTATTGTGTGTACACAATTAAATTGGAGATTACAACAAGAGTAATGTATGTATCATCACATTATTTTTAGTATGATGTCATTCTCTGGACACAACATTTGAGAAATTTGTATGTACATGATGTAAGAGTTTTCGGGGATTGTATTTATAGGTGATGTGAGCAATTAGAAATTTTGCCAGTTAGTACAGTAAAATGCACTTACATAAACCTTAAATTTAAATGAAAAGTTATCAAACTCGTTACACATCTCTAAATAATTCCTTCATACTTCATAGGTAGTTTAAGCTTGGAAGTAAATTTAGTTTAATTTGCAAAGAGTCAATCATTTAGTGACTTGAAGCTAAGACAATCATTTGGGAAGTTGTAGAGTTGCCATGTTAGGGGCTTGTACTTTTTGAGTGAACAAAAGGGACCTTCCACATCATTGATTAATAATGTTCTTAAACACCTTTTCATTACAAATTTCCAACCTTGAATATCTAATTCTGATAATTTATTTTTGAGTTATCAACTCCAATTTTCATTATCAGTCTACATTGATTCATAGTCATTACTTGCACGTGCCATAGACTCTTTTCATCCTTCATCCTTAATCCTTTCTTGAAATTTTGCTTACATCTTTATAAATATAGATACTATTTACCTTAATTTCATCAAACTCTTCATATAAAAAGTGTAGAACTTGGGTAATGTATTGTTCATGAAGTTACATTTGCTAATAAAAGGTAACATTTGGTAGGAGGTTGATCAATCACTACAAAAAAGCAAGGGTGTAAATGAGTTGTCTACAATGATTGTAAGGATAAGAATGATTGCAAAATGACTGGAAAACAACTATTTTGCAATCATTGTTGTTTTTACATTCATTGTGGACAAGTCATTAATACCCTTTTTTTTGTAGTGAATGCACTTCCATAATCTTATTTTATTTTTCTTGAATAATCTTCTTCATTATGTATTATTTACCACATTGATTTTAGAAAATGAAAATTGAAGGGACCTCATCCAAATTAAAACATCCCCCTTTTCATTTGGGCAATTGCCAAAGGATCATTCTTCTTGTGTATAGTTTATAAAGTGCATTTAATAATTCAAGGAAATGGATAGAAATTGAAGAATACACTTCCCCACTCTTATTTTATTTTTCTTGATGAATCCTCTTTGTTACACATCAGTACATCACTTAATACATTGATTTCAAAGATAAAATTAGAGGGAGGGCATTCAAATTCCAATTTTCTCCATTTCATTTGGAATTTGCCTAAGAATCCTACTCCTTCAAATAGTTGTCTACTTGAGATTGTCATTGCACCAAGGTTGCTATTCTGTAAGCTTGTGAGCCTACAATTTTTTTTGTGAAAATTAGAATAGTATCCTATGATCGTGAACTTCAATTGCATGGAAGATTTGGTTAAAATTTGATGGGGAACCTATGACTGTGGACTTTTTAAAAATGGAAAATAGAATTTAATTACAAAAAAATGATAAATTCAATAAAATTTTATCAAATCGAGAACAAAATTGCGTCTTTAAGTGATAAATATCAGAAAGGGGGGTAGTCTGCAACTTAAGAATTTTAGATATAGAGTCATTATTGTACAAAATACATTAGAAAACATGCATTATACTAGGAAAAAATGAACAATTAAAATACAAGAAAAAATAGAATCAAATAGATGATGTAGACATAGATTGGAAATGACCACTACTGCCAATCGATGATGTGTCTTTTGACTCTATATTTGTCACATCTATATACTCTAGAATTGACTTTAGGATCTAAAATTCTACCCTTTTCCTTCATAGTAATATGTCTCTCTAATGCGAAAGCTGATGCTAAAGCTGTTGCAAATGGAAGTAGTATATAAGACCACTCCAAACTCGGGAAAATTTTGGGTAAAGTAAAGAATGGTTGATTAGTCGCCTACTTAGAATTACAATTTCTTTTATTAAAAATATATATAGTACATTATGTATCTTTATACAAAAGAGAAATAAGTATGTGAATAAAATGGTTTAGCTATATACTTAAATTTTCCCCCAAAAATGCAAGATGAGTAAAGACCTACTTATTGAAACGAGATTTCTTTACAAAGTCAAGAATTCAAACATCCTTTACATTTGGATCATCTAAAGTACGGAAACTACAACAATTGATGCTAAAGATATTGGTACTATTCAAATCATTGGAGCTAAAATCGAGTCAAAGATTGCTTTATCTTCTTCAAGAACAATGATATGCCTACTCAAAATTGTGTAGATATGGATTGTAATCGGTTGGAGTGCCCATTGCTCCATTAATTCTAGTGTTTTTTTTATTGGCTAAAAATCACCAAAATTCATCCACTGTCCATATACTTCAATTTTATTAGAGGAATTTAAGGAGTAAAAGTTGTATTTTTTTGGCCTATTTCACTATCCACAAATTGTATTTAGCCATATAGCCTCCTCCTAAAAGATAACATCACCACTAAATTTGATAAGTACAAGTTTATAATCGCCTATACTTCTCTCATTATGGCCATACATTCCAAACAAAGTCGCTAGATCTTAGTCATTAAATCACATTTTTAATTTTCGGTAGTATGCATCTACTATAAATATGGATATGTTGCCACTTTTCACTAATGTTCTTCTATTAAGTGAAATTGTTTTCTCCCTACAATGAAGAAAAGTAACCACTTCATTGAAAGTTCATAAAAAACTATTGCCAGTACTTCAAAAAAGCTAAATCACTAAAAAAACACTGATTAACTGATCTACATTTCTACATTCAAGCTAAGGTAAGGAAGGAGGCTTAGAAACCGCTCATCTAAAGGCTGGTCCGCCTTTTTCTTGTATCTCCTGAGATGAAAATATTTGTAGTTTATTTTTCAGTCAAAGAGAAATAGATGAGGAATCTAATACAACTCATTTCATATTTTTTGAAGCATTATTGAATTAGTTATGAATTTTCAAACACAATCTAGTGTAGGTCCCTATTTGTGATCATAGGCCTTTGGAAACCCATCCATGCATATTTTGAAAAAAAATCAAGGCTTGTTCAAAAACTAGCATTGCTACATATGTAAAGTAATTGAAATGGTTTCTAAAAGTGTCCCTTTCAAAATTTGAAATGAATGCATGATTTAATCATTATTTCAAATTTTTCAATACTTATAAGAAGGTAGTTGAACAACGAATTCTAATTTTGAATTCAATTAGTAAACACCTAGCCACTTAGTTAGGAATGAACCAAGTGTGGTTCTTAAACCATCCATTGAAGAAGTAAAAACGAATCTCATCAAGCTCCATTGTAATTCAAAGTTCACTTTTCAAAAGTTCACATGTCCATTTTAGAGCTCCTACTGCCTACTGGATGGTTGCAAAAGCCCTCTCCATTTTAGAACCCTCTCCTATACTGCTATTTAACTTCTGGAACCATATATATTAGCCACATCTATTAGCAGCTCTGACATTCATGCAGAGCAGTTTTGTACAAATGCTTCATTTGTGATCAGAAATATGATGTTGTGTAATGATCCACTTGTAAAAATTGTAATTATTGTAATTTGTCTTTTGGGTGGGTAGGGAGGCATCATGCCTCACTCTCAAAAGATGCAACCACCATGGTTTACATTGGCTTGTGATTTTTGAGAAATCAATAGTGATTTTGAAGGTCACCATTTTTTTTTAGAACTAACAATGGCCTATAATTTTTGGAGGGGGATGGAGTGGGGGGTGCATTGGCTTGTGATTTTTTGAGAAATCAATGGTGATTTCAAAGATCACCATTTTTTTTTAAACTATCAATTGCCTATAATTTTTGGAGAGGGGGGAATGCAAACCAGGGTGGCTGCATCTTTTGAGATTTTGAGAGGATAGTGTGATGATGTTACAATGAGCACAAAAACTATAAAAAAATTAAAATTTTAAAATTTAGCACCTCCTCCAATCTGATTTAATGATTTAAACATTAAATTTTAAATGTTAAACTTTTTAACCCCATTCCCCTCCCAAAAATTTAAAATATAAATTTAAAATTTAAAATTTTAGAAGTTTTTTAACTTGTAAACCCCTCCTCCCCCCACCCCCTCTTATAATTCTCAGAGGGTGGAATAGGAGACAAAGGATATGGGATAAATGATATTCTATATACAACATCCGTATACAGTATCAGCATTTGATTTTAAGTATGGGTATATAAATTCAGTACCAGTACTAGTATTATGTATCTGTATCCGGTATCTGTATTTAGTATTTGTATTCAATATCCATATTTGTATCCAGTATTTGTATCCAGTATTTGTATCCAGTATTTGTATCCAGTATTTGTATCCAGTATTTGTATCCAGTATTTGTATTAGTATCCGACGGTTGTTGATTTTTCTTGGAGGGGGGGTGGGATTTTTTTAAATTCAAATTCAAGGGTTGTTGATTTTTATGACAAGAGGGGGTAGGAAAATTAATCAAATAACAGTGATTGCCACTTTTCGTCACATTGCATTGTGTGTGATGATGCAATTGTAAAAACATCTACAAACTAAGCCTTTCAGCTTGTAATATTTACATATCAAGATACTAATCCAGGGTTAAGTTAGAAATAGGAATTGTGTTGAAAGTAGGACTTCAGACCTCATTTAGGCATAGAGAATGTGATTTTGAAAAAAAAATTTAACCAACATTAGTTAGAAAATGAACTCAAGTCTTGCATCCAAAAATTCTTTTGACATTTCAAGTTTCCAATCAAAAGTTATGAAATTTCAAAGAGGTGTTTGAAATTATTCTTAGTATATTTTTTGAAACTTCCTATTTGAAATATGCCTATAACTTTTGATTGAAAACTTGAAATGTCAAAATTATTTTTGTAATTGAAACTCTAATTCATATTCTAACTATTCTTAGTTCAAAGTTTTATGAAAAAAGACATTGTACTATGCTCAAATGAGGTCTAAAATCTTAGTTTTATTACAAAATTACGGATTTTAAACTTCACTATGAGCTCACAACTTCAAAAAATCACTTATCCCATATGGGTTGGTCGACCTCCTACCTCCATATGTGTATATAAAGAGCTTGTTCTCCCTTTCAATTCACAAAATACAAATGATTCATGAAGAAAAATAATTTAGTAAATAAATTAACTCTATGTTCTTGATTTGTTTTGGTCAACATTTTGGAAAGTTGATTAAATTTTCTTAAAATTTAAATCATCTAAAAGTATTTCATCTAAAAATTTATCATTCATCTGATAAAATTTCAACTATTTTATTAAATCCTTATTAAATATTTTTCTCGATTAAATGACGTGGAAATTAAAAAATCCACGGTGGCAAAGGAATGAGAGGAAGATTTGCTGACGTGTATCTTTGTCCAAATTAACAGCCGAATTGACAGAATTCTGTCAATTAAGTGTCCGAATCAGGGTCTCCTAATCTACACCAGAATTGATAGAATTTTGTCAAATTTTTTGTCAAATAGGACACAGTTTCCCTTGTAGTGCTATACAAAATACTTGAAAAAAATACCATGTTATAAACCAAATTGGGTGTCTTAGATCTTTAACAAAATAATAAGAAGGTTACTAAGAGGTTTGTCCAAAAGACTTCAAAATATACTAACATTATAAAAATTAAAGGACATAAAGGAATCTTGGTTTTTAATGTGCTGAGTGAAGACTAGGTCACCTATGCTCTTTCTAAGCTACTTTGTGACTGGAAATCCCAATGAATCAATACTTCTCTAGAATCCAAACAACAAAGCTATGTTATTGTTGAGAAACAAAGTTAGGGATCATCTAATGAGGTTTAGATCACTAAGCGTCTACATCTTTTTACTTTTTAGATTCTTCCATCCTTATTGTTGGATAATACAATGATTTTTACTATTAGAGCATGTTACACTAAGTTATCAAAGTTATGTTGTTTGCAATATTATTAAACTAGTGCAAAATGAAATACTATTGACTTGTATTATTTTCCTTGACCCCCAAAAAATTGTAACTATCATTATATAGAAAGTTGTTGGACTTAAGGGAAGGCCTTGTAAGAGGTTCTTGGGTAGTATATTGAGCATGACTTTTAGGCACACATATGATACCAATAGTGCATTTGGCAACCTCTTACATGTCATTGTTGGAAGATTATGGGGTTTACAAATATGATCTCTTAGGCACACATGCTACCCAATATCACCAAAATGGACTTGCATACTTGTTTACAAAATGATTATGAAGATGTAAGAATCATTATGACTTACATATATTACATTCATTTTTGTGAGTAGAAAATTGGTATAATGGTATTATACCAAAGTTGAGAGAGGGGGTCAATGAACTTACTTATAGGCGAGAGTGTGTCAATGAGGGTGTCAAAAAGGTGTGTGCTGTATAGTTGAGTGTTCATTTTCAATACTTAACCCCTCACTATTTGAGGGGACTAAAAGTGTCCTTACATAAGGGTGATTGCAAGAAACACTTATCCTATTTTTTATCCCCCTGACTTCCAATAGGTAGTTTTTTGCGCATAACTTTTGCATGTTTTGTTTTTTGGCTTTGCAGTGAAGGTGCACACAAAAATTTTAGATATTGAGTAATTTTTTCAGAATCTTTAAAATTAGTTTACTATTTTTAACCTACCCCCAATTGGATGTAGGTGCAAATGAAAGGCCTCCGATTTTTTGTCTCATTTGTGATTTTCTTTCAGGAATACTATTTAATTAGAAAAATAAAATTTTTTAAATGTAAAATATTTTTAGTGTATACACCTTTAAGAAGAAGGTACCCTAGTAAGGAAAAGTGTAGATATTTATTCTAACTTAGTGAACTAGAAAAACGCAAATTCTTATAAAAATTAGTGCTTTGATATTTTAATTTGTATATAATAGGAAATTAAAGATTTTTTTTTGAAAAAAATTGAAAACTTAAGAATTATTGATGGTGATGAGATTTCACCAAAAGAATGATTTTGAAACTATTTTCAATGTTTAGAATTGTATGCGCAATTTGCATGAATGTGGAGGATATAAATAATGTTCTTAAAATTTTTTTTGGTGGACACATGAATCTTTAGTGTGGAAATGTGACCAAACAAACTTCAAGTCTACTTCATTGATTTTGGATACTCTATATAGTACTAAAATCCCCAAAACTGGATCATTGCAAGAAACACCGGTCCTATTTGTTGTCACAATGAAAATGACTTTATTTTCTTTAAGTATAAATTTTGAATCCAAAAAGCTTTGACCTTGAAATTTTATTGGATATAACTAACTTCATGCTTAAGGGTTTCATATTTTTTCTAAATTTTGGAAAAAAAAATTAATTTTGTTCTTTGTTACAAATTGGGTGAACAAGGTTTCACTACTGACATTTGTAGTAATAAAAACAAATGCTTTTGAGTTGATATTTTGGTGTTGTGTTCCTCTACTTAGTAAATTTATGAATATGTTTGGACAAGGAGCTTTGGAAAAATGTCCATAATTATAAATAAATAAAGTCACTTTTGATTTTCTATGAATTAAAATTGGATCCCTGTATTTTCTAAAAGAAATTATAGTCCTTTGCTCCTAAGTACTAAGGTAGAAGCACCCATTATTTTCAGTGTATTCATACTTTGACATTAGAGTTTCCTATAAAGTGTCCCCACTAGTACCTTGAAACTTTAGTTGTGGTTGGTGGGCTCTCATTATTTTAGATTTTGGTATAAGAATCCAGACAGATTTACTAGGAGTGCAGATTTAGGTGCTCTACTAAGTCCTATTTTGAAAATTCATAGAAATTAGGTGCCTTGTCCAAAAATTCTAATTTTTTTTTAAATTCATGATTTTCAGTTGCCAATACTACAAAATACTCTTTACAGGAAAAAATGCCTCCAACTATGCTGAAACTGCTAACTTTGGTTGTAATGGGTGCTTCTACCTTACTACATGGACGTAGTACTCCCACATTTGACTTTAATCCCACATTTGTCCACCTGTCAAACTTTTTAAATGATACAATATGTAAGATAATGTCATTCAATGGCCACATTAACTCCGAGATTAACTCTTGACTCTAGTACACGTGTCCAAAGCATAGTACATTGGTAGGTTGTTGATAGTATTTGTAGTACTAGCAGTATTATGTGGAAAAAATGCAATTCCCAGTAAAATGCTACAAAAACTGAATAGTATTTCTTGCAACCACCCAACTGCAAAGTGTGAGAAATTAGCTAAATTGAAATTCAATTAGAAAATATTTTTTTGGAAATTTTTGAATTTTTTTGAAAAATAAGGAATTTCATTACTATCAAATTGGTCATATTTAATAAAAATTTCAAGTAAATTAGTTTCATACCCCAAAAGTTATAACTGATGGTATGCACAAAAGTCACTTCCATTGTGATGCCAAAAGGACAGCCCTTTCTTGCAATCATCCAGTTTTAAAAAATAAAGCATTGGTTTGAATGAATGATATATTATGTGGTCAATAAAGCATTTTGAACCTCTTTGTTTGTTGTTTAAAAGGTGAGTGCAAGAAACACTTGTACTATTTGGCATCACATTTTCATAAATTTTCAAAAATTATTTTATATTTAAATATAAATTTAGCTAATTTGTTACACTTTGGCATTTAGGGTTTTTTAGTACTGCCAGGGAGTATTTAAAATTAATGATTTAGAGCTGAGATTTCAAGGGTCTATTCCTACACTAGGTAGGCATGTTGTCTTGAAGAAAATTTAAAAAATCTTTATTCTCTTTCCTCGACATGTGTATTAATAGCCCTTCCTTGTGCATGCACTTTTGACCAATTAAGATGGTTATGAAATCATTATTTTGGTGAAATCTATTCACCATGAATTTTTCTCAAATTGACATTTTTTAATTTTAAAAAATTACTTTTCCTATTTTTTACAAATAAAAATGCGAAACTATAGTGAAAGTTACAATTTTCATGTACTTCCTGTACTTTTCTAGTTCTTCTACTTAGAAAAATTTTCTAAGATTTTTCTTCCTAGGGTACCTTCTTTTTAAAGGTATATACATCAAATATATTTTTCACTTTTTTTAAGAATTGATTTACTAATTATACAATAATTTTGAAGAAAAAAATGAGTATTGTACAAAACGCTACATTTTTTTGCAGGTCTTTCTTGCAATGACCCTAGATTCTAAATGTTAGAACACTAAAAGATTAAATGACATTTTCTTCCTGATTTGGTCAAACTTCATTAGTTTTCTATATTAAAATAACCTTTCTAAAATTTGAGATTTTTTTTATATAGTAATATGTATCCAAAATTTAACCTCATTTTCTTTATAATGAAAAGTATTAAAATGAAATTTATATGAGTTTTTGAATTGATTTCTTTGTAAATACAATAGAATGAATTTAAGTATTACAAAAACATGTAAAAGAGTGAGATTTTAATGAAATCAGAAATGATAGTGATGATAGATCATTGTCATTATGGAATTCATGTATTCTTTGTACTCACTTTAAGAGAAATTCAAATGATAGAAAACTTTAGAAGTGGTGTAACTATTTCAATTTGTCAAAATACTAACTTTAAAGTATTGCAAAATTGCAATTTTAACAACTTAAGAAAATAGAAATTAGATTTATACATTTTTTTAGACAAGCCCTAAGATATTTAAGATGAATAATTATGTGAAATTTAGGTCTAATGCTAAAACTAAGCCCTTCAAGAAGTTTTGTCCACTGAGGATTGATAGAGAGAGATAGTTTTGAAAGATTTACAAAATATCAGAGCCAATTTTCTTCACTGATTAGTATTCAAGCTTTTGTAACTCTAGTTTACAAATTTAGATATATAGTATGCACCTAAAGCAACTTTTTAAGGGTTGGTCAACCTTTTCGATGGATTTCAAATGCATAGAAGTATTTTATCTTATTTTTCACTTGATGAAAAATTAATGTAGCATCTATCACAAATAATTTCATATTTTTTTAGAGAATTTGAGAATTACTTATGAGTTTCTAAAGAATTCTACCATAGAAGCCTATTTTTGATCATAACCTTTGCAAAACCCATACAAACATAGATTGGAAAAAAATATTGCTTAGGGTGATTGCTAGAAACACTTGTTGATTTTGTTGCATTTAAAAAAAAATTTGAGAGTACTTTTAAATTAGAAAATTAATCTTAAATTTTTTATTAAGGGTCCCTTTGGGGAACGGAGACGCTCCCAATGAGGGGAACGTTGTCGTGACGTGCTGGCGAGTTCGGAGCGGGGCGTCGAGGGCCGTGACGCGGGGAACGCGGGGAAGGCGTAATCGCAGGAAGGCGTAATCACAAAGGAAAGACGTAATCAAATCAGAAGGCGTTGGTAGCTTTGGACGGCGTGGAAACTATTGGTTCGATGTTAGAGATTTTAGCTCAAGAATGTTCTGCCCCTCATAGTAACACTTTTGAGAATGGTGAGTCTCAAGCCGAGGCAATTGTGCGGACTTCAGTAATTGAAAGCTTGCAGATGGTTCTTCAGCTGCTGGGGAACGTAGCTGGTCTGGGTGAAGTGAGTCAGGCAAGGATTTGGAAGCGTTTCTTTCCGTCAGGTTTTGAGATTGTGACTAGAGTTTCAAATGAGAGGGTACAAGGGCCCTTGTGCATGGTAATCTATACTTGCTGTAGAGACAACGATAGCCGATGCACGGAATTATCAGAAGGCAAGGGGGCCACTGTCGTGGCATGGCTACTCAACAAGGGTAGAGTCACATTCTAACTTTGTGACTGCATTTCTTTGACCATCAACATTGTTTCATGCATAAATTTCTGCACACCAGAGCCTTTAATTTCTAAATTTGTCTTCTTTCAGGTGCCGGGGTTGTTATAGATGCTGCGCCAAATGAATGGTTGGAGTTTCTGCTTCCTCGCCTATGCTTTGCAATCCCTTGGCGACGGCAAGGTGAAGTTCGAGGAGAAGGACGGGATCGACTACGCCGCGGTGACGGTGCAGCTTCCGGGAGGCGAGAGCGTGCCTTTCTTGTTCACGATCAAGGAGTTGGCGGAGGGGACGGCGAGTTCGTTCGGCGGGACGTACATCGTGCCTTCGTACCGCGGTTCTTCTTTTTTGGACCCCAAGGGCCGTGGCGTTGATCGCGGGCGGCGCGGGCGACGAGGAGGAGCTGGCGAAGGAGAACGTGAAGAACACTGCCGCGGCGTCGGGCAAGACCACGTTCAGCCTCGCGAAGTCGGACACGTCCACGGGCGAGATCGCGGAGACTTTCGAGAGCTTGCAGCCTTCGGACACGGATTTGGGTTCCAAGGCGGCCAAGGAGGTCAAGATTGAGGGGATCTTCTACGGACAGGTAGAGTAGAGGGAAGAAAGTTCCCTATCATATCTGTCTTAGGTTTTGCTGTTTATACTCCTTTGTAATGTCGTGTCTCCTTTGTAATGTAATATGTACTATCTTTTATTGTCCAATTAGTCAATTATCATGTATTGCGAAAGCTTTGTGGTCATGCATACAGGTATGAAAGCCTTTTGAAATCGGTGAACATGAATTTGAAAATGTCGCGATTACACCTCGTCATTTGCAATGTCCACTTTTTCTGTCTTTGTGCTTCATTCCTCTGATGGTTTGAAGTTTGCTGTGCCTCTGCTCCTGCTATGTGAGTAATTTCTAAGTCTGTTTATAAGAACGGATTCAAGGAAGATTGTGTAGGAAAACCTTGCACAATTTGATTTCTGTTCAGTTTGTTTCAATGACAACCTCTTGAGTGTTTCGTCTGCAACCTATTCAGCATCCAGCATGGAAATGCATCCTAGTGTTACGAGGAATCCTGGTTACCTGGTGGGAAGTGAGGACTCTCTCGTGTCTTGGTACTTTTATCACCATGACGCCATCTGGTTTACAGTTTCCAGTTACAGCTCTCCCTATGCTTCATTTCAGATGATTTGGAATTTGTTTCACTAGAGCTTCCATCTTGTGAATATTATCTGTTGATGTGATTGAGTATCTTCAAGAGAGGATTGAGAGCTTCGCTGGATACTGTGGCGGAGGGCGAATTGATGGAAGGTCACATGCTTTTGATCCGTAACTTGATCCAGGTCTTAGGGTTTAGGTCCGTGGTTATGTTTAAAATGTTTTGATTGTCCATGACAATCTTCATCCACAGACATATTGAATATGTATATGTAATTTGCACATATATTTTTATTTTCATCATTTAAAAGATAATGCTTATTAATTGAAAAATTTAATCTTTAATTTGCACCCGCCTTTTTCCTACATGTGATTTTGGAAGGTGATACTTAGGGGCCCCACGTCTTGTTTTAAAAATATAACAAATGTATATACCTTTGAGATGAAGGTACCCAAGGATGCATAGAAAAATTCTCTAGGTAGGAACACTAGAAAAGTGTCACTTAAATCTCAAGAAATACATACTTTGATGTTTTAACCCCTAAAGGACTAAAGTCCCCTCGGGGGACACTTGCAATTTCAGGCAGGCTTGTGTGACTTGAATTTTTGCTATGATTTTTTGAAACTTCTTTTGAAGATAGGAAATCAGATTAGCTTTCCAAAAATATAATTTTTATTTCAATTGGTGCTTGTAAGCAAAAGTTATGCCATTCTAAGTCCAAAAAGCAGTTCACCGGGCAGAAAAAAAAAAACACAAAAAAAATTATTTTTTTATTTTTTATTTTTTTTCTCAAATATTATGTTTTGTTCTACATCTGAAGCTTTGTTTCATTTTATTTGAACTAATAATGAGAAAGTTATGGACAATCTTGTATTTCGGGCAGTCTAAGCACCTACTTCAAAAAATAACTTATAGAATTCATTTTTGAATGCAATTTTTCAAATTTTTCAAATTTTATTTTTTGATAGGGTTTAGGATGTTTGCAAGAACAAGCTCACCGTGGGGATCATGGTTTTCCAATTACATCTTAAAGTTATTAACAACTTAGTGTTTTGTTCAATCTTGGACCTACTTCTACTTAACAATTTTTTAATGAATGAAAATCAAGTAGTTTTTTCTTGAAATTTTTTTTCCTAATTCTCAACTCAAATGTTCAACATAAAAAATTTTAACTTCATGGTCCATAGTGCAAAAAAATTCAACAAATGGCAATCAAAGTCATCTGAAATTGCAAGTCAGAGTTCAAAAAATCTTTTTTTTCAACTTTGAATGCTAATATCTTCCAATCGGTATGGTCAAACTTCATGAAATTTTTAACATATGATCTCAGACAAGTAATTTACAAGATCCTACGGTTAGATTCTAATAAAATTATTTTTTTTGTTTTTTTTGGGGGAAGTAGCAAACATGGCAGTTTTGAGTGGTTTTCAAGCCAAAAAATGCCTCAGTCCTTTAGGGGTTAATTAGAGAAAGATAATAAAAATTAGTAAATAATGTTTTATATGTTTTAAAATGTAAGAAAAAAGAAGCTCACTTTGTAGACTTCTACACAACGTAAAGATAACTATTTTTAAAATTTGTTCCCTGGAGAGCTATAAGTCTACAAGACAACCATTTCATCCTAATTTCAACTTAAAATTCGTTTTTAATTCTAAGTAGTACTAAAAACCTCCAAATTGGCAAGTGTGACATTAAATTGAGGTCTATTTTGGGATAGTAAACTATTTTCAAAAATTACCAAAAAAATTAGGGAAGGTGTATGATAGTTATGAGTACCTTGCCCATAAATAATGAGTCATTTGGAGCCAAAGCATAGAAGTTATGGCCAAAAAACAAATGAGTATACAAGGTGTGACACAAAATAAGATAAGTGTTTCTTGCAATCACCTCATAACTATAAACAAGCAACACGACATGCAAAAAGTAACGGATAAGGTTCCAAAATGCAAACCTTACTAAAATTTTGATAAATGCTTAAGTAAATCATTATTTCAAATTTTTTAGCATCTGTAAGAAGATAGTTGGATTGCCAATTTTCATCTTGAAAAAATTCAATGGACACCTACCCACTTAGTTAGAAATGGACCCACCATGGCTCTTATTCCATTTGTTGGAGAAATACGAACCAATACCTAACAAATCGTAATACACTCACATATTATTAATAGTCCATTCATTGTCCATCACGTATGCATTCTAAAGCCTCTTGTAGGTTCCAATCCTTTTGGAGGGTTTTTGGAAGAACATCGGACTAGCTACACTTGTAATTCCTTCTATTGCCCATGTGGTAAACATTCTATTTCTTTCATTTAATCAATTCTACTAGCAATAGTCAATTATATAGATTATCTCTCTAACACTATTTGCTTGAAATTCTTGACACATTCTAGCACTCAAGAGAATTGTAATAATGCAAGAAAGGCAAAATTGCTTAAAATTGGTGATGTAATCTTGCACTTAGGAGATTTGTCATAAGGAAAGTTTGGCAAATTTGATTGTGTACTTCAAATGGAATTAGGCACCACCTATCATACTAATATGTAGTGAAAAATTGGCAATGTACAAACTACAACATAAAGCAATAACATAAAATTCCATTCAAAGATGCTCTTAATGAAATCAAAGGGCCAAGCAAGAACCTATCCATTTTAGAATAAGATGTAAGTCTACACTAATACGACTACCACTCTATCCTAGAGACTAAGTTCAATCACCTAAATCCCGTTGAAATACTCAAACATCAAATAACCACTCAAGATCACAAGCAACATTCAAAAGTTAATGACAACACCATGCTCTCCAGTGACTATTTTTTTTATTTTTGACCTTTTTTCCTTAAGGCTTTGTTGCCTTCTTCCTTTCAATGGTGCCAAAAGAAAAAGAACTGGTAGGATCAGATTGAAGAAGAGGGTCGCAATGAGAGCACACTCCTATACTGCATGTCAAAGCTGAAGGCATCATGAAAGATGTCTTGTATCCAAAGTTCCAAGTAACATGTGTTAATCAAATTATCACAAAGTTGAGGGTTCAAGGACCAGCGTCATGCGGTATCCGCCAAATCTTTAGCTTCAAATTTCATGACTGAATGAAAGAATTATAACCCTTGAATGGGAAAATGACCCAAAGATATGGTGCCTACAGACTCGGCTTCTTGCAGCTGAGTGACAAACCTGAATACTCTATCTGCAATAGAAAGAGGATGTCCTGTCAAACTAGCCATGATGGAAGAATACTTTTAAGTAAATTAGGGTTCGAGAAGTAGAAATTGATTCTGCAGTAAGATATTTAAGTGACACTGCTGTGGACATCAAGAACTAAGTCTTGGAGTTCCGGAAATGCACTAGTCACGAGCATCTCTAAGAGGCAGTAAGTCAAATGCTTGATACACACTGTTGACTGCAAAACCACAATGTCCCGAAAATGCCAACATCAGTTAGTATGCAACGTTGGTCGAAACTCTGTGACTGGCATCATGCAGATCGGCATTTCATTATTTAACACACTCGATCAACATCAACAGAAGCAAAGTGCAATGTTTGCAAAGCACGAACCTGAGTGAAGTAAAATGTCTTTTGCACATTTTGCGCACTGCTTCTTGCCGATGAGATTCACTACTGCGGTAGGTGCCTTTTCTGCAGAAATATATTTGGAAACAAAATGAGCACGGACTAAAGTTGGAAATTTCTGTGAGAACCATTCTGTCATTTTCAGCACTGGTCAACACAGCTAGACTTCAGAGTCTCCGAATGTGGTCATGCCTATTTTGATTTTTACAAATTAAAGAAGGGGTGGATGGAATAATTGCAACCTAAACTTTTCCTTGCATCGGCTTGGTAGATAGTCACCACAGCACGAAAATCTCAACTATACAATTTTGTAATGTTGGCATTGTAAATGATGTGAATCAAAGACTGATTCATTTGGCCACATGAATTGCAAGATTATAATGCTTGTGCTGAAAATGGATGCTGAATTTTTCTACAATACATTTGGATGTGAAATGTGATTACTAAACTTACTCAAATAAAAAAAACTTCAAACTATATAGTGATTCAAAACTAGCATACAAACACACGGATGAAAGAAAATACTGCTCAATTTACTCATTGTGTCTGCAAAATGGCATTGAAATGTCGAGAAGTCGCTCAAAAACGCCCAAACACATCTAAAGCTGTTCAAACCTCCTTGTACTGAATTGCTTCTTGGTCACTCATGACTTCTTGTATTGATATGAAATTTCAACTACACATACACGACTAATATGTGCAACTTTCCTTAATATTTATTGGAAATTGGCACTATATGAATGAGAAACAATCCACTGGAATTTATTGCAATTCAAAATGTCCAACTCTGAATTGCTCCCAAATTTCCAAACAACTTGGATTGACATGAAAACTTTACCACAACTACTAGACTTCAAGGGAAATCAAACAAAACAAATTTTTGTTGAAAACAAACATTGGATGCTCAAAGGAGATACAAGCCTTGAAAGTGCCACCATCAAATGCAGTTTGGTGAACTCAAATTGAAACTGTGAAATTTGGATGGCTTCCAAAATATCATTACATCTTGGATTGATCTGAAAATTTCAGAATACAAAATACAGGAGAGGGTGCAGATTTACCAACAAGTTTTTATTAAACTTGGACACCAGATGCACATACTAAGGCACTTTGATTTGGACTGGAAGATCATGTGGGGACACTTTCGGTCTCCCAGAGTGCGTATGGGTTAACACCAGCAGCCATCTCTACTACTGTCCTGTACCATATCCTCAATTCTTTCACCAACCTTAGCCACAAGACTTCCCTAGTTCAAAACTCCCACTATACACAATAGATATCATGTCACAAGAATTTGCACCCAAAAATCATAACAAAGAGCTTGAGAATCGTGAGGAATTTTACACAACCTTCTTGACTCCAGCTACCCTACCAACTTCACATCAAGTGTCACAAGTGTCTCAATGGGAGTGCCTTTGAAAATCCAACAATACCCAAAGACGGTAACATAAATTTTGAAGTTAGAGTGTAAGTAGATGTTATTGATTCACCGAGCAGCTGGCCAGCTGGGAAAATGGCATTGAAATGTCGAGAAGTCGCTCAAAAACGCCCAAACACATCTAAGGCTGTTCAAACCTCCTTGTACCGAATTGCTTCTTTGTCACTCATGACTTCTTGTATTGATATGAAATTCCAACTACACATACAAGACTTATATGTGCAACTTTCCTTCAAATTTAGTGGAAATTGGCACTAAATGAATTAGAAACAATCCACTGGAATTTATTGCAATTCAAAATGTCCAACTCTGAATTGCTCCCAAAATTCCAAATAACTTGGATTGACATGAAAACTTTACCACAATAACTAGACTTCAAGGAAAATGAAACAAAATCAATTTGATTGAAAACAAACATTGGATGAAGGAAATACAAGCCTTGAAAGTTGTAACCATCAAATGCAGTTTGCTGAACTCAAATTGAAACTGTGGACTTTGGATGGCTTCCAAAATATCAATACATCTTGGATTGATCTGAAAATTTTACAACACAAAATACAGGAGAGAGCGCAGGATTACCAACAAGTTTTTAATAAGCTTGGACACTAGATGCACACATTAAGGCACTTCGATTTGGACTTGAAGATCATTTGCGTAGGGGTTAACACCACCAACCATCCCTACTACTACACTGTACCATATCCTCAATTCTTTCACCAACCTTAGCCACAAGCCTTCCCCAGTTCAAAACTCCCACCATACACACTAGATATCATGTCACAAGAATTTGCACCCAAAAGTCATAACAAAGAGCTTGAGAATCGTGAAGAATTCTACACTACTTTCCTGACTCCAGCCACCCTACAAACTTCACATCAAGTGTCACAATTGTCGCAATGGGAGTGCCTTTGAAAATCCAACAATCCCCAAAGACAGTAACATAAATTTTGAGGTTTGAGTGTAAGTAGGTCTTATTGATTCACCGAGCAACTGGCCAGTTGGGAACACTAGCGGGAAGAGCACCTGAATCATAATCAGATGAAGTTGGTGCGTGACGCTGCTTGTCTTGCTGTTGGTGTGCGTAAGCTGCCCCGGTGTTGGCCTCTTCGATGGTAAGCGCGCTTCGAAGCTCGCGAACAACCTCCGCCATGGAAGGCCTGTGAACGGATTTGGGCTCCACGCACATCATCGCCGTGTCTGTCAATTTCCACACCGCCTCTTGGTTAGGATGCGAAGCCTTCAGGCTTGGGTCCAGGATATTGTCTGTGGTGCCATCACTCTGGAGCGTCCTTCGCACCTGCAAGTCATTAGGTCAGCTAGCTATCAGTGAGAACGACGTCGACTCTGTAGCCTCAGCGGCGTTTTGAGAGGATATTAGCTTGCTAAATCGATGGATGTTCAAGTCCACATGCCAATTGTTAGAGCAGCAAATATTGTCACCTAATCTTTTGTTAGTTGTTTGGTAATCATTACCATGTGTGGCTACGGCCTTCCTAACTGCCATCCACTTGAACTACCGGGCCCCTTTTCTGCTTACTTAGTTCTGTCACACATCTATTCATCAATGCATTAGCTATTTCTATTCAAATTGCATTTCACATACAACATTGTGTATTGTGCACTCGTCAGCTAGGATTCCACCCCAGCTCCCTAATCGTTTCATTTCCTCAATTTCTTTGGGCGGTCTGCAAACTAGAGCTAGTCTCCTTGTGATTGCTCACTTAGTTATGCATGAAAACATCCATGGCAAAGGCCGCCACCTCGCCTATATACAGTTCATGTTCATGGGCTAATTAATTGAGGCGAAGTTTTCTCCCATCTAGTTCACATTGCAAAGAGATCAAGTAGTGGTAAGGATCTAGGTACCCAGTCACAGAGGGTCCAAGCAAAGTCGGATTGTGGTTCCGAAGTAGAAGGAAGCGGGACACGGCCTGTCAAGAGCTCCAGAAGCACCACGCCAAAGCTGTACACGTCGCTCTTTGACGTCAAGAAGTGAGTCGTCACATACCTGCAAACAAGCAAAAGAATTGACAAAGTTAGGATTCAAATTGTTATGATAATGTGGGATTTAGAGCAACGTGATAAGGGATTTTGGATTGGATAACAGCCTTTGAATCAATGTACAACCAACATCTGATCCTTCCCCATTACATTTATGGTTCCTCATCTGCAAATTCCAAGTGTAAAATCGTGAATAGCACGTTCAATTCGTTCTACACATTTCTCCAGTTGATAATTACTAGAATTGCAATTGATCATAATAGTGGAAAGTGTAGACTTCAAAATTCAGCGCTTTAAACTGACCTCAAGTGACGATATTTTTTGTGCTCTTAAATCTCACTGGCTGTATACCTTCTAAATCAGATTCCTACAGGGGATGGAAATACCAAAAAAAAAATTGGGGATTTGGGGTTTTGGATCAAATCCTCAACCAACACAATTTGTCACATTATCTTCAAAATTTGCATTAGTGTTATTGTGGCTCATATGAGGTGAGCTGATTACTCTGGGTCAATGTATCCTCGGCTGCCCTTGACGGCGGTGATGGAGCCATCTTCCTCAGGGAACAATCTGGACAACCCAAAGTCGGACACTTTGGCCGCTTCTTTTGTGTCGGTGAGCAAGATATTGGAGCTCTTCACATCTCGGTGCACTATGCATGGGTTGCATCCAGTGTGTAGGTACTCCAGTCCTGGAAGATTCCATTCACCAACGCCCCACACTCAGTACGAAATTGACAACCCACCCTCACATGTGCTAAAAAATGTAATTGCGTTAAAAGTGGCAGACTTCATGTGAGAAAATGTCTTTCATGAATGCCATTACACATGAGTAAGTGAAATGCATAAGTGTTTTCTAGAATATTTGAGGGGTTGGTTTTCTTCTTATGTTGATGAAAGGATCTGATCATGCCTAAATTGAAGACTCTGAGTTTCATTGAAAAACGTACGCTGGACTAGAATTAATATTCATGGAAAAACATTAGCAAGGGATCAGGGGATCAAAGTTGAGTTGGCTACCTTGTGCTGCATTCAACGCCACATTCAAGCGGGTCTTGAAATCAAGAACTCCCAGATGTCCTGACGCTATTTGAGTACATTACAGTTTCATGAAAATGTGTCAGACGCCGACGCCAAAAATGAGAATTTGTTGACAACCCTGGTTCAGTATAACATGTATGGGAAAGAGGCTGTGGAAGAAAATTTGGAAGAAAATCTTGCGAGAGTTTGTGTCAGAGTTGATCCTACCATTCAGTCGGTCTCGTAAAGATCCCTGGGGCAAATACTCGTATACCAACATTTGGTTTCCCGTTTCATTGCAGAAGCCCAATAATGAAACCAAGTTTCGGTGATGAACTCTGGACAGCACATCAACCTGCCCTCCCACAACAAATCAGCATGTCAATACCTCAAATTGCGAAGTTGATTTCCAAAACCCCCAACTGCCTTTAGTCCTTTATAGTACAAATAATGATTTTCAAACAAGAGTGTTAGGTAGCTTGAAGGGACCAGGGAAAAGATAGCAGTAGCAATACCTCATTGAAAAACTCCGTCGGTCCTTGGTCAGCGCTGCCAAGGACCTTCACGGCAACCTCGACGCCATTGGGAAGCTTTCCATAATAGACAGATCCAAACCCTCCTTTGCCAATTTCTCGGTTAAAGTTTTCTGTTGCTCTGGTTAGTTCTGCCACTGAGAAGGATCTTGCACCTCCAGCATTGGGAGCTCGATCTGTCACTACTTCTACAGCAGGAGCCTTGGCTGCACTTGTAGCAGAAACATTGTTTCCAGACCAACGTTTTTTGCGAACACAGCAGCAAATGATGAAGAATGCTGCAACAATTACTGTTACTGCACCTCCAATAACAGGACCAACAATGACCCAAATATTGGTCTTGTGAGGATTTCCACCACCTTGTGACCAAACGAGTGTATTTCCAGGCTGATACCTTCGCACAAGTGGAAACAAATTTAAAAACTAATAAGTACATAGTTCATTTAGCACCTTTGCAAGAATAGTTTCAAAAACGAAAATTCCGCAAATTCAGATTTATGAAAGAAGTAAGATCTTCTTACTTGAAGGTTAGTCCAGTTCTGTTAAGGGTCGCAGGAATAGAACCCGTAAAATTATTGTCCTGCACATAGCTGTTTCAATAACTAAATCAGTGAGTCAGTCATGTGATAGTCACCCTTAATCACACAGCAAATGGTCATTCCGTCGGCTGCACATGTAAATCGGGAATGACATCAGTTTCGGAAGATGGGTTTTGATGCTTACAGTTCTGTCAAAGATTTTAGTTTATCTAACCACTCAGGCAGTGGTCCAGTTAGATGATTGCCCTGCAGATCCCTGAATTTTGAGAAAATGGTAGTTAGGCCAGGCCTTGACGATGATCTTAGACCCACGAGAAGTTGCCAAACTCCTAAATAAGTAGCGGATAGTTAACATCGGTGGCTCATTCTTAAGATCAACGATGCTACAATCACAAAACTTACAATATTCGGAGATTGGTCAGAGCGCTCAAGTCGGGCAACTCGCCTTCCAAATTGTTGCCAGAAAGATTTCTGCACATTGCAAGCAGATATTCTGCGTAAAATTTCAACAGATTGTAAAATTAGCAGAGAAGAGAGTCCTCTCAGCAAAGTGTGACATCTCACAACTCTCGTGACAACATTTTTAGCGAGTATGCGCGACTAATGCAGAGCTCTCAATTGCCGTAGACTGAATCCTCTCAAACTATATGAGGGGCGAAGTAAGTACAAGATGGTGAGCGTCTGAAGCTTGGCAAATGCAGCAGGTATAGTCCCTGCCAAATTGTAGTTGGAGAGGTCCCTGCAAAGAGCAAATATTTTGTTAAAATGGTGGTATTCCTACGCCATTTTTCCATTCATTTTCTAGGACCGGTATAGATTCAGATTTCAGGGTCTTGAAATGTAGGAGCGGTGTACATTTTAGACCGCGTGGTCTGAACCTGAAAATGCCAAGTTTGTGGCTTACCGCCATTTTAACCAAATATCCGTTAAAGGTGCAAACAAAGCTCAAGTGATTATGCACCTCAGTCTTTAATTAAAAAGATTTATAAGCTGTCCAGATTTCCATAAAGCTCAGAATGCTATAACCACATAAGACCAAAAAAGAAATTTATCCTTGTAAAAAAAAATATATATATCCATGTTGAACAGTATCCATATTTGCCAGACAAATTTCATAGACCGCCTTGGTTTGAAATGATCAGACTGACAACAATTAAAGAGAAAAGAAAAGTTTTCTTGAAAGACAATGAATTGGTAAAATATACTCACACTAATTCAATAGTTGGAGGGTCGACTGTGGAGCAGTTCACCCAAGTATGCGGAACAGGGATACACGGATCACCAGTCCACTCATCAAGGTCCCAACTGGACTTGATGCCGTCAATGGCGAGCGCTGCATTTGAGTTTCACAAACGATTAGTTCCACTTCCATTTCAAAAGTAGACGATGCAACAATCTGGAAGATCCCACTTCAGTATGATGGTCCTAGCTGGCCACTTCAGTTTGATTCTTTAGTAGTACTGTACAATAAATTTGCAGTCTGAATATACTAGGTAATTAACTTTTCATTGAATATGAATTGAAGAAAAAAAGTGCAGACCTCAACACTCACCTTCCGCGTCAAGAGTCTTCGAACGAGATGTGTCCTTTACATATGAGAAAAACTCAGCAGCATTTACCATTGGGCCATAGACAGAATAGGAAATAGGAGAAAAGTCTACAGTGACTGCCTCATCAGAATTATCCTCGAATGCAATGTCATCAATATACCAACCAGTGGCATTTCCCCCCGACGTCAAGCTGTCGTTGAAGGGGTTCACCGGACCGTTCACTACCCACTCTCCCGAGCTGGCATTCACCATAAATACTCTTGAGGTTGCATTTACTAAAGGATCCAATTCCGCAAAGTGCATAAACAGGAATCCCGTCTCTCCCCCATCATGATACAGATTTAAAGTCATGCTGGAACTTGAAGCCAATGCAGATTGAAGAACCATCTGTGGCACTTGAGCATACTCAGGGTCGCCCCCTGCGTCAACAAAGGAACTTGTTGTGTTCAGGAGTTGAAGTGGAGTTGGGGAAGACAGTATGGATGGCTGTGTCTCATTAACAGACTTCCAAATCCGATCGTAAATGTCATCGGGATATCTGTGCAATTCATGGTTTTAGTAAATCCAATTTCAAGACTGAGAGCTAATGTCACTCATAAAATGAAAATGAAACACATAGAATCGGGAATAGAATAAGGCACAAGAATTCAGATCGATATACCTTGGAGTCTCGCTAGATCCAAAACTGTATCTCGCGCGCGTGTTAGCCACGAACCCCTTGGACAGATGACTCTCATACATGTCGGGGTAGGCTTTGACGCGGCGTAACGAGATGGTAGAAATGAAAGGGTTGTCGTTGGTCTCGTCCCTCAGCAAGCACAAGAACGTAGTACTCCCTTTGGCCACATACGTGGTCTCATAGTAATATGCACTGTCTAGAGAAGTGCTGACATTCGCCACCAGCAGTCCATCTATGGTCATCTGGAACGAGGGCGCCCAGCTCCCACCATCGTAGACTCCGTAATAGAATTCCGTCCTCAGCATGTACGTGGCAGTGGCTTCCACTGGCAGCTTGTAACAGTACTTTGGAAAGCGAGTATCATTGAAGTATCTGAGGGTGTCGAGTTGAGGAAAGTCATCCCAATCACTCACGTTTGAAGAGGTCTCTCCAGCGCTGATGTAGCTGGTATCCGCAAACCATGGTAAGTTTGTGCTGAGGTCAGACGAATTGAGTGGGCTGCCGCAGTCGATGTTGAGAAATATGTCTGCCAAACCAGAGGTAGTTGAGCAATATATATGAGAGATAAATGGTGAATGTGCACGAGCTCTGAATGTATCCAGCAGAACCAGTATTTCTTCTAGTGACAACGAGAAATCCAGCAACTAGCTCAAATATAAACAAGATAGGCAAACGGAACATAAACGCACGACGTTCACAGAGAACTAATACAAAACAATCTTCTCATACGTTCACTGCATTTCCAGATGGCATAGCCATTTTAGTTTGTGATAAGTTGAGGTACAAGCCAGAGCAAACGTAACAACAAGAATGAGAGACGATTGATTTCACGGACCTGGATCAGCCTGCGACCACGCTCCCGACGCGTTGAGGATGCACACCAAAGCGACGACGACATGAACCAGCCTCATCTCCAGCAACTTGCCCATAGTCCAGCCACACCAAATTTAAACTCTTCTCAATATATCCGGGTCGATGAAGCAGGAGCAGGAAACTCATGCACTTCCTAGCTGAGGACTCTAAGGAAAACCAGAAGCCAGTGAGACTCATTCTACAGCAGACCTGTCGCAGATCCTCTGTCTGTCTTTTCGATTTTTTCAAACACCAACTTAACGGATATTTCGTTAAAATGGTGATATGCATTTTCAGGTTTAGACCATGTGGTGTAAAATGTATCCTTATCCAAGATTTCAAGATCTTGAGGTCTGAAATCTATACCTATGCTAAAAATGAGTAGAAGAGTGGCGTATGAATCCCGCCATTTTAATGAAGTGTCTGTTACTTACAGTAATTGATTGGTGTGATCTGCAAAAGCAGAAGTCAGCACTCAGCAGTTAAGTGGTTCACCGGACACTTGTGCAGTATAGTACAAGATTAGAGACACAATCGTGGA
Source organism: Thuidium tamariscinum (assembly GCA_947034885.2). Taxonomy (NCBI): domain Eukaryota; kingdom Viridiplantae; phylum Streptophyta; class Bryopsida; order Hypnales; family Thuidiaceae; genus Thuidium; species Thuidium tamariscinum. The sequence goes on from OX344749.2 coordinate 844,105, forward strand.
GTATAAACACGCCCCCCCTGCAGGTAATAATTGCTCGGCTTATGTTGCAGCGTGGCAGGCAGGCTGTCGGTATGAAATTGAAAATCTATTCCGCGTGAACAGTTCAGAACCCAAAATCATGATCTGAGACAAAGTGCAGAAATTTACAGCTTATTAACCTAAGGTAGAAGGCTCAGCCATTGCCCATGTAAGGGCTGAAACTGAATTTTGGGGAGGTGAAGCATCTTGAAATATTTTTCAGTATAATTTCCTTGAAAGACAAGTGGAATTGACATCTAACCCAAGTCATTTCATATTTTTTGGAGCTTTGAGGAATTAGTTATTAAATTTTGAAGTTGAAAGGGCATAGGGCTCTAAAATAGTGGACTAGCTAAAATGTACATAGTCAATACACTACTAAAGGCTATGAAAAAGCAACATGTACAAATATTGTACATTTAAGGTAGGGCACCGTTTTAAAACCCACTCCATTTAAGAGCCTTTTGCTTTACCACCACTACATAACCAAGCAACACTTTAAATGTTTTTGGGCATTGATCTTCTTTGTCAGACAAAAATCAATGGCCCAAAACACTTACAGTGTTGCTTGGCCGTATAGTCGTGACCATGCTCTAATTTAGAACTTTATTGTTTTTCAATTTGCCCCCGTCAACTTGCCCACCTCAACTTTACACTGTCATTGACAGCCACCCTAAGTCAAGTTTTAACATTAGAAGGGCCTAAAAATACTTTGCAGTTGTATAGTATACCCGGGGAGGACACTTCTTGTATATTTGGGGGACCCACATGCGGCGGTGGGGTATTTTTAGGGGGATATCAATTACTTGTAATCATTACTTGGCAACATTAAAAGAGCCCCTATTTTACCATAAAGCAAAAAAATCAGCCATATTATCATCCCTATTTTATTTTTAAAACACTTTGCCTTTTTAATGTCCCCTATTTTATATGTAAATTTTTTATAAAATTTACCTAAGATTATTTAAATGTACCCTATATTCCGCTGCACGTAGGTTATTAAAAAACGGGAAGTGTCCTCCCCTAGATAGTATATTATGAATATTGTGGTATTTGATCACAAAAACATTGACTAAATACATTTCTATACAAAGATTATTAATGATCATGATAGTATATAAATAACAATGTATCACAATTCATACATTAATGAAAATTGAAAAATTACAAGGCTAAATACAAATCATATAGAGAAATCCCAAGGGATGTTCTAGGGTTAATCCTAAAGGACTAAGGCATTTTTTTTTAATCAAAAAACACTCAAAACTGTCATTTCTATTGCACGACAAAAAAACTTTTCATTTTTTTTTCCATATCTAACCATAGGATCTTATACTAGACTTATATATAAATGTGTGAAAGAAATTTTAAAAACTTTGACCTTGTAGATTGCAACAAATATTTGCATTCAATTTAAAGAAATATAAGTTTTTTTGCACTTTGCTTTGTAAGAATTTTTGGCATTGAATCCTTTTAATTTAAAAAGCTTTCCACTTTTGATTTGGGTTTCTAATTGTTTATGCTGAAAAATCAACTTGAAAATCTATGAAAAAAAATTCAACAAAAAAAATCTTAATTTTCACTCATCAAAAAATTGTTAAATAGAAGTTGGTTTAAGATTGAAGAAAAAACTAAACTATTAATAGCTTTAAGATTGGATTTAATTGAATGGTGAAGATGTTCTAGAAATCAAACATATTCTTGTCCAACAATTTTTTTTAAAAGATTCTAATAATTGCATTCAAAAATGAATTCTAAAGATTATTTTTTCAAGAAAATGCTTTGATTGCCTAAAAAACTAAGATTGTCCATAACTTTTTCAATAATAGTCCAAATAGAATGAATCAAAGCTTCACATCTAAACAAAAATATAATTTTTTTTTAAATGTAAGAAATTCATTTCAACTTTTTGCAAATTTTTTTATGTTGTTGCAAACCCCCATTTTTGTTTATTGTGCCATAACTTTTGCCTCTAAGCACCAATTTAAATAAAAATTATACAAGAACCTACCTTGACCTAAATTGTCCACCAAGGGGACAAACGGTCCTTTAGGGGTTAAATTCCAACTTTGGAATACGTAACATTGTTAGCCCTTGAGTGCCTGAGAAAGCCCTTTTAAATATATTCTCCCCATGGAAAAGAGCATGCACTTGTAAATACATCCTATATTAAAGATTTTTTTTTTTCAAAACCTAATTGCATAAATGTTTAAAGAGCTTCCTTGTTAGAGTGTATAAGAGTTTTGAACATGACAATTGTAGTGTTCACATACAATTTTGGAGATTATAACAAGAGAAATGTATGTATCATCCTATTTTCAACATGCTACCATCCCTTGCAATATTTGAAAAACTTGTATGCATGTAAGAGTTTTTTTGGATTGGAAGTGATGTGAATAGCTAGAAATTTTGTTAGTACACTAAAACGCCCAAAAAACCTTAACTTTAGATGAAAAGTTATCAAATTCATTATACATTTAGAGATAATCCCTTCCTAGATGCTTGGAAATAAATTAAGTTTAATCTTCAAAGAATCATTCATTGACTTGGAATGTATAGACAATAGAGAGTCATTTGGGAGTTTGGGGAGTTGCCATGTTAGGGCCCTGTACTTTTTGAATGAGCAAAAGGAACCTCCAAAACATTGGATAATAATGTTCTTAACACCTTTTCATTACAAGTTTCCAACTTTAAATTTCCAATGATGATAACTTATTTTTGAATTATCAACTCCAATTTTCATTTATTCATAGTTATTAATTGCATATGCTATAGATTGTTAATTCTTAATCCTTAGCACTTGAATTTGTTCTTGAAATTTTGCTTACATCTTTATATATACTTTACCTTAGTTTCATCAAACTCTTCATATAAAAAATGTGGTTTAATGTGGAATAAAAAAAGTTAAGCCTTGGTTTGGATGAATGATATATTATTATTTGAAGTCAATAAAGACTTCAAAACCTCTTTGTTTTAGTTGTTTGGATTCTAGATGTTAGAATATTAAAAGATTAATTGACATTCTCTCATCCATTTGGTCAAACTTCATTATTTTTCTATATTAAAACAACCTTTCTAAAATTTGATATTTTCTCATATAGTAATATGTATTCAAAATTTAACCTCATTTTTTCAAAATTAAAAGCATTAAAATGAAATTTATATGATTTTTTTAATTGATTCATTTGTAAATACAATAGAATGAATTTAAGCATTACAAAAATATATAAAAGACTATTAGATTTTAGTGAAATTAGAAATGATAGTGATAAAAGAATTGATGTATTCTTTGTATTCACCTTAAGACAAATTCAATGAAAAAAAGTGGTATATTTCAAATTGTCAAGATGTTAATTTGATTTTTTCCTTATTTCCCTTATCTTTCAATTGAAGAAAAATTGATGTGGCATCTAAGATAAGAGGTTTCATATTTTTTGGAGCATTTAAAAATTACTTATACATTCCTAAAGAATTTTGCTATAAGGACCTATTTCTAATCATAGCCTTTGTAATACCTAGAGAAGCTTGATTTGAAAAGAGATATTGTTCCACTAAAAATAAGAAATGCAACATGCAAAAATTAATAGAGAAGGTTCCCAAAATACAACTCTTACTAAAAACTTAAATGAATGCTTGAGCCAATCATTATTTAAGATTTTTTAGCATTTGTAAGAAGGTAGTTGGGCTACCAATTTTCATCTTGAAAAAATTCAATAGACACTTATCCACATAGTTAAAAATGGACCCACCATGGCTCTCATTTATCTACTAGAGAAGTATGAACCAATACCTAACAAATCTGATTACACTTTCACATTATGAATAGTCCATTCCTTGTCCATCACATATGCATTTTAGAGCCTCTTGTAGGCTTGGATTGAAGGAGAAGTCACAATGAGAGTACACTACTATACTACATGTCTAAAGCTAAAGGCATTTTGGAAGATGTCTTCTATCCAAAGTTCAATAACATGTGCTAAGATGGGAGCACCCAAAATTGTCAATATAAGCAATTCAACATAGTTGGAGGCAAATTTTCCAAAAAATAATATTTCTATAGTAGTAGCAAATGAAAATCATGAATATTAAAAAAATATAGATTTTTTAAAATGTCATGTATAATTTTAATGATTTTTTAAAAAGCCAATTGCCTAGACCATTGAAACTATCATAGGTGCACCCAAATTTGAACTCTATGAAAATCAATTGTCAACAAATCACACTTAAATATGTATTCTTCAAATGTGTTATGGAATCAATATCAAGCATTTGGAAGACACATTCACCAAAGACTAGGGACATAATTGGATGAGTCTAGGAACAAACAATACGGACAAGTGCGGGAATGAATGTTTCTACCTTACATTAAATATTCACAAAGTTGAGTTTGAGGACCAGCGTCATGCGGTATCCACCAAATCTTTTGCTTCAAATTTCATGACTGAATGAAAGAATTATAACCCTTGAATGGGAAAATGACCCAAAGATATGCTACCTACAAACTCGGCTTCTTGCAGCTGAGTGATGAACCTGAATACTCTATCTGCAATAGAAAGAGGATCTCCTGTCAAACTAGCCATGGAAGAATACTTTTAAATAAATTAGGGCTCGAGAACTAGAAATTGATTCTGCAGTAAGATATTTAAGTGACACTGCTATGGATATCAAGAACTAAGTCTTGGAGTTCCGGAAATGCACTAGTCACGAGCACCTCTAACAGGCAATAAGTCAGATGCTTGATACACACGGTTGACTGCAAAACCACAATGTCCCGAAAATGCCAACATCAGTTAGTATGCAACGTTGGTCGAAACTCTGTGACTGGCATCAGATTGGCATTTCATTGTTTCAACACTCGATCAACATCGACAGAAGCAAAGTCGAATGTTTGCAAAGCACGAACCTGAGTAAAGTAAAACATGTCTTTTGCACATTTTGTGTACTGCTTCCTGCCGATGAGATTCACTACTGCGGTAGGTGCCTTTTCTGCAGAAATATTTGGAAACAAAATGAGCACGGACGAAAGTTGGAAATTTCTGTGAGAACCATTCTGTCATTTTCAGCACTGGTCAACACAGCTAGACTTCAGAGTCTCCAAATGTGGTCATGCCATTATCGTTGTAAATTATAACGACATGATGGTTTTACTTACCAAGCATGGCTTCACGTACGATTTTGACTCGCCTTGCAGCCTCAAGTCGATGCTCAAAAGAGTTCACCGGTGGACGTGGTTGAAATTCTTTGTCTTTTTCCGATATCTCAATTCCTAAGCTCTCCAGCATTGCAACACTAGCTTTTGGTAGGTTTCTCGGGTGCTTTAAGAGAAAAATACCATCTGGCCAAAGTATCTGCAATGAGAACACAATCGAAGAAATTCCACCTCAATGCCCAGCGTACGCACAAAAATCCACAGATACATAAATCAAATCATCAAAGGGTTCAGGATTGCAAGAGAGGAAGGTGATACGTTTTGTGGTTGCAATTCTAAGATTTAAAGACGCCAAGGACTCACCCCTGTCACCCATCGTATCCCTGATGCTACCACCTCTTCTCTGCGCAGCCATTGTATCCTACCTAACAGCCACTCGTCAATGGCATCACCCATTCCCAACTGCAGAATCTGTTTCGCCATCCACAACACTTGCCGCCTGGAAAAATCAATCCACAGCAATGATCGTCGGATAATTCATAAGCAGTATTCGACAAGGTTACGACGAAATTGATAACTCGAATGCAGTATTAAATAAAATAAAATACCTGATCCAACCCCGATTCTGAAGCTGGAAAAGAATATCAACCAAGTTCAGAAGTGGCACGCTCACTTTCGGTGGAGTCCACTGCAAGGACGATATTAATTTTAGAACACGTATTAACCCCTAAATCTTAGGAAACATGTTCAGTCTGTCCGTACTCTTTGAGCGCTGTTTTCGTCCATTTGGGAGATTCTAGAAGATCTACAATCTTCGTAACCAAAATCGAACTAGCTTTGTGTTCTTCCAACTCAGAACCCCACTACATGTCTTTCCAAATATGGAGAAACCAAAATGCGCTATGTCTAAATTTTCTTTGTTAAGAAAACACTACATACTTCAAGACTTATACTTAAGAGAGTCAGAGAACTAATTATTCGACGTTGATACCCTCAATTTTAGCCAATCATACTAAATTTAATCACTATTAATATTCGTGGCTTATCAAAGTCAATACTTTGAAGTTGATTTGGATAAGATCTAAAATTTATCAAGTATCAGTACTTTCTAATCATCATGCTTAACATCATTTTAGATACCATCTTTCACAGAGCTGTGAAGTAAAATATTACGGCGCACCTATAATTTGTCTAAAACAGGTAAGCACTTAGGAATATAACAGACAATACAATCATGACTCTGAACAGAGAAAACATTAGCACTACAACTCAGAGGAAAAGATTGAAGATCAAAGCACATCCATGTAGATTACTGTTTGTGACACCCAAGACAATTACCTCATTCGGCATCCCGAGATCATCAGGAACTGTTTCAGAAACGTTGGACCCAACTGGCGAGTGCCCATCCAAAAATGTTTCATCGAATCGGTTGTCAAGAAGGTGTCTCTGTCTCACGTCCGAGTCAGACACAAAGGAACGTCTACTGTTCCGCAGAAGTTCAGAGTCTGACGAATATGCCTGCAGATCACTATCTGATTGCCACCCATTCACGTTTCCTCCGTACTCATCCTCTGAAACGGAGGCTTCTACAATCCTTTCACTAATTTCACTGTCCGTTAAATAGATTGGCGTCAAGGGAAATCTTGTTGCCAAACTTGCAGGTGCCCATGCTAAAGGCTCTTCAGTGGAGCTGTGCGCAGCCCCGTCACTTGAATAGCCACCACTCGTTGGTAACCTATGCCGTATCCCAGTCGTTGCCGTTTTCAGAACCCCAGATATGTCATCTGATACTCCACGAATCTGGCGAAACATGTCGTCCACTGCATCATCTACATTCACTGCAGCCGAAGAGGACGCTTCTCTTGGTAAGGATTTTCCTAGGGATGCAAAGGTCGTGATACTTCTTACACGGGATGCACCAAAAAGATGAATGAGAAAAACAGGTTGTTGCTTTACCTGCTAAAGTCCTCATCATGGAGACAGAGTTGCCATTTGTATAGTGCTGGTGATAAAAGAAACACCAAGTTTAGGAAATGTTTTATCTGATACGAAACAAGCATTGCTTCATTTTGTTTCACAAAACAAGAGATAGCGTTCTCACAATTCAAGAAATATACTCTCAAAAAACACAAACGAAATTACGGTGATGATATCGAGAGGAAAGGTAACTCTTGGATTCACCAGAATTCTACGAGGATAACATGACACACATCAAGTGATACATTCACAGGATGGACAACAATCAACAACATGAGTGACCACGACAATTCATGATCACTACATCACCACTGACTTTTCCAGGCCGACAGTGGATCTCACATACTGAGCTTCTGTTACGATTCTGGTCATAAGAAGAAGACTCAGTCGTGCTGTTGATGCGGAAGAACTTCAATCAAAAATACCACTTTTTGATTTTGGACAAAGGCTCAATCTAAATTTCCTACACCCTTCAAATTTGCAAAGAAAACGTGACAGGAAAAGCATTGTTCTACAAACGAAATAAAACTATAAAACCGAAGACCTCTATGAATCTATGATTGCCATAAAATATTACAAACTGAAGAAGCAGAAAGCAAAATCTAAGGACGTGAGACAACTTCTCCATGAAAGTGCTGAAAGACCTGAGAATGCTCGCTCAAGAAGTCCCATACTTCATGTAGCTCGGCAACACTTGGTATCGCCAACAAATCCTGCAAACAACAAAATACGCACAACGTAAGAATCGGACAGGCAACTCGCTTATTAAATCGTACAGAAAGTGGTGAATCAAAGAAAACATGAAGTAGAAACAAAATCCGCCACACAACGATCCTAGACAAGAAAAGAACACATCATTAGACCAATCATCCATCCAATATATGGTCGCATAGAAAGAGGAGTTTCCGCGTAAGAATATACGGAATAGAGGTTCGCCAAATTACTTTCAAGTACTTGTCAAGGGAGATACAACGCTCCTTGACAAACATATTGTCAAGGCTTGAAGAGAGGAACCTCTTCGGAGGTAAGTTAAGATTATAGTATGGCATGTCCTTCAAACGCCTGTGTAGTTGTTCAAAGTTTCGAAACCTATACCAACAAATCAAGCAGGTCAGGCCTTGGCAGCCCATGGGGCTTTTCTCCAATCCTAAATAGAAAAAAAATCATTCCATATCAAGCAATTGTGGTCTGTCACAAAAAGAGCCAAATCCACGGCATAGCTATTAGTTCAGTTTCTCCTCACTGATTTGGCAAGCAAACTATAAGCACATAGCCAATTCAACCAATCATACTGATGTCCTAAAAATATGCTCAGTGCTTTGTTAGTTTAATATTAGCAAGATATCATCAATAAACTTGCCTCCATGAAACAAACTAAAGACTTAGACAATGCCCTACAGTACCTTCTTTGAATTTGCCAGGTGCGATTTTCAGTATCTTTCACTCGAATGATATATACTGCAAAGGGTTTTGATCCAACTCTGTCAAAATGAGCCCCCAACACCTGCGCAATATCCCAGGGACAAGAATAGGTAAGAAAACCATCCTGCCATACACTGTAAAGAAGGTTTCATTCGCCAAATCTCAAACTCAACAGCACCACATACACACTGGTATCAAATTACTACAAAAGTTGTGAAACCTGGTAAGAAAATAATGGATCCGAAGGTCCAAACACCCTACAAACGAAACCATCAAGGAGAGAAAAACTCGTATACTCTGAGATACACTACTAAATGTTCAGAAATATGTATAATCGAGAATTATCAAGCGTGTCAACTATTTAAGTCCTACCTGACAGTGCAGCATGGTCGACTGCGTGTTCGAAATAAGCTCAGTAACATCAGCCTGTACAGGAGTTAGAGACACATCCGGTGAAGGAGACTTCCTTAGATTTCTCCAGCGTGATTCCGAACCAGGACTTGTAACCGGAGAAATTTCCCCATGATGCAGCAACGTTCTCCAGCGTGATTCTGAACCTGGGCTTCTAACAGGAGAATCTTCGCCAGGACTCAAAAACGACCTTCGACCCCGCGACGACCCCACTTCTAGGCCATTCCACCCATCCACTGTCCCACCACTACTCTTAGATTTACGATGGGCTAATAGTCGCACAGCTCTTCTCAACCTCTGCGACGATGAACCTATTTTATGGTGATATCTGAATCTACTTGGTGACTGCCCACTAATGTCTGAAGTTGATTGACTGTTTGCACTGGACCCCAGTAGGTCCTCATTGTCAGATCTTACCAATTCTGGACCTCCAGCATTCCTAGCCTGGTAAATGTTTGCTGGATTGTCCAATGCCTGTGAACTTGGGTAAGGAGAGAATCCTATCCCAGGCATGTGCTCTTCCCCGTCCTTAGAGTCCCCAAACAAGAGTACATACTGCTCACGGGAGTTCTTATCTTGGTTAACTGGGATGACTAAGAGATTATCATCTGCTTTCACAGGTACAGGGGAAGTCAAGTCCTTTGAAAGTTCTCCACTTGTGGATACATCCTCACCCGAAACTACATCAGGGGCCAATCCTACTTGAACCGTATCAGGTGACGATGGATTATTAACAAGGTTATTGGTGACTGGGACAGGGCCCGCCTCTGCAGCACCCTTTTCACTTTCTCGTTTCTGATAATTTCGACCTTTGGCCCAAACATTGTCAAGATGCTCTGGAGCTAGAGCTTGAGCTCGTCTTTGAGCAACTGCATCGAGAACCTGCATGACAATAAAATGAATTCAAAATGGGATGTGCGCCACAAACATTCCAAGGAACTGCATCATAAAGTTTGCCTGCTCAGAGACAAACCAACCATTTAAGAGTTGGCAAACATGAACTGAAAACAAAAGTTCCTATCAGGAAAATGTCGAAGACTCAAAACGTGACGCCTTGATTATCCATAGAGGGTTCTCTAAAAGTCTCTATAAGACAAAATGCAATACCTGAGCCCAGTTGCTTCCCACTTCCTTCGCAGTATTAAAAATTGCTTGTTCAGTGGCCTTTGCCAGGTAAATCTGCAACATATGCTCCAACACAGACTTAGCAAATCTGTCTTTACACAAAACTTTGTGAGCATTATCCTTCAGCAAATCGATTATTAAAAAATTAACACGATTTCGGACACCAGCAAATTCTGAAAGTTACCTCTTTCACAGTTTCCCATGTATCGTGTGGTAGATGACTTTGCGTGGAAACTCCAACATCATCTAATGTCTTCGGAATTCTCCCCTTATTTTTCTGCAAGGGATCGGTATTTGAAGTTCTTAGTTTAGATTCCATTTTAAGCCCAGGCTGGGAAGGTATCTTCCGAGGAATAGGGTCAGGGATTTGCTGACGTGCTAATTCATCTGCCTTTTCCTTTCGCAGACGTTCTCTTTCAGTCTTGGCTACTAGAAGACATTCAATAAGTTCGTTAATGAACCTGCACCAAAGATCACATCAGTTGTATCTCTTAATTCTCAAAAATAAAACCAGATCAGACCATAGAGAGCCTTGAGCTTCACTGAGTTATATGTGTATTCGCTTCAGCTCTTCCTGCATCGAGAAAGAAATCGGGAAGGACTAATAGGCTAACGGTTGTAAATAATACACAAAGGATAAAACTTAAGCCATGATACGGTGTAGTCAGGAAGTAGTGGAAAACGTAGAGAATCAAAATAAGTCATATCAAATTGAGATATATCAGATAGAAGAGCACAAAGATACGATAACATCCACAAAAATATCTTAAGTTGGCGAGGAGAAGCAACGCCTCACATGCACACTTACCCAGGACTCGCAAAATTAAGGACAGGCCGCAGCACAGCACAAGCCAATAATTCCCGAGCTAAAGTCCTTAACAGCCGACAGTGTGAATCCTGACGTTTCAGCACTAACGCAACAATCCCTCCAGTCAGCTTCTTCAAAACCTGGGCATACAAACCGCCCGCCTGCAATTGTTAATGCTCTTGACTAAAATACAGTAAAACTCCATTGGCCTGAAGTATCCAAGAATAAAATTAACAAAAAACGAGTCAGAATGCCGGCACATTCAGCCGAAGTACCAATCGAAAGCAAATATGCAAATAGACAGGGTTTCAGCCTCAGATAATCGAACTATCAAGGTTTCAGATCTTAGTTGCATGCTATGTCTCTGGTGCCTTGGAATTCGAAGTGAGCTGGGTATCCAATAAGCTGACCGCATTATTCATTCAAGTCATACTGTGGTAAATGTTGTGATTATACAAGTGATAAACGTTGGCCTAAATGTACCTTTGCCCATACTTGAACAAGCAATCAGTGTATCTCACCTTGTACTCAGCATCAGGTGAGAAAACAGCTGGGTGCAACACACGCGAGGCAATCATGGCACGCTTAAGCTTTTCATCCCTCACTTCAGTTGACATTGATTCGATTAAGTCAGGTCCAATCTTGGCCTTCATTTTCCGAAAGAGTTCAAAATGAATTCCCACTAGATCCACCACGTTTCTGCATCATGGTAACACAAATGACTACAAAAGCCAAGACCGAAAACCTGACGAATAGCTCACAGGTGTTATCAAATTTCCTTAACAATTTTGGAGGAATTATTCACGACCATAAATACCCACACCTTAGAGACTAGCGGAACAAGCATTAAAGAATCGAAACGAACGGTCTACAATGATCTGAAAGTAAGTATAACGCCTTGAAAGGCAATAAGAATAAAATGTCGCAAACTTAAGACGATAAATTAGTAGTACGATAATTTAGATGGTTAACAGAATCGTACTTTGACAGGAGTGTGACCAAGTTCACTTGCTTAGCACGATTAGCAACCTCGGCAATCACGCCATTCAAGAGAATTCGCAGTTCCTCGGGTACTTCTTGATCGGGAGTAATGGCGGAATACCAGAGACTGGTAATAAACTCATCAATCACATTCTTCGTAAGCTGATCCACTGCTTCCTCTACAACAGGTGAATCAATGATGCGACGCCATCTGCCAGTGACAAGCTATTACTTAGAAAATTATATGCAGTAGCAAAACAAGCACCTCAGATCAGTCATCACATAGACATTAGTATTCTGAAATCCTTCGATACAGTGAATTCGATTAATTCTAACATCCCGCACTAATTAAGATTACGTGCGGTGTCGGAGTGCTTGGAATCTGGCAATATGACAATCACGCGCTTGGCTGTACTAATTATATACATCCACACTCAAAAAGATATCAATTTCAGTTCGATAGCTTCGGGATTGAAAAACAAGATAACAACATTCTGTATGAACAGTAATTTCCCATAATCAGCTAAGTTCACAAGAGTTGCCAAATTCACCTACGTAAGAGTAAACGGTAATGAAATGCTCTTGCCAACAAGCAACCCGCGTTTGCATGGTCGGAGGTACGAGCCCAGTGCCTAGGATACTGGATAATAGATACAGCACTAAGTTTTAATAACTAAACAAGACATTTGAATCTGAAGGAACTGAAACATCGGTCACAGAAGTAACCTGGTAGCAGCCACTTGGCACGGCAATCCAGAGAGAAGAGGGTCATATTTGGTCAACTGAGGGCGGCTCTGGCGCAGTGGATGTTGTAGACGACCATAATTGGACCGAGGCTTCCACCGAAATTCGACCTCGAAGGAAAGCCGCCGTAAAGCAGCCAAGACGACAATCGAAACAGGCAGATTTATCCAAACCGAACTGCTGGTCACTACACGCATAAATGTATAAATACATTACAACCGGAAGGCAAACGCCACCATAAAACCTCTGAAAATAATATCGTACTCTAATTTAGGCTTTCACAGCAGTAAGAGATAACAAGTTACAGCAGTTCATAAGAAATAGCAACTAGCATTCCACTCATCATACGGAACAATACTCGTTCTCTGCTGCGTGAACAGATTAATACCCTCATTGCCCATACTATGAAAGAAAAGCCACTTTAGAAGCTAATTGTCGATAATTGTAGCTTCGAAACGTGCATTCCTCATTCACAAATGTAGGTTCTGGTTTCTACTTTCAATTGGTACATTTTGTTAACTTACTGGCAACTTCCTCAATGATTTCAACCCCTGTAGATATGGAAGCAGACACTTTTGGCCACTTCGGCACTTACAGGCTAAACACGTGCATCATGGTTTAATTCAGGTTTGTGCTGAAACAGCTAACATCCGTACGTGACAACAAATATGACCTAAAATGCAAAAAAATAAAAGCTTTGATATGAAGGGAAAACGTACATGACATAATGTAAGCCCCAATGAGCACTAAAATTGCCACCAGGATGGTCCGCCGCTTAGCCTCCTCCACCAAATCTCTGAGGGTTTCCATGGTTACCTCGTCTTCTGGAGCTCAATGCACAATGCACAACTCACTATTTCGTGACTGCCAAACACTCCATTAATGCCGAATTCCAGCAGCTCCAGCAGCTCCAGGGCATCCGGGTTTTCATAACACCTAGAATTGGCTCTACACTAGCCTGAATTCCAAACATCGGTCACTTCGGAGATTCAGCCAAAACCTTCGACTCTACGGCCCCATTAAAACCTTGATGAAACACCGAACCAATTGATCAACCAAATAAACCCTGTCCCGCCTTTACGGTGATCACAAACGTCAAAGCCCTGAGATGAAGATTGCGTACGCCGAGGTCTCCATGTAATCAGTCACCACAAGGCCACGGCCTAGCAACTGATTCTAAACAAGACTAGATCTGTTCCAACTTCTCATTACAGAGACCCCAATTGCTTAGAATCCGATCCCAGGAATCATAACATCTTTTTTCGAATATACCCTCCTTCAAACAGCCTACCCCTTTCAAAGCCAATCGAAAACCCTAAAATTAAGCGAATGCAATTCTTCACACTCCATCATGCAAAATCCATCACCATCCACAGCACCGACTAATTGCCACCCCCGCGGCTGATTATACCCCATCAATCTCACTTCATCCTCGCCATCTCTACCACCAATATCTCACAATTCATTTAACCTATCCAATGAACCTCATCTCCTCTGTTACTTTTCAATGGCCAGACCCCGCATCCACACTCGACGTAGAGACTCCCCCACGAAAACTCCTGCGCTGCTGTCGTCTCTTCCAAGAAACCGGACTTGTAGGCCACATTACCCAATACAATGGACCATACCAGAACCCTATCTTCCAAACCATGCTTAAGCAACCCCCGTTTCTGCCAATCCCAAGCAACTCCTGATCATCCTTCACAAACACAATTCCCACATTAATATTACAAGAAAACAAGCTTCACTGCGTGCCACTTGAGGAGGTACGGTACAATGCTAAAACCCGGGCTCTTCCACTGGCACCGCAGATGCACCGCAAGCAAACATCTAAAGAAGGAACCAGTGCTAATAATATACTGGTGGTGGCATCTGCGATATTACTACAGTACTCAGGGAAGTTCTGGATCATCAGGTTGAAAAGAACTAAAAAAGGCGGAGTGTATGAATCAATGGAGAAGAGAAGATGCTGAATTCTGGGACACGGCAGAGGAACAGCAAGCGAAGGTTAAGGCGAAGGAAACTAACTTAAAGCAGCAGCAAAAGAATCAGAGCATCAGGGGCTGAGTCTGTGAAGCATCATGTCCGTTCTAATAACGTAACTTAATGTCCCACAGAAGAGACGCTCACCTCCTGTCTTGCTGCCTGCGTATTCAAGTAAGCTTAGTCAAGGCGTTTGAATAGTAAAGGAAGCAGACTTTTACCGATTCTCTGATTTCCCCTGCCGAAACTCTTGCTTCCGTCGTCTGCTGGTGGGAATGAAATCACTGAATGGTGGCCTTGTGGGGTCTTTCGGTTTCTCTTCACCCTGATATCCTTCCGAAATCTGGGGATATGAAGTCAATTTGGCCACTGCCTTGGATGGGAGAGGCCAGCAGGTCCACTAGTCCACCAGTAAATTCATGTGACCTTGTATTATTTTCTCCTTGGAGACCGTGGTACACTTGTCTACAATTCTTCAGGAAGTAGTCTAGTGGTTGCTTTTGTTTTGTTTTAGTTCATCCCCATGTGTCACTCGGCAATAGAAAGTCATCCGTAAAGTTCTCCTCGAACCCGGACGAGTACCTGCAGTTCGTAAAAAGGTGGAGAGGCGTCGAGAAGGGAACCAAAAGCATCCGCAGTGTCACTCTCTACTGAAGAGCTGCTTTGGCCGGAATGCGGGGCTTCTTCACCACACTAACTTATTTGCTTGCCAATGCCGATCAAGAGAGTCCAGACTTGTCAGACTATAACCCTTGAAGGGCGGGCTGGTGACCGTGGTAATCACGCATTTAGTTATTGTGTGAGTCATTGACTTAACTTAAAAAAATTTGCAAAAAGCACACATTGAAAGTCAAACTACAGTAGAAGACTTCCCCTTTTCACAACAAAACTTTGACGATGAATAGTTGTACTTCAATCCTAATCGAAGGATTCTCTCACCCATCAAACCAAAAATGTCTTCTTCATTGATAGAGTCCTATCATGCCTACCAGAGGTTTCGACTACCCCTTATTTTGAATTGGGGTGAATTGACCCCTCCCTTGTACTTGAGGGAAAACGATGAATTTTTTATTTTCAAGGCATGAAAAAATTAGAAAATTTTGAATTCATATTTGCAATCATAGGTCCAAAAATTATTTGAGGAGGTGTGAGAGATAGAGTAATCAAACACAAAATAAGATACGTCCTCCTTTCAAATGACTTGGGAGAACAAGCAAGGAAGTCAATTCACCCTAGCCTAATTTTTGAGCTTCACTTGGTCTAAAACCTCACTTGCTTCAAAACATAAATTGCAAGGGTGAAAAGAACAAGATAATTGAAGGAACAAAGACAAGTGTTGTCAAAGTTGCACATATTCAATTGAACAATACATACAAAAATTCAAGGTTGGAGAAGGGGCCAAGCACCTTTGTGTGGGCAAATGGCAAATTCTTGTCCAATTTAAGCTCTTTTGTCCACCTTCTATTTCATCTAATAGTGAAGATGCTCTTACACATGTCTAAATAAAGTGAATAAAATAAGCTACTTTGACTTCATAAAAAACAATTTCTTATTGATCCTGTAGAATCTCGCATAGGAAATAGTTTTGAAATTTGAATTTAGTTCATAAACCTAGGCCTTCTTTTAAATTTTCATTTATTTACTTAATCCTAATTTGTTGTCTTCTTATAGAAAAATGAAGTTGTTAAGGGCATGCTACAAAGGAGTGTAGTGCAAAAATAGCCCCTACTTTGGATAATGAGTAGGCCTTGGTATTCTAGGGCCAATCACAACTCCTATACACCCATAACAAACAACCTCCTTCTCATGTAGTTGGTATTGCAATAACAAAACATTCATTTAGATGTAGTTTTTTTATTAAAACATCCACATCTTGAAATATATAAAATGAAACACATAGTAGGGATTGTGGAGGGCCATCCAAAGGTTGTAGCCAAGGGCTAAGCAATGAATCCCACCACTGCATGCAATGAATAACCAATGAAACCAATAAGTCATTGTTTTCATACTTTTGCTCCTCCTAAATAAGATAGTTCACCATCTATGTTACATTAGTACACAAGCTCTATTTGATTCATGGATTCATAGAAGTAGGAGGGAAAAACAAAAAGTACTTCATAGTCTTTTGTTTCAACTTATAAGAGCTGTAATAAGAGCTCTAGCTATAAAGGTTGTTTTATTCTTATTTAATCATTAATTAATTAATTTTTTATTCCACATTTATTAGTCATCTTATTCAACTATAGCATTCATAATATTTTTTAAATAATCACAAGATCAAGTCTTTGAATAAACATATTATATATTTATTTTGCACACAAGTATAGACGTTCTTATTGCAATCAATAAATCACTTTATTTTTGTCATCTAAGACTTTGATTGTGGTCACTAAATGAAGGTTCATTGTAGCCCAAATTTCATATATTGATGAATGTAAACTACATGTAGAATGCAATGATGTATTGGGCACATTTTACAAGTGTTTGCAATGGACAAAGTGCTTGAAATGGATTCATTTATCCTTGTCATATAAGTTTATTAAAATACTAATTTATTTATTGACTTTCTTTTTTGACCTCCTACAAACAAGTGCATTAAATGTTCAATGAAGAATATATGTCTGCCACCATTTGGAACTAATTGAATCTCCTTAACATAAAATTGATTTTGAAATCAATTCTAACAATAGAGGTTGCATTTTGATTATCAGGTCATAAATTCACATACAAAAGTTATATAAGTTACATTTGAAATTTATATATATAACTTTATACATCCCATTAGAATAGTTGCAACCTTGTAAATTCAAATCTCCATTTCATTTCAAAGCCCTCATAAGTTATTGAAGTCTATCCTAGTCTACCTTGACCAAAAGAGGAAGATTGCCAACAAAATAGAGAATGGAATTCAAACTCAAATCAATCTAATGTATCGAGATATGAAGTTTTAAGAAAAGCACATTCAATTGAATAACAACTAATTACTATTGTCATTCAATATAATATTCAAATAAACCAACATCACCTATCTATAAGGTTATCTTTTACTTAGGTGAGTGCAATGGAATCTACAAAAGCTACTAGAATAGAAGCCCCCCAATTCAATACTCTCTAATTTAATAAAGTAATGTCAAAGAACATTGATTGTTGATCCCAACAATATGAACTACATACAAAGATCATGCCCTTCCTTATGCAATAACCTCTCTTATCAAATGAATTAGATTAGTCCAAATCTTATTGCTTTAAAAAAGTTCTATTGTATACATCATGAGAATTCGTAGGTCTATACAACTCCAATGTATACAATACATGAGATAATAAGTACACTACAATACAGTCGAGTATTAGAAACTTACGAACAAAATGCCGACACAGTGAAAAAACTGCATTCTTGCCCAACTTTGACACCCTCCTGAGGGCTGAAATTTTTTAATTTAAAAAAAAAAATTCTTTGACAAGATCCTCTATATGTTATTAACATATTTTGCAAATTTCAAGTCCAAAAGATTTATAGAAAAAAAGATATGAAGTTTTGAAACAACATATGTAGTGTAGAAAAAAATTCCACTACTCCCAACTTTGACACCCTCACAAAAATTGAAAAAAAAAAGTTTTGGTCATGAAATTTTTAGCATGAGATCTCCTCTATGTTATTAACATATGTGCCAAATTTCAAGTTCAAAAGATTTTCCCACCAAGCATGTCATCAAGTTTTATCAACATGTGTAGTGCCAAATTTTGTTTTCAAAACTACACATGTTAGTAGATTTTGAATATCTTTTTGTGTGTAAATCTTTTGAGCTTGAAATTTTTGTCATAAGATCAACTCTATGTTGATGGCATATGCGCCAAATTTCAAGCTCAAATGATTTACACACAAAAAGATATTCAAAATCTACCAACATGTGTAGTTTTGCAAAATAAAATTTGGCACTACACATGTTGATAAAACTTGGTGACATGGTTGGTGAAAAAATCTTTTGAAATCGAAATTTGGCATAAATGTTAATAACATAGAGGAGATCTCATGTTTAAAATTTCATGGCCAAAATTTTTTTTTTCGATTTTTGGGAGGGTGTCAAAGTTGGGAGTAGTGAAATTTTTTTTGAACTACACATGTTGGTACATGTTTGAATATCTTTTTTTGTATAAATCATTTGGACTTGAAATTTGGCACATATATTATTAGCATAGAGAGGATCTTGTAAAAAAGAATTCGTGGAAAAATATTAATTTTCAGCCCTCGGGAGGGCGTCAAAGTGGGCAGCAGTGAACTTTTTTTCACTGTGAATGCAAAAATTCGTAAGTTTATGGTACCCGACTGTATCTCTGCAAAGTGCACTCACAACTATAATCCCCTATCAACAAATGCTTTAACTTACTTCTTAGATACCTTCTTGAGCACAATAAGATTACAATATCACATGATAAAAATAGATTAGTCAACTAAAACATTCGTTTCATGGATTATTTACATTTTCTATGATTGATTGAATGAATGAAAGCTACACAAAAAGAATGCAAGAAACACCAAAAATTGAGAATGAGAAACATTCTCATCATGTTTACAAATTAAAGCATCTAATGTTAGATTGTTTACACCACAGCATACTCCAACACAAAACGTCTAGCAAAATACTAAAAATCAACACTCTTCTAAATTTTTTTACTCTGGCTACAGTATATAACATCAAGACTCTCAAGGGCACTGCGTCCTCCAATTATCGAGGAGACGGGATGGAGTACCGCGAGGCCATGGATTCTTGCGAAGTGTCCGTGAAATTTTCCCCTCGAGCCGTGACTTCCGAGACACTGGAGTGCCGCCCTTGCCCTTCCCCTTCCCGGACTTGCTGGATGCCCAGTTTGGCACACCTCTGATCTTCCAGCGCTGCTGCTTCCCGCAGCTCCTGCACCACTTCTTGCATGTTGGGCCTGTGGCTCTCCTTGGGCTCCACACTGGCCATGGCCACCTCAATCACCTTCCACATGCTCTCCAAGCTGAAGTCGGCTCGCAGCTCTGGGTCTACGATTTCTTGCAAGTTCCCAGCTTGTAAGTGCGGCCTCACCTGCATGGACAGTACAACCATTGATGAGTTTAGATCTTGCGAAGTGTCATTCATTAGTGGGCATCAGAGTTGAGAATTTGAAGCACAGATCGAACTTTGATTATCACATGGCATGTGTCAAGAGAGACGTCTGAAAAAAAAATTTGACAGCCCTTTACTATGTGAGAAAAACGAGGGAAACAAGAGAAAAATGAAAAGAGATTCGAAATTTTAAAAAATTCTCAAAATGCAGCCCCTTCCCTTGCATTTTTGATTAAACCTAGAACCTCACTACTCACGATGACTTGAGTGGCTAGTCTCAAAACAGATGTTAAAAAATGCTACAATATGCAACTGTGACGCCGACAATAGATCGAGTATTGGAAGCTATGGCCTGTGGTGGGTGGGTGTCACATTGAGTCACGTCGCAATGAGGGTCATGACTTGTGCCCAATACAAACCGTAACACAGGAGATAGATTACTCCATCCAATGGAAAATGATGAAGGCCATCTGAGGGATATCTGTCCAGCAAAAGAGTGGAACTTACCACTTCAGTAATGCTCAATTTATGGCCAGGATTGGAAAGTGACATGCTGATGGGTGGCCGCCCACAAATGAGCTCCAACAACACCACACCAAAGCTGTAGACGTCGCTCTTCACAGTCAACTTCTGGGAGATGTAGTACCTTCAGAGTACCACCAACACACACTTTCATGAACCTCCACTCAAGGTTGTGCTAGTTTTATCCAAGAAAAAGGATGTATATATTTAAAACTCGTGGAAAGCTTTGATTCGTATTTTGTAACACCTCTTTGAAATCCCTCTTTTGTTGACGCACCCGTATCAATTATCAACCACGTTTATCATCAAGACAATGAAGTCGAAAGAGTGAGGAGGTTACTCAGGGTCAAGATAGCCGGCAGTCCCTTTCACGAGGGTTGAGATGTGCGAGACGCCTTCAGCTTGCAAAGCAAACTTGGAGAGCCCAAAATCTGAAACTTTGGCCTCCATGCGCTCCGTCAGCAAAATATTGCTACTCTTCACGTCTCGGTGGATAATACTGGGGCGACAGGCCATGTGCAGGTATTCCAAACCTGTAAAACGAACAATGTTGGGAAATTCATATATATAAACCCTAACACATCTATCGGAATATAAACCCTGACAAATCTTATCAGAATGAACCCAAACATATCTATCAGAAAGAGCGTATATAAACCCTAACATATCTATCAAACATATCTATCAAACATATCTATCAGAAAGAGTTCCTCATAGTCATAAACTTCCCAGAATTCAACAGAAAAAAAACAAGATCAACGTTCTTGATCCTTCCCTGACCATACTTTTTAAAATTCTGCACATCTACACCGAGAGTCATTGCTTGCTACCCTAAAGAAGAGTGACGAGTTTTGAGGTGAACTTACAATGTGCAGCATCCAGGGCAATGTGGACTCGAGTGTTCCAGCTCAACGGAGTTGTTGCCAACGGACCTATTTCAGCCACATGCCAAGTCTTCTTCAGTCAGTATCATCACACCACTATGATCTTGCTTGGGATTCCATTTCCACGCAAAACCCTATTGAGACAACATTAGAAAAACACCATTGCCATGTTTCAATCTCCCGAAACAATAAATATCCCAATGTTTCCATTTTCATGCAGGGGTTTCCCCACTCGGAGAAGAAAAAACAAAATAAAGAGTTTGAAGTGTGTTTCATCGGATTACTCGTACAGGTTTACAACCCTCCACTTTGAAAATAGACAATAAACTCATGCAAAGTGATGCAAATCTGACCACAACACATATATAGCTTCGTATTTTAAGAGCCCTATCCATGCCCCCAAAAAACTTCCCACATTTGTTAAAATGATCAAAGAGAAGCACATAGTATCCACATTGTCATGTTTGGTGACAAATTTGGAAGGAAGTGACACAAGAAAGTTGACATTCAAGGGCAACCTACCATATAAATGATCCTGGAGGCTTCCATTCGGATAGAACTCGTATATCAACATTTGCTTGTCCTTGTCTTGGCAAAAACCAATGAGAGAGACCAGGTTCTTGTGGTGGATACGAGATAACAAATCCACCTGCAAGACCAAAAACAAAATCAGTGAGACCGTTACCTGGTCACTTATTAGGCACATCTTCCATGTGAAACTCTCAAGAATTTAACCGTCAGAAATAATGCTGTATAAGCAATTTTTGTGCATAAATGTTACATTTATATTATGTACATGTAAGTCACAATTTTTCAGTGAAACATTAAACCGTTTTGAGAATCTTAGACAGCTAGGTGTGAGAATCTCATTAGTCCAGAGGAGCCATAAAAAAGACTATTCATTTGTACAAAAGTATGTGATAGTGTTTTCACAGTACCTCGGTGAAAAACTCAGACTGCCCTTGCGTTGAGATTCCATTCGAGACCTTAATCGCCACTTCTTGGTCAGTGGCTAATTTACCATAGTACACAGGGCCAAATCCGCCTTCACCAATCTTCTCACTGAAGTTCTTGCTTGCGGCACGCATTTCCCGTATGCTGAATTCTTGTGTGCGGGCTTGGAAACTGTGCTGCTTGTCGACTCTCTTCTTCCCTACACGATGGCCAGATACATCAAATTCATTGACAGTTCATAAAGCAATGTGCAAATGCTTTCCGCCTCGTTCTCCCAATCCACTTGTACAACCTTCAATTATACATTCCTTGTGCTTTCTAACAAAGCTAGAGGGGGTAGACTGACTTCCATCCCTGTCCCGGTATCATTTTTGTGCGAAAAACACTTGACAAGATTTTCTGCTTTCCGAAAGTCGAGTACACTTGAAACGAATTTGTTGAACACTTACAAATGCAAGGTCCTTCAGTGATGTCATGAGATTGTCAGAGTCACACAAGAGTTGACAGTATCATAAACTACTTTTGGCTCAGCAAGATTAGGAACCCTAAACCCTAAACCCTAAAAACCCTAAAAAAAATCACTTGTAAATCACGTGTGTAAATCACTTATGTGTAGATGGAAAAAACTAATTACCTGATTCCACGTGGTGTTTGGTTTTTCGTCGACGCCAATGGTAGAGTGCATAGAAAGCCATAAGGACCAGGAGGCACCCCAAAATCCCCACCACAATAGAGAGGACGTGTGACTTCCAGTTTCCAGATTTCCCACCAGTGATCACTCCACATGCATCATGCTCTTGGCATAGCATTGAATTTCCAGAAACACTGCCCTCCAGAGAATTCCATTAGTTTTAGCTGAATCGTCATTATTCAATAAATTGTACACCGAAACAATAATTGAAGCAGCTCACTCTACAGAGAATGCATCACCGCACTTACTTCATGATTATGGGCCTGTTCCCCCTCTTGGGTAGCGTCCCTCCTAGCTGGTTGTCTTGCAAATACCTGTAATAAAGCACTCTATAAGTTAATTTTATCACAAGGATTGAAAATAGTCCTAGGTTTTTACAAAACAAGGTCCAATGTTTTGCAAATTAAAAAAATATTCACTGAAGGTGCAATAATTTACAATATTCACTGACAGCTTTGATTCATATGAATACATTGTCGCAGCTCAGATGAAGAAAAGATATGTACTTACACTTCTTGCAAGTTTGGTAAATCAAAAAGCGACTGTGGGATAACTCCTGACAAGGAGTTGTGTTGCAGGTATCTACCAGATTATACACCAAAAGAAATGTATTATAATCCATCAGATGAAACAGAATTTCGCATTTAGATCAGAAAGGGGAAATTCATAATGCATCCTCTTTTGTAAACCAACGTGACGATTGAGTCTATTGATGAGATGACTCAAACCTGTCCGTACAACAGCAAGTCTAACAACTCTAATGAGACACCCACTATGGTAAGCGACACAATATTGAAAATATCTTGGTGTCCAGTAAAATCATATTGCTTCAGGAACTATTAGAAACAATCATACAGATAATCTTCCCCATGATAAATAGAGAGGCCTCCAAAGGATCACTGTCACGGTGGGAACCTCTTCATGAATCGTAGAGAATATTCTCTCTATACTGTGTCTATATGTTTCTGAGAGACAGTCTACTAAAACCTTGTTGATTAAAGCAATGATTGAGCTTGCAAAAGCGAAATCATCAGTTGTAGGACATACAAGCGTGTAAGGCTCTTCAGTTGGCTGAAATCCGGAATCGGCCCACTCAAGAGATTGTTGCTTAACATTCTGAAATATTCACACATCACAAAATACATACTCTGTTGTCAGTTCGTAAGATCCAGTCACTGGTCAGTACTTGGAATGCCATTAATTATCGAATGTGCAATTAACTAAAAACAGCTTACATGGAGCTCAGCGCCGTCAGGCTGCCTATACTTGTTGCGATGGGACCAGAGAGATTCATATTTGCAAGGTTCCTGCAATCATCCATCAACATTTGTGAATACAAGTGTCATCACTTCCCATTTTCTGAAGATTAGAATACAAACACCCGGCTTGCACCTATGTCCCGAATTGATCAATTATGAAGAAATGGAGACTTACAAAGTGGAGACGCGGGGGCCACTTGGATCTAGTGTGCACGTTAACCAATCGTAAGGAAAAGGGGAACAAGGATCACCACTCCAGTCCGTCAAATTATAACGATGCTTTATATCCTCGATTACCATGGCTGCACTGTTCACATCCTTTGCCACTTAAGAATTGAACAAAAGCTGAACTGCCATGTAAGAAACCTAGATCTCAAGAAAAGACGACTCAACGCAATACACGTGCTGAATTTCTTGGATTATCCCCAGTTTCCGCCGTATATCATCAAAACGTAAGAAACATTGTGTATTAAATACCCAACTACACTAATTTCAACCCTACAAATCCAAATGACATCCAATTCTGGACCTCTCCGAAGTTAACGTGATTTCATTCATTGTACCGGTTTCTGATTAGGTCATCTGGAGACTTCTGGAGACGTAGTGAAATATATCCAAGTACGGTAATTCCAACCTTACAAATCCAACTGTACATTCAATTCTGGACCTCTTCAAATTTAATATGAAATCATTCTTTGTACCGGTTTCTGATTAGGTCATCTGTAGACTCTTCCAACCTGATTTGTGACTGTAAACAGGAAGGAAGATTAATTGCTACAAACTGGTGATAATTTCATCTAAAATTAAACTGATTCGGCTCTTATCCGTGATTCCAGAGTTGGGCCAGAGAAGGGCATTACCATCCGTCCAGAACGTCCTCTGCTGCACCTCCTCAAAGATTTGGTACGCCTCATAAGCGTTCAACATGGGTAGTCCACTGGAGTCCACACATGGATTGAACGTGAAGTTCCCGAACTGCGCAATGGCTGCATACGCTTTTTCCACCTGCAGCGTGGTGTACAAGCCACTGGCCCCAGAAGCCAGCAGGATACTGAAATCCACCACCCAGGGCTTGCTGTCCAGAGAGACATCAAACCTGCGGGAGGACACGTTCATGCTCCCGTCGATCTCAGCGAAGTAAAGCACCACGTAGTACTCCACATTCGGAACCCACGGTTGGAACTGGGAGCCTCGCAGAAGCTTTGCGGTTTGCATCACGGCCATGGGAGGCTTGTTGGAGGCGGAGGAGACCTCGACTGGTTGCGTTGTGTTAATGGAAATGCC
Organism: Thuidium tamariscinum; assembly: GCA_947034885.2. NCBI lineage: Eukaryota > Viridiplantae > Streptophyta > Bryopsida > Hypnales > Thuidiaceae > Thuidium > Thuidium tamariscinum. The sequence continues at coordinate 869,407 of OX344749.2, forward strand.
AGGAACGTTTTCACCCAGCCAAATCCTGTCGAAGGGATCGTCCGGATACCTGTGGATGGGGCGTTACGTTTAGTAATGGAATGTTCAACAACGGCTACTGCAACAATTCCTAAAAAACCATTCACTTCACTAAAAACTCACGGTCTCATTGTACATGAACACTTCAGATATGACCAAACTCACGTCACCAGAATCCGTGACGAACATTGCATGTTCTGGTTACTAAATGTTCAAGGATTGAACAAAAGAATAATTAACGCGACACTCAGTAGTGCAAAAAAAGCATGAAACAATTTGGTCGTTCATGGCGGTGAGGGCTAACCACTGAAGGCCCAAGAAGCTCAAATTCCGCCTCATTTCTGTGGCAGTTTGGTTTTGACAAACGAGGTCAAATGAGAATATCTTTAGTTTTTCTTTGATTCGTTCCATTTTATGCTCTTCAACAATTCTGGTGATATATATAAGATTCACCCCATCTGATTGTTTTCTGTTCACAATATGCATGGATAACCAAATTGGTCATTTTCAAAAGCATGTGCACACTCTCTGTCCTCGCCATGAGGCAGTTCAGCATCCAGATTAGAACTTCAGAGCGGCTGCATATATAATTCTTCGCGTTAAATTTCCTTCACTGAATCTGATGATACAAAGATTTGACCCATCTGAATATATTATTTTCACAATTAATAAACCAAATTCATTGGTGATTTTCAAAGCATGCACTCTCTGTTCTCGCCATGAGGCGGTTCAGCATCCAGATTCGAACATCAGATAAAACATAAATCACTGCAGCATACTATACTGGCTGCGAAAGTCCTTTCGTTACCTGACGATTGACAGCTTATCAGCGCCGAAATTCTTCCGATCCAGGTGCAGCAGATAGTACCCTTTCTCCACCAATGCGTACATTCCCTTTTCCATGGGCCTTAGCTCCAGAGACGAAATATAAGGCACATCTTCACTCCCTCTTCGCAGCAAGCAAACATACATATCCTCTCGTGACGCTTTCAGCACGACCTCCACGAAATCTCCGTTGAACGCGTCCACTGACCTAATCCGAGTGGCCTCCACGACAACATCGAACTCCGGCGGTGGGCTTTGCGGGAGAAAACTCATCCTGAGGAGGTATGTCACATTCCTCGTCACGGGCAACGTGTAGCAACTCTTGTTGTGAGGGCCTGGGAACCTGCGAATGGTGTTCATGGTGTGCACGGGGTTGTAGATGAAGCCGTTGCCAGCGTTCTCGTCGACGGCGTTCACTCCAGAGGAAGTGTAGTCTGCATCTGTATTCCAGGTCATGTTGAGAGCTGTGTCGTGGTTCGGAGCATTAGCACCACAGTCGATGCTGATGAATCCTGAAGAATTCAAACAAAAAACGTTACGTTAGGTGACAGATATATAATGTAATCTGAGGGAGACATTCCATTCACAGGGAGAGGTTCCATTCAGCATACAGAGGAATTGAACCTTGAACCTTAGCTATTATAACGATCTAGAAACTTGCACTATTTAAAGTTTTGCAAATTTATTCTGTGCTTAGCTACAAAACAATTGCAACATAAGAAATGTTAATAGATCAAGAATTCTCACAATCAGCACAATTCAAAGCTCAACCTGTATGGCCAGTGGAGCCTCTAGCAAAGCCTTTATTCACCATAAATTAAAGCAATGGAGAGGTTCCATTCAGCATACAGGTGAAAACTTTGCACATTAATTCTGTGTGAAGTCAAAGACGACTTGCAAAAAAGAAAAATGTTGATAGAGTGAGTGTTTACACACTTAACACAAGTCAAAGGCCACCTGTATTGTCAATGGAGCATCTCATGCATGTACTGAATGGTTAATGGAGTCTCTACTTTACCAACAGAAACTCATCTCTTCCAATACGGACGCTTGGTTGGCCTTCTTGCTCCCAAGGTCTTAAGCTGGGTGTAAGCATATATGGATTGAAAAAAGGCGGTCAATCGATTGGCACTCATCTTTGAATGGAAATGGGGTTACTTCTCTGCTGTATATCCCTCTAATACTGATCTACACAACCGTCCTTTCATCCCATGCTTTTGCGAGAACTCTTTCAGTACATTGGGTGAGAAAGAAACTTGATATCAAGAGCCAGGGTTTGGCGCTGTAGTTCGCAAAATGATCGGCCCAGTAAGCTTTACCGAGTGATCTCCCAATGAAAGCACTCCTCGTCTCCGCGTTAGTAAAAATCCTTAGCAAATAGTATGCACGGCCTCTCAAAGTTGAAAGACAACACTAATGCACTAATGCAGCCAGCCGTCAAGACATAGACATTCACCTTCAATGTCAAGAGTTGCTCACATTTACTCCAGTTCACGAATGCAAGCAAACCTCACAATTTACAGCCCTTCCAACACTGTTCAAGCGACAAGTAAACACCTAATTGTGCAGCGACCAACAAGCTTTCCTGGAAATCGACCGTACCTGGCTGCGCGTGCACTTGCCATGTGAGAGTTGACACCCACAATGCCACCACACCCAAACCAGAAAACATGCTAGGAAGTGCGGCAGCCATAGAAGGACAGCATATATTCGATCAACAACAAAGTCTGCTTGACATTTGGAACCTTCCTCCACTCGAGTACTCGCTCACTCACTCACTCACTCACTCACTCTTTCCCTCAATCTTGCCACTACAAGCTTCTGCACACTCCATCCCAAAGCTTGACAAACTCCAGCATAGCCATGGCGTCTTTCCCAGCTAATAAGTTCAGCTAACGCTCCGAAAGCTTGCATTGGAGCCGGGAGTGTCGAAGAAGCTGAAGCTACAAAGTACAGGTCGCGCTACGTTAGCTGCTTCATGTCCTTTTCAGAAGTACGTAAATGGCTACTGGGCCAGCACTCCATGAGTAAGTACGCACGTGGTGCGATTGCAACGGGGATTTAAGAGGAAGGCGGGCGGACCAAGCAATATTTGCAATGGGGTCGGTCACGGTCGATCTCATGGTCTGAGTGGAATCAAAGTGCAGGCCGAATGCGGACAGAACATATATTTTCAACGTTGAAGAAGCTTTGAGTGGCCGATATGCATGGAAGTACTGGACTGCACCCAGGTTGCAGTGCAGCTCGTTTTTGGAGTTTGGGCACGCAGCCTGGTCCCGAAATCCTGATTTAGACTCCAGAACAGTTAAGAGTGGCATGTGAGAAAAGCTGCCAGAAATGCAAGTTTGAATAAATGGTTTGCGGTGTTTACTGACTGAATGCCAGAGGTTGACAGAAGTCGCAGCACCTGGCGTGGTACAGATCCAACTGATGCCCGAACTTTTGAAGATTGTGGAATGTGGAACCTCCTGCGCTCCTGTCGACTGGCTGATTGTCAATCGGTGAATTTGAGTGCAGGAGGCCCTCTTTACTCGAACTGAGAGCAGATCCAATGCAGACCGGAATATTGACCTCCAAATGAACTTTGAACTTTCCACTGGTTTATAATTACAACTTGAACTTTTATTTATTTTCTTTGGAAGTGCATTCAAAAAGTATTTTGGAAGGGCAAAAGAAAATTCAAATTTTGGCATTGGACAATGAAAATAAACCATTGCAAAGTTAGCTCAAAGAGAAAAATTATAAAAGGGTTGGATTACCAATGCACATTTCACCCCAAATTCTCAATGCTCTTTTAATATTTGATGCTTTGTAATTCAACATTACTCCTATGTCTTCAAAATTTGTAATGACATGTATATAACTTACTATAGGACAACTGCACATGGGTTGATGAATATAAAATAGGAGATCTACAAAATGCTCAAGTTTCAAAAGCGTCCACCTCTTGAAATGTGCAATACTTTGTACATTTTACTTTCTTACAACACAAATAATATGCAAATAATATACATTTCAAGGGATGACACTTTCCATGATCACTGTGTTTCAACTTCAAAAATTCATAACTAATTCTATGAAGCTCCAAAAACTATGAAACAACTTGAATAAGACGTCAATTCTATTTGAGAAAAATATTTAATGAAAAATATTTCAAGAAGCATCTCCCCCTCAAATAAATTCCTATCTCTTAATTGGGAGTTCTATGGACCTCCTACCTTGTGTTAAAATGGTTATGAAAGCCCATTATATATGTCACCTGAAGGAGTGTTAACTTATTGGATAGAGGAGGTTTGAGTGTACCATCATATTTCACACATATTGTATGCTTAGCAATTATAGTGGCTGTTAACTTTTTGTGTGTGCATGAAAATAAATAGCAAGGTACAATGAGCTTTCACATTGATATTCCAGGCTGAAGCTGCTTGTGGGTGACAAAGCAAATTCAACTAAGCTTATAACTTCCTGGCAATTTTCTGATTGCCAAATTATATTGAGATTGACAGCCAGACTGATGACCCTGATAAATAAGTTGTATTTTTGAGCAGTGATCCCAAAACCGTCTAAATTTTGCTTGGCCTCTACAGTGGAAACACCCAAAACCGTCCATTTAAGGAATTCAGCATAGTTGGAGCCATATTTTTCTAAAAATGATATTTTTCTAGTATTAGCGAGTGAAAATCATGAATATTAAAAAAAAAATTCGGAATCAGTATGTAATTTCTATAAATTTCCAAAGTGTTGGCTCCCTAGACCACTGGAACCGTCCTATAGGTGTACCTTTAACTGAACACCTGCTGAAATTAATCGTCATTGAATGAAAACTATACATATGTCTTACAATTGCGTCAACAAATTAGAATTAAACATTTGTCGGACGCTTTAATGAACGCTTATGTATAGATTTAGTGGTAGTCTAGGGTCCAGGAATAGGTACAGGGACGGAAATGGGTGTTTCTTCCTTACTTAATTTTTTCATGCCCTCAATGCAATTTTTTTAGAATCCCAAAATGAACATTTAAGGGCAAAACACCCATTCCCGTCCATGTATCCAAAACTGTCCAAATGTAGCAGGGGTGCACATTTTTCAAAGAAAAATGTGCACCCCTGCTACATTTGGACGGTTTTGGATACATGGACGGGAATGGATGTTTTGCCCTTAACCAAAAAAAAATCCACCTGAACCCATTCTAAGATCACGGGTGGGGTGAAGTAAACACATGGACAATTTCCATTGATAAATTGGTTCTTTGATTCACATGGAATGGAATTTGATTCATGGCTCAAGAGTACATTACTTAAGGTAAACTACACTACACTATGGCCAGAATGCAAGTAAGCTTTTTGTGGGCAAAATTGTAATGATTGTGAACATTCAAGTTCTAAAATGTACACTACCAATCTACCATAACAATTTTGTCCACAATGGGCTCGCGCCCATTTTGTCCATAATGAGGTAGTTTACCTTACATAATCTCAAGTAACTAAACACCAAAGTATGTTTTCTAAGTACTACTACCGTATATAATTGTGTTTGTTTGTTTTGATACAAGTAGAGGTACTTGGCTTTACTGCAAGAAAAATGGTAACAAAAATCTAGCAATTGTAAAATTGTTCTAATTTTTGTTGTATCTTTTTGGCAATTGACAGAGTATCAAATTTATTTGGGTACACATGCACATTTCAAAGACATTATGAAAATTTTATAAATTATGAATCATAGTGTTGATTATTGATATAGTTCAATAGGCTTTCATGTTCAAAAAAAGTACAACTTAGGCAATAATGTACATTATTTGGTAAATTTTGTAACAAGGGCAAAATTTAAACAACAAAATAAAATAAAATGGCCCCTCCTACAAAGAATTATCTTTAGGGAGAATTACACAAACTTTGTATTCCTATAATTTTGTCTACCAGTATGTGGTAATATCATACATGCATAATATTCCCTTGATAAAAAAACATTGCATTATTGGCACAAACAACATTTTCACTTTTGAGGTTATGTGTTTCATTAAAAAAATGATTTGATCCAATCTTATGTTGATACCAAATAATTCATCTAATGTACAGTGGGGTACCAATCAAAATGCCGTTTTTGACTTCGCAGTGAGAAACTTTTTAGTACTGCCAACTTTGAAAGCCTCCCAAGAGCTCAAAAATTGATATTTTACCACGAAATTTTTACCACAGAATCCTCTTCAAGTTAATTATATGCATGCCAAATTTCAAGGACAAAAGATTCACCAAATAAAAGTTATTCAAAATCTACCAACATGGGTAGTGGTGAGAAACATTTCACTACTTTCAACTTTGACACCTTCCTAAGGATTGAGTTTTTTTTCTTTTGACATTAAATTTTTGTCATGAGACAATATTTATGTTTATAATATGTATAAAAAATTTCAAGGTAAAATTAAATTGTTTTAAGAAGATATTTGAAATCCCCAAACAGGTGTAGTTTTGAGAAAATTTTCACAATTGCCAACTTTGACACCCTCCCAAGGGCTGAAAAATTGGTTTCTTACCATGAATTTTTTATTGTGAAGTCATCTCTATGTTAATAATATGTGCTCTAAAATTTCAAGTTCAAATAAATTACCAAAAAAAGGATATACAAAATCTCCCAATATGTGTAGTTGTGAGGAGGAGTTTTTGAGCCCTAGTATAATGTTATTTTGTGGAGCAAAGTTTGACACAAATGTAATGTAAAAACTCAACCTCACAACTACACATGTTGAGAGATTTTGAATATCTTTTTTTGGGTAAGTGTTTTAAACTTGAAATTTTGAACATATATTACCAACATAAATTTGGTCTTATTCAAAAAAATTCATGTTAAATAGACAAATTTTCAGTCCTTGGGAGGGTGTCAAAGTTGGAAATAGTGAAAATTTTCTTACAACTACTAATGTTGGGAGATTTTGTATATCTTTCTTTCGGTAATTTATTTGAACTTGAAATTTAGAGCACATATTATTAACATAGAGATGACTTCACAAAAAAAAGTTCATGGTAAGAAACCAACTTTTCAGCCCTTGGGAGGGTGTCAAAGTTGGCAATTGTGAAAATTTTCTCAAAACTACACCTGTTTGGGGATTTCAAATATCTTCTTAAAACAATTTATTTTTACCTTGAAATTTTTTATACATATTATAAACATAAATATTGTCTCATGACAAAAATTTCATGTTAAAAGAAAAAAACTCAATCCTCAGGAAGGTGTCAAAGTTGAAAGTAGTGAAATGTTTCTCACCACTACCCATGTTGGTAGATTTTGAATAACTTTTATTTGGTGAATCTTTTGTCCTTGAAATTTGGCATGCATATAATTAACTTGAAGATGATGTTGTGGTAAGAATTTTGTGGTAAAATATCAATTTTTGAGCGCTCGAGAGGCTTTCAAAGTTGGCAGTACTAAAAAATTTCTCACTGCGAAGTCAAAAACAACATTTTGATTGGTACCCCACTGTACAAGTATCACCAAGATATTTCTAAAGATTTTCCTTTAATATCATTGACCACATGTTTGCATGACAGTAAGAGAGTCACTATTAATATTTGTAGATAAAATCTTATTTCTCAAGCTTGATGTTCTTCCTATAATTTTAGAAAGGAAAATTTGTCCTCCCATCTCTTTACCCATCTTGAAATTGCCCCTCTATTTGCTCTCAAATTCAAATTATAAATGATAGACAAAGTTTCAAGTGATGTTTTGTCTAAATAATTTATCATTTATCCAAGGTGATTCTTGAATTGTTAAAGGACAACCTTCTATTTTGACTAATTGGATGCAATTCGATTAAAAAAAAGTATGTATTCCAAGATATATGTAACAATGAGCAAAAATTCAAACAAGGGTTCAAGCACTTTTATGTATATAAAGTAGTCACTACTTCTTTTGAACTCATTGTCATTGTCATGGACTATCACATCGAAATTGAGCAGCTTGAAATAAAACTTTGTTGAAATTAATGAGCACAATTCATTACGTGTGTTTGTTAAAGTATCTCTTCTACCATCCCACCCTATACTTGTATTTTTCAAGAAGCACTTGGAATTGTATTCAATATGGAATATATGGAATGTGTGTACTTTCTATCTAAATGAATTTATATTCATATTTCATATGAATTCCACATATGTGTATTTGAATATATCCCATGTATATTTCCTAATGTGACTTCCATGTATTTCTATTCGTTTCCATCTATGTATGGGTGGCTCTTTAAATAGCGTCTTTGCCCTTCCACAATGTATGTGAGCATGTCCAACATTCTAATTAACCATGTTTACAATTCATTTGCTTACTTCAAGGCTTTGTCAAATGTGATTACTACCCCTATCTACAAACAAGAATGCCTACCTACTATCTTCTGACTTCAAAAAATCATAACTAATTTATACAAAGCCAAAAAATTCTAAAAAAAAGGGCATGTGACAATTGTTAATTTCCTTTTCACTTAACATTTTTTCAACACTCTTCCTTTTCAAATATTTCATGTGAGACCTTCATTTCTCCTTAGATGCTCTATTATTAAGCCTCTTACCTTAACTAATTTTTGAGAATCAAATCCAACTTTTCTGGAAAAAACATTTTACTAAAAGATTTTAGACTTTTGAAAAAGACCACTGAAAAAGAGATTTGTAAAATATTCTTATTTTTGGAATCGTTTTTTTAGACTAGACTTACTTAATGTTCCAACTAGCCCTTTCTTTTCCAGCACCATGGAACTAGATTGCACCATTTCAAAATAAATGTCTTTTTTTCACTAAATTTTTTCCAGGTTTCTTCAAAATATGAATGAAGTCGTCAAATTTGGATGAAAAAGAAGATGTATATCATGAAAAAGTGTTTCCAAGTCCCAAAAATGGATGAATGTAGAAATACAATGCTTCACCAAATTTGAAGCGATTGCCATCTTGGCACTTTCTCGAAAAGTAAAAAAAAAGGGCTGGTTCTAACCGACATAAAAACCAAATATCTCAGATTCTCAGAAGGATGTGCCGATCCCTTCACTTTCTGAGGTACTGTACTGAGTTACCGGTACAGTTCCATGGCTGGGCATGTAAGAGTGATGATGTGGTTGTAAGTTATGGGAGGATGGAAGAACTGCCAGGACTTGTATTTGTTTTTTATTTTTTTGTTTTTTTGTTTTTGACACAAATGAAACGCCAGGGCTTGTGTTTGACTTACAGGAACACTGCTCCATGAAAACTTGGCACCTTCTGCTTGGAATGCAAGTTACCGGTACTAACTTACACAAAAGCTCCGCTAAATAGCTGTTTATTTCAAAGAAAAGCCTGAGTGAGTGCAGTCACTACACTACCTTACATTTCAGTATGACACCTGAAAGGAGGCATAACTTACCTGGTACATAATTGTTACTGTAGGGTGTGTGGACCAAATGTAACACTACATGATTTTGGATTATCCCCTAAGAGCATCCCCATGCTTGCACTTCAAAGCAACATTTTAAACATTTTGGACCATTGATCTTCCTCTGAGAAGGAAGATCAATGGTCCAAAATGTTTAAAATGTTGCTTTGAAGTTGTTAGGTACTTTTTCACTTAAACTTTACTTTTTCCACAAAGCACCTTTAGTATAGGGGTTCATCCAAGGATAAGCCAACTTAGTCTATCGTATATGTGTCTAATGTCACTTTTTCAAGTAGATGTAAGTAATATGTAAACTAATTTCAAACAACATACCAAGAAATATATTTTTGTTCTTTTTCTCTTTCTTTCCCCATCCTTATTCCCAGATTCTCTCAATTTGGTGGACAGTCCATTACCACTAATGTAGACACAATGTTCTAAGAATCCCAATCCTATATAGTATTTTAGGGTGGGCAATACATCTTGGGCAACATGTCTTATACATGGATGCAGCCTATAACCTAATCATATATATATACAAGATAATACTTTTAAAGTATACAAATAATTTGTTAATTAATACCTTTTTATATGCTGGGGCAACAGAGCCAGTAATTGCTCTTTATGAGCTTTTCGAATTTATGTGCAAAATGCCTACACGTGGCAGTCTCAATAGGCAACACGTCCAGTATACAGAGTATGAAATGATTAGGACAAAGTACTAGATTCTTGGTCTTTGAGCTTTCTCCTTTCTTCTAAGATTGGGCCACAAGTCTCAAGGCAATAAGTCCAAAATCACGGGGTAAGATGTTCCTAAAACATACACAAATATTTATCAAACATAAAAGAAACTAATTCCACAAATTTTGTCCAATTCTAAAACCCAAAATCTAAATTACAAAATTTATTTTAAAAGTTGTGGGACTTATAGTCGCTCACAACCTTGGGACCTAGACCCAAACCAAGGGTACGGCCCAAGGGCCATTCGAAAAAAATTTGAACCTTTATTTTATTTGTTTTATTGTTGGTCAACTAATTAGATCAAATCAACCAAATATATACCCAAAACCATAGTTACAAACTTCAAATTCCCAAAATAGGTCCTGAAACCCTGAAATTTCAATTTAAATGGCCAGAAGACCTAAAATTGTGGAAATCAGTCCTATAATTGTGGACCGTGCTTTAAGACCGTGGTTGATAACTGGGCAACAAATCAGGGTATCGGGGTCATGAATGATCGTTGGGGCAACAAGTCTGAACATGACTGATCTCGGAAGGCAACAGATCGGAATTTTTCTAAAATCCCTAATTCGATCGCGGACTGCTGCAACGACGGTCTAGCTTTCGATCATCACCAAATTACACAAATTTTTAATCATCTTCTCGCTCTAACGTTGCAAACGAGTTCAACCCTACCTAGCTTCGATTCCCAACTACCAAGCTATCGAAAAGTTTCCTCCACAACTACACCCTGGTCGACCCAACGCATACGGTAAGCTTTTCCGGCTTCAATCTGCAACCAATGCCTCCTCCAATCGGAAAATTTCTCCTTTGACGCTTCTACCTGCCGACTTTCAATCGCTCCTCCCTCACCGATTGAGTCACCGCTCGGCCAAGCCACCACTCCGATCAGAATCGCTTGGACAGACATCAAATTCCTCCTATGGCCGCAGGCTACAATTCAAATCAAACTAGTTCAATCTCTGAAATTTACGGCGGTTTTCGATGGATTCACTTAAGTTCAATGATTCACAGATTGAAATTCACAAATCGAAACTCCAAACTCAAACTCTCGGATCAGACTGATCTCCTCTACGCCTATTTCTCATGCTTCACGATCGCCATCTCTCGATCACAACTCCAATTCGTGAATTTTGATGAGGAAACACAAATTTGCAATTTCAAAATCACCCGCTACCAGATTGCAAGCTCTTTGCGGCAATCACTCCTCCTTTCCCGATTCTCCTGATCGCCGCACCCTACACACTTTTCCACTTTCTCTTGCAACAATCCAATGTTGTTGCTGAAGACGCCTTTAACAACCAGACCTTTGATCCTTGCGGCTTCAATCATTAATTGTGGCTGAACTCCAGGTGCTGAATCCCAGCAATCAGCGTCAATTCCAATTGCTTCCAGTCCAGTGCCACCAAAATTCACAAATAGACTCCGATTAGAACTTTAAATCGCCTCAAAAGAATTCAGAAATTTCAATCACCAAACATCAAAATTTCACAATCACACTCTCAAGAGCCACAATACAAAATGCTTCGCAATCACATAAACACAAATTTGCACAGAAAGAGCTTCAATTAAAAATCGCAAAAATTACAATGATGAGCGCTTCTTCCTGAATGCACTGTGTCAAAAAAAATTCATTTTTTGTGTCTTTAAAAGTTAGAAAGAAGGCTCACGCCCTGTTGAAGAAGGATAATGACCTATTCGGAAATTACCCTATTAGTATAATAAGTTCGTTCCAAGGGAGATGGTCAAGTAGGAAATCTATACTAATAGATTAATCCAATTTGAAACTCTATCACCAAAAACATTATTACAACGACACACTAAATCCAAATTGATTTTTCTTTCAATTGTAATCACTCAACACTTTGCATTTCACCAATTTGGTACTCTTAGCTACCATAACCAACCAGCATCCCAACATATTGAATCACCCCGAATTGTATACTTCACATCACATCAAATCATCTTCCAATTTGATATCCATACTATAGTATTCCCACATACATGCACAACATCCAAATTGATTTCCATTCACAGCATTCAACTAAACCTAGTTGGAAAATTAGTCCAACATACATTCACACACAGGAACTTAAATCACTTCCTATTTGGCTTCAAATCAGCTTGCTCAGCTTGATATTAATTCCGATTTGGTGACAAATCACCATTAAACATAATAATTGTTTTCCATAAGCTTCATCTAAAACTGCCGAATAGGATCCTATCTGCAATTTACAAATTGCTCTTATCCTCTCAGCTACTTCCTCCTACTAGGAATCATGTTACAAATTTAACTTCCTCCATTATCACTGATTCCCTAATTGTTTCCATCACAGTTAATAAACCGAATTGTGGACTCAAATTTCTACAATGCTCTCCTGTCCCCCAATTCTATACTTCCTAATTGGTAATAATTCTTCTGATTATTCCAAAATAGGAATCACTTCTTCCACCTGCTCCAGTTCCCCGACTTGGACACAGACTCATACATAAATCCAAACACTCAGAACACACACATTAACACACAGAAACAAAGAATTTTCCCACTTGGAAACACAAACAAAAACTCAAATACACAGCACGATCGGCTAGGACTCGCAGCGGACACATTCAACACTGGGTGACTAACAAATTGCAAAACACAAACAAATAGGAATTCCCAAAAACGATTACCAAAAACTGCCCCGACTTGGAACCTAACCACACAACACTAACCGAATTGGAAACACAAACCTAACTGCCAGCCAAATAAACCTAGTTGGAACTAACAAGTGGCCCTGCTCCCAACTACTCCCAATTGATTAAGGAAAATCCGACTTGGACACAAAAGAAATTCACCAACTGAGTTCTGACTTGACCCACCAACAAACTCAAACTAATCCACTCGGCAGACTCCATCACATCCAAATAGAATTCACACAACAAAATTGGTTCAAAATCTGCACTCCCAATTGGTAAAAAACATACAAAATCATCCAATTAGTGCATAAATTCCCTAAAAAACCTTCAAAAACACAAAATTAACCCCAAAAATCAGCACAAAAAACTATAGTAAAAAATCCTACTAGGTAATCTACACGCCCCTTCCAATCTTTTTTTTTTTTGTTTTTCATCCAATTTGATGCCTTGTTCATTCTTTTGGCACCTTTTGGAATTTCCCATCCATCTACGCAATTTTCATCCATTTGGTACTTCATCCATCCAAGTTGCCCCATTTACACCGCATAAAGTCTAAAAGCTACTTTTTGCTTTTCTACACACTTTTACATACTTTTTCTATACTTTTTCTATTCAAAAATTATTTTTCTATGTATTTACTAAAAAAAATGTAAAAGTACATTACTTTATAATATTTCTATACTATAGATGTATAGGCACAGGGCTGTTGGAAGCATTGAGACTCATCTCCAAAATTGATGATTTCAAGAAAAGCATTATAAAGAGCTATTTGGAAGTATATGTTAGAATTGAGATGCAAATAAAAGTTGTAGAGTTTGAGTTTTAAATTTTATCCATATGGATAAATTTGCCGATGTTAGGGTCATTGCAAGAAACACCTGTCCTATTTCATGTCACAATTTGAACCACTTTTTTGTTGTCTACAATAACTTTTGGAGATTAAGTCCAATGAAAATGAAATTTTTATTGAACATACCTAACTTGAAGTTTATTAGATCCCTTATTTTTCAGAAATTAAAAAAAATCATTTTATATTTAAAAAACATTTTCGTTGAGCGTCACAAAATTACATTTATGGTTATCATTACGTTCGCAGTGTCTAAATTTAATGATTTCAAGACGAAACTTTCATGGTCTATTTGCATAAGTGTAAAACCTATAAATTTCAAATAAAAATCTAAAAATATGTTTTTTTATATCCTCTACATGAGTACAAATTTTTTCCCGTGGCACGCAATTTTTGAACATTGATGATGGTTCTAAGATCGTTCATTTGGTCAAATCTCATCAAAATCAACTTTCCTCAAATGGAAATTTTTTATTTTTTCTTAAAATTGATTTTCCTATTTTTTACAAATTAAAATGTCGAAGTACTAATTTTCATGAGATTTTGCACTTTTCTGGATTTCCTACTCAGAGATTTTTCCTATGCTTTTCCTTTCTAGGGTATATTCCTCTTAAAGGTTTATACATGAAACATATTTTTCACTTTTTTTAAAACTTGTTTTTCTAATTTTAAAGTACTCCCGAAAAAAAAAAGACTACGTTGCAAAACGCTACGCTTTTTGGTAGGTGTTTCTTGCAACGACCCGTTATCACCAATAATTTTTCTATAAATTTTTAATGGATTTTAAAAAATTCATTCTAAATTCAATTACAAGAAATCTTTTGTTATGTATTGAGTAAATTTTTCTGGAAAGGATTTGAAATGAAGTTCTCTTGACATGATGATTTTTTAGAATTTTTATGTTCTTTGGTTCTATGACCTCATTTGTGCAATTCTAAATCTAAACTAGAGTCAACCCAAGTAAACTACTTGACATACTTCCATATTTGAAATTTTAGAAAAATAGATGCTCTAATAACACCAAATCCAACCATTGGATAGGACCACAACTTCATAAGATATCTTTAAAAATTAAGATGACTTTCATCCAATCTATAATGAGAATAAATTTTGGATTTCAATTTGTACATTATCTAGAAATTGGACATTGGAGCACTCCAAGGTTAAAAGAAAAAAAGCGACACCAAATCTAAACTAACTAACACAAGATTTGAGGTACCAACATCTATTTTCAACACTTTGAAAATGTATAGTTTATTAAAAAATAAATAAAAATGCATTCTTAGAGAATCTGAAATTCCCTTGAACTGTGGACAAAATCTAAATTTTATTTTATGATTTAATAAAAATAACCTTGTTCAAACCTTAATACAAATTTATTTAGGTGTTATTGACTTAGCTAGGTAATTTTGTAAAGAGTGTGTGGGACTAAATTATTTTTACAAGAGTTTTTGAAATGTTGGTGTCTGAAAAAAATATACAAGCCTATAAAGGCTAGCCAACCTTGACAATGCAACATTAGAAATGGCCCCCATTGTAAACACTTTGGTCAATACTCTTGCATTTATTGAATTCCTTATTTATTTTAAGACAATTATTCATTTCATTTTTGGGAAAAAGAAATCCACAAGTGTCAAAGCAAAATAATTTTAGTGTCAAGCAACTACTCTTGTCTTTTTTGTTGCTAATGTCGTTTCCTACATGATTGGAGGGCACAATATCAATGACAATTCAAAAAATTCCCTTTGCCATGTGCAAAGCTATATATATATATATACACATATGGAAGTCACAAAGTAATTGAATAATGATTTTTTAATCCTATTTCAACCTTTTGAATCCTAATTCAAATTGTTTGAATCTTGATTTCAAACTAAACATAATTGTAATTATTTCAAGATGCAAGAAAGTAAAGCTAAATCCATTATTAGGGATCCAATTGGACTAGGGTCCTAAAGGATCTCCCTACTTTAAATTTTGTAAGAGGTAGTAACGATTACAATGAATGTTAGAATGTATAAGCAAGCTAGACAAAATCTTTGAGAAAGGGAGAGATATCATCTATTAACTTTCACATAATTATAAGTACATTTGAAGGATATTATATTAGAGGTATTAATTTTCCTTTTAAGATTTTAAAGTCCCGCCTATTTTATCTAATTGTCATCAACATTAAGCATTTTATGTGTGCCTATTGTTTGTTTACATTTTTTCACAATTTTTTTAGAAAGCTATTAATGTTTATTTTGAATCTCTAAGTTCATAGTTATTGTATTCTAACTATGCAACAATTACCAAAATTTCAACAACAAATTGAATACACATAATGTTCATTAATCCATATTCAATAGACAAAATGAAGAACAAAAGATGATGAATACAACACATATATAATGAAATTATGAGGACATATTTAAGGCACACTTACAAAAAATGAGCCATTCAAAAGAGTTCATTAGAATTGAAAAAACAATTGCTATGACAAAACCTACAATATGGTAGTACTTTCAAAAGTAAAGACATGTACAAATACAAGTTTGTGTGGTTTACATACACATAGCAACAACAACAACAACAAACCATTTATGACATGCATGAATATTCTAAATAAATATTACAAATTAAAATAGTAACTAGGATTTATAAAAATAGGTCTTACACTCTTACAAACAAAACACTCATTCATGGTCCACAAGTTCTTTACAACTACCCCATGTTCTTATTACATTTAGAAGAAAAAACAAAACTCAAAACCAAGATAATTACAATACTAGCATCTACTTAGGACTGCAACATATGGCAACAAGCATACCATTAAAATGGATTTAAGGCAATTAGAAGACCGCAAGTTATCTTGAATTCCTCGATTGAAGGAACTCATGACATCAATAGTTTGATGTAATCAAGAGATTGCTTTGTCAAAAAACTTTGAATTTTTGAACTTTTGAATTATTTTTAAAATATATTTTTGAGCATAAATGAAAAAATTTCAAAAATTTCAAAAGAAATTGAGTTTAAAAAATAATTCTTTATGATTTATTTAATGAAAAAAATTCAAAAATTTAGGCAATATAGTTGATTTGTAGTTTCTAGATAACATAGGAGACAACAAAGAAAAAACCCTTGAAATAATCCTCCTTTGTCCTCAAAGCCCTTTAATGATTATAGTTTCCATTTTCCAAAATTCTTAAAGTCAAATTTTATTAAAAGCATTTTACATCTTCAAGTTGTCTCTTGAAATCGCAATAGAATTCTTCTACCTACTAATACACTACTTTGTTGATAATGTTACCAAAGATGACTCAAAGCATATATCATGTACAACTTCATGCATATAGCATTCATTCATATAGCACTATAAATACATAGAAAGGAGGTATAAGCTTTAGATTAGGATAATAAAAGTATATTGGATGAACACTAGACACTTGCATGCAATGATGCAGAGCTCAAAAGTGAGACAATATATTCCTAAATTGTAGTTATTTTGTAGTTTTGTACCCCTCAACAAATAATTCTATCATTGTAGTTATAAAATTTTTGATATAAGAATTTGTCACATAATGCTTGAAGATTATAAATCAATCTTTTACAATTGTTGTACCACCATCCTTTCAACCTTATTTTAACCCCTAAAGTTCCTTGATGTTAGAAGTCAAAATAAGCTTCAAAATACTCTTTGGCAAAAAGGGTTAAAATCTTCATCAATTTTTATTCTTTTATAAATCTATTGGGAAAGCATGATCTTTTTATTGCTTTGTTTGAGTATGTCTTTTCAAAATTTGGGATTGCAAAGCCTTACAAATTGTAAGACTATAATGTCTAAACTTCAATACTATAAATTTCTAGTCTTTACAAAGAGAAGATTTGTCTATTAATATTTTAGGAAAAATAACATGTCATCCATTACTTTGCCATTTAGTTTGTATGCTAGAAGTTAGGTTGAAACCATACCAAAAAATTGATAGAAAATAATCTCATTTTTATCTTGAAAATTAATTATTAACCCCTTAGTAAGTCAACGTCCATATGGAACTAAAGATGGTAAGTTATAGAAGAGAAATGCAAATTACTAATGATTGTGGAATGAATTTAAGATTTCTCAATTCCAATGGTGAAAATGTTTAAGTAAATGACATGTATGTTCAATTTTTATTTATTTATTTGAAATTCTTCTACATGAGTTTAAAATTCAATCTAAAAATGAAAACATGCTTTTCTTGTCCTCATTGCCCCTAAAATAAATATCCTCTTAGCTTTTATTCACTACTAGATATCATGAGCAAATCAATAGAAAATCAACTAATTTTAGTTGTTTAAGACATTTTAATGAGTGTTTTCAACCATTTTTGAATTTTTTGTAAAAAATAATATATTGATTGTTTGTTTTCTTTTGATTCAAATTGTGTACTTGTCTAATAAATAAATTTTAGAAAATTTGGAATCTTTTAATACCTAAAGTTTTTTGACTATATTTTCTCCAAAAGTGATCAAAAACTACCATTTTTAGTCTCAATACCAAATTCTTTTAGAATTTTTTTTCAGATTTTTAACCATATGATCTTGTATTAAATTGGTTCAAGAACATGTGGAAAAAATTTCAAGGTTTTTCATTGTGTAGATTGTAAGATATTAGTGCTTGAATACTCAAAAATAATTTTTTTCACCTTGTGGAAAACAAAGCAATTGCTCTTTAGCAAGTGACAATCATATGAAAAATGGTTCAAAATGGTTGTAATTCTTCAAATTCATTGTTGAAGCCAAGTAGGGTACTTGCCTAAAAAATTTGAAATTATTTGGAATTGTACAACATATAGAAAAAAACAGTAAATAGAAGGTAGTAGCAAATGATTCAAAATACAAAATAGTTAAGAATTTCCTTAAAGAATTGAAAAATGCCAATCACAATGGTTGAAATGTTCTAATAAACAATTTACATCGTATGATTTTATTTTTCTTGAAAAATATCAAAAATCGAGCAAAAATAAAGGACTTCAAAGTTTATTTTAGAATAGAAAATCCATTACCATCCATAAACAAAAATCCCTCATAACTTTTGACTCAAGCATCAAAATGAAATAATTCAAAGCCTTTTACACAAACATAAATGAAGAAATTAGTTGTTTTTTTTAAATGATTTTTTCAATTTGCCCAAATTGCCCATTTACAAAAAAGAACTCACATATTAGGCCATAACTTTTGATTCATATTTCCAAATGTCTTGATTTTTAGTACACATGAAAGTTATTCCTCCTCCCTATATTATATTAAAATTTGGGCCTAAAATATGGAAATCTCCACTCACACATACCTATCCAAAATTGCTATGTTGCTAAATTTAGCAAGTTGGTCCTTTAGGAAATAAAAATTTCTTGGAATCTCTCAAAATCTTTGGACTATACTTAACACATTCATAATGTGATGGAATATTTTAAAATGTTCTTATAATCTAGCAATAGATCAAGGTTGATAAGCGGGTGAATGCATGGTTCACGGGCTCAAAACGGTGTCACAACGGCAAAAACTGCACTCAACCAATTTTCAAATGCATGTAGGATATGCTTTAAAAATTAGAAGAAGAAAAAAAAGTTCATTTTAGGGTCTTAAACTTCATGATAAATATGGCTATGTTGTTGAATGATTTTTATAGCATTTTATGAAAGTGTAGTGGACTTTTGAAAATATAGGAGTGTGACGAATTTGCTGTCAGCATATTTTTCAAGGACTTTTTAAAGATGTCTTAAGTATTTATATTCATACAAAGGACTTTGATTCTAAAAGGGAATTTACTAAACTTTGAAAAAAATCATAATCTTGTTGTATAGACATGTATTGATTGTTTGCAAAGGACTTTTAAATGACTTTTAAAAGCCTGAATTTTATGAAGTCTTTTTCTTATAGCTAATATTTTTTTTTTCTAAATTTTTTTTTTCTTAAGTATAATAATTTTCAAGGTCTAGGGGCGCTCAAAAAGCTAGGTACTTTTAGATTTTTTTTATAATTTGTTTCTTATAGAATAAACTTTCAAGCATTTCACTGTCAAACATTATACTCACAAAAAAGGACTTTTTGGACTTGGACTTTTGCCAAAAATGAGCCACTCAACCATGCATTCACCCAAGCTGATGCCAAAAGTTTAATCAACCTTTAAAGTCTTATGGCATGATTTCAATCCATTTTCCACTTTGGAAGACGTTCTTTTTGGTACATTATTTCTTGAATATAATTCTTGTCAAATTTTTCCAAAAGTTGTGTTTCACTACTAATTTGATGCCTAAAATATTTCATACCAATGCAAGTTGTGATTAACCCCTACATTCCCAATGCATGTTTTTTGACAACATAAATTTCTTGGGCAATTCACTATGAATGGAATTTTCAATTTTTTTCTTGGAAAGTTTCATACAATGTATAGTCAAGGAGTGGCTTTAAGGCACAATAGTTTTTACATTTTCTGACTACATGATTGAAAAATTATTGTATGATATGTGGTTTCTTTTTTCAAAAGAATCACTTTTAGAAGAAACAGAAATTTGAAATTGTTTTTCTAGATTCACATGTATGTCGAAAAGTTTGAATGATTTCATTTTGATTAATGAGAGAAAATATATGACAAGTTTAGTTTGCAATCACTTGTAGAATTTCTATTCTAAACTAATATTTAAAGTCCTTTTTTTTAACTTACTTCTCAATATTTAAAAATATAAAAATATAAATTTGGTATGTTATTATAATTTTACAACCATTGGGATTGGCATATTTTAATCCCATAAATAAATACTTAACAATTTAGTGTTTTGAATCATTATCTACTTCTTAAGCTCACTATTTTTTTTAATATATTGTACAATTCCAAATTATTAAAATTTTTAGAAGCATGTAGCTAGCTTGCCTTGAAAAATGAATTTAAAGAGGCACTACCATTTTGTAAATCTTTTCATACAAATATGACACTGTAAAGTGCAACTGCCTAATTTTTTGTAGGGCCCAAAAAGATTTTTTGTAAAATCAAATGCTAATACTCTGCAATGTAAATGATGGAAATTTTTTTCACATCTTCTTAAACTAGTATGTTACAAGATCCTATGGTTATGTGTGTTTGAAAATGTTTTTCTTCTAAAATTTGGTACTTGTTCTAGAATTGGTAGTTTCAAAGCATTTATGATGAAAATATAGTCATAGTTAGTAGATTTAAGTACCCCAAAAATACATCTATTGTACATTGAGATTGAATGGTGGTAGGGTGGATATTGCCTTGAATTTGTAGGATTTGAATTTAGTGGGCAACTTCCCATGGTTGTCCAACATTTTAAGTCACAAGTCAAATTGTGGTCAAATTTTTCTCACTATTTGCAAATTGGGGGTATTGAAAACTTTTTTATAAAATTCCTAAATTTTATTAAATTAATAGGAAAATGAAATAGATTTCAATGTAATTTTGACCTACACAATGTGACAAAAATAACATGTGTGGACAACAATTTTTGGTTGTTTTGGCTATACATTTTTCTAGTAGTGATCTCATCAATTAGAATAAGGTATGATTTAATAGGTGCAAATATCAATCAATCTTGAATTAAAAGGAAAAATTTTAATTTTTTGAAAATGTATAATTTTTAGCTACCCACTTGACATTGCAATTGAAGAAGTCTTTATAACTAACCATATTCAAACAAAAAATTATAAGTTAGAAAGTTAGAAGTGGTCTTTTTAGACATTAATCAAAAGACTTTACTTACCATTCCAAAGCAATTTTTAGTCTATGCATTTTTACCTATGGAATTCAATATATTCAATTTAAAATCTTAGATTAAATTAGAATATCTAGTTACAATCCACTAAATTCTTGCCTCTATATTCTAGAAGACCAAAAGACATGCCCATTGTTGACTAAAAAGTGCCGAGGGTTAAGTTTGGGCCCCTCACAATGTCATGACATGTACTCTTTTGGTTATGTTGAACTTTTGCAATTGAATATTGTCGTAGGATAGGAGGTTCTAAAAGCGCATAGGCTCTAAAGTTGCTCATTACTTTACTTGTACTCTATTTATACATGTTTCTTTTTCATAGCCTTTAGCAATGTACAAATAATATACATTTTAGGAGGTGGATAATTTCAAAGCCAAATGCCATAAACTCCAAAAATTATGAAATGACTTGCCAATTCCACTTTCCTTTGAAGAAAAATTTACCAAAAAATATTTGAAGATGTTTTACCTCTTTGAAGTTTAATTCTAGGTGTCTAGCTTCTAAGTGGTTGCATTAAGGGACCTCCTATCTTAGCACCATTTGAAATAAATAAAAAGAAATGAAGACATTTTCTTGACCTTTGGACTAGGTAGTAATATGATAAGGTAGCCAACCCCTTTCTAGTCACCTTACTATTTTAAATTTGTTTTATTTTCAAGCATAAGAGATGGAAGTGTTTGGTCCATTATGATGCATTAGTTTTTAGAGAATCTTGACCAAAAAAATTTACACTAATTTTGTTTGTGAGTAAAAAAGTAAAAAAAATTCAAATGCACTTGAAATTTACTTTCCCACTCAAGGAAAAGTTTTCCCCCACCAAATCTAGTTGGAAGCCAAAGTGAATCCCTCAACCCCTAAATTCCTAAGGCCTTCTTATGAGCTTCTAGGAATTTGCTCTAAATTAAACAAAAAACAACATTTTGATATGCTTTATCAAACTTTTTTGACATGTAAATCATACAAATTCAAACTACATTAGAAGAAAATCGGGGCTTTTGCGACTATGGTTGGCAACTAGTTTTGTAGTTGCATAACACGTTTGCAACTGGGTGATAATTTGGAGCCCGTAGTTGCAGTGGACAAGTTGCACTAGTTGCAATGTAGTTGCAAAATCAAAAAGATTGTTTTTCATTAGATAGCCTACGTGGAACTTCATTAATGAAGTCTTTTGACGTAGAACTTGCTTTTGTGCAACTTGCTTGCAACTACTTTGCAACTAGTTTGTGATTGCTTTGCATCTAGTTTACAACTAGTTTGTAACTTGTAGATTTATAGATTTATAGATTTTTTTATCTTAATGATTGTAGATTTAGGAATTGAATCTTAATGATCTATAAATTCTAGAATTTTAGATCTAGCTTTTTTTAGATTATCAAATTCAAATATTGATATTAAATAGATTTCACAAGTTTACAATACTTTAAATTTCAAAAGTTTTAAAATTTCTTATACTTTAAATATTTGTAGAAGTCTACAAATTGTAGAAATTTGCAAGTTGTAGAAATATTATAATTGTAATATTAAACTTTATTACTTAAAGATGGTATAACTTACAACTCTTATCCATCCAATCTAATGGTACCCTTAACAACTAAGATGGGACAATTGAATTAAAACTTGATTTAATTATTTTTTAGTTGTATTCTAGTTGCAAAGTAGTTGCATTTTAGTTGAATTGTAGTCAAACTTAGATTATTCCCAAGTGTAGTTTAACACACTTGACCCTACAAAACCTAAAGTGATCCATGTCGACAAGTGTGATGAATTTTGGATGTAGAATACATCACAAAAATTCTTTTGTTAGATTCCTGTAATCCAAACTTCAACTTGCAACTACATGCAACTCGAAACTTCAATCTACAACTACTTTGCGACTATAGTAGTGTAAACATTAAATTTGGTGCAAATACAGAGGGTTGTAGTTGCAAGGAAGTCGCCTAGGATACATAGTTGCATATCAGTCGGTTGCGGTGGACGTGATTTTCTTCTTGTGCTAGACATGCTAGAGATCACTTAGGAAAAGAAAACATAACAATATCACTTATGGATTGAAATGTTACAATGTATCATCATGAAGGTGTTAAAACTACAAAAGCAAGTTGAAGTCTTTTGATCCTCTTTTCACATGCCAAATCTAAAAAGTTGTCTACCAAAAAAGTATGATAGAGGTTGTAGGGTATAACATGGATAACCCTAATCAATTTATAGCTTTTAAAAATCTATTCTGCAATTTTTCAAATGAATTTTTGATGTGTTTTTTTCTTTAAGATCTTATGTATTTGAAGGCTCATTTTCAAAGGCCCTCAACACTTTAGAAAGCCAAGATTGCAATAGACACCCTTGCACAAAATCTTGAATAGAAAAATTATAATCAATCATTTTCAAATTCGGATTTTCGATGCTAAAACTAAACTTCATAAAGAACTTTTCAAAAATATAAGCTACTAAAAACTACAACTTGCTTAGGTTTAATTTAACTTCAAAGTTTTACAAACACAAGATTTTTGTGGTTTGAGTGTTTTGGGCATTTAGTGGTTAACGTGGGAGACGAGGGATTCCTGTGAATGCTTTGCGCGATGGAGGCTGGCTTCGTCTACCGAGAGGTTCCAGGGTCAAGACTTTCCCCACTCAAAACCAATTCCATTCCGTTGGTGGTTTTTGGTCCCAGCTCCAGTCCGCGCTTCATAATCTCTCTCCTCCCTCCCGTGTCTCTCTCTCTCCCCGTCGTCAGTGCAGTAGGCAGTGATTTTTCTTCCATTTTCTTTCCATTTTTTTCATATTGGAGAAGGAGCTAGTAGTTTCTTCAATACTCATGTGATACTTGCGTGACACTTGGTGAAAATTTGGCTACTATTCTCAAACTGCAGCAGTAACTTGACCATTTTGAAACCCAACAAATGAAAATTTCCTCCACGAAATATACTCAACATCTTTTGGTTGCAGTCAGTTGGTGAAAATTCATGAAAAAAAAACACACTGAGTGGGTTTCGGTCCTCGCCTCGTCGTCTTCGAGGTCGATCGAGTGGGAGCCCATCAGCCGTGGCGAAGCCACCATGGAATCAAGCGCTTTATCCTTGCTCGATGCTTGATCACAATTACAATTATATTATGTGGAACTTTAGAATGCAAACTTCCAGCAGAGGTTTGCTCCTCCTCAGTCATGACTCCTGAGTTCATAACAATTGAGTGGCGTGTGTCGGACACACTGCTTTGCGAATCTGGCATGAGGAGGCGTGTGGCGAAGGTAAGGAAATGATCAGCAGCGCCACAATCAGCCCTTCTCCAGCTCCAGAGCTGGTGCAGCGGCGAAGATTCCCCTGGAACAAAGACAAAAAACAAGTGGCAAGGGACACAATCAACTGAACTGAAGGCAAGTTAGCGCGAGAGAGAAAGACTCTTCCAACCTCTGAATTTAACCTACAAATGAGTAGACTTTATGCACCTCAAAAACATTCTAATTAGTTCATTCTGGAGACAATTTGAGGGAAATGTCGCTTGGTACTTTGTTTCTTTTTTTTAAAGAATACCCAGTCATTGTTTGTAGTGTTATATTGAATATTCAAACCTCTAGGTGGATCAAATCCAACACTTGATTGTCAAACAATGGTAGAATTTCGAAATTCACATTGTATTAAATGTCAATTTTATATCTTCAATTGTTGAACAAATTTGTAATCAAAGAGTTTCAATTCCACAAAGAACTAAAACCTTAAAATCTAAATTTTTTTTATTTTCATTTTTGGATATTGCAATCACTCTAGAGCTTTCAACAAACTTTTGACATGCTTATAACTTTGCTTAATTATCTATAAACCTAACCTAAATATAGTGTAGTGTAGAATGTATACCATTGGGTAGATTTTGAAGGTATAATCTTATGGCAACTTCTTCATGTATTATATAGTCTATAGTCTTTATAAGTTGTGGCATCCTTCAATCCAAAGTCTCTTTTCTTTTAAACTAGGGACAACCATTGAAGGTAGGTAAGGTACATAAGATAATATGGAGTAATATGCAGGTACTATAGACTAAACTCCAATTCTAATTTAGATTCTAATTTTCGTTGTAGAAATTGCACCCTATGTGGAATTGGGGTTCAAATGGTTGGAATTGGGTTGAAAAGTCACCACTTCATAAACTAAACTTCATAAACTAAATTTGTAAAAATTGCACACCATGTTTTTTTGTAAATTTGTACAAATTGCACACAAATGTAGGAAGTTGAAGTTACATTAAAAAAAAAACATTGGTCACCTACAAATAAATACTCTCTCCTTGTACACCTTCCTACTAGTTATGCCCTACATTGTTGGGGGGACAATGTAGAACACTTCAAATTTTTTGAAGTTAAAGTTAGAATATTATGAATTCTCCAAGTGATTTGGAATTTAAGGTCCTCTAATATGAATTTTTAAAGTTGCTATCATCACTAGAAAAGAAAACTTGTCTCACATGGTCTCTTTGAAATGTTCATTGCTGGAAGGCAATTAATTTTTGACACCCACCTTTGGTTAGATTGTGGTACAAGGATTTGGAAATTGTCATGTCTAGAAAGAAAAACATAGCTCACTCAGGTAGTCTCAAACAAAAGTAACCCTCAACAATATCCATTCGTTCGTCAGACACTTCTTTACCTCCCTGGAGTGACAGGCTTGATTCAAGCGCTGAGGTCAAGACACCATGCTCGTCTGCCACAGGATATTCCAGATCAGATAACAGTTCAGGAGAAATCATGTGATCGTATCTAATCCTGATCATTGATTCTGTGAGGGATGGCCAGAAACAATTTGTAACAGAGTCACTATTCAAACCATCAGACCAAATCAGTACAGGTTGATGCAATTGAACCTTCAAGTTGAAAGAAAGTAATACAAGCAGTGGCTCTAGTGCTGATGAATCGTCAACAACAAATCAGCCAGTACTGATCAGGACTCGTATCCAATGATGCAACACAGTTGGGTTACGTTTACCTGACATTTAGAATCCAGTCAGCCAAAACTAGCGATTCTGCCTATTATCTACCGGTACCATATAAAAATCTATGGAGTATTTATGATAGTAGCACCTTGAACTTGGCACACAATACTTACACAAGCGTGTGGTTACCGGCAAAGTCAAAAGGGTTTTGAAGCCTAGTAAAACTTGCTAATCTGAAATGGGCTGTAAGAACAAATCATCCCCTCGCAGCATGTACACATTCTCTCCGCTGAGCCCAGATGACTAAAAATACACTGAATCAGTGACTCCAAAGGCAGCGCCGCAACGATGTTGACAGAGAAGTAACCTGTTCAGGGTGCTGTAGAACTACACAGAGCCCTGCACACGCCACCGTTGCACTTGCAACAGCGAACGCAAGCCTTACGGGACTCCCAACCCATGGGTAACGGAAACGACTCCCTCTCGTCCCTCGTTTAGGTAATAGAGACACTGTCATTAAATTATCACTGCTGCTGCTGCAAACTATGATGTGTGTATGCTTGTCCTCATCTGTCTGACCCAGGAAAGCACCACATGGGACGTGAATTCAGTAAGCGATAATACAGGATTTCAAGATCAACATCATCCCTGAACTCCAAAACATAAACGTAAAATATAAACATAAAACATAAAACATTCCGGAACGGCAGAGGACAAACCTCGCTTTGAGCTAACGATGGTATGAGGTGACTCCGGTTCAATTCTGGCGCGGCAAGCGACGGAAGTGTGTAGGCTGCCGGATTCCCAGTGCTTTCAGTCCAGATGTTTCTCCAATCCAAGGAAGAAATGTCAAAAGCTCCAACTAATTTGTGCAACACACCCCGCCTCTCAGCTGCTTCCAAAATGCGTTCGGCAACACGTTCCCATCCTTTCGCATTCGCATAGTTCAGCAGCAACTGGAGACGTTGAATCAAAACATTTGAATCCAGAGTGTGCTCCTTTAGCATCCAACCCAGATCATAGAGCAGGTCTTGTGCTTCGCAGCTACTAGTAAATAACTCCAGGCTTTCCACCTCGTTGCAAAACTCGGCATCCCCAACTAGCACAACCATCGTGTTGCTGGGTCTTCCTTCATTCTCAACCTGGTGAAGACATGGAATCCCGGTTCATGAAGTTCATATGGTGGCATGTTGTTACCAGAAACGATGTAGAGCATTATTTCTAGGAAAGACCAATGAAGTACGTGGAAGTTCAAGCCAGAAGATTAATTCCACAAGCAAACTAAAGTAACCTCTTATTTCAGATCAAACTTAGACTGGGAGCAGATGGACTTCAGTGATTCCTTCTCATCCAAAAATCATATGTATTGCATTAACCGACCATGCTTGCCAGTAATATACGGAAACCCACAAGATAAATCATGAGGACAATCTAACTACAACATTGAGCATGTTAATCAATATACACCGAATGAATGGTACCTCGATGAAAACAGGCCCAGCTGCACACGGGTCTAAAGGTGGCACAACGATCTGCCACTTGTCCTCTTGCTTACTCAGGAAACTTGCTTTCAGCACCCAAGCAGCAATATACTTTCCCCCGTGAGACATCAACAACCTGCATCAGATATTAGTTAGTGAGGTTCAAATATGATGATACAGGGCACGAGGGGATAACATGAACTGCAATCAAGAGGACAATCTCCAGTCATCGTATTGTGATTGAGAACATACGAAAATGAACTATTAAAACTGGCCAAAAGGATCTGAACAAGGGACCCTTGATCAATACCAATACAATGTGCAAGAACTCAACGAGATATGCATAAAAAAACCCACTTTGTATTTGCTTGTCGCAAGTTGCGTCCAGTAATGGTTAGCATACAGCCAGTGCCAGCACGAAAACATACAGGCTCAACAGACTGCAGGATGGGCATGCAGGGCATACAGTCTTCTTTCCCGCCGCTTCTGTTCACCGGCTTCCCTGTTCTCCAAAGCAACAATATTAGCAGAAGATATGCACCAAAGTACAAACAGGTTTGCAAAACGACTATCAACAACCCAACACAACATCAACTGCGATGAGTTCAGAGAGAAACTTGCCATTTTCAAAGTGTACGGTCCGTCGACCAAGTTTGGCCTTAAAATACCCTTTTTCCCAGAAGCCTGATTTATTCAGTGGACTGCAGACAAGCTTCAAAACGGCACCTTCCCAGTCTGCATTCAGCTGCCAAAACCAAACACCACTACATTAACTCCGTGACTTATATGGTGATGACGACTCCAGAAACAGTCAGTCTGAAGAAAGAGACTTCTCAGAAACAGCACATATAGATAAAAGCATGAAGAAAGATCCACGTCCATTACCTCCTCCCACATAAAATGCGGCATGGAAATAAAAAGAGTGATGATGGTGCAACCAGAGCGTATATACCCTTCCAGATCCACAGGCATATTCGATAACCACTCCAAAATCTGCAGTAGCATAAGCCATGTGTCCAAACTAAGTTGACGTTAGATAACCAGAATAGCTCATCGTTCTAAGCAATCGTACTAAGTGATCCTAAAGAAATATCAGAACATCATGTAAGTACTAAAAATCGCACCTGTTGCCTTAAATTTCGAGGAAAGTCCCCTGGGTTCCAGTCATACAGCTTGAAGGAGACCCGGCCAGTTGGGCACTGACAAAAAGAAACCTCTTAGTGTCATACAAACTAGTATCAACCCCTGAGAAGAAGAAATCAACAAGTAAAAGGATATATCATGGATTTTGAGAAGATAATGAACCTCACTACAACGTACACTGACTACAAAGATGTCGAAGCAGTAAAACGACCTTGCGCATGACTGAAAGAATACATATAGCTACAAAGCTACACAGCCGAACTCACCAAAGATGCATATGCAGTCGGCTTGTCGAACCTTGGAGTGGCACGAGATGCCGACTCAAAACCATGCGAAGGTAAGCTCTCATTAACGTTCGGAGAGTCCTCCAACAACAATGCTAACAAAGAATCTTCATCAACTCCACTTTTTTGTCCGTTAAAAACACCGCCAGGCTTTTCTGTGGAGTTCCACAGTAAAGCAGGCTCAGCAGGAACAGGAACATTGGAGTCAGGCACGTCACAGTCCTGGGTCGATGGTGCAGAAAGCGCTTCTTGTGCTCCTGCAATAGAACAGACATTATGGTAAATTTAGGAGATAAGGTGTGATGAAAAAACTTATATCGTTAAAAGCAAATCCCAACACACGATTCGGTGAGTACATCACTATTCAGCATCCTCGACCTAAGAAAATTACCAGTAGAACCCCTATAAATCAACAAGGAGTCTTTGTTTGCTGAAACAATGTGTACTCGACTTCAAAAGGCTAACTGACACCTGAGAATCCATCTTGAAACCAAACTGCCTTCGGGCAAGTTCGAGAGAGAAGTACACCGAGAAGAAGCCAGACGGGGAAAAGATGGAAGGACAGAATGTGAAGGGCCACGAGAAAGTTGAAACAATCAGACACATAAGAATAATTAGAAAATGATTATGACGTCGGAATGGCAGATAAATGGTTGGCATTCCGGGAACTGGTTATCAGGGAATTCCTACCATCAGATTTCGATTCAGATGCGTCGACTACGCCGGCAGAAAGGATCTGCGTGCCGTCTGTTGTATCAGATTGTTCATTAGGAGAAGAGGCCTCTTTAGAAACCTGCACGACAGTATTTTGCTCCATCCCCGCCTGCGCTCTGCTTTCAACTGTAGAATTCTCGTCTCCATTCATCCTCCCCTCCCCTTGAAATAGAGCAGATGAAACAACGAAAACATCAGATGCTATCCTCAAAATAAGCACTATCTTGAGGTGTTCAATCTACCAACAATATAAGTAACCAATACGGGCCTCCGTATTATTATTGGGATCTTATAATTAGATTACATGCAGTCATTCGTCTGTGGGAAATGAAACAATTCTAACACCTCAAAATCGCACCGATGACGATTCACAGCAACATCCTCCAAAGACTAAGAAGACTCGGCGAGAAGCGTCCACTACACGAAGAACTGATTTGACACACGAACGTAGCCAAATTCATCCAAATGCAACACGATAGATGAACGTAATCACAATAACTGACAAAGGTATACATATATAACACACACCATTAATGAGGCTGGCTTTATCAGTTTCACCAGCTGGAGTGGCAACATCTTCTCCAGATTCCTGCACCTTCCTGCGCCGTCTATTGTTATGGCGTTCTAGCTTAAATCGACAGCTACGCTTGTCCTCATCGAAATCACCCAACACATGGAACCTGTATGATCAAGTATTGCATCAGAGATGTTTGGGATGTCATCACAAGAGGCGGTTCTGCCCCATTAACGTATGGAGCCGTATGCTATGTATCTCTTTCGAAAACTATGCAGACCATAAAGCAGCTCGAACTATAAACGGAGACATTGAGCAGGCCTGCCTTTCGCATCAGTGCCTCTTGTTTTCAATAGATAAAGCAGCAAGTCTATCATAGGTAATCGTGATAAACCCATCCACACATAATAGTGGCCTCTGAGAATGACCAAGGAAACGCTTTCACATCTGCTGATTTTCCAACAGCAGAAGACTCAAAATAATTTACATAACTCTTTTTCCAGTTAGTGTTCAGTTTGCGTGAGAGAACCCCCGAAAAGGCCCAGTCCTTGGGCATGAGAATTCAAATTGAAAAGTGATTGATTGAACCTAAATATTTGACCTCAAAATCAAAACTTGGACAGGGTATACTTAATCAGCTTAAATATTAGCTTCTCTTAAATGATATTCTGGAATATCCTGCACACTTGCCAGACTGTCGTGGAATGCAGCACACCTGTCACGCATTCAAGCTACTCAAAAATTTATACTTTAGAAACCCCAGGCAGTAAGCTTATGGGTTAAAGAGGTCAGGGCGTACTCACTTGCCACACTGTTGACAATATCGATGGGCAATGTCACGCAAAATCACGGTGGTCGAATTCGCACACTGCAGACACACACGGTGTCGCTGATGATATCCCTTAAGCCGAGCCAAGTCAGCTCCGCACGCAGGAACTTGGCACCGGGCAGTCACCTTCGCCCTCTTACTTCGGCTTCCACCCTCGTCCTCGTCCTCGTCAGTACAAGCACACGGGACTCTTCCGGCCAGAAAATTCGGGCAATCGAGTCGCGGGTCTCGGAACAATTCGTAATCCGAAGTAGTCGTCTTCTCCATTGAAGAGCTCGATTGAGGCCCTGCCACAGCTTTGCCATCGGAAAGGCTGGGCGAGTTTGCCTGAAGACTTTCCAACCCGGTCCATGACTGTCCCACAGCAAAACTCGCGCCTGGCTCGTCCGTCTGCAACGGGCTCGTGTCAAAGGTAGGGTTGGCTAGCAGGAGCACACTGTCCCACTCCCAACCAGCCATTGAATCACCCAAATGCCCCATGTCTCAGCAGCCGCATAGATCCCTCCCTCCCAAAACCAAAAAATCCCCGCGCCACCAATCTAATACGAATCCGAATCCATCTCAGTTTCACAGTTTCCGCATCCAAAGATACAGGGGAAGAAACGGCATCAATTCGACTACAAGTGTACCGAAATCATAAAATAGCGAACAAAATCCGGGTGACACCAAGACACGAATACCCAGCACCTGTGCTTTTGCTGGCAGAACTACGAAGGATTCGTCGCACTTCGAATAATGGGCATCAGAAAAAACAGGGGAAGCAATAGCATCTACTCGACTACACGAGTAGCAAACTTAAGAAATGGTCACCAGAATCCTGGCGACGCTCGCCACCATATCCTCGACCACCCTAACCAGATTAAAAAATCCGACCAAAACCCCCGCGTCACGGATTCCCCGCACAGAATCTTGCCGAGAATCAGAGTCCCAGTCGCAGAGCCTAAAGTGTCATTTCAAGGACGCATCCGACGAAATTCCGATTCCAAACGCCCGCCGAGGAAACCCTAGTGCAGATCGCTCAGAGGAAATTGGCGAATCTGCATCAAAAACGTCGAAAAAAGGCGCATTGGTGGCGGCGAAAGACGGCGAGGGAGGTGCGGGGTAGTGAGCTCACAGCGCAAATAAAAGGTTGGAAGTACAAGGCACGCTGCAACCGGAGGCGAGGAGCACTTGCTGTTCAGTCCGCCATAGCCATGATTCTCCTTCATCTTCCTCCCACGCGGCTATGCGTTGCCGTGCGGTCGCTCTCTCCGGAGTCCGGACTGTCCGGACTCCGGAGCAGCTCCGGGATGGATGCTCGTCGATGGATAGATGTGTCGTTTTCATCCGTTGGAATTGCTTCCTTTAGTGTGAGTGAGATTTATGTCCGGGCGGTTGACATGGCACTATGGGAGGCTGAGGATTGAGGACCCGTTTCTGCGCCTGGGATCTCTTGTCCAGGGGCAGCTCCGCAGCCCCCGAGCATCAGACTTGGTAGTACCGTGGAATCTTCGTGGGGTAGAATTCACGGCTGTCCGTGTATGTTTTTTATAAAGGGATTTCAGAAAACACCAAAAAATTGTACGGATTCCATGTTCCTTGAAACTTCCAGTGGAGATGTCAATGGTGATGATTGGCATAGGGCTATTCAACACTAAGGTAGACTGCTCTAGAAGTGACCATTTAAGAGCTGATTGCCTTTTTAAGGAAGCTAAACTCCTTGAATCAATTTCCAATAAATTTTTATAGGAAGAAAAATGGAATTGGCATCTATTTTGGACTTGTGTAGAATTAGTTATGAATTTTCAAAGTTCAAATCGAGTGTGCTCTAAAAGTGACCACCTGCTGAAATGTACAACTATAGTATATTACAGAAACCAAAATCTACCACTCTAGCATAGTTGCTTTTAGAAACATGGTTACTTTCAGAGCAGTCTACCTTAGAAGAGTGAAGAGTTTAAGAAAATGAAAACAATGAATAACATAACATGTGATGAACGTTAAGCATTAGAGCTCAAATGTCCTTTAAAGCTCAAACGTCCTTTAAAAAACACTTGGATTATATGGTGGAACAATTTGGTTTGGCAGGATCTAGCTAGATATTGTGCCGTGGCATGATATGAGGGAGAATATTGTACCAGGGCATGATATATGCTAAATCACTCAATGCTTAACACAGTGGGAAGGGCCCTCCCTCAAGCCCCTCAGGCTTGGGTTAGAGCCTTGTCTTTGTGGTAGGGGCCTCATAACCTAGAAGGCTTGTAGAAGGGGGCCCCTGACTATACATAACATTTATATCATATATATTGATGGAAATTGTGTGTTGTTGCTATAGTCACAATAAAATTAATAGGAATTTTTAATTTTTTCCATTCATAAAAACTTTGAAATTTAATAACTTTCATGTTGTTGGTCCAAATGTTGTAAAGTAAGGCCCATCGACCCCTCCTTGTCTCTTGAACCTACATCTCAAATTTCTTTGTAATATTCTTACACTAGTCAAATAGAAGATCCTATGTTTTGCATGTGCAACACAAACAAATTTAAAAAGTTTGCTCTTGGCTATAGAAATGGCAATTTTGAGTATTTTTTGATGGTAAAAAGGTCTTGAAATTTAAGGGATTAAGGAATAAATAATTTATTATTATAGTAAGTATTATTGCCATGATTGAAGCTCTCTAGATTTTAGTTCAAATATAATAAAATATTTTGTACTATAGTGCTTAAAGTTTTCTATGATTTGAAAAGGAAACATTAACATCATTAATTCCTATTACTTCTTAGTGAATGAAATATGTTTTTGGATTTTTGGACAAGCAATAATAACTTTGTATTTTTTTAGTTTTTGTTGATATCTTTCATGTAGCTTCTTTTTGTAAATATTTGGATTAAAAAATGTTTAATAGTAGTTTGAATTTCATGCAAATTTCAATAGCATTAATTTGCAAAGTAATAATGCAATTGGGCTAATTGATGGAATGGTTGCTTGTATTTGTCTTAACATCAAATAAAACAACTATATATTCTATACGTTGTCTACTTAGATATAAAATTTGTTAGCGTAACATTTGTATTGGCATATTTGCAAACAACTTTGGTTTATTTTCCACCACAATGGTTAGATGTAGATAAGAATTTTTGATGGTGGTTAGACAATGTTCTTAGAAGTCAAATGTAATTTTGAAGCTCCATCTCCAAACACCATCTTGTTGGATTAGCAAAGGCTCTTACAAATGTCAACTACCACGTCATCAAGTAGAGAAGGGATTGCACTTGCCCACACAACCTTGATAATTTAATTTTTTTTGCTTTGCCAAATTAGAAAAGCCCATTGTTGATTCTATTAAATAAACATTCATAGAATTGATTTCCTATCAATTAGGGTCTCTGTTTCTAATAGTGCATGTAGAAGGCAAAAAGGTTTTCTCTCAAGTATCTTCAATTTTTCTTGATTGTCTCTTAGCACCTTGTGTATCCATTTTTGATAACATCAAGTTAATATACATATTGCTTTGTTGTTATCAACTACAAAGAGTAGCAATAATTTTAGATGGCACATCTAAGTCATCAAGTCTTGGTTAATAGGCAAAACACTATTTTATTTCACCATGGTCACAATTTGTAGTAGAATTGAAATTGGTTGAGTTGTTGCAAGACTTTGAGCTTGTGTAGCACTATTGTAGGCTTCTTCATCTTTGATAGAAACTTGGTAAATAAAACCACACTTAATGAGTTATTCATAAAGTACCTAAATCGAGGTTTAAACCCATGAGTTTTGTGAAAAAGTCGGTTGAGTTAAAAAAGTCAAAATAAAAGTGGGTATGAAACTTATTTTTCCATCAAAATGGTGCCTAAAAAAGTTTGGTCCCCACTTTTGAAGTCATGTGAGATAAGTATCTTGCAAAAAAGTTTGATGCTTCAACTATAGTTGCCTTCTCAACTTCAAAAAAAGTCATGCCCAAAGTAGGGGGGACTTTACAAATAACTCAAAAATTGGATGCAATTCTTTTGAGAAGTATTTTGCATAGCCCCAAAACAACTATAAATATTCTTTTAAAATTTTTGAATTTGAATTTTTTTAGAATTTCAAGGTGTGATGTATATGTACCTTTGGTACTGTATTTTCAAAAATCATATTCATACCAATGATTTACTATACCCCAACCAATTATATGAATAAGTTTGAAAGTAAAACATTAAAATTTGATTTAAATTTGATTGTAGATTGAATATTAGTCATCTTCATAAGATTTTTTATAGTATAAGCTTGAAAGTGAAATTATCATGGTTTCGTTTTTAAAGATTTTTCATTATTTATTTAATGAAATCATTTTTGAAGGATCATTTTTTTGGTTTCAAGATTTCAATGATTGAAATGGATTACATTAGCACCTGTAAAGAGAAGAGCATTTGCAAAGAGAAATCCATACTATACAAGTGTTAAGAATTTTAAACAATAATCTTTAGAAAAATTGAATGGATGAAATTTGACATTTTTTGTTGGGCATAGAAGCATATGAAAAGATGATTACAACCCCAAATAGATTGCTTTGGCAAAACTTGAAGTTTTTAGGCTTTAAATGGAAATTGAATTAGATTATTGAGTATAATATGCTTTTAAGAGAAGAAAATTTGGTGATTTAGAATAGCTTTAGAACCTATCAAAATATTTATCATATAAATTATAGGCATTAGAGAAGTTTTTGGCCTCCAAAAGATTGTTCCAAGGCCATTCCCTAAAACTATATCCAATGTTGTAAACCTCAGTCTCTATTAGTCTAATTTTTTTAATTAATTAATTTTTTTAATTCAAAATTTTCAAAATGTATAAAAATGAAAAATGCTTAAATGTTTTTTTCATAAAAATATTTTAAAATCATTTAGTGACTAATTAAAATAATTAATTCATTAATTAATATTATTTGATGTAATAGTTACTTGACTACAACAAATTGTTGATGTGGCAATGTTCCCAACATTCCCAATGTTGGAGAATTCATAGTCTTCTAAAGACTTAAATCTCCCCTAATGAGTTTACATCATTAGTTTTCATATTTAAAACCTAAATCTAGGCAAGAGACATCATGATTTATTTGAAATTATTGCAAAATTGATTCTAAGAAGCATTTCTAGGCAATGATAGTAGAAAGTATTTTCAATCCCCTCGATTTCAAAAAATCTTTAAAAAAAAAATCTATTCCCTTTTAGATTGTAGTAAAATGTTTTATTTTCCTCATTACTTGAGGGGATGAAAATTGTCTTCAAATGGTTGAGGGGTCCTATTCAAAGAGCTGTATTATTTGCATCCAATGTCCACATTCAATCAAACTTGTCAGAAAAGTTGTGAAAATTAGTCTAGCTTGTACAACAAAATTTTCAAATCAAACTAAAGCGTAATGATTTTTTAAAGCCATTCAAAGTTTACACATTCAATTTGAATTTATCAAACTACATTTTGATGGCTACAACTTTGGAAGCTAGTGTCTTTTCATCTAAAGTTCATTTTCAATTCAAACAAAATTAATTGAATTATGATTCCCTTGAAGTTTAGTTATTGTGGTATAGTTTTCATGTTGATCCAAGTTGTTTTGAATGTTTGGAAGCAAGTCAAAGTTCAAACTCCTAACATTTTTGGATTACAATCAACTTTGGCAACTTATTTCTTCTTCATAGTGTGTCTATTTCCAATAAATTTTTGAGGAAAAATTGAGCACACTAGTCTTGTTTGTATGGTTGAAATTTCATTTCAATCCAAGAGATTATGAGTGACTAAGAAGTATTTTAGTCGAAGAAGGTTCAATCATAGATGTGCTTTTTGCAACTTTTTTTTATAATTTTTGGATTTTCAAAACAATTTTGGAGATAGAGTGAATCAATTGAACGATGTTTTCGTTCACTAATGTATTTGTACGGTAGTTTTGAATCTCTTCATACGTCCAATTTTTCTCATTTGAGTAGGTTTAGAGTTAGAATTTGCCCTCCAAATGTGTTTCTACAAAAATATCATAATCCTTTTTCAACACCAAAACATTCACTAGAAGAAAAACGTAGATATCCCTGTTTATTTAAACAGAACACATCAAGTAGATTGTATTGAGACTGCGTTGCTGAAAACGTAGGAAAAACACAGAAAAAACGCAGAAAAACACAAAAAACACGTTTTTTGTGTCTTTTTGGTGTTTTTTTTGCGTTTTCGGCAACGCAGTCTCATCACAATCTACCTGACGTGTTCTGTTTAAATAAACAGGGATTTCTTCTAGTGATTGTAATTTTTTAATCTATGTGGCCAAATGACTTCATTTTATATATTTATTGTTTACAATACAAACACTTTATGATTGTATAGTTGAGATTTTCATACTATAGTGACATTTAGACTTAAAACACTAGAAAAGAGAGGATGATGTTAGACACATTTAGGCCTTAGGCAATGAGAAATCAAAGCGTTTTTTTAGACACAAAATTGATCCTCTCAAATATATTCTACTTCAATTTTCTACAAGAATTTCTAATAAGCACCAAGGATCTTGGACAAGACTTTGGTGTATTGTAGAGTATGTTTTGTCATACTTTTTGAGGAATTCACATTAGATGAGATTCTTCCACTAAATAAGTCCAAATAGTGGAGAATCCTAGGAATTGTGCCAAATTAGCATTTGATGTGGTCATGAGACAGTTGCATCAAATATTTATTATAATAATAATTCTTTGAACAAAAATTATATATGAATTTTTTCTAATTTCAGAAACTAAATTTTTTTAGTATTAATTATCGTAACAACAACCAATTACTCTTCCACTACATTGTGAACAAGAAGGGGAGCATGCCTAAAATGTTCTTTCTTCACCTCAAATTTCCTCTAATGTTTGAAACAAAATAATATTATGTAATGCATCATAATTATCAACATAGTCAAATTTGAAGGAAAAAACCCACAAGAATATTACTAATGTTGAAAATAAGATACTTAGAATTTGATTTGAAATTTTTTTGACAATGTGATGACAATTTATACTATGACTAATTGTTCTAAAAGAATGATATTTTATTTGGACCAAAAAAATTCTTGACATGTAATGAATTAGTGACATTTACATACTCATAATTGCAACACAATCTTTCTTTGAAATCTTACAATTAAAGTACACCACATAAGAATGATTTTTTCATTAGTAGAAAATCAACCCAATTCAGTTGTTTTGGTTATGTTGATGATCAACAAATTTCTATTGATTAATAGAAATTTGTTGATCATCAACACAACCAAAACAAGAGAATCAAATAGATTTTCTACTAGTGTTTTGTCCTTTGATTGATGGAGTATTAGGTGATGTACACACAAATTTTTGACTTAAATCTAACATGCCACTGAATCCACTACAATCAACATACTTTTATTTTACAAATGACTAATATGCAACTAGAAGGTAAAAACAAATTGATGCTATGGTTTTTCTCTAGGAATTCACTTAGTGTAATGACATGAGATCTAAGATAGAATACTATATATTTATTGTAAATAAAGTTTCTTAAAACATTATACTTGATTCAAAAGTGTATGTAATTAAGTATAGGATATTGTAACTAACATAGGCTTATATTTAGTACCGTTCATTAGATTTTTCATTGAAAAAATATAGGGGGCCAATGATATGTGGCCAAGACAAATTATTTTGTAATGATTATTTAATGTCTTTAAAGAAGTGATGGACAAAAAAAGGCACATTATTTTTTCCAAATTATCCATGAACCTTTCAATAAGGGGCTTTGGTTTTCTCAAGAGTTATCTTTGAAGTCTTTTGAAGTCACTAGGAATTTGAAAAATCTATTGTGGATTTCATTGTAATATACTCTTATTTGTTCACTTCAAATAATAGTAAAGGTATAAGAACTTTGTGGTCTACATTATTAGGTGTGTGTGAGTTTGGTGGTCTTAAATTTGGATGAGAAGTTCTATAGGACCAAAAAAAAATTTCACCTAGGTTTGAAAACTATCAAGATCTTACATGTACACCTAATCCTAAATAATGATTGGTGCCCCATGTGCCATTGCCACAATCAAAAGAAAAGAAAAAATCAATCTCATTTTCTAATTTGTAATTTTTCTTAAAGCCAATATCTTTTATAGACAAGGTAATGCAAGAGACTTTGTTGTTGTGTTGGAAATTGCATCTTTAATGAGAATAGAAAGCTCTACACACAAATGAGTGCAAGGAATTCTATGGTATTTGGATATACAATGTGAAAGTTATGAATTTTCCATTACAAAAGATAATTGAAATGAAATTTTTGATTCATAAAGACCTTTAAAATTCAATAGCTTTCACACACTAGGTCCAAATGTCACACCCAATGTCACAAGACAAAGTTTGAGCCCCCTTCTTTGCCAAGAGTTTTTGAAGATTATACACAATGATGCCCTGATGTTTTACAATTTTTCAATATGACAAATAAACAAAACAAACAACCTATATTAAAGTATTAATAGACCACCCACCTCTTTCATGTTTTTTTATTGTTTGGTTTAAAAAAATAAGAATATATCAAAGCAAAATTCATAACAAATTTCAGGTGACTTCTAAACACTTTATAGATAATTCTACTCTCACTTCAAGTATCCTATGCATCTAGCATACTTCTCATACAAACTACTAAGCACTAATAGACAATAGAATTAGCTTTGCATCAATAGTTCTTGAGAAATGCTCATATTCCATTGAAGAATAGGGTTTGGTGGTTTTTAGGATTTAGAGGTGGATGCCTTTGTATGTGATGTTGTAGGTGCCCTCATAGATGCCTTTGTATGTGGAATGACAATGTTTTCTATTTAATTGGACTCTTGCACAATAGTGAGGTGGATTTTCTACCATTTTGTCTTACATTTTCTGGTGGATGTTGTTGATTGTATATTGCTAATTTTATTGTTTCTTTGTATTTTCTAATATGGCTAGGCTATCAAGAGCAAAGACTTCACTAGTGATTTTAGCAAGAAAGAAATTGTTCTTTAATCATTTAGACCTACCTACCAAATGAAGACATCAAGACAAATTTGAAGGCATCAAAAGACTGCAACTATAGGAATACACCACATCAATAGTTTGATGTGGTCTAGAGACTCCTACATCAAAAAATGGTTATTTTTATATATTTAAAAATAATTATAAAATAATTTTTTTATTTAAGAAAAGTAGTCTTAGATTTCTTAACACTTTTTAGATTTTTTGAAAAAAAAATTCAAGAATTTAGCCATTGTGGGTTGATTTCTTGTTTCATGATTATTGTACAAGGAACATGTAGGGGAACAACCCTAAAACAGCCCTCCCTTGTCCTCAAATCTCCCTTGATGTTCCAAGTTGTCTTTTACTTTAATGATATTTTAGCTATCTACTTGAAGAATTGTTATAGGATAAATGCTTTTTGTGGGAGTGAAATCATTTTCAATCATTTGTAGTTTGACCAAGGCAATTGATGTATTCATTTGAGCACTTAAACTATTGTACAATGTATATACAAATGGTAGATGTTGTCTAGTTTGTCTTTGCTTATTTATTATGTTGTCATCTTTTTTTGTTGAATACTTACATTTGTTGTATTCATTAGAATATATTGTAGATGATTAGCATTGTGGAAACAATAAAAGGGTACTTGTTCTTTTGTTTCAAAGTTAATATTAAGTATATGTTGTTTAATACAACTAAAGTGCAATGTTTACACTTTGTGAAAGTATTTGTTTGACTATAGTACATTTTTCCAATTATTGTATTTTAGTTTTCAATAATGATAAAAATGGTTTGAAAGTGAAGAGACAAAAGATGAAAGGAAAAAAATAGTCATATGAAAAAATCATACAACACCTATTACTTTACTTCTAATTTTTGAACCTAATATAGGGGCTAAAATATTGGACCCAAAAGTGTATTGTAAATAATATTGGATGCTATAAAAAATGTCATTTTAGAGCTATTTTAATTATAGAATACATTGAATTAGGAAATATTAGGAAAATAGACCCTTATAAAATATCCCCCAATTTTAGGTATATACTAACCCTCTAAACTACACTAAGTAGTGAAATTAAGTTACCTTTACAGTTAGGTTGCTTTACTACGACAAAATTATTCTACAAGCCATCAAAGTCAACAAATATTTCTACAACACACTTCCATTTGTATACGTGGAGGTTCATGAGTTCCAACTACACCAAAAAATAATTCAAAAGTAGTGCATCCTTGTACAGAATCAATAAATAAATGTATAGTGTGAAATGTCAAGGAATTAGTGAGGAGAAACCTAATTTCAATATTTGATATAGTGACTTTCCCAAGTGATTTTTTTATTGAATAGTCATTGAAAAATAACCAAACAATTATTATATCATAGAATAGTTGTAGTATGATTGTAGAATAATCATTGGATAGTCATAGAAGGGAATGTAATGTACCATTAATCTACAACTCCTAAAGACGGATGGTCAAGATTTACTCTCCTTCACTAGTTTTTTTTATAACTTCAAGCCACTTCTTCATTGCAATTGCACTACAAGGAATTGGGGGTATAAATGACTGTTTGGAATGCCTGCAAAATAATCATTCTGGACCTAAACGACTGAGAAATGACTTCGGACCCCTGCAGTCATTGTCACAAAGTCATTCCGGACAATGACTGTAGGTTTATTATCACCATCCACTTACTATAGATGGAGGATAAAGAAATGGATGACATTGTCTACGTGGTGGGTGACGGTCAAAGGTTCAAATTTTAGGTATAAAAC
Source organism: Thuidium tamariscinum (assembly GCA_947034885.2). Lineage (NCBI taxonomy): Eukaryota > Viridiplantae > Streptophyta > Bryopsida > Hypnales > Thuidiaceae > Thuidium > Thuidium tamariscinum. The sequence continues at coordinate 911,282 of OX344749.2, forward strand.
AGGCAGGGGACCATTTCGTTTCAAAATTTTGGAGAGTGACCTGTTAAACTGAGCTTTCTGTGAAGTCATTTCCCAATCACACCTCAGCCTACAGTGCAGTCATTTTCCAGTCGCAATTTTATACCTAATGTTTTGATGTGGAAGTCCAATTCAATAATTTTGAAAGTCATTTTTTAGTCCCCATTTTGTCACCTATTTGATGATGTGAACATTGTAATGAGCCAATTATGGAGTCATTCGTCAGTCATATTGTAGTTGCAAAAGTGTTTCTGTGGTCATCTTACTTAGCCAACTATGGAGTCATTCTTTAGTCATAGTGTAGTTGAAAAGTGTTGACTTTGACATCCACGTCATAGTCATATAGAAGTCATTTTAAAGTCATTATGTAGTCGTGATACAATCAAAGCACTGTTGACGTGGACATCCACGTCAGAGTCATGTATAAGTCATTTTAAAGTTATAATGTAGTCATTCAAAAGTTAGGATGGAGTAAGTCATTTCATAGTCACATATGAGTACATTCAAAGTTCCACAATTCTATACCATACACAATAATCCATACACCATATATCATACATGATATACCACATCCAATACACCATATACAATATACTATATAAAATATTTTATACATCATACATTGCATTTGGCACATGTGCCATATGGCTTCCAAAACCTCTTAATATGAGAGTAGGAAGGAATAAAATGACAAGACCTTTATACTAAAGGTATAGAAGGAGGTAAGACAAAGCATGTGGGATATATGAAATGTGGGAATTATGTTACAAGTAAAATTTTAGACCTCATTTACACATAGCAGATCAATTTTTTTCAAAAAACTTTGAACTAATGAAGGTTAGAAAATCAATTCTACTTTCATTTCCAAAAATCCGTTTTAGATTTTGAGCCTTAAGTCAAAAGTTATAAATATATTTGCACCATGGTCTATTTGGGACCTTGTAGTCATTGTTGACCTTGCAATTGTTTTAGAGTTGCGTTGTAGTAAAGCACAATCATATTGTAGAAATTTAAGAGCAACCATAATGAAAAATTTCAGCCCTTGAAGGAATTGGGAAGAAAAACAAGGGAACCAAACTTTAAAAAACTAAAAAAAAAGTTTAAAATTTTTTTTTTAAGAAAATAAAATCTATTTTTTAGACTAGTGAATGAGAGTGCTTGAAATTGTAGGATTGTGGGAATAGTAAGAATGAAACAATTTTTATAATGTTAAATTTTTTTTTTAAACTTCATATAAAAAAGTTAAAAAATCATGGAAATTCAAACCTGATATAGGATTAATGCTACCACATCAACATGATATTTTCAAGATTATAAGTTTTTAGATTAAAAATTTTAAAATTTAGTATTATTATTTTATTATTTAAAAAAAAAAATAGTTTTAAATTTTTTTGAAATTAAAAAATTAATTAATTAATTAATTATTTTAATAGATCACTAGTCATCATTGATGATGACTAGTGATCATTGTTGCTTAAAGGAGATGCAAGTAACCTTGAAGGAAACTCTTAGAAGGGAATTAGCCCCTTTAAGGTCTGAAATTTTTCTTGAAATAGTATTGTCCATATTAGCTTAGTGCCCTATTTGTTTTTAGTGCAAAACATTGTATTATGGTCAAATGAAGACCTTATAGTCATTTTACATTGTACTATGGTCAAACAACACTTTAGAAGGCGCAGTCACAGTTGAGTTATTGTAGATATGATCGCTAGAGTCTTTGAAAAAAAACTACCCTGCCCATCGTTTCCCTAGAAAATTAGAGCCTGCATGAGACAAAATCCTTCAATGATTTCGTAGTAATGAATGAGTTGACTGCTGTTCGCAGTTGCACTACTTGACTGCAAACCCTCTTCTAAATGACTTCGTCGGCCACATCCTAAATAATGCCTCCAAGACCAACAAAGACACGACAAAGTCAATAGAAAATGCATCAACGAAGCTCGTACTTCGCGACTATGTCATCCTCGAGTCATAGCCATGACTATAGAACTACTTAAACCTTCAGATCAGCTGCCGGATGGTACAATTATAGAGTGCCTAGTCATTCTCTAGTCAAAGCGAACAAGTAGTCATTTGTCTATAGTCATTTAGGACCACAATTCCTTGTAGTGTTGTTACCTTCATAAAAAAATCTATGAGTTTGTAGTCTACAATAGGCTTCAAAAAAATTGTTAGGCTTGTCTGAAAGAGATGGCCAAGAAAAAAAACTCTTAAAAACTAGAAAAACATAACCTACTTTGGTCAAGTAGGATTCCAAGTGGACTCATCCATGAAAAATAGTTTAGGCATTGGCTAAAGTATAAACCCAATTTAGAAATGCCTATTTCTCTACCAATCACTATATTGATATTTCTAAAAGGCTTTTGGTCTAGCCTTGGTATAACTTAACCCACAAATGATGTTGTGACATTTTTGACTAATGAATAATAAAGAATGATTTTGTGTACAATAATAATCCTATTGCAAATCTTTAGAATTTTGTACAATTAACAATTAAAGGAGATCATCCATGGTAGTTTGATTAGTCATCCAATGAACACTTTTAGTTTTTTCAAAGTTGATGTCATACAATTCCAAAAGGGATGATTTCCATGGTCACTCTCTAGGTGGTCAAGGGTTATATAGGCCTTTAGTTAATTCATAAATTTTGAGGCGAATGCTTCTTGTCCAATGGATGATAGAGAATCCTTTTGTATAGAACAATAGTGCAACTATTCATCTTTGGAATTTTGTATGGAAATTAGATATCTTCTATAGTACTTTGACTTCCAATAAATGTTCATTTGTTGGATTTTTTTTAATTGGTGATTCTTATGGTATCAAAATGAATGATTTCCACAGTTACTAGTCTGTCCTTTAAGAATTAACCCATAACCACCTTAGGAGCCTAAAAGAGTCATCATAATCTAAAAGTCCAATTCAAAGTGCTGTAACTTTTGCATTGAATTCTTGAATTTATAAAACTTTTTGGAAAATTTGCACTCCGTTAGAGGAGATTTGAGCCTTTTGAAGATTGCAAGTTCCCAAACTCTAGGCATGTTGTTGGAATTTTGGAAATGCTACTACATTAGCTATTTGATGTGGTCAAGTGACTACCATGTTAGATAATATTACTTAGTTAATCAATTGATATTAAAAATGGATTGAATTCTTTAAAATTATTTTTTCACTTTTTAATACATTTTTCAAATTTTTCAATTTTTTTTCAATTTTTTTCAATTCAAAAATTGAGACAAGCACTGGCTTGGCTACAACATTGGGAACAATTTTAGGAAATAGCCTTGAAATAGTCCCTTAGAGGCCAAATACTCCTCTAATGCTTTTGCTAGTTTGTGTAGTAGAATTCTCAAATCAATTCAAGATATACTAATTTATTGGAAACCAATCAAAGTTTACAACTTCAATTTCGATTAACCAAAGTACATTTGATTGCTACAACTTCAAGAGCTTGTCTATCCTTCATTTAATATTAGTTGTCAATAATTTATTGAATTATATTTTCCTTGAAGTCTAGTTGTTTTGAATGTTTGGAAGCAATTCAAAGCCCCCAAATTAGACATTTATGGAATATAATAAACTTTTGGAGTCTGTTTATGGTAATTTATTTTAGAGAAGTTGTGCATATTAGTCTAGTTTGCGTAATTGAAATTTCATATCAATCCAAGAATTTGTAAGTGACTAAGAAGCAATTTAGTAGAAGGAGGTTCAACTATGAATGTATTTTCTTCAACTATTTTTTGACATTTCAAATCCAATTTGCGGACACAATGATTCAATTGAATGATATTTTCGTACACCAATGTGTTTGCATGGTGCTTTTGAAGCACTTTCTTTGAAGTTCAAGTTTTTCATTTGAGTAGGTTTAGAAATCCAATTTCACCTCTAAATGTATTTTAGGAAAATTTGAGCATCTTTTTTCAACACTTCAACATTAAAATCTAACAATCTATTTGGCCAAATGACTCCAAATTTGATTCATATCATCTACATCATATACACTACAACATGGCTGAAATTTCTATAACCTTTACTTCAAAGACAACTAGGGTGGCCCGTGCCGTTGCTACAGTCTAATTTTTTTAATGTATAGAAACTTCAAAATTCAATAACTTTCATGCCGTAGGTTAGAACACCATGAATCAAAGCCCGTACACCCCTCCTCGCTGAGGGCTTTCCGATGGTACCAAACACACACGTGGGGGACTCACGGTCTGGGAGATCTCAACGTAACAAACAAACAAACAATAATTTTCTAATTTTTTAATGTATAGAAACTTCAAAATTCAATAACTTTCATGCCGTAGGTTGGAACACCATGAATCAAAGCCCGTGCACCCCTCCTCGCCGAGGGCTTTCTGATGGTACCAAACATGCACCCGGGGGACTCACGATCCGGGAGATCTCAACGTAACAAACATCCAAACAAACATCCAAACAAACAAACAACGTATCTTCATAGGGGGATGATGTTTTTAATCTTAAATAAAAAGGCCATGAAAACGTTTGAATGTCCTCTTGGTAAGTTAGGTGTGCTGACTCCCTGGCCGACTAATGCGTTAACTAATGGCTCTAAGGACTTAAGGACCTGCCAGAGTGCCAGTTATGGTGACATCTGCAGCCAGAGTGGCAGAAATTTGTGGAGAATATTCAGGAGACTACTGAAAGTAGATTTCCTGTTCACACTGGAGTGTGGAATTAGTCATGGTATTAGCAGCATCAACCACGCGGCAAACAAGGCCTCCCGGTCTAACCCCTCAAGAAGCGTACATACTCTCCTATTATACGTATGGAGCAAGGGCCTACGCCAAGTGCCTCCGTTTCGGGTGTGGTATTAGTACAGCGTATTCGTATCCTTGAACCGTCGTCGTTGTCGTCTTTCGTCTTCTTGGAGAGGACGCCATTTGCAGCGAAGACTCACCGCACTCACCAGACAGCATGCGTTCCATTTTGTAGGGTGAGTGCGAGTGTGGTTGCACTTGTTTGCTGATCCGTTCGCCCCGGCGCCCCGCGCCCCTCACGTATCCAGCGAGAGAGGGGCAGTAGCCCGTGCCACGGCCCCGTCGTGTAGCCATGGCGGCCGCCAACGCCCCCATCACGATGAAGGAGGCTTTAACGGTACTTCTCCGCGTCTTTCTTTTTCGTTTCTTCTACTTCTGGAGCTTCCGAGCTCTCGAGTCATGTTTCGGATGAGTATTAGACTGAGAGTTTTGTTTTGGAGGTTTTGGATGCACAGTGCCAGCTTTCTGGATCGCAGGGGGTGGGGGAGGGAGGGCATTAGGGTTCGTTGGGGGTGGAGAGAGTTGATTGAGCTGTGGTGATAGTGAGGTCGGGAATCTGTGGATAATGGTGATGTCGCGGTGGGTAATTTGGTTTGGGGGTGATTTTCTGAGCTCGTTTTGGTGTGTCAATGCAGCTGACGAGCTTGGGCATAAACCAGCAATTCGTGACGTTCACGCACGTGACGATGGAATCCGACAAGTATATTTGCGTTCGGGAGACCTCCCCGCAGAACAGCGTGGTGATTATTGATATGTCCATGCCCAATCAGCCTCTTCGGCGGCCTATCACCGCTGACTCCGCTCTCATGAATCCTAACAGCAAAGTCCTTGCCCTTAAAGGTTCGTTCTGTATTCCCCTTGAAGACTTAGGTGCTAATCGTGCTCCATATCTATTCAGTATCGACACACACTGGTTGTGTCGCAGTGAATTCCGAAGTCTAGGTTCTGAGTTGCTACTTTAAGGAATTTCGGAATTGACACACAGTTTGTTACAGTTCACTGAATTCCGAGTTCTTGGCTCGTTAGAAGGATTTCGAACGTCTCATGATATTCATTAAAGGATTAATATTCAACCTCTTAGCTGAATTAAGTATTAATTACCCCGTGCAGGAGGCTGATTGTCTCCTGAACAAATAATTTCGGGCGAGAAGGTAGCGCCACCGTAATTTGAACGGCATCATACAATGCACGAGCTTACTGAGTGATTGAAAGGCATTGATTCTCTGTAGTGAGAAGGAGACATGCAAATATTCACTGCATGAGTTGAATTGGTCGGAACTAGATTCTATCCGCTCTCCTATCCGCTGAACAGCGGATGGAGGTCGTGAAAGAGATGAAGAGCCAGATCTCTGACTAGGAGTATGTCGAGAATTGAATTGAACTTGCCGATTGTCGTCTTTTCTGACATGAAAATGCCAGGGTCTATCATGCGTTTGAGAACTTTGCATAAAAATCACCCAAAGAATTGGCATTTAAATATTGGGGCTGGACATAGAGTTGGCATTTAATTATCGTGACAAATACTCTTGAAGACTGTACTGGGAGGGCATCGATTTGGCATTTGTACTTCATAATTTCGCAAAATACGGATTGGGTACATTCAGTACATGAAAAGTGACGGTGTCGAGGTAACCACGACCATTGAAAATGCTTAATAGCTGGTGATAACATTGTACACATAAAGTTCTGAAGAGTCTGAGGTCAGTATATGCGGTTTCGAAGACCAGCTTCTAGAGTGGACTCGGTTATGGTTGAACCTATGTTTTCCTTTTCGCTCCAGATCATCTTCGTTCTCCCTGTTGTAATGGCTGTTCGTTGTAATGGTTGTTCATTGCAATGAGAACTGACATTATTTGTGTTTTTCTCCTTATGTTGCTCAGCTCAAATCCCTGGGTCGACTCAAGATCATTTGCAGATATTTAACATCGAGCTGAAGGCGAAAATGAAATCTTATCAGATGCCAGAACAGGTACATGCAAGGTGTTTACTGCAGTAAATTTGATTAATTGCCTGTCTGGGAAGAGTCGTTCCAATGATATTCTGTGGAATCAGTCTTCCACCCTTTCTGTGCTTGATTCCACCAATGATTGCTTCGTGCAGGTGGTATTTTGGAAGTGGATCACTCCAAAGCTCCTGGGGCTTGTTACCCAATCATCAGTATTTCACTGGTCCATCGAAGGTATGGTTATTAATCACATGTTTCTGCTCTCCTTTATGTGATGTTCATGTTCATGTTGTAGTTTTGATATTAAATGGATTTGTACATCTGCAACGATTTTTCAGTAGTTTATAAATACTAGAAGAATCATTAAATACTTACCTTGGTTCTCGATTGTCATCGATCTAGGTGAAAGCGAACCCGTGAAGGTGTTCGAGAGAACTGCGAATTTGACTGGCAATCAAATCATTAATTATCGGTGCGATGCTTCTGAAAAGTGGCTAGTATTGATTGGCATTGCTCCTGGTGCACCTGAGGTACGTAAGACCTATGGACGTGATTTCTGATCGGTGATTTGCGTTTCGTTTCTCTATTGTTTTGCGACATCCGTGTGACTTTATTCATCTCTCCATGCGTCATGGGTACGAGACTTAATTTGGTTAACATGCTTCAAAGAATTACTCTGGATTTTTTTGCATTAATGTGCACCATAGGAACTTGATGTAGACAGTTCTTGTTGAAATGTATATGGGATATTGAAGGACGCGCAAGTGCTTGAGATCTGGCATCTCCTCAAAAGTTGATGCCAAGTTGATGCTCAGGGACTTGACTGTCTATTGTAACGATTTATGCTACCTACACATACGCACTGAGGAAAGCCTTTAGTGTAGCAAATTTTTGTTGCTCTTCTGCTGTTGCCGTACAAACCGTGTAACTTTTTTGACAGAGCATAGTAAACACGGTGAGAGACGCCTATGACTTAATTACTTTATGTGGCGTTATTTACAGCGCCCGCAGCTCGTAAAGGGAAACATGCAGTTGTTTTCCGTGGATCAGCAAAGAAGTCAAGCGTTGGAAGCACATGCAGCATCATTTGCATCTTTTAAGGTAACTTGCTCATTTCTTGGGTCTGAACTTTGATGAACGGAATGTGGGACGCGCTAGGACTGGCAATATTTGTGTTGTAATTGCTTCTGGATCTTCATATTTGATCTTTAAGGTGCTTCGCGATTGATCCAGGATGCAGGCAATGAAAGTCATTCTCTTCTTATTTCATTCGAAGCAAGGAGTTTAGTCAGCGATCCACTTGTTTCAAATATACATGTCATTGAGCTGGGGCTTCAGCTAGATTTGTGTCTACTTTTCTTGACCTCATATAATAGTGGTACTAATATGATGAAATCAGGTGTCTGGAAACGACTCGTCAAGTCTACTGATTGCATTCTCAACGAAAACTATAAATGCTGGACAGCTTACATCCAAGCTGCATATCATCGAGCTTGGTGCTCAACCAGGTTGGTTAAACTCGCGATGATCCACCTCCAATATCTTTAATCTTCTACCCGGACAACTTCATACTCATCGCTATGTCAAGTTACCATTCCCTTTGCATTCTAGTTTCTGACTTCCATGTATCCAGAGTTTTGAGGGTCCACATGACTGTCAATGTGGGAGCTGTAATGGACTACTGCAGACTGCTGTAAGCATATGCAGAGAGGCGACAGTTGTTTTCAGGGATCAATTTAGGGGTTGCAATGATTCGAGACCTGTAGTACTGACTCCTTTTGCACGCTTGGTTTTCAGGTAGACCTGGCTTTGCGAAGAAGGCGGCGGACTTGTTCTTCCCTCCAGACTTCGCAGACGATTTTCCAGTTGCAATGCAGGTGGGTACTTTCTCGTAATATAAACGAACATTATTGTTTTGAAGATATGCAAAATTGTGTGCTACTTTGATGTTCTCGTGTTATGATTTCTCTGTATCAGAATACTCGTAACCGTAGAGGTCCCAGGTATTTTGAATTTCTGTGCATTTTTAGCCCTGGTTTAGACTGTTCGAACTTCAAATTTGTGACTGTATTTTTCAAGATTTTCTTGGAATGTTAAGAGATACCTATTTGTTTGGGCTAACCTACTCTATTTATTGGGTTTGGCAGATTTCATCGAAATACAATCTAATTTACGTTATAACGAAGCTGGGTCTTCTTTTTGTCTACGATTTGGAAACTGCTACAGCTGTGTATAGAAACCGTATCAGCCCAGATCCAATATTTTTGACAGCTGATGCTCCAACTGTTGGTGGATTTTATGCTGTCAATCGTCGCGGACAAGTTCTACTGGCTACCGTCAATGAGTCAACAATCGTTCCATTTGTCAGCAACCAGGTGAAAACTTGGTAATCTTCAGAGGTTTGGTGGTGGACTTGTTTTTGTCAAGTATGTGGCATCCTCTGACCTTATCAAATCTACTGTAATTGGCAGTTGAACAATTTGGAGCTTGCGGTGAATCTTGCAAGGCGAGGAAATTTGCCTGGGGCAGAGGGCCTGGTATGTTTGTGACGTCTTGCGACGTGTAGGTGTCGGCATTGGAGTTTGTGTTCATGCTGAGCAGTTTGTCTGGATACGTTTCATTTAGATATATTTCACATGGCGGGTCTTTTTCTTTGATGTTGTACGGCTTACCTTTTCTTTTGCAGTGCGCTCTAGATGGCGTCCAATTCTGATCCTCAGGCAGTTAATTCCTACGATGCTTAGGAGACGGGTTTTGTTGGATTCAGGTTGTGCAACGCTTCCAGGAGTTGTTTTCTCAGATGAAATACAAAGAAGCAGCTGACCTTGCAGCTGAATCACCACAAGGGATTCTTCGAACGCCGGATACCGTGGCTAAATTTCAGGTTATCACCCACGAGGGATTTTTGCTTACTTTTTACAAATTTCTCATTTTTTTGGTTGTAGTTACTGTGGTTTTTGTGTTCCTTTTCAATCACCAGCTCAAGATTATTTGACTCGAAATTAGTGTTACCCCTCATCAGATATTTACTTGTTCCTGATGTACATCTGGAAACTATTGCTATTTCCTACTGCAGAGTGTTCCAATGCAGCCTGGACAGACGTCACCACTCCTGCAGTACTTCGGAACACTGCTGACCAAGGGTAAATTAAACTTGTTCGAGTCTTTGGAGCTTTCCCGCTTGGTTGTTAATCAAAACAAGAAGAATTTGCTTGAAAACTGGTTGGCGGAGGACAAGCTTGAATGCAGTGAAGAACTGGGAGATCTTGTAAAGGTATGATACCTTGCTTGTTGATTAATCTATGAGCTCTTTACTATCTTTTACCGACTGTTTAGGTCATCAGTAAAGGATATCTTACTAAGAGCACAATTTAATACCTCTTATATGTGATATGCACGACTCTTAAGTCTTAACTTGGCAATACATCAGGCGCTAGATGTATCGCATTCCGCTTGTATACTATGCATCCATGTGTAGAGATTTGCAATCTATCCCTCAGTTGTGATGGGCGGTCAGTTGCATTCTAGTTTCAGACGGTTATAACCTAATCATCTTTTATGTTTGTTTTTTCGTTATGATCTAGACGTCTGGCGTGGTCATTATGGTGTATAATAATTTTTGCTATTTTTGTAGACTGTGGACAATGATATGGCGTTGAAAATCTACATTAAGGCCAGGGCTACTCCCAAAGTGGTTGCAGCTTTTGCTGAGCGGCGTGAATTTGACAAGATTTTGATATACTCCAAGCAGGTTCGTGTTGAACCTGTCGACTTTTCTACTAACTTTTTTCGTGGGATTTTGACGTTTTGTAGACTTTTTTCTCCCTTAATTCGTTATGTTGGGACCAGATTGTTGGTTTATTTTACATACAAGCAGAACATGACTGGTACATCGATTACTCAGCTTTGCCTTAACTGCAGGTTGGCTACACTCCAGATTATCTGTTCCTGCTGCAGACTATTTTGCGATCAGATCCTCAGGTACGCTTAAATGGCACCCTTAATTATTGTATACAGTTTTTAGAGGGTTGCGTTATTTGCAGCATGTAATCTACACGTTTGTAGTCCTAATGACGTCTGTTCATTTTGGGTGCAGGGGGCTGTAAACTTTGCTCTCATGATGTCTCAGTTGGAAGGAGGGTGTCCAGTAGACTACAACGTCATTACGGACTTGTTCCTTCAGGTATGGATCGATGGTGTTCCAGGTTTGTCATTGAATATTCTATTTTCTTGATGACTCGAGCACATCTTTTCTTGTAATTTAACCTTTCTTCTGAGATTTTTGTTTTGGTCATGCAGCGTAACATGATCAGAGAGGCCACCGCGTTTCTTTTGGACGTTCTTAAGCCTAATTTACCAGAGCATGCGTTGCTTCAAACCAAGGTTTGTTCTGGTCTTCTGCATGCTGTGTTTTGGTGCAAATTTGCTTGCATGGCAGTGATTTAGTTTGTTTCTTGTTTCGTATTGGTCCTTTTGGCAAGTCCACTCCTTTGAGTTGAAAATTATTTAAGGTCTGTTCAGTTCATTTGTCCTCTCGAGCCCTTTTCCACATATTAAGTGATTGTAGATTTGCAATTTCTTATGCAGGACCTTCTTTGCCTTGAGTTAGACTTCCTGATATTAACATGTCCTGATTTCGCCTTTCCAGGTGTTGGAGATCAATCTGGTCACATTTCCCAATGTGGCTGATGCTATCCTGGCAAATGGCATGTTCAGCCACTATGATCGTCCTCGCATTGCCCAGCTTTGTGAGAAAGCTGGTCTTTACATGCGCGCTCTTCAGCACTACACAGAGTTGAATGATATTAAGCGTGTTGTGATCAATACTCATGCAATCGAGCCTCAGGTATCGCACTTCATCTATTTTTAGGGCTTCTAAGTCTATGCTTTGTATTTGTTTCTTCTAATATCGTGTCTTGGAAGCTTAAGTGGAAGTTCCTGCCGCTGCTGCAAAGATTGAGGTCTAAACCATGTCCCGCGTTATTTTTCTCTTAATGTCTCTGCAGGCTCTTGTAGAATTCTTTGGAACCTTGTCGAAAGAGTGGGCTTTAGATTGCATGAAGGAGCTGCTTCAAGTCAATATGCGAGGCAATCTACAAATTATTGTGCAGGTGCGTGTGAAGGGGCAGCAACTTCTTCTTGCTGTTCAATATTTTAATGATGTTCAGTTTGTGATGGTACTTGGTAGCCAAGTACTCCATATTTGCTTCAGCAAGTTGGGGATCATGTGCATTGATTGGGAAAACTGTAGAGATACGTTTTTGACTTACGAGTTCACTTATATACAGGTCGCCAAGGAATACGGGGAACAGCTCGGTGTTGATTCATGTGTTAAGTTGTTTGAGAGTTTCAAGTCCTTTGAAGGGCTTTATTTCTTCCTTGGTGCATACCTAAGTACGAGGTCAGTATTCTCGTTTTGGCTTTTATTCTCAGGATTTCAGTTAGTAGGCAAGTCGGACTGATTGAGGTGGGTGAATTTGTAACGCCTGCAATTTTGAGAGCACAGATTTTGGCACGCTTGTTTCGCACACGTTCAATCCGTCTGATCTGTTGAATGATGTGTTCAGTGAGGACCCTGAGATCCATTATAAGTACATTGAGGCTGCAGCAAGGACTGGCCAAATCAAAGAAGTGGAGCGCGTCACAAGAGAGTCAAACTTCTACCCTCCTGAGAGGACCAAAAACTTCTTGATGGAATCAAAGTTGCCAGATGCGAGGCCTCTGATTAACGTTTGCGATCGACATGGCTTTGTGCCGGATCTTACTCATTATCTGTATGTCAACAATATGCTGCGGTATATTGAGGGATATGTGCAGAAGGTAATTTGTTATTTCGTGATCATGGATTCTGGACATTTTCTAATCATGAGCGCAAATTGAATGATCTCAGGTCACTTTAGAGCTCCTTGACGTCTTCCTAACATCTTCGAGTCATGCAGGTTAACCCACAAAATGCACCGTTGGTCGTTGGCCAATTGCTGGATGATGATTGCCCTGAGGATTTTATCAAGGGCTTGATCTTGTCTGTGCGCTCACTGCTTCCAGTAGAGCCTCTGGTCGACGAGTGTGAGAAGAGGTAACTTAGATGGTCGACTTTTTTACTTCTAGCCAGTGGATCTACATAGCTTCTGTCTTTTACGAAGAACATTACATTTTGTTCACTGTGACTCTCTTGAACATATAAAGGTCTTGAAAGTGTTCTGAATTAGATATTCTTGTAGAAGTCCAGTATTGTGAACGTTTACTTGTTCGAGGGATCCGAACTCATGCATTGTGGATTTTGACAGAAATCGTCTCCGGCTGTTAACACAATTTTTAGAGCATTTGGTGAGTGAGGGAAGTCAAGATCCGCACGTGCACAATGCCCTTGGGAAGATCATTATTGATACAAATAACAACCCAGAGCATTTTCTTACTACAAATCCTTACTATGACTCTAGAGTTGTTGGTAAGTATTGTGAGAAGCGCGACCCCACACTTGCAGTTGTTGCATACAGACGAGGCCTATGTGATGATGAGCTTGTCAATGTGACCAACAAGAACTCTCTGTTCAAGCTTCAGGCCAGGTGATGCTCTTTACTATTTATCATTTTGGATAAATATCATTTATGAAGCTTTTAGTTATCATGGATCTTGGGATTGCCTTGGTCAGATTTTCTTCTTCAGATAAGAATGTCTTGCCTGGCCAGTCTCACACTTGTCAAAACTTCCTTCGTCTTTTGTACCTGAGTTTGCTCTAACGGGTTTTTTTTTGCGATTATCAGGTATGTGGTTGAGCGAATGGAGCCCGACTTGTGGTTGAAGGTCCTCGACCCAGAAAATTCTTGCAGAAGGCAGCTTATTGATCAGGTCGTGTCTACTGCTCTGCCAGAAAGTAAGAATCCAGAGCAGGTGTCAGCCACCGTGAAGGCATTCATGACTGCAGACTTGCCTCATGAGTTGATTGAGCTACTAGAGAAAATTGTTCTACAGAACTCTTCCTTCAGTGGCAATCCGAATCTTCAGAACCTGCTCATTCTCACAGCAATCAAGGCCGATACATCGAGGGTTATGGACTACATCCACCGATTGGATAATTTCGATGGTCCAGCAGTGGGAGAAATTGCTGTCGGTGCTGAGCTCTATGAGGAGGCATTTGCTATTTTCAAGAAGTTCGACCTTAATGTGCAAGCCGTCAATGTTCTCTTGGATAACCTCCGCAGCATTGACCGTGCCGTCGAGTTCGCTGCACGAGTGGAAGAAGACGAGGTGTGGAGCCAGGTGGGTAAGGCGCAATTGAGGGAGGGGCTGGTCAGCGACGCCATTGAGTCCTTCATCAAGGCAAACGACGCCTCTCAATACAATGAGGTGATCGATGTGGCATCTGGTGTCAGGGCGTACGAGGATCTCGTGAAGTACCTCAACATGGTACGCAAGAAAGTTAAGGAGGCGAAGGTAGATTCCGAATTGATCTTTGCGTATGCTAAGCTTAACCGGTTGGATGACATTGAGGAGTTCATTGTCACTCCTAATCTTGCAAACTTGCAAACTGTTGGAGACCGTCTGTTTGATGAAGAGTTGTACGAAGCCGCCAAAATCATCTTCACGCACATTTCCAACTGGGCCAGACTAGCCAGCACTCTTGTCAAGCTTCTCCAGTTCCAGGCAGCTGTAGACGCAGCTAGGAAGGCCAACAGCGCGCGCACTTGGAAGGAAGTCTGCTTTGCGTGTGTTGATGCTGAGGAATTTCGCCTTGCCCAGATTTGTGGTCTCAATGTCATTGTCCAGGTATGAATTGTCTTCGGGCCCTGCATTATACAATTAGCTTCTTGAAGTTCGATTTAAGAATGGATTGTTTGAGGAGTGGATTTAGTGAATTTTGGTACCTGCAAGCTATCGATGAGTGGGAGTATACTGTGTTTAACAAACGTTTTTTCTTACGAAGGTGACAGATAGCTCTTTCTGATTAGGTAGTGGTGCAAGATGTCCAGTGATTGTAGTTTTCTGAAAAAGCCCTAAATATGATTGCGTCAAATCCTGTGCAGGTTGACGATTTGGAAGAGGTCAGTGAGTATTACCAGAACAGGGGTCGTTTTGATGAGCTCATCTCACTCATGGAAAGTGGGCTCGGTTTGGAGCGTGCTCATATGGGTATCTTTACAGAACTCGGCACTTTATACGCCAAATACCGTCCAGAGAAGCTTATGGAGCATCTCAAGCTTTTTGCCACTCGCATCAACATTCCAAAACTTATCCGTGTTTGCGATGAGCAACAGCACTGGAAGGAACTGACATACTTGTATATTCAGTATGATGAGTTCGATAATGCTGCTGCAACTATGATGAGCCATTCTCCAGAAGCTTGGGAGCACATGCAGTTCAAGGATGTGGCTGTCAAAGTTGCTAATGTGGAACTGTACTATAAGGCCGCACATTTCTATTTGCAAGAGCATCCTGAGCTTATCAATGATTTGCTTAACGTCCTGGCTAATCGTGTCGATCATACAAGGGTGGTGGATATCATGCGGAAGGTGAGAATTGTCAGTCAAGTGTTGTATTTTCCACGTGTGCGGTTTCCCTTCTTGCCAGAATTGACTGTACTCTGAGATTCTTGGGGTTGGTTAACCCTGAAGCGCTCCGACGTCCATATTCTGGACGATGAACAGAGGCCTTCAACGCACTGTTTCATCCAATTAACTTCTAATTTATCAAATGTAACACTTGAATCTAGAGAAGACAATCTTTCTTAATGACCAAATTCATTAATTCTGGAAAATGATATATCTGTACAAAACTATAAGCGAGATTGTGCAAAAATTCAAAAAAGGATTGAGACGTTTCAGGGTTAAGTTGTGGTAGATTATAGATCCGTTTTTTACACGTACATCTGGACAACATCTGCAGGCTGGACAATTACCACTCGTGAAGCCATATATGGTAGCAGTCCAGAGTGCCAACAATGCTGCTGTGAACGAGGCTCTCAATAACCTTTACATTGAAGATGAAGATTATGATCGGCTCAGGGAGTCCATTGATATGTATGATAACTTCGATCAGATTTCAATGGCACAGCGGGTAATCACCTCACCCTATCTTCAAGCGTGCATGATCATATGATAACATGTGTTATAGTGCTCATTAATCTGGAGGATTAGCTTTAGAGTTTCTGGTTTTATCGAGAGTGCTTTTGATGTTCCGTGGTTCACAATATATGCTGAGTACACTGGTTCTCATGTTCTCATCAGATTGAAAAGCACGAGCTTCTGGAAATGCGACGGGTTGCAGCTTACATCTACAAAAGGGCTGGGCGATGGAAACAGTCTGTTGCCCTTTCTAAGAAGGACAACTTGTACAAGGATGCGATGGAGACTGCCTCACAGTCAGGCGATCGTGACCTCGCCGAGGAGTTGCTTACCTTCTTTGTGGACAAGGTGATTGAGGATTATCTTTGTATTATCACTTATACAGGCTTTAAATGTATCTATAATTAAATCCATGCCTTAAACTGCGTCTTTTTTACCTTCAGTGTTCACGATAACTTTACTAATATTTATTTATTGGAATCTGTTTGTTTGATGCAGGGCAAGAAAGAATGCTTTGCTTCATGCTTGTACACCTGCTATGATCTCATTCGTGCCGATGTTGCCGTGGAGCTGGCCTGGATGCATGGCATAATGGATTTTGCCGTCCCCTACCTGTTGCAGGTATTTAGTATGGGCGTCTTTTTTGACTTTTCATAGTCGTTTTTGCCTGCTGATCGAGAACTCTCCTTGTCGGTACTTGCTCCCTGTTGAACTGTAGTACAATGAATGCCGCTCGAGAAATGTAATGCTTCGTGATGTCATCTGCTGCAGTTCTTGCGCGAGTATACAACCAAGGTTGATGAGCTTGTCAAGGACAAAATTGAGGCTACTGAAGAAAAGAGGTCCAAGGAGTCTGACGAAAAGGAAGTTGTCGCTCAACAGGTAAAATCCCCAGAATATGGGCACTGATACTTTTTTGATGTGTCTCAAGATGCTTATGCAGTAATACCTCCGAAGCCCGTGTAATCGTTCCTGTAAACCTTCGTTGACGATGATTCTTGATACCGTCTTTGCAGAACATGTATGCTCAGCTTTTGCCGTTGGCTTTACCTGCCCCACCTGTTGCTGGTATGAGTGGAATGCCCAGCGCAGGAATGCCATATGGAGGAGGTTACGGCATGCCTGCTATGAGTTCATTCTAAAAGTCTTCTTCTATGAGCTTGGTATATATGCATGTCAAACTGAGATCTCGAGTCACATTAAGCATGGTTGGTGTGAACAAGTGAGCAAAATATCGCGGTTCAGGACCTCCAACTTTCAACAATTCGAGAACGGCTCTTTGTTCCCTGTTTGCATCAAACTGGAAATTGAATTCTAGTGAGGAGTGTAGTGGTAGCGCTGCTTTGAGTTGTAGGAGGAAGGGGTAGCTGTGTAGGAAGGCCGTATGCTACTAATGTCACACAATGCAATGTGGACTGAGGGTGGTACCAGGGGCTTCTGTTGTCCGGATGTTCCATGTCCTGCTCTTGCGCCTGGGTGGCTACTTCAGCTTTGTAGGTTAAAAGAGAGATGTGGCAAGCAGCACCTCATGTAGAGAAAGCCACCTCATGTAGCAGTATCTGCGTTTTGATCCATTTAAATCGTCCTGGCTTGTTTCTTGTGTTGAGCTTCTGTGGACGTCATGGGGAACCGCACTGTTCAGGGAGTCTCTTTGTTCAAGGGGCTTGATGGTCAGGCGCATGCATCGGTTGTTTGGAGGTTTCATTCTTGCATCACGTCATCCAGTATAGTAACTACAACTAAAGTGGAGCATTACTCAGAATTGAATGAGAAGGGAGGATATGCAAAATGGTGCGCTTATTGCAAGGACAAGTGCAAGGTGGAGTTAATTCCTAAAATTTCAAAGGGTTAGGACTTAACACAAATGTGTTGTAAAATATAAGTTCTTGAAGTTAGCATTAAAGAAGATAATGTGAAGCATGAATAATAGGAAGTATTTATATGATCAAAATTGTAAAATTATTTTTAGATTCTCTTCAAATGAATTTTGAGCATGTAATTTCAAAAAGTTAATAAAAATACAATTTCTATCAGTAGCATTTGAAGTTTTTTTTATTGGTCAAAATGATGGTTTCTATTGATTTGTGTATTGATTTGTGAAGAAATGCAGAAGGTGTAGTAATGATAATATGACTACTTTTCCCAAATAGTAAGTTTTTCAAGACTAGTCAATTCTAAATATGTTGTGCAATTTTTCTAATAATTTGTATTTGACCGTAGCAATCTTAGTTTTGAATTTAAATGTTGAAAGACAATCCAATCTTTAAAAAATTGAAAAAAGTTTTTTTTCACTATTATAACTTCCTCTATGACATATTTTGCTACTACTAGTGTCATTTTTCCATGCCCATCAAATGCATCTTGGCATCACCTACATGATATTTTTAGTACCCTACACTTTTACATCTTCAAAAATTTGTTACTAATTTAGAATGTGTTAAAATATTATGGAACCACTTGCATTTTGGTTCATAATCTTTCACCAATGTGCAAAATTGTTCATGTTTCATAATATATAGATTATGCCATAAAGCTTATTTGCACCATTTTAAGCATAGTTACCTTACCTTGAATTGTTGTTTAAAGTCAACAAAGTCATAGACAAAAAACTTTGATAAAATGATATAAAAAATGGCTCTTAGAGCAAGATTATACAGTGAAGTTTTTGCGAAGAGTATAAAGAAGTTTACACCATCTTCCATGCACAAGCTCACACACTCCCATTCTTTATAAGTAAATTTATAAGTAAATATATTATATTAAGGACATAGTCTTGTGACATTGGTGACAACGCTTGTCACCACCCTTGTGACTATCCTTGTAACCACCCTTGTCATGACTCTTGTTACAATTTTTGTTACTAAATCTATTACATTTTCATTGCAAAGAAATATCATCCAACCACTTCAATTGTCCAAAGTTTATTATGAGTTTATAGTATATATACGAGACCAAGGGATACATCATCCAATTATTTCATCCAAAGTTCATTCTCTTCTCTCTTCATATAGAACGAAAGTCTTTCAATTGAATGTTAATGTTCAAAATGCTATAATCAAGCTCTAGTGCTATAAACTTTAGGTGCCTATATATTAACTACAATATTGCTACTATAGCTAGTACTTCAAAAACTAGTCTATCAAAAAATTTGAAGAATTTTGCAACATCACAAACTATTGGAGTAACTCAAGGTTGTTTTTATGAAGTGTAAATGCTATGTAAAACACACTGGACACCCTTTGGGTATTTAACCCTTGAATGTCGATACAGGCACCAAATGTTGGATGGGATGATAGATAATCCTTTTCTATGGAACAAGAATGCAACTATTCATCTTCAAAATTTTGTGTGGAAAGGGTAGATCTTTTACAATATTTTGACTTGCAACGAACACTTTTAGATTTTTTTTTAAATGAGTGATTCCCAGAGTATCAAAATAGATGATTTCACAATCACCACAATTCATCCTTCAAGGTTTAAGATTTCATGAAATCCTACTACACTTCAAGATTATCTAGAAAATTGCGTACCCTTTCTTTGTCTTACCACTTGTACCATTATGCTTCCCAACTCATGGACATACTTCTGCAAAATTAGATGAATGAGAGTGGTTTGTATATTGCAAGTTAATCTCAAATGAATTTGTATAAGGTAGGTACACCCAAAATGGCACCTGACCTTAAATCGCCCTGTACAACGTGCATACATTTTCAAAATCAGTCATGTACCCAGATTGTAGATGGCGCTTTCAGAAACACAATTTGACTGTTAATAACTTTTGCATACGGCATCCAAATCCACTGTTCTTTGGTGCGTTGGAACATGCTTTCACTCACCAACAAGACTGTAAAAAAATCTGAACAACATAATAACAGGAACTAGGCACAGTATGAAAAACTGGCGCTTTTGGGTGTACCTACCTTATTGTCCACATTCTTGAGGTCTGAGTGCCACTGAATACCCAAACATCCATACTGGGTACCCATATCCAAGTCATTGTTGAACTGATGAAGTTATTTTAGCTATTTTGTAATCAATTACATTGTGTGTTTTTTCAAAAAGGTCATCCAAAAAGTGTATTCATCGATTTTGTTTTTATGCTTAAAATCTTCAATTTTATTTTTTATTGCTGCATTCCAAGTGATTATTTTAAAGCTAATAAAATGATCTTCCCTAAGTTCATTTCTTTTTCTACTTGAAGACTTTGAACATTCCTAAAAGAAGAGTATTTTATTGTCGTTTGAAGTAGGGAGACTACAACTAAATTTTTGAATATGAAACAATTTAGAAATTTGAATCATGCTTTGAGATACTAAACTAGAATATACACAATTATTATATGGAGAACTTTTCATATTTGTCTAACTTATAATGTGTTCAATATGAATTTCTTCATTTTTTCTTCAAAAACTTTGATTAGTTTGATTCTTCACATAGGAAATTAAAATTTGTATGACTTGTATATGACAATTGAGTTCATTTCCCAAAACTAAATGATAGATTTGTCTAATCATATTTTTTGAAAAAATATAGCATATAGAAAGAAGGATCTCTTAGTTTGACTTCAAGATCATTGACTCAATTTTTCAAAGGCTAAGGTAGAAAACTTTTTGTGCTATTAAACACTTCAATGTTTGCAGTATTGTAACAATCCCTTATTAATTTTTGTTGTATTTTTCATTCAAATTAATGCCCAAAATAATAATTAAAAAATTAAGTATTTTCTTTACAAATCTCTTTCCAATATGTGAACCAATAAATTAGAGAGAATATGAAGCATGTTCTATACTTCATACTTATTGTAAGTTTCTTATTGTAAAGTTGCACCTACATATACTATGTAGAGGGAAGGTACACCATTGTAATTATACCACTTGTGATCCCATCCCTTAACCTGTAAAACTACATACCTCAATTCCACCACTTTATTCATGGCCACCAAAATTTGTAGAAAATATAAAAAAAGGTTAGGTAAGTAGTATAAATACAAGACAATGCAAGTGTCTTGTCATTAAATGGTAACAAAAAACTTGACTAAATGTGCTTTAGTAAGTAATTATTGATGATATGTAATCAATAGTTTTGATTGAAATCTTCATTGAATATGGTAGTGTTTTAATAAGGACTTGTTTTTAAGATGGAGTTTGAAGGACAATAGGATTCAAAAATGTTGGTTTAATATCCATAGTTGTGTTGTTTTAGCAAAGAGTTTTTAATGGCCATGGCCCCTAGCTAGGATTGTCTTAGTATTTTGAGAATAGACTACTCCTTGAGTTTCTTTAATTTATACAAAAAACACATATCTATAAAATAAAATAAAATTCTTCGTAGAATTGTATCCAAATTATTTAGATTGCCAATTTTGGTAATAAGTTGGTTTACCATACATTGGTGTTTTCTAGTTACTCCAAAGTATCCAAATCAAAAATTAAATTAGAAATGCATTTTCATTATGGTCTTTTTCCCATTTGCATCCCCGGCCTATTCTAAGGCAAGGTTTGCGGATGTTAAAGAAATATAGGTAGAGAACACAATTAGAAAGGGATCATAATAGATATGCTTATCTAAATCTCATTTCACAAATCAAAAAATATTTTAATTTACATTGCCAAGTTTCAAAATCTTTACATCACAATATTCCAATATGTTGGAGCTACTTTTAGACATTGAACCACCATGAATCAATTGGATTAGTGATGTGAAATTAAAAGTACTTTTGGATTAGTACATCCACTGTGGCCCTTTTTCTTGCAATAGAATGGCAAAATCAAGAATTTTTTCACTTTTTTTAAGATAAATTCATTTTCTTCTATACAAAATCATACATTACATTACAGGTGGTCAAAATAAAACCATATAGCTTCCTTCTATCTCATAACTACTTCTATTTTATGACTTTTTAAGGAATGAAAATCAAATGTGTTGTTTATTTATTTTATTTTATTTTTCTCAACCTTCAAGTCATTTCTTCAACATAAAAAAATTTAGAAAATCAATGTGAATAGTGTAAGACATTTAAGTAGAGAAGATACAAAGCCAAAAAATTTGGTTGAGCAAGGTGAAAAAAACTTGTTTTCTTCACTTGAAATGCGAATATCTTATAATCTACATGGTCCAAGTTTCTAGATTTTTCCAATTGAAATTCTTATTATAATCTAGTGCAAGATTCTATGGTTAAATATGAAATAAGCAATTTTAAATCTTGTTTGCTCTTTTGAAGTAGATATGACAATTTCGAGTGTTTTTTAATGATAAAAAGACCTTGAGACTTTAGGGGATGATGCAAATGATTAAATCATGTCTATTTAACCCAATTCCACCTTTGAACTCCAGTTCGTCTCCTTCCCTGTAGAGTTTCTATACATTAGAATGCCAAGAGGTCTCACCAGTAGGGTGTAACAGCTTTGAGCAGATGTGCAATGAGTTTAGGATTCCAAGCACAACTCACGAAACTCGTATCCATGAATTATTATGATGAAAGTCAAAACTAAGTTGTCCATACAAGAAAAACCCGAGGACCTCAATCAAACAAAAGAAACCAATAGAACGTTCAATTGACAATGGCAAAATCATTGAATTAAATGGTTTAAACCGCCCATCAGTGGTCGCTATGAGTACTAAAGAAGAATATAAACAACTCCATAATACAGCGTAATACAACTCTCATTCTCGCCATCACCCATGAGGAGGATTGGTCCCATGCCACTCCACTACTGCACTGTCCCCCATTCCAAAAATACTCACTCAAAAATCATCCCTGGGAGAGTGCGCACTCCCGCTAAAAGGGAGGAATGGAAACCTCACTTCCACAGCAGCCGCTTATCCATCCACATAATGCTTTCTGATGCGAAGATGAACTATTGCTATTGATATATCACTAAGCTGGATTCTCGCAACTTATTTGATCACTTTCAAAACAGTACGTCGGTAAAGATGCTTCCACACAACAAGGTTTAGCAGCAGTGCAATTGTTGCATTCGGCCAAATCTGTCTCAAAAGTAGGACGCAGAATCTGTTAAAGCAAGAGTGCCCAGCAGAACCTTGGGTCTAAGGCACTTCAATCGACTTAAACAGCTCGGGTAAGTGGGCATTTGTGTATTTGGTCCGTTTTGATTCCCTTCTTTTCTTTTTCTGTGGTTTCGGAATCTGAGAACGTGGAACGCCTGCCATTGCCTCTCGTCGAGCTGAGTTCGTGGCCGGCTTCATCCCTGCCTTTTGCAATTCTCTCTCCACGTCCATAAACTCTCGCGGTGTATCTATTCCCCTTATCAACTGCTTCAAATCCTCATCCACCTGCACAAGGTAAAATAAACATTACGCATTGCCACGTTGTAATAAACAGCACGAAAGCTTCGAAATATACAATATCGCAATGGTGACACGACTGGACCCGTGTCCACCCTTAAAGGACACGGACCCTACGACCAAGGTAGTCACCAAAACTGCTTCGATCATTGGACCAATCGTTGCATTCTTTGTTTCTACAGTGAACAATGAAGTCATCCACAGACCACTTTCCGGACCCAGCGTCCTTTTAAGGATTATCGAACGCTTTGCAGCATGCAGCTGACATATAACGGTTACTCCTAAATCGAGTAAAATGATTGTTGAGGTGATTCCGCCATATTGAGACAAACAGTAGGCACAGAGGTGCACTGGAGGTTAAATTACCTTGATAACAATTTTAGGATCATTTGGATACACAATATCTTCTTGCGAATCACTGTTCATCAAGACCCAAACTTTTCCCGTTGCTTTGAGGTCCTGCAAAGAAACAGAAGGGAAGTACACGCACTAACAAGTCAAACACTATTCTTCCTATGCATAATCACGTCGAACAGATTCATATTCAAAACAAATTCGTGCACGCAGAAAGACTTGCACGCATCTGAGTTGCCTGCAATCATTTTGCACTCAAATCTCAAGTATACAGGGTAGACTCACCGACCGAGCGGCTACATTTCCTTCCTCTCCAGACCGAAATGCCATAAAACACTTGCAACCATTGCAAGTGAGACATCTAATAATAGTGAAACCGCTGCTTAAGAATCAACCAGGAATACCTGCACGTCAGCCTGGATTCCTGGATACGAGTCTTTCAGATCACCCATAGGGACCCCTTCGGGTAGCTTTCTCACAAGAACTAGAAGCTCGTCCTTGTTCTTCAGGTCGTGCTTTGACTGTCACAGCACAACAGCATACTCAGAATATTAGCAAACTGAACCCCACAATTGAAAGTTGAATATGCATAATGAATAAGACAACAATCAATCAACCCCAAATTTACCAAAATATTCAAACTTTCCAAATTAATTAAGCAGCTGAAAATAATAGCCAGGAAATTGGATCGGGTTTTTCTTCGAAATGGAATCATACAAAGTAAGTATAGACTGAGGGCTGGAACCAAAAGTGCAATTCACACAACATACTCTGACCCAATGCAGGCTAGGTTGAGGGTTTGAAACCTTGTAAGCGAATCGCTGGCCATCGAACGAGACCTTCACGTTGCTTTTCAAGCTCTCAAAAACATCCTTGTTGTGCTTTACGTCGACAAAGCAGAGGTCGTTGATCTCCTCAGGCAGAAGTGACTGTCGTGTCTGCGCACCAACCAACTCGAGAATGTTAACCCCTACAACACCAAGCATTAAAAATGGCCCATTCGATTCATCACACTGTGAAATTAAAGGACTCAATCGAGTTTGAATTTTATATCACCAGAATCAGTGCACAACATTGCACGTCCTGTTCGACAAATACACGAAATTGAACTAAACAATTGAAGGTTCCCAAATGACCGACTCTAAACTGCTTAAGCAAACATGAGGAACCCAATTTGGCCTAATTCGTCGATTGTGGGTATAGATTCGCCCCAAAAAACTTCGATTTCGATCAATTAGAAACAGAATCCATAATTAAAGTGGGCAGAAGTCAGATATCGGGACACATGTAGAATCGGGAACCTCGGCTGCAAGATGTCTTTAATGGTAACATCTTGAACAGGATACATCTAGGGGTACCTGTGAAAACTGCAGGTGGGGGGTTCCCGATTCTAAATAATCCAGATATCACCCAATCCATGCCAATTCATGCAACTCACCACGCAACCCTAAATTCTCATCCCGAGATAAGACCCCGCGAAATGAACACCATCCGAAAGCAATTAATTACGGTTTCCGAGAAGAGAATCCAGCTCAACCAAATCCTAGAGGGGATTAGATTGGAGGCGTACTTCCAGCAAGAGGTCAAGAACTCGCTTGATCTGCGCTCCGACGGGCGACTTTTGGATAATCGCAATCTGCTGCAGTTTCTCGGTGTCATTCGTGAACGAGAAGCGCTGCGCGAGCGGCACAAGGGGCTGCGATCGGGGAGGCAGAGACGGGGCTTTGCGGGACGCGGTGGACGACGGAGTGGCTTTCGGCGGACGAGCGGGCAGCGTAGCAAGCGACGCTTGCAGCTTCTCTTGCTGTTTGGTGAACTGCGCGAGCTTCTGCGCCAACGCCATGCTTTAGGGTTTGCCAAATCCGCAAAGAATTTCTCGCAATTCACCCCAAAGCCCTCGCAGCGACTTTCTCAAGGTGCTCCACCACGAGTTGCGGATTCCCGTCACGCAAAGCCAAATCCCCACGCAATTCGCCCGATGAACCCTAAAATCTCATCGCCCTTGCAGGGACGTTCTCAAGATACCCCACCACGAGTTGCGGATTCAAGTCACGCAAACTCAAGGCAAACAAATCCACACTTCTCCTTCTCCTTCTTTCGGATTCTTGCGGATCGTTACAGACGATCCCCGCAGACACTTCTCCAGCAGAATGAGCCAGATAAATGAATAACAGCAGGAAGAGAAGGCCATGCCTGCTTTATAGAAGTTCTTCCTATGCCTTTTACTTCCGGCCTACGGAACTAAAGGTCAGAGTAGGAAATAATGAAGTCATGTTTTTAGAAAAAGTGCCACATGTCATTTTGTGATTGGTGTAAGGTGATGTGGAAATTCAATTTTGAGTGCAAAATCAAACCTTCATATAGACATTAAAGATACCATACAAGTAGGTTAGTTTTGGCATGAACATGCCAAAATATTTTAATTTTAGCAATTCAACAATTCAATACACATAAGAATATTTTTATTTTCAGCACTTTAAGATGATACTTCTAATTTTGGATTGATTCTTTCTATTCACACGTGAATGTATTCCTTTTTCTAATTTTTCTCAAAAACAATTTTTTCAGATTTTAAGAAATAGTTGTAAATAATTTTCTAAATTTCGACAACTTCCAAAAGTTCCTGAGTTATTTACGAAATTGACCTACACATACGGTAACAATGTGCTCAAAAGAGGCTATCACTACCTCTCTGTTTGCATTAGTTCCCCCTTCTCTCAAAAAAATCATGAACCACTGATTTAATAAGAAAAAAAATACTTTCCTTCCAAAATGTTGTCCATTTCTCAAAAAATCATTAGTTGTTGATCTTTGTGAGATTTAATTTGAACCATCCAAATATGAATTTAGAATACGGTACCAAACATGAATATAGATATGGATACTAGATATAGTATGAATAGTAGAGACGGATACAAATATAGGAGTGGATACAAATACTAGGTATGGATTCAATATATAGTATGGGTATCGATAACTATATGGATATAAGATACAAGATATGGATTTTATACTGAATTGTTTTATATTGATTGTCTCACAATATGGGTTTTCAAAATTACAAATAGAAGGAGGGGAGGGGAGGGGAGGGGAGGTGGTCATTTATTATTATTTTTGGGTGCATTGTGACACAATTTGACACACACAATGCACCCAAAAGAGGCAATATATTGATAACATTGTTTACTAATGAGTAGGGATTCATTTTGCATTTCCTTTTGAAAAGGACACCTTTATTAAAAAAAATTGTTTTTATACACTTGCTTAGTTAACCACAATGTTTGAATCAACCCCTAAAGGACCAAGACCTTTTCTCTATGAAAAATCACCATTTCTGTAGCAAAGAGTAGAAAAATTTTTAAACTAGTTTTTGCACATCTAATTGTAAGATCTAACACCTAACTAGCATGAAAATGTGTAAAATGAAATTCAGAAATTTTGATAGCACAAATTGTAAGATATTAGTGTTTAAAGTGAAAAAAACAAGATTTTCAATACATTTGCAAGATTGGATTATATGACAATGAACCATTTTAACTTAAATTTTTTGCACTATAAAGTTTTGAGCTTTAAAATTTTTTGGTGGAGAATTGAGTTGAGATTCTAAGAAAAAAAATACAAAAAAATTTAATTTCAATACAAGATTGTCTATAACTTTCTCACAACAAATCCAAATGGAATGAATCAAAGCTTTCCATGTAGACAAAAATATAATCTATGAGAAGAAATTTGGATTTTAAGAAAATAAAAATTTAAAAATAAATTCTATCCCTCTCTTGTATTTTGAGATTATATGCACATAACTTTTGTTCTTAAGCATTGATTGAAAAAAAATTATATTCTTAAAAAGCTAATCAATTTTTCTATCTTCAAAAAAAGCTTCAAAAAATTAGGACAAAAATTGAGACTATAGGTACCTATTCAAAATCCCATTTGTCCCTCAAAGGGACATTAGTCTTTTAGAAACTTTAAAAAAAAAATCCTTCCTTGAAATTTAGCAAAGCATAATACCTATATAGCCTTAGGAAGACCATACAATGTTTCAAAGACTTTGATTTTAACTTTAATGTATATTCATAAGTCCTATTATTGGTACCTTGTATGAAAGTCCAATTGGGCATAAAATTAATTAGGAAGTTCAAATTTTCAAATTATTAATATATATTATAAAAGGCAACTTAGGAAAACAATTAAATGATGGTTTTAGAGCAAAAGTTGTTGAAGGCGATTTTCAATTCATATCCATATAATTTAATTTAAATTCCTACATTTACCATTAATTTTCAATAAAATTTGAAATCTAAAATTGAAAATGCTTTCTAAAATTGATTAAAGTATACTAATTGAATGTGTACAATTTTATAATATATATTCTTTTAATTCTAAGTTTCAATTATAGTAATTTTTTTGAGATTGATATTTTTTTATACAAGTTGGTTTTGGGACAAGTTATTATTTCAATTAAAAAAAGCTGTTTTTTGAAGTCAAATAAACCTAAAGCCTTTGCTCTATAGAACATTGTCAGTGAAAAGTTTTGAAAATTTATAGCATATTAGTGTAGGAAAACATTAAAACAACATTTCTAAGTTTGAATGTGGCCCTCAACAACATTCAATAATTGTATAAGAAAACTTATAAGGGACCTTTGACAATAGAAGGTACCAACAAGCTAGGGAAGCTTACCCATTGCAGAGGCATGATGCCCTAAGCCCCACTCTATGAATAATCATCCATACTACTTTACATTGGCTATGTCTTTTGGATAGAGAACATGGCATTGACTTTGGATTCTAAATTCAATTTTCTAAATCTTATTTAGAACCACATTTACATTGCACAACATAAGTTGGGATTTGGTTGGAATGGGGATGTGGAGTCAAATAGATCAATAATTTAATATATTATAGTTTACCTAATTACGTCACAAGGATGTTTCACAACCCCATTGTGAGTTGTCTAGAAAATGAATGGATGCTCAACTTGCAGTTTTTTCTACATTTGTCAAAAGTTTGAATAAGGTAGAAACTAAGGCTCATTTATTTAGCATTCATGTTCCCATTCTTGAACCTTAGACAACACTTACTTGTGTCCTTAGACTTTGGTGAATGTGTCCTCTAAATGCTTAACTCTAATACACTGATCACTAATTTTTGCAAATTTCAAATTTAGATACACTTATAGAATAATTTAAGTGGTCTAAAAAGCTAGTACTTTGAAAGTTTATAGAAATTACATATAACATCCAAAAAATCTATTTTTCTTAATATTCATGATTTTCACTCACTAATACTATAAAAATATTATTTTAAAGAAAAATTTATTTTTACTATTCTAAATTACTTATATTGATGATTTTGGGTGCTTCCACCTCTATCATCAGAAATTGCAAGTTAGTATTCAAAAAAACTTTTTTTTCCAACTTTGAATGTTGATATCTTCTAATCGGTACGATCAAACTTCATGAAATTCTTAACACATGATCTCAAATAAGTAATTTATAAGATCCAATAGTGATATTTTTAAATTTTTTTTGAAAATCTTTTTGGGTGGAAGTAGCAAACATGGCAGTTTTGAGTGGTTTCCAAGCCAAAAAATGCTTTAGTCCTTTAGGGGTTAATTTTGAGAAATAACTTGTCCCAAAAATGAACGAGAAATTTTCCACCAATGGTTTACGTTCCCACCCCTCCATCATCATCAAGTTTGATTTTCTTCAATTGTTTGATGGTTTAGTGTGTTGTTAATTAACCCTGGAAGGACACAAGAGGGCCATGTGAAATTCATGATTTCTAAAACCGTGGGAATTATTGATAATAAAATATTCAAAAAAACTCATTTGAAGTCAAAGAACTATAAAAGATCTCCACTTTATACTCCTATAACCGAGGATGAATGATTACATGCAAGAATTCCTTGTCATCCATCATACCTCACTGGTCTGCTGTGGTGTTCCAAGGTTAATACGGCAAGTTCAAGCTCCTTACAGACAATTTAATTTCCTTTTATCCATTAGAACAATGTTGTATCTCATATGTTCTCTGACTTCTCCCCTAATTGCCTTTTTTTTCAATCCGTCATTCAAATAAAAAATTGGATTTGGATCTAATGGCAAAACACCTATTCCCGTCCATGTATCCAAAACCGTCCAAATGTAGCTGGGGTGTTGATAATATATGTTCCAAATTTCAAGTTCAAAACACTTACCCAAAAAAGATATTCAAAATCTCTCAACATGTGTAGTTGTGAGGTTGAGTTTTTACATTCGTGTCAAACTTTGCTCCACAAAATAACACTATACTAAGGGCTCAAAAACTCCTCCTCACAACTACACATGTTGGGAGATTTTGTATATCTTTTATTTGGCAATTCATTTGAATTTGAAATTTGAAGCGCATATTATCGACATAGAGATGACTTTACAAAAAAAATTCATGGTAAGAAACTAATTTTC
The DNA here is from genome assembly GCA_947034885.2 of Thuidium tamariscinum. NCBI lineage: Eukaryota > Viridiplantae > Streptophyta > Bryopsida > Hypnales > Thuidiaceae > Thuidium > Thuidium tamariscinum. The sequence goes on from OX344749.2 coordinate 941,192, forward strand.
CAGCCCTTGGGAGGGTGTCAAAGTTGGCAATTGTGAAAATTTTCTCAAAACTACACCTGTTGGGAGATTTCAAATATCTTCTTAAAACAAACTTTTCTTACCTTGAAATTTTTTATGCATATTAAAAACGTAGAAATTGTTTCATGACAAAAATTTCATGGCAAAAGAAAAAAAGCTCAATCCTTAGGAAGGTGTCAAAGTTAAAAGTAGTGAAATGTTTCTCACCATTACCCATGTTGGTATATTTTGAATAACTTTCTTTTGGTGAATTTTTTGGCCTTGAAATTTTGCATATGAATAATTAACTTAAAGATGATTCTGTAGTAAAAATTTCGTGGTAAAATACCAATTTTTGAGCTCTCAGGAGGCTTTCAAAGTTGTCAGTACTGAAATTTTTCTCACTGCAAATTCGAAAACGACATTTTGATTGGTACCCCACTGTACAATCATACGCAATGCCCTGCTATACGCAGTACCCCAGCAACAAAGACTGTTGTAATATTGGATATAGCTTGGATTCTTGGAATGAAGTGGAACTAATTAATTGAAGATTAAAATTAACACAAAAGGTTGACCTAACGACGGAATTGCCTTCTAACAAATTCAATGATAATAGAGGGTTCTGTTGTAATACAACGTAATATGACAATATTATAAAAATAATACATAAAAGTGATATTTAAAATAGTATTGGAAGTTGTAGCAAATAATATGGTGATTTAGAAACCTTAGGGTACGTCCACACCGGCTGTTAAGTTAGTAACTTAACTATTTTGGTGTTATTAAGGGGGCTGGTTTGACGCAGTGAGCCTTTTTCGGGGTAGGGTTGGGATGCGGGCAGAAATTGCTTTTATTTTGCCTTCAATTGAATTTTTCCCCATCCTTTCACACCCTTTTCTGCAATGTCAACCAACAAGAATTCCCCAAAAATTGTCAATCCATACATCCAAGCAACAAAGTAAAATCCAATCCAATGAAGTGGCTTTTGTGCTACATATTTCATTTCTTGATCCACTTTTTCATTTGAACTTCTTGACCAATCTTGTGAAGAACTAGGAGAGGAGAGAAGCTCTTTATACTAGTGGGATAGTGGTAGGTGAAACAAACCATGTGGGATATGTGGATTAGGACAAAGAAGAGCTCTACCACTCATGGTTAAGTGAAAATGCAGGAATTGTGATAAAACTCAAATTTTAGACCTCATTTAGACATAGTACAATTTTTTTTTTTTAAACTTCAAACTTAGAAAAGTTGGGGAATCAAGTGAAATTTTATTTCCGAAAATCTTTTTGATATTTCAATAATCCATCTAAAAGTTATGGACAAATTTTAGAGAGGGGCTTTGAAAATGTCCAAAAAAATCTCCCTTCCACACACCCTCTAGAATTTTGTCCATAACTCTTACATGAGGCTCCAAAATCCCAAAGTGGATTTTGGGAGATAAACATTAACTTTGAACATAATTCTTGCGTTTTCACTTAATTATTAATAGCTGCATTTAATGTGGAAAAAATTGAAAAGTGTTTAAAATGGTACAATCCTAGAAGTAGAGAATTCTCTACTTAAGTAAGTAAATCCAATTATGATCCACATATTATGTTGATAGTCTTTACAAATTTTTATCTATTATGTAGAATACTATTGTAGGAACACAAATTTCTTAGCATTGTGAATTTTTTGTCCAGTCATACATTGTCTACAAAAATGCATTTTAGGATATTTTAGAGTACTCTATTGACTTCTACTAATATCCTACAAGAAATTGGTAGTTTCTATAGATGTGCAATTGCATATTTTGTCACATATAAGCATAATTACTTTATGAGAATATAAGTAGTGATGTTTTTATTGTCAACCCTCCATTGTAAATATTTGTTTCATATGTATGTGTAATGCATAAGTTTTTTCAATTACAACAAATTTTCATTCAAGCAATGAAATAAAAATTATATTTTTCAAATATTTGAAAGGTAGGTGTTTTTCAATAACGAAAGTCCTTGGTATCTCATTTGTCTTAAGCTTGCAACAACTTGTAACCAGATGAGAGTGTACCTGTGCCTTCGATGTGGTGCAAGAACAGAGGATGTGATATTAAGGAGGTCCGTGTTCAATATTTTCTTCCGGTCCTGTTTAAGTAGGGTTTAAGGCGCTTCTTCGAGCTTCTTCCTCCTCTGTTTTCTCAGCTTAGAGATTCGTCCTATCCAGACGCCGGCGATTGTGCTTTTGTGAAGAACGATGCTGATGAGCTGTTGAGAAGAATGCTCTCACCCTGCCTGCTCTTGTGACCGCACCGATTTTGTTTTCCATCAGGGTTTAAGAGAGATTTTCAGGGGCGGTGTTCGTGGATTATCAGAGGTTTGGGGTGCAAGAGTATGTTAGCAATTGAAGGCACGAGATGGATGCATCAAGCTTGGGACCGGAAAATGGGAGTTGAGAGTGAACAGAGACTGGATTGTTTTGGCGTTGGCGAGGATTGGATATGGCGTTTGGTGGCCCAGTGGCTGGGCCAGCAGCTGGCTGTTTCCAAGTGCGAGGTGTGCTACGGCTATCGATCCCCCTCTCTCGTTGTTCTTTCCCTCCTCGAACGCTCGTGTCGCCATTGAAGCCGCCGCCAGGATGCAGCTCTTGTTTGCTGTTGAGGCTGCTGCCACGCTTTCACGGGCTCCAGGGCGGGAGAGACTTGCTTCGATTTCAGCCCCGTCCTCCTCTCACTTCTTCTTTTCGCTATTTGATGACGGTAAGGGCTAGGGCAGAAGTGCCGGCGGCCGTCGTGAAACCCGTGGAGGAGCAGCTCGTGAGAAAAGGGATCCTGTTGCCCTCGTACAGTCCTGGCACGAAGCGTGGAATTTGCCCTGAGTGCCAAGGCGGCTCTTCAGGTGAGCCTTCCTTGGCGGTGACGATTCCAGAAGAACTCGGAGAACCCGCAATTTGGATATGTCATCGAGCGACGTGTGGGTGGAAAGGGAGTACGTGGAGGAGTCCTTCATCATCGTATGGGAATGGAGCTCACAAAGTGGTGAAGATGACGAGGCGTCCGGTCGTGCAGAAAGAGCACACAGCGGAGAGCCTGAGGCTGGAGGCAGTGCAGGTGCAGGTCTTCAGTTATTTCAAGAAACGGGGGTTGTCGGAAGCTACGGTCCGTGAAAACAACGTGGCACAGCATCGGATCAACGCGAACGACGTCGCCATTGCGTTCCCGTATGTGCAGGATGGGAAGATTGTGAATTGCAAGTACCGTGATGGCAACAAGCGGTTTTGGCAAGTCAAAAACTCCCTGAAGGTATTTTAGGGATTATGGATTGCATCACATTGCACTGCATTAAATGATTAAACACATTGAATCATGTTAGTAAGTTTCAGACATCTTTGAATGCGATGCTTTCCACAGAGAATGCTGTGAACGGTGAATGCGTACGTCCAAGTGGCAGTTTGGTAGTGGGTAGTAAGTTTGTGCATTATCTTTCATGTTAGTCATCGCTTCGGTGCCTAAGGTATCTAATTCTGTTGTTGATCGTGATAAGGATTGTTTCTGTGTTTTTGAATGTTGTGAGTAGTCGGTAGCAAGTTCAGCTACATTTTCAACGGCCGTTCCTCTAGGTCTGAAACCCATTATTCAATCATATCATACTGAGTCATTTACTAACATTGTATTGTATGGTTGAAGGTATTGTATGGGTTGGATCACATCAAGGGCAATCGAGAGATTGTGATCGTGGAGGGGGAGTTCGACAAGCTGGCCATGTACGAGTCAGGCATCATTAACTGTGTGAGTGTGCCTGATGGCGCACCTGCTAAAGTCTCCGGAGATCAGATTCCCCCTCCAAGCGAGGACAAGAAGTATGAGTATCTTTGGAACTGCAAAGACTATTTCAAAGACGCAACACGAATCATATTGGCTACCGATTCTGATGGGCCTGGACAAGCACTAGCTGAGGAGCTTGCACGCAGACTTGGACGAGAGCGTTGTTGGCGCGTCACGTGGCCGGAAGATGAGACTGGGAAACAATGCAAGGATGCTAACGAGGTCCTCACTTCTCTAGGACCCGAAGCTGTGAAGGACCTTATCAAGACTGCAGAGCTCTTCCCTATTCGAGGCCTTTTTGACTTCCAACAGTTTTTTCGAGAAATTGATGACTATTTCTATCTTCGCCTGGGTGATGAGCGAGGGGTGTCCACTGGCTGGCGCGGCCTTGATGATATATACAGGGTGGTGCCTGGTGAGCTCACTGTCGTTACAGGAGTCCCGAATTCTGGCAAGAGTGAGTGGATCGATGCACTAATCTGTAATTTGAACAGGAATAAGCAGTGGACGTTCGGTCTCTGCTCAATGGAAAACAAGGTGCGTGAGCATGCTAGGAAGCTGTTGGAGAAGCACATCCACCGCCCGTTTTTCGATGCGCCGTATGCAAGGTCTAATCCACGTATGAGTAAAGAAGATCTGGAGGAAGGAAAGAAATGGCTACAAGATTCTTTTTTTCTTATCCGACATGAGGACGAGGAGCTTCCTTCAGTGGATTGGGTCCTGAATCTTGCTAAGGCCGCTGTGATGCGGCACGGCATTCGTGGGCTTGTGATTGACCCGTATAACGAGCTGGATCATCAGCGTCCTGGGAATCAAACTGAAACGGAGTATGTCAGTCAAATGCTGACGAAGATCAAGCGGTTTGCCCAGCACCATGACTGTCATGTCTGGTTTGTTGCACATCCGAGGCAATTGCAAGTTTGGAAAGGCGAAGCACCTGGTCTGTACGATATTAGTGGCAGCGCCCATTTCATCAACAAATGCGATAACGGCATTGTTATCCACCGCAATCGAGATGAAAAAATGGGGCCTCTTGACCAAGTGAAAGTGCTCGTGAAGAAAGTTCGCAACAAGGCGGCTGGAACTATTGGTGTAGCCACCTTACGATACAACAGGGTCACTGGAGATTATGAGGATGTGAGGGAGGCTTAGGTGACAGGTCAAGCTCCGAAACTTCTCATTCTCAAATGTCCTGTAGCAGTGGGGATATTTCACCGAAGTTAAGTCTTTCATTTACGGGGTGTCTGAGCCTGCCTGCGATTTCCCGATTTATTACCTACCTGGGGACAACGTGATTCTTCTTTCCTCATAGAACGAACCCCTTCGTAGAATTTGGAACGCAATTCTGAAATTGCCTTCTTTAGTCCTGACGACCCCGTGAGACTCTCAAGAAGTTTTAGGTCAACCATCTGTGTCAAGTAATTCTTCATTATTTTTATAGAAGCCAAGTGAGTGAAGCTTTAATAAACAAAAGAAATTTAGAATCTATTTGTCCGTTTTACTCTGGATTTTGTTCCTGTGACGCACATGTTCTCTCTATTTTTTTCCGGAGCAGTAACGGGTGCAAACCGATTTTCATGTCTCTTATTCGTGCAGTTGGTTGTTTGACATTTGGAGAGTGAGTTGCATGAGCAAAAGTGATTTGTTGTTGAGGAGTATTCTAAATTTTCGGTTCTTCTCAAGTTCTCATCATTGAAACAACAGATTATTGCAATTCACTACCTGACCTATTGCTTCATTTAGTATCTGTTGCTCTTTGATATCTTCTCTTAGGCCTTGTTGAAATTGGTTCGTAAGTGTTTTTTCATCCCAATTGATATCACAAACCAATTGCCAAAATTTAACGCACATCTTGATGAAGGCAAGCCATGGTGAAGGGATCAAATTTTAGTTTTTGCCCAATAGATCTTATCATGGTCTTTAGAGAACCTCTACAAATGTTGTGAAGAATAATTTGAAATTGCCTGAGGTCAATGTTCTTATATAGTGGAGCAAAGCGAGATGAAGTTTGCGCTATAAACAAAGTTTCAATTAGATCCACTTGAAATTCATTTGTTCGATAATGTAGAGGTGGAAGGGAGGTACTCAATTGGATTCAATTGGCACATCTCCATAACTTGCAGCATCAAAGTTTCTAGAAGGCTAAACTTTGGTTCATTGAATTTGAAATATCTATAAGTTGAGCAAATGGATTCTCTCCTAGAATTAAAAACATCATTGAATCTCTAAATAAAAAACATCATGGGGTGGTATTTGGTGTAAATTGAGAAGTTCTAGTGGCCAATAATCGTTGTTGAATTTAGTTATAAAATGTTCAATAAGATTGTTCTTCATTGATATGACTCCAATGACTTTTAGAACATCATCTAACTTTGATTCAAGTGAATTGACCATACTAGCTAGTATCTACACTTTTTGACATCTTGAATTCACTTTGAAGGGAAGCTAAAAGTTTTTTTTTATAGAAATAAACTCAATTTGAAGGTGGGCAATGAACAACCTTTAAAATGCTAAAATTCATTCTAAAAAGAGGTATAATCCATTTTCAATCAAATAAAATAAAAGACTTTTAATGTAAAACTTCTAAAATATGCTTTTGAGAAGGAAGGTAATCCACTCTAAATCTAGAAAGATCAAGTTCTACTACTATTAGTGGTAGTCTTGCCAAATGATCAAGGGTACATAAACCAAAGAATAAGAATTATAATATTATAAAAAATAATATCTCTCTCACAAAAGTACATTGCACTAGATTGATAGCTAGACAAGATATAAGACAAGACAACATTGAAACATTGTTCCAAAAATGGTGTTGGCAAGATTGAATAGCCTTTTGTCTTGATTTCAACTTATACTAGAGGTTGGTCCTTGAAATAACTTTTGAAAGACTTTGAAAGAGACTACAAGAATCTAGAGGACTATTAAGGTATCTAGGAGGTCTTAAATGTCCATCATAGGTATGAAAAATGTAGATGGTGATTTTCTCCTTCTTTGTACTAGTTTTTTTTAAATGGTATACATTATATTTAATTATAATGTTGATTACAGCCTTTGTTATACAACATGTGATGGAATTATCTAAGTGAATTTCATGAAAATTTTTGATGCAGAATAATTAAGTTGTAATTTTTGGAGGGACTTGTATTGCACAAAAGCATTGCCTCAATTAAATTTCCCCTTCAAAGATGTATTCAAAATCTTATTAGGTGATTTAGGCTTCAAGGAAAAGTGGACAATCCAAATAGATAAGATGAAGACAAAATTAGGTACAAATTACTTCATTATTTAAAAAAAACTTAGTAGATGATTTAAGTATCTTCCTCTAGAATTAATTTTGTAAAAGTCATGTGACTTTTACATTGTTGTGGAGTTAGGAATAGTGATCTTATCACAAATACCATTTCTCATAATGCTAAGGCCAAGTTTAGATTAGGGTGGAAAACCAAGAAACTCTAAAAATTGAGCAATCCTTTTGGTCAAGAGTGTGGACCCCATTGGATTAGAGCAATCCTATTTGTTTTGTGGCTTTCTAATTAGACTTGGTTTTGAACTCTAGTCTAAATCCAACATAAGTACCTCCACACATCCCACTTACATAAAAAAGAATAACTAGTAGAAAAAAACTCCAAGCTAGATGTGAGCAAGCTAGATTTGAGATAATGCATGGCGTGAATAAGGTTGTACTACAATTCATTTTAGGGGCTCAAAGTCACCCATTTCAAGCCTAATTGTGAATTTTACCAAGGTTTGGGCATAGGGATTTGATTTCTTGAAAAATTGAATCAAAAAATTAAGATAGAATTATTAAATGTTAGAAAAAAATGCAAATGGGTCAATGTGTCCTTAAATGGATGTGTTTTGTGTGAATGTTGTTGTTGTAATTCCTTTTAAGAGGCTCAATTTCACCCACATGAGGTGCCCTAATTGAGAATTTGAGTGAGTTTTGAGGCATGACATGAGTTTTCCATCGCATATATGTTTCGAAAACAAATAAATTGTTGATTTATTGCTTGGAAGGTGCTAGGGTCCCATACACTCTCCACTAGCATAAGTCTAGGCTTTTTTGCCATCTTGGTCAAAACACCTTGCTACAAGAGAGTAAAAAAGATGTGTTGATTTGCTACATGACATATTCTGAAATGAATTTGTATTCATTAAAAAAAATTGAAAACATCCATCTCCTAAAAAGCCTTATTCACTATTTCAACAAGTCGATCCAAACAAAGCTAAAGTTGAGAGCAAATTTTTGGTCATTTCAATTTAATGGCCTACATCTTCCTAGATATTTGATGTTAAATGCAAAAAAATTGGTGGATCTTAGCACTCAAATCAAATCTCCATTTTTTGTTGAAGCCAACTTGGCCTCTACGTCCTACTTCTTTGGTGCCAAAACCTCACAATGTGCTTTGGTTTTCTTCTCTTGACTAATCAAATTTAGACATTTTTTGATAGGACTTGAAATTAATATGGGACAAAGTGAGAATGAATACTGAGATCTTGGCACCTCAAACACTTATCTATTGAAAGAACATTTAGTTAACTTTCCTTTTGAAGACTTAATTAAAGAAGGTAGATACAATGGAAAAAGACGATTTTAAAATTTGCTTTAGAAATTGCTTAAATATGATCTTAGTAAATAATATTTGATATTCCTGCACTATTATATTCTTTTATTTTTGTACATAAAAAGATGATAAATTCAAAGATCTTTGCATAGTTTTTTTTGGCAATTTCTAGTTTCTTACATTGAATTTGAATTTTTGCAACAAATATAATTTTCAAAACATTTGGGCCGACATTTTAAACTTCATTAAGTCTAATTTCTATTTTAAGCTAAAACTTTCAAAATTCCCATTGCAATTTGAGCTTTGGAGAATGACATAGTAGCTTGACTTCAACTATGGTTTACAATATAATATCTCAATTACATACATTTGAAAATTATTAAAAAACAATAATATCAAACACCATAAATTATTCAAAATATCTACTCATATAAAAACCATCAAGATTTTGTAAAGTCTAAATTTAACAAGATAGTGTTGAATTTGATCTAAGCATCATCACCAAGGTTAAATTGAATGTAAAAATACATGATATTTGCTTTAAGACTTTCAAAATATTTTCCATCGTTATTCAAAAGCATTCAAGATAATTAGATTCTTTTTCATATTTAATAATTCATTTAAACCACTTTCTATAAAAAGAAAAATAACAATAACAATTGAATAAGAAATCAACAAAACAAATTTCATTCATAGATAGCACATAGTTTGGTGTAGTGCTTTTTGGAAGATCAATTCAAGTTGATTTCAGAAAGTGATCAATGCATTTTTATCAAGCTATGTTTTAATTAAAAGAACTGTTATAGCCAAGTTGCTAAACCTAATTTTTTTCATTTTGCCACACTTGGAATATGTATCCAAAGTGTGTTTATCAATTCTAACCTTCCTTGTTGATGATAAAAAAGAAACTTGAGTTTGTCCTTAATGCAAGTTTTATTAGCAATTTCAAATTTCGGTGTGTTTTTAGAAGTTGTAGTCAAGTCCAATGATGCTAGTGTGTGAACATAAACATGCGAGCATGTGAGCTTCTAATATGTAAGTAGATATATTACCACCTTTGAAAGTGTTTATAGTAAAAATACCTATAATATAGGTACATGTATTATAAATATACTCCTATCATAAAAGGTTTCTATAGTATTAGCACCTATACTATAGGTGCATCATCTTTGAGGCTCATAAGCTCACACTACTATGCTCACATACTAGCAACCATATAGCCAAGTCAATAATTTTAGCAATTTGCATTTGTAAGCCATGAACCAATAGTTGAACCTCAGTAATTTTGTCTTTGCCTTTATTGCCCTCTAATCTTGTAACAAACATATGATCTTCAAACTTTAAAGGTTGTCCTTGTTTTAATAGTTTCTTCTATGTTGGCTATGACTTTATCCAATTGAGTAACCAATTTGTCTTTTGCCCATGATAACACATAGATACCTCTTGCCAAATATTTGACATGGTGTTTGACATTCTTTTTGCCATTGTTGTAGAACCAAAGTTGCCCAAATAATCACATTCAAGTCATTACCTATAATACAGCATGCAATAAGCTTCAAAATATATGAAACTCCATTCTAAGTAGTTCCTTAAGTTTGTAAATCTTTGTAGAAGGGTTAAGAAAATTTAAGGAAGAAAATTAAAAATTTATAGAAAGATTTTGCTAAACAATATCACAAAGAAAGAAGCTATATGTACTCCATATATAAAATTAAATGGTATCAAAAAATTGGAAATTTTATTTTCTTAAAATTATTTCAACTAATCAAAAATTGATGAACAACTCCGAACTCTGGTTGGGGCACACTATTTAGAATACACAATAAAGGTTGTCCACCTTGGTAAAAGAAAAAATTAATCTACTAATACAATCCATTATAGAAATATTTCCTTACCAAGTTGGAAGCTATTAGACATTTTTGCTACCACACATTTCTACAATCAAGTTTGCAATGCAAGATAGAATAGAATAGAATAGAATAGAATATGAATATGAATTTAACTTGATAGATAGGTAATTAAGAAAAAAATCATTTGAGTCTTCTTTAATTTTAATGATTGAATTCAAGTTGCCATATGGAATGACTTTCTCAATAAATGTTGTCTAATGTTCATATGAGGTTAACTCCATCCATTTATTAGTTTTTTCTCCTTCATAGTCTCTCCAATGAATTAACTTGAAATTGTACCTTTTGATATCTCCTAAAAATTGTTAAAAGGCAAATAGGCTAGGTCCTAAAAGGAGTTTGTCTTTTGATGAAGCAATTAGCAAAATTGAATATAACATACAAGCCAAATAGTGGAAAAAAATAGAACTTCAACAAAACCTTCTAAATTTAAGTTATCTTTAAACAAAATGCCAATTGATCCAAAATGTTGTTGCACAATGAGAGGATTGCCAACCACTGATGCAAATGACATTCATTTTATTTGTAATTCTCCTTATTTAACTACCCATTGTGTATATGTGCAAAATGGGCAATATTGATAAAGATTTTGGATGGCCTCTAAACTTTATAGCTATTGTTGTAGCAACTCACAAAATGTCCCTATGGAACCTAACCCTCAAAGTCTTTTAGATTCTTTTATAAATATGAGAGTTGTGAAGCTTTCATCAAGAATCTTTGCTTTGACAACATTTAAAAATTAATGTACAATGGGGTACCAATCAAAATGTCCTTTTCGAATTCGCAGTGAGAAATTTTTTAGTATTGCCAACTTTGAAAGCCTCCCGAGAGCTCAAAAATTGGTATTTTACCTTGAAATTATTACCATAGCATCATCTTTAAGTTAATTATATGTATGACAAATTTCAAGGCCAAAAGATTCACCAAATAAAAGTTATTCAAAATCTACCAACGTGGATAGTGGTGAGAAACATTTCACTACTTTCAACTTTGACACCTTTTTAAGCATTGAGTTTTTATTCTTTTGCCATGAAATTTTTGTCATGAAACAATCTCTATGTTCTTAATATATATAACAAATTTCAAGGTCAAAATCTTTTTTTTAAGAAGATATTGGAAATCTCCCAACAGGTGTAGTTTTGAGAAATTTTTCACAATTGCCAACTTTGACACCTTTCCAAGGGCTGAAAAATTGGTTTCTTACCATGAATTTTTTTTGTGAAGTCATCTCTATGTTGGTAATATGTTCTCTAAATTTCAATTTCAAATGAATTACCAAAAGAAAGATATACAAAATCTCTCAACATGTGTAGTTGTGAGAAAATTTTCACTATTGCCGACTTTGACACCCTCCCAAGGGCTAAAAATTTGTCTATTTAACATAAATTTTTTGAATAAGATCAAATTTAAGTTGATAATATATGTTCTAAATTTCAAGTTCAAAACACTTACCCAAAAAACGAAATTCAAAATCTCTCAACATGTGTAGTTGTGAGGTTGAGTTTTTACATTCGTGTCAAACAGTTTGCTCCACAAAATAACACTATACTAAGAGCTCAAAAACTCCTCCTCACAACTACACATGTTGGGAGATTTTGTATATCTTTTTTTTGGTAATTCGTTTGAATTTGAAATTTAGAGAACATATTACCAACATAGAGATAACTTCACAAAAAAAAATTCATGGTAAGAAACTAATTTTTCAGCCCTTGGAAGGGTGTCAAAGTTGGCAATTGTGAAAATTTTCTCAAAACTACACCTGTTGGGAGATTTCCAATATCTTTTTACAATAAATTTTTTTTGTTCTTGAAATTTGTTATACGTATTAAAAACATATAGATTGTTTCATGACAAAAATTTCATGGCAAAAGAATAAAAACTCAATCCTTAGGAAGGTGTCAAAGTTGAAAGTAGTGAAATGTTTCTCACCACTACCCGTGTTGGTAGATTTTAAATAACTTTTATTCTGTAAATTTTTTGGCCTTGAAATTTGGCATACATATAATTAATTTAAAGATAATTTTGTAGTAAGAATTTCGTGGTAAAATAACAATTTTTGAGCTCTCGAAAGGCTCTCAAAGTTGGCAGTATTGAAATTTTTCTCACTGCGAAATCGAAAACGACATTTTGGTTGGTACCCCACTGTACATGTCAAATCATGTATTTTTAGTTACTAAGTATAAATGACAATTCATATTTAGAATCACCTAATTTTGTAAGACCCAAGATAGTGACCTCCAAGTGTACTATTTTCTCAAGTAAGGTAGTGATTCGGTTTGATTAGAAAATGCAAGGGTTACGTTTGTGATGGCTTCTGACTTGGAGTTGGTTTAGAGCAATTTATTGATAGAATCTATTTGTTAAGTGGTAGAGAAGTGAAGAGTTCAATTTAGGCTTTTTACATATTTAATTATGCCCTTTTGACTTTACACTTAAAAAATATGTATTATTATTTAGGATGTTTTTTAATTGCCACGACTAGAAAATAAGGCTTTGTTTCATGCCATTCCAACAACTATTACAAAATTCTTTAGGATTCTTTTGACATCCATTTCAATATCAACTTCCAAATAGTTTTTATTTGAAAAATTGAATAATATCTCCATTCCATTGGACATATTGATTTTTCTTCACAAACATTTGTTTCATTCTCTCTTGATTATTCTTTTCAAGTGGTAATGTGTTTCAAGGGAGATGTCTTCTAAGAATATATTAGATGCTAAATATTTGTAATTCTCTCACAAATTATTTCTATTAAGTTCAAAGTATTATATTTTTCTTTGGGGTTGATATTTGCATACAAAACCCTATTGCCAAAGTCTCTACAACATGAACAAACTTAGATATTCTACATATGCCCTACATTTATCTATATAAAAAAATTAAAAAATGTCATCACTTTGGCCCATATTTTCAACATTGTTAAATTTGAACCTTTAGTCAACGTCTCTAGTAGCATAGACATTATTGAATTAAATAGCAATAGAAATGATTTTATCTTTATGTAGTTCATGAAAGCATTTGACATTCAAAACATGAAACTTGAAAAACTATCATTCCACTTTTTCAATTATAGGCATAACCAAAAAATATAATTATAGATGAAACAACACGTTGTGAACATCACAAAAGATCTCATATAATATGAAAAGCAATGCAAAATTTGCCGCAATTTTCTTGGCCTGACTTTCATTTCATATTTTTGGCCTTAGAGTCAATTGTAGCTTTACAATATGGCTTCAATTTATGGCTTTAGACAATTAGACATGTCTATTTACACCTTGTACACCCAATATCTATCAATACAGAAATGCATATAAGATTAAAAATATAAAATATTGACTACACTAGTTCCAATCTAAAAGTCACCACTAGAATTTCAAAAAAATGTATATTTTTGTATTTGAATTTTTGGAAAATTCAAAAAATTCAAAAAATAAAATAAAAGTTGTCCATTTTTGCCAATATAAAGGATCTTCTAATCAACTTATTACATATTGAGGGAAAAAGTTATATGATCCATATAATGATATTTGATAGAAAGGATTAAAAGAATATTTTGAACAAATGTACAAGATGGAAATTATGCTATTTTTAAAAACTAATTCATTTCATTCTTGTTAGTCAATTCAATGATGTCTTGTAGTCTACGTAGGCATAATGAGGGCCATTCAATGATGAGTACAAACAATGAGCCTAGGTGTTCTTGTCCAAAATTTATTGGATGAAGAAAACAAATCAATCAAGCTTACAATGCCCATTTCCATTAACCCCTCATTGCCTAGAGTCCAAATGTCCCTAACAACATCCTTGCTTTTCAAGCCTTATGACTCTACATGCCTCAAAGGTATGAAAATCTCAACCATACAATCTTGTAGTGTGTATGTTGTAGATGACGAGGATCAAATTTGGAGTCATTTGATTGCATAGATTGCAAGATTATAATGTTTTACAATCGTTTCTTTTACTTTTTGAGAAAGTGCCAAGATGGCAATCACTTCAAATTTGGTGAAGCATTGCATTTCTTCATTCATTCGTCTTTTGGACTTAAAAACACTTTCCCATCATGTTTATACACTTTTTCATCTCAATTTGGTGACTTCATCCATATTTTGAAGAAAACTTGAAAAAATTTGGTGAGAAAAGATTACTTTTATTTGGAAAAAAAAAAGACATTTATTTTGAAATGGTGCAATTTGGCCCTATGGTCCCAAAAAAAGGGTTGATGTTTTAATGCTGAAAGAAGATGCTAAAATTTTCCTAAAAACACATTTGGAGGTGAAATTTGATTTCAAAACCTACTCAAATGAAAAAAATTTAACCTCCAAAATGATTTGAAATCAACATAAGAAGACATGGGTGAAAGAATTTCATTCAATTGACTCATTGTTTTTGCAAAATGACTTTGAAATTTCAAAAAATAACAAAAAGAGGTGCAAAGAACACATCTATGATTGAATCTCCTTCTAAAATGCTTCTTAATTTTTACTCACAACTTCTTGGATTGATGTGAAATTATAGCCACAAAAATGAGATTAGAATATGCAACATTAAAAATAAAAAGATTATTAGAAATTGACACTATATGAAGAAGAAAAAAGCCACCAAAGTTCACTGCAATCCTAAAATGTTTGGTTTTTGAACTTAAAAATGCTCCTAAACATTCAAAACAACTTGGATTGCCATAAAAATTTGACCCCAATAACTAGACTTCTAGAAAAACATAACCCAACAGTTTTTATTGAAAACAAACATTGGATTAAGGAGATGCAAATGCCTAAAGTTGCAGCCATCAATTGCACTTTGGTGAATTCAAGTTGAACCTATGAACTTTGATTGGCTTCCAAAACATTTGTACATCTTGGATTGATTTAAAGATTTTACCACACAAACTAGCCATCAGAAGGGATTTGAGAGGTTCCAAGGGCCATTTTAGGGTCTATTTCCAAAATTGTCGGGGAACTATTGGAGTACTGGCTATTGTTAGTCGACAATCAACCAAAAGAAAATTAGGTTCCTGAAATATGAAAAAAATTCCAAATTTTTTTTCAAAAGACAAAACAACATAATGATGTGGCAGTCACTCGACTACGTAGGATTCTTGTGAAATTGCATTCTCGCGGCAGATTATGAGTTTTCAAACTGTGGGAACTCACAATCTCTCAGAGGCCTCAAATCCCTCCTAATGCTAGTATGCAAAAAATTTCCTATAAGTTTTGATGAATTCAAACATTGATCGCAAAAGTTAAAATCTTTTGAATTGGCCTACCAATCTATGTGAGGACACTTTTCATCCCCTGAGGCAATGAAGGGGTAACCTCCCTTGTCCTCAATTCATCTCCTTGATGAATTGTAATTGTCATACATTTGAAGGCAGTGAAGTCTACTCATTATTTTGTAGGTATAAATATCATTATTCTAAAGTTGAAGGGCTTGAAGACTCTCCCTAGCAAGCTTTAGTCAACGTTGAAGCGTTCCAATGTCCAATTTTTAAAAATGTATTATTTAAAAATCTAATTTAATTACAGCTTGGATGAAAATCCTTCTAATTTTTAGAGATACTTTATGAAGTTTTTGTTCTATCCAAAGGTTGGATTTGGTGTTACAAGAGTACATAATTAGAAATGTGGAAGTATGTCAAGGTTTTGACCAAGCCAAAATTGCATTGAGTCTAGTTCAAAACTAGATTTGCAAAAATGAGGTTATAGAATCAAAGAGTACAAATTTTTTAAGAGATCACCACATGAAGAGCACCTCCTTTCAAACCCATTCCAACAAAAGTTACTCAAAAAATGACAACATTTTGCTTTGAATTGAATTTAGAAGGAATTTTAAATTCTCACTTTCAAAATTGATTGGAAAAGTATTGTTGATAGTATAGGTGAATCTTACGATATGGATAGAAACTATAACTTATAGTTGGATAGAATCCACAACTTTTTTTGCATCTCAATTACAAAACATTCTTCTAAATAATACTTTATAATGATTCTTCCAAAATTATCAATTCTAGAGATGAATCTACATGCGTAGGGATTATTGGTGTCCCTTGTCATTGTTATTATTATTATTTTTTCACTACAAGAAAGGTGGCCTTAATCAACATAAGAGGATATAATTTTTGTTGAATTTGAAAAAAATAAAATTTTGTCTGTTGATCCGGCAATCTTGCAAACAACTTTGGGTAGAATTTCAAACCTCATTTTGGCATAATAAAAGAACTTTGAGCAAAAAGCAAGATGGAAAAAAACAAATCAAGCATCATCTCCAAATTTTTTTTTGACATTTCAAGTCTTCAATCAAACGTTATACACAAGTTTCAAAGAAGGGTTGGAAATAACAACTTTTTTGACAATTTAAAGGTTCTTCTCTACAATTTGTCTATAACTTTTGATTGGAGATTCAAATTGTCAAACGGAATTTGGAGATCCAACCTAGTGTGATTTTACCCATTTCATTAGTTCAATTTTTTTGAGAAGAATTATTCTACTATGCCTAAATGAGGTCTACAATTCTACTTTTAGCACAATTTTCTAGTCATAACTTGACTATGAGCTGTTGATCTCCTACTCAATATTCATCCTCTTTTATGTATCCTATAGGTTTTGTTCTATCTTTGACCATCCTTCTTGTATAAAGGGTTTGTCACTTGCCTTTACTTAACACTACTCCATGAGGCACTCAAACCTAATTCTATATAAGTCATTGCACTAATCAAAATTTAGTACTAAATGAAGTAAAAATAAATATCAAATAAATTTTTTAATCTAGTTTTATAAATTTGTCCATGTGGTGGCTTTGTACATATGGTAGCCCTCTCCTTTTGCCTATGTCACAATCTATGAATTTTGAACCCGGGGAGATTACTCGCGATTTCTAGAAAACTATGAGAGTTAAAAGATAGGGTCTATTTAATTCAAAGGGGATAAATTTTATATATATGTGGGACTACTATAGGGTTCTTGAAATGTCACATATCCTATTATATATAAATTAGGCTATGTATAAACATCATTTAATAGGAATTTTTATTAATAAATTAGCCTTTACAAATAGGGTTCATATGAAAAGTTTGTAGTATAATGAATATAGATGTAAACAAATTTTTTTAATTGAATGATAAAACTTACACAATTTAGTAAATCTAAGGATGTTTTCTAGGAGATTTGTTGTTATCATCAAATAATTCTAGTTTGTACATACAAATCTTTCCTTAAGTATACCAATTATGTAACAACATGTAAGAATTTACTGTTCCAAGACAAAAGAATTGAACTGTAAATTTACAATGAGGTTGTACTGGGTCATTGCAAGAAAGATCGACCGATTTATGTAGCGTTTTCCACAGTACCGCTGAAATTTTCGGGAGTACTATATAATTAGAAAAAAAAAAAATTTTAAATGTAAAAAAAATGTTTTAGGTATATACCTCTAAGAAGAAGGTACTCTAGGAAGGAAAAGTTTAGGAAAATTCTCTAAGTAGGAGAACTACAAAAGTGCAAATTTTCATGAAAATAGCTACTTTGACATTTTAATTTGTAAAAAATAGGAAAAAGAATTTAAAAAAAAAATAAAAGTTGGCAATTTGGGATAAATTTATGATGAAGAGATTTAACCAAAAGAATGATCTCAAAACCATCTCAAATGTTCAAAAGTATGCGTGCAAGGGAGGCCTGTTTGCGCATATGTAGAGGAAAGAGAATAATGATTTTTAAGATTTCCTTTGGTAGAAACATGCCTACCTAGTATGGAAATAGGCCACAGAAATTTCAGCTTTAGATCATTAATTTTGGATGCTTCCCAGTACTAAAAACCCCTAAACCACAAAGTGTGACAAATTAGCTTAATTGAAATTTAATTATAAAATGATTTTTTAAAATTTCTGAAAAATAAGGAATTTGATTTTTGTCATGTCATAAATCTTTAGTCAAAATTTCAAGTTAATATGGTTCATACTTGAAAAGTTATAATCAATAACAACTCCGTCATTCAAAGTGTGACACAAAATAGTACCGGTCTTTCTTGCAATCACCCTACTATGGAGATTTGTGTTCACACAAAGTACCCATTAAGAAATTGGTATAGGATGTGCAACATTTGCATGGAATCTTTTCTATACTTTGACACTACAAACTCTAGATTTGCCTCAACTACTTGAACAAATACTTGTAAATGTTTAGAATCATCTTCTTTTTCCTAGTGTTTAATAAACACTTTTTTATTTTTTGGTTCTAAATTCAAAACCATTGTAAATGCATATGTAAAAATAAAATATATAGTCTCTATATTTCAGTAGAGGTCATATTCTTGAGTTAATCTACAATGTTTTTAGAGTGTCAATTTCTCATGTAATTCATGTTATATTGCTAGTATTGGTGTTTTTCTTAGTTTTAGTATCATAACTATATTTAATGTTTCCATGATGTTTATTATTTACCACATTAGGTTGTTTAGAATACATGGCATAGAATTTAGAATATTTAAAACTATTGTTGCATTTTATATTTTTATTTGTTATTTGAAATTGTACTACAATACAAGTAGTGCATATATTAAAAAAATAGTGTATATGTAAGACACTACTTTTATAGTGTGTTGTAAATGGATATGAAAAAATTAGACATATAAATTTTGTATATAAGATAGCCTAACTATAAAAACCAAATGATTGAATTTATATGTAAAAATACAATCATTTTAATTACTAAAATGAAGGTAAATAGCCCTATGTTAAATACCCTCTTAACTCAAGTGTATGCTTAAAATTACAAGGAGTGATCCCTGGGATTTTGAATTTCGGAATATCAAAAATTTGATCAAAAACTGGAAGAAAATCAACAAAAATGTCTTGATTGATTGTTAGAATCAAGATGTCCGCTAACCAAGAGAAACAATCAACATACATTGGTTCATTTTCATGTTGTTTTTGACAAAGTTTTTTCATGTAGTGCTCCCACAAATCTTTGTTACCGCACATGTTGCACAACATTTAAAATTTGCACACATGCATGCATCGAATAAGGTTTGGATCAAGTACGTGGTGGTTGAAATTAAAACCATACTAACTGTAGGAGAGTTGTTTTTTGGCTTTGGGGAATTTGCTCTAAATTGAACCCAAAATTGTAATTTGGATAGAGTGTATCATTTCCCCCTTAATTGTAATGGTACAAATTTGAGCTAGAGATGTTAGGGATCCCGTAGGAAAAGAACACACAAGGACGTCGCTTAGGGATTGAAAGATTATAAGGTTTGATCATGAGGGTGTTAAATGGATTTGAAGTCACTTTCAATCTTCTTTTCATGTGTTGAATTGAAGAATTTGGTCACCCGGGAAAACCATTACAAGGATACAAGGCCTGACATGCATAACCCCGATCAATTTACGGCTCCTCAAAATCTACTTGGCAACTTTTTTGAATGGACTTTTAATGTGATTTTGCCCCCAAGACCAAAGCATCTTTGAGGCCCATTTCTAGGAGCCCTCAAGAACATGGGAAGTCAGGGGTTAGGATAGACACCCTTGCACAAAAATCTTGAGCACAAAAATCATGATCAATGACTTTCACAGTTAGATTTAGTGATGCTGATACCAGACTTCACCAAGAACCTTTCAAAAATGCTAAGTGCTAAAACTAGCAATTGGTTAGGTTTTATTTAATTTGGAAGTGTGTGTTGTGGACAAAACTCACTATGCACACAGAGAGACACGGGATTGAGAACCACCCCCGCCAAATGGGAGACAAATAGACGATGACTGTGAGGGGGGACAGACTCGACCCTAGGACCTGTCGATCAATGCTCCACTCGCCTACCGCTCATCGAGTGCTTGGTAACATGCAGTCCTCTACTCCTTTCCAAGGTGACATCTATTCCCATAGTCCTAGGTGCCTACAGAGGGCCTCCGCTTCGTACTTAACTCAAAGCGCGCTTCCTCAACTCTTGACCCGAGGACGTCAACAATCGGGTTCCTTGCGCATGACTGTAGGGCACCAAGCACCAAAACATGCTTGGAGGGGCTACATGCGTTTGTTTCAACTCGAAGTAGCTGAGTTACTTTGTTTTAGAAAATCAAGCATCCAAGAAAACTACCAATCATTAGAACTTTATTTGGACAAATTTTGATGGAGCAAATATGCATGAGAGATTGCCATGGCCGTACTTTTATATAATTCCCATGAATTGCGATCAGCTATAATAACTTATGTCTGCAAAGTGATCGATGATGGGGGTTGAGTACGATTGCAAGGCAAGGCCCACTCTTTCCTCAATTGTCTTCGTAGTTTCAATGCTTGGTATCTTGTACTCGGAGTAGGTGAAATCCATCATTTGTGGGGCATGATCATAAGTGCTTAGTGTAGGGTGGGCTTCAATTCTAGACAATTGGGCTTTGCGATGGCTCCAACTCGACCAACCTAGGACGGAACCAAAATTGTACAGCTAGGAGGGGGGTGGGGGAGACGCACAGGAGATCGATGACCCAGAAGCTAGCACGGGGCTCGGACAATATGAAGCTCAGTGGGAATCCAAGGCGAGAAACGAAGCCCGCTCGCACGTTTTGAGGAGAGGGAGAGCTAACCTTGGGACTTAACCTCTTAGGAACCATGCAGAGGTTACGGTGTTCACCTCTTGATCGGCGTACACATCAACAGTAGCCCGTCACACACATAAATGTAAAGTGAATTTTTATTGGCCACATCCAACAACGTGTAAATCCATTCTAAAGGTTCCTCGACCGAGGTGGTGAACTAGTGTTGGCTTCCAGAGCCTCGCCTCAATAGAAGACGAGCATTATAAGAAACTCATGTTTTAGGTGATGGATTTAGTTTAGGTGACATCACTACTAGAAAAATCGATGTCTGTTCTAGCAGAGATGTTAGTATATTTTCTTTCTACGAAAAGAGTTGGTTAGGACAGCTTGATTCTGACACTTTTTAGCATAGTTCTGTTAATTATGCCATGTAGGATGAATGTCTTCATGAATGTGCCACATCAAATTTAAACAACTGCCATGTCATCAAAAATTATTTTTATTTTATTAACAAAAAATTTGCCACATGGACTACCACATAGGAAAAATATGCCACATTAATTAAATTTTAATTAATCAAACTTTAATTTATCTAAATTTAATTATTTAAATTAACTATAATTTATTAAAGTTCCCAATATAGATTCTATTCTTCAAATGAAATGGGTCAAAATTACAACACCACATTCCAAATGATACAATAGAGAGGGAAAGTGATCTTTGAAAGACACTTACTTTGGTGCTTCAATCCCGGCTTCAATAGAGGAGAAGACAAACTCTTTATACAAGTGGGATGGTAGGAGGTTGAGCAAACCATATGGGATGTGATTTTAGAATGAGTAGGAGTTCAACCACTTGTAGTTAAGTCAAAAACTAGAAAACATACCCTAAGTAAAATTTCAGACCTCATTTAGACATAGTAGAATGATTTTTTTCAAAAAAATTTGTACTAAAAAAATGTGGTGAATCAATTCAACTTTCATCTCCAAAAATCCATTTGGAATTTGGAGCCTCCAATCAAAAGTTATGGACAAATTTCAGAGAGGATGTTTGAAATTGTCAAAGAATTTTTTTTCCAATTGCTCTTTGAAATTTGTTCATAATTTTTCATACATAGGAGGTTAAATTGATATTGAAGTCTAGTTTTAGTGGTAGAATTTTCAATTTTTAGTAACATGTTTGGAAAATTCGACAATCATTTTTCTAAAGCTTGTTTGGCCAAAGTTAGTTTAATTCATTTTCTCCTTTGTTGTAAGTTTGATTTTTATGAAACTTGTTGGATTTAATAGATACTGAGGTCTAGTTTCAGTGGTAAAATTTTCAATTTTTTATAACATGTTTGGAGAATCTGACAACCAATTTTCTAGAAGTAGTTTGGTCCAAATTTGGAATTAAATAGTTTCATTATTAAATAGTTTTAATCTAAAAGTTTGAATAGATCAAATATTTAATTTTGAATGTTTCATATTCAAAAATTTGAATATTTGAAAATTTACATTTTAAATAGTTCAAATTTTAGATTTTTTTATTTTTATTTATCAGTGTCCCCTCAAAAGACAAAATGGATTTCAAGCAAGTTTGTATGACTTCAATTTATGGTGAAACTTTGACACATAACAAAAATCTTATTATATTTTTATAATTATAATTTTTATTTAAAGTAGTGCTTGGGAGCAAAAAATATGCCACAATAAGCTCAAAACTAAACTTGGTAGACAATACAAACAATCCCACAAATTGTCAAAATAAAATTGGTTATTTTTCACTCAAACATTGTGTTCTGTGTATATGTGAAGCTTTGAGTCTCTCTAATTGTACTAGTGTTGAAAAAGTTATAAAGATTCTTAATTTATATGTATTTAAGTATTTTAGTGATAAAATAACCTATAGGATTCATGTATTGATGTAATCTTCTTTTAAATCAAAATTTTATTTTGAGGTTAAACTTATTTGCTAGAATACCTAGAATATTTAGCATATGATCTTAGACAAGTGAAGTGGCCAATCCTATGAATTGATTAAAAGAAAATATATTTTTGGCTTATTAGATGAGTGCACCAAAAATTATAATATTCAATGTTTCAGTAGAGAAATATTTTTGACAATTTAAGGCTTGAAGAGCTCATATTCAAATAATTGAAATTTTGAAATTGAATTATAAATGGCACAAAAACTTAACTTTTTTGATTCAAAACTTAGAATTAGAATTAAATTAGAATTAGAACAAAAATATTTCAAAATATAAGTTAGAAATTCAATGAACTTGTAAGTTTGAACTCTAATCAAACTATGTATTATATTGAATAAAAATTGCACTAGAATTAGGACTCGGATTTTCATCAAATTTGAATTAATCAAACTAATGTGAATCAAAGTTTGAATTTTCATTAAGTTATTTGAATCAAAATTTGAGTTAGAGCTAAATTTGATAAATTTTTTGATAAAATTTTTAATTTGAATCAGAATTATAGAATTTCATTGGAATTCAAATCAAAATTGAATTTAAATTATATTTGATAAAAATTCGAGATCGGAATTCATACTTTTTGAAAGATTCCAAATGATTTCAAAAGATTTTGGAAAATTAAATTTTTTTTAAAGATTTGAATAGATTCAAATAAATTTGAAAAGATTTCAATATATTTTAAAAATTTTACTGGATTTTAAAAAAGATTCTAGTAATAAAATTTAAATAGATGATTTGAAGATTTCTAAAAGATTTTGAAAGATTTCTAAAGTATTTTAAAAGTTTTTTGAAGGATTCAAAAGATTCTAATAGATTCCAAAAAGATTTTTGAAAGATTCTAAATCTTCTAAAAAATTACTTTAATTTTGGTTGGAATCTTTATTATTTGATAATTGTACATTTCAAATTAATAGAAATCAACAATTTTAGGCAATCTATGTTCATTAAACTCAACATTTTTAGTTTATTGATCATTGATTTGTTTCAAATCAACAAAAATCTATCTTGATTACACTATCTATGCTGATTGTCCAGACAAAATGGACAAATTAGCCATTTCAACATAAATAATTGTTGAAATCAACAGTAATCAACTCAATCTATGCAAAAACAGGCCCCATTTTCTAGTAGTGCATCTAATGTAGCAACTCATGTTTTTATGTCAGCAATGATGTCTGCCATAACATTAAGATGTTATGGCGGACATCATTGTTGACATAAAAACATGAGTTACTACATTGGATGTCACCTAAAATCCATCACTTAAAACATGAGCTTCTGTTGGAATTCTTCAGCCCTTCAATCAGTTCTACAATAATACGATGCTTCGATCAAACCCTACATTGTGATCAAATAGTAAGGAGCTTCCACACCATTGCTCCCTCGCAACGCCACCAATGAATGGTTCCAATCTGCTAACCTAAAACAACTAGATCCCTTTAAAATCCCCCATCTAGCTTCGCAATCACATTCTGCAAAATTCCCCATAAATAGTGCTGTAACACCTCTTCCCGCACTGCACCGCATTGTACCGTCAAAGAAACAAAAAATCCACCAACGGATATCACCCCTCCGGCACCCTACTATCCTATGGCAAGCGGGCGCCCGTAGTGCTGAGGAAGCGGACGCCGGGCGGAAGGTATGCGGGTGAGGGGCTAGAGGTCCTCGGGTCGAATCCCCTCACTTGCACACCAATGATTACAATGGACAGCGGAACCCGAAGGGTAATGAAGTGCAATGACAAATCACTCCACCTATGAGGCCCCCCTTTTTTCCAATTTTTTTAACCAAAAAATCCAAACCTAAAGAAAGAGCAAGAAATGTCCTTTTCACAAACGCCGCCAAAGAAACCCTACAAAACTTGTTCGCCAAAAACGAAAAACACGACTCCCATAATTCCTAGAGTTTCCACAGTCTACAATCGCTAAGCCTTCTAAACCTCTAAGGGAAAAAAAGAAACTCATAGAAGTACAATCCACAGAAGCGCAATTCACAAAGAGACCTAACCTACCGCACGCACTCCAGCGCCACATCCAACCTCTTCTTTTGGCACATGACCGAAACTATATGTAAGAAAAGATATCCAAATATACAATGATAAATATATGCTTGCATGCAAATGTAGCCAATTTTTTTGGGTAAGATTACAATGTCCACACTATAAGAAACTTGTGTTTTAGATGACAAATTTTAGGTGACATCCAATGATGCGACCCGTGTTTTTATGTCCTAACTAATGTCCGCCATAACATCAAGATATTAGGGCGGACGTTAGTTTGGACATAAAAACACGGGTTGTATCATTGGATGTCACCTAAAATCCGTCATCTAAAACATAGGCTTCTTAGAGTGCCATCTAGTAAAATTTATTTCATGGATTACAACTTTGATTGATTAGATTTTTTTATTAGAAAAAATAGACTTGTAAAGGCATTTAACACAATGTGTTTCATTGAAATTAGACATTGAATGTGGTGATTCAAAAATGCCAACAATATAGACATTGACCTTCACCAAGTTCAATTGCATTCAGTATTGCACTTGTGGTCAATTCACAACATATTAGATCCTATTGGATTTTCTCAATATCCAAGGTATAAACACCTCATATTCCAAGTTGGCTACATGCATTTTTCCATGTTATGGCGGACATTAGTTAGGGTTTTAAATCGTCTATGCAAACCTAAAATCCAAAAAATGTAGTGATTATCATGACCCTATCTTTTTTAACAAATCACAAGGAAGGAGGGTATTCATTCATTTCTTGTATTGTGGCAAATTCTTCCTTGAGTTCTGGGTGATTGCAAGAAATACTTATCCTCTTTTTTGTCCCCTTGGCTTTGGACGGGTATTTTTTTTACTCATAACTTTCACATCATTTGTCCATTTCACACAAAACTTGAAACCAAGGTACTTATAAAAGTTCTAGACATAATGTGATTTTTTGAAACCTCTTGAAATTATTTTACGATTTTTAAACAACACTTGATTGGATGTCTACCTTGGCCATTTTGGGGGGATTTAGTCCTATTTTGACCCAAAAATGCAAATTTTAAGCTCAAAATTGGCGGGCAAGGACTTTTACTAAAGTTACACGAGACCACAAGGAAATTTTCTAAAAATAGTAAATTGTCCAACTTCCACATATGCTCAAAGTGGACTACCTTTGAGCACTTGTATAGAACACAATTTATTTTTCTCAAAGATGAAAATGGTTGAAGACAAGTATATTGAGGTTAGGAAAAATGGGTTTTTTATTTTATTTATTTGAATTTTTTTACTATTTTTAAAAACTCAAACATCAAAGTGTCTATTTTCATTATATTTTTCATTGTGCTTTTTTTGTGCATAACTTTTAGTGTTAAATTTTCTTAGGTCTCTGTTGAAGAAGGATATTGATCTATTCGGAAACTATCCTATTAGTATAATAAGTTTATTCCAAGGGAGATGGTCAAGTAGAAAATCTATGCTAATAGGTTAGTCCAATTTGAAACTCTATTACCAAAAACATTATTACAACAACACACTAAATCCAATGAGGCTTACAAATTTTGGACTTTTATATTTCACAACTTAATTTCATTACATTAGGTTCACACATTTATACAAATTGGTGTGTAATTTCTCTTCTTTTTTTTTTTTAATTAATTTTCTAATTGGTGACATATCACCATTACAAATAAGTTTTGCATTTAACTCACTCATTATCCATCACTCAAATTTCACAATTTCTCCAATTTAACATTCTGCACTCAATCACTACATCACCACGCCATCTCACTGAATTTCCATCATGTAGGCACAAACATAACATCATGCTCCTTCAAACTTCTACAAATTCATTCCTACTCGCACACAAACACAATAACAACAAAAAGAATTACACAGCCAACTTGGGTTGGGACTCTCACTGAGCTCTCTCAAAGTGGGTGAATTTCCAATTGGAGAGGATGACTATATACTCTCCCAATAGTTGCTCAAGTAACAACTTAGACATGCACTACTTGGAATCACAAGACTCATTGAATTCCTACTTGACTAAATTATTGGCCTTTACAACCAACCTCCTTGACTTACTAATTATTTGACCAAACTCACCTACTTGGAGTGAATTGCAACCCAACCACTACTAATTGAATTTAACAATTTCAAAAATTTACTCAAGAAGTCACTCCAACTTGATAAAAATATATACAAAAACAACAAATTGGAACACAAATACTATAAAAAGCATACCAATCACTCTCAAAAAATACAAAAATATCCATACAAAAAATTTAAAAACAAATCCAACCAGACTGTCTACAGTCTCAATTTCAAAAATCACAATATTTTCATTACTCTTCAAACTATCCACATTTAGTTTTATTTACAAAAGATTTATTCCGAAAGTCACAAGACTCATCAAAATAGGCCATTTTGAGCCAAAAATGATAAGTCACTAGATGAAAATTGAAGTGAGAATGAACATTAAGATCTTAACACCTCAAATACTTATCTATTGAAAGAACATTTAGTTTCCTTTAGAAGACTTAATTAAAGAAGGTAGATACAATGGAAAAAACAACTTAAAAATTTGCTTTAGAAATTGCTTCAATATGATCATAGTAAATAATGTTTGATATTCCTTCACTATAGTATTCTTTTATTTTTGTACATAAAACGATGATAAATTCAAAATCTTTGCATAGTCTTTTTTGGCAATTCCTAGTTTCTTACATTGAATTTGAATTTTTGCAACAAATATGATTTTCTAAAAATTTGGGACTAAATTTTAAAGTTCATCAAGTTTAATTTCTATTCTAAGCTAAAAATTTCAAAATTCTTATAATCCAACATGTCATTGCAATTTGAGCTTTAGAGAATGACATTGTAACTTGACTTCAACTATGATCTACAATATAATCTCTCAATTATGTACATTTGAAAACTATAAAAATATATAATGTTAAAAACTATAAATTATTGAAAAATATCTACTCACATATGAAAATCATCAAGATTTTGGAAAGTCTCAATTTAGCAAAATAGTGTTGAATTTGATCTAATTGTCATCACCAAGGTTATATTGAATGTAAACATACATAATAATTGCTTAAAAACTTTAAGAATATTTTTCATTGTTATTAGCAAAAAAAAATTCCATACATAGATAGTACATTTGTTGTAATGTTTTTTCAAAGATCAATTCAAGTTGATTTTAGAAAGTGATCAATGTATTTTAAACAAGCTAAAAGAAATTGATAATTTGGCATTTTATAGTAACATTGGCAACATAGGAAGTGGTCAGCACTTGGAGAATCATCATCATTTGGAGATCATCATGATTATTTTTAGACCATTCACCATTGCCATCATTGTTTTGAGATCATCATTATTATTTTGAAATCAATGAAATTTTATTGCATATAGAATACATAATGGTTAGCCTATATTTTTTATTTATCCTTTTTTAATTTGCAAATATGTAGTTGGCAAGCTCTTCCAAATCTATTCATTGTTTTGAATCCAAGAAGCTATGTTTTAAATTAAAAAAAGTATTATAGCCAAGTTGCTAAACCTAATTTTTTTTCATTTCACCACACTTAGAATATGTATTCAAAGTGTATTTATCAATTCTACCCATGTTTATTGATGATAAAAACAAAACCTTGAATTTATTCTAACAAGTTTCATTAGCAATTTCAAATTTTGGTGTGTTTTTAGAAGTTGTAGCCAAGTCAATAATTTCAGCAATTTGCATTTGTAAGCTATGAACCAATAGTTGAACCTCGGTAATTTTGTCTTTGCTCCTAATGACCTCTGTTCTTGTATCAAACATACAATCTTTAAAGGTTTTTCTTGTTCTATTAGTCTCTTCTGTATTGGCTATGACTTTATCGAGTTGAGTAGCCAATTTGTCTTTTGCACATGATAAGGATGTAGATACCTCTACAAGCTCTTGCCAAATATTTGAAATTTTGCCTGACATTCTTTTTGTCATTTTTATAGAATCAAAGTTGCCAAGAATAATCACATTCAAGTCATTACCTATAATGCAACATGCAATAAGCTTCAAAATGTACAAAATTTCATTCTAGACAGTTCCTTTGCAAATCTTTGTAGAAATACACAATAAAGGTTGTCCACCTTTTAAAAAAAAAAAAATCTGCTAATACTATCCATCATAGAAATATGGCGTTACAAGGTCTAAAACTATTAAACATTTTTGCTACCAAGCATTTTTACAATCAAGCTTGCAATGCAAAATAGAAAGAATATAAATATGAATTTAACTTGATAGATAGGTAATTAAGGAAAAAATCATTTGTGTCTTCTTTAATTTTAATGATTGAATTCAAGTTGCCATATGGAGTGATTTTTCTCAATAATGTTGTCTAATGTTCATATGAAGTGAACTCCATCCATTGATTAGTTTTTTTTCCTTCATAGTCTCAAATGAATTAACTTGAAATTGTACCTTTTAATATCTCCTAAAAATTGTTAAAAGGCAAATGGGCTAGGTCCTAAAAGAAGTTTGTCTTTTGATGAAACAATTAGAAAAATTGAATATAGCATACAAGACAAATAGTGAAAAAATAGAATCTCAACAAAACTTTCTAAATTTAAGTTATCTTTAAGCAAAATGTTGATTGATCCAAGATACTATCGCACAATGAGAAGATTGCCAACCAACAATGCAAACAACATTAATTATAAGAGGAAATCTGGCTAGTTTAGAAGACTATGAGTTTCCAAACGCTAAGAACACTATGTTGATGTAGTTGAGAGATTTCTACATTACAAAATACTAATTATTTATTAAATTTTTAAAAAAAAAAATTCTTTCTTTTTGATACATTTTGAAGTTTTCTGGGAAAACAAATTTTTAATTTTTTTTCCAAAATTCCAAGCAGCAGGAGGTTGGTCTGCTACAAAGCTTGCAATGGGAACAATTTCTGGGAGCAACCCTAAAACGGTCTTCCAGGGACCCAGAAATACTCTTATGCTTATTCTTAATTTTCCTTGTTTAACTACCCATTGTGTGTGAGCATAATGGGCAACATTGCTAGAGATTTTAGATGGCCTATAAGCTTCATAGCTATTGTTGTAGCAATTCACAAAAAGTCCCTATGGAGCCTAATTTACAAAGTCTTCTAGATTCTTTTATAAATATGAAAATTGTGAAGCTTTCAATCATCAAGAATCTTTGCTTTGAGCACATTTAAAAGTTAATACATGTTAAATCATTAAATTTTAGTTACTAAGTATAAATGACAATTCATATTTAGAATCATCTAACTTTGTTAGACCCAAGCTAGTAACCTCCAAGTGTACTATTTATTGAATTTAGATAGTAATTCAATTTGATTAGAAAATAAAAGTATTACATTTGTGATGGCTTTTGAATCGAAGTTGGTTTAGAGCTACTTGTTGATAGAATCTATTTTTTAAGTGGTAGAGAAGTGAAGAGATCAATTAGGCTTTTTACATATTGACAAAAATTAATTTATAAATTGTTTCTCAATGAAGATGTCCTAACACTACTAGAAATGCATGACCAAAACAACAGAAAATCAACTAATTTCTGTTGTTTGGGGCAGTGGAATGACCATTTTTTAACTTTTTGTAAAAATCAACAGAATGGCACCTATTTTTTGTTGATTTGGATAGTGTGATGACCAAATCAACAAGTTTTAGTTGAATTTGGAATCTTCTTGGCATTTTTTGGGAATCTTTGGAATCTTTTCAGAATCTTCTTGGAATCTTCTAAAATCTAAGTGCAATGACTTTAAAAAAAAACTTAATCATGTAAAATTCAGTCCTTTTTCAATTCAGCAGACTTTGGAGTCCATTCTCACATAGTAGAATAAAAAATTTCAAAAAAATTTCAACTAAGAAAAGTTGTATATTGAAGTTAAACTTCACCTCCAACAATCCGTTTGTGATTTTGATCCTCCAATCAAAAGTTATGACCAAAAATCAGAGAGGGGTAGCTAGGAAAATTTATTTTCACATTTTCTAACATCCTCTCTGATTTTTGTTCATAACTTTTGATTGGAGGATCAAAATCACAAACGGATTGTTGGAGGTGAAATTTAACTTCAATATACAACTTTTCTTAGTTGAAAGTTTTTCAAAAAAATGTGTTTTACTGTGCCTAAATGGTGCCTGAAGTCCGCTGATTATTACAAACACAAGAAAAAATATTGAACTTACCAGTTAAAAAAATTTCACAAGCTCTTAATACATCTGAATTAGTGCATGGTGTGTTGGTTAACACCTTGGGCCTTGACCGTGTGGTCCAGGGATCGAACTTCCATGGAAGCGGGAATCTGCAGGGAGTTACCTTCGGTGCGGCCACTTAGGCAGATGCCCGTGTGGCGGCCCCCTACGTGTCTGCCACGTGTCAGTGCGCGGGGTCGCCACGTGGCGGCTAGCCTGAGTTTTTTTTAAATAAAAAAAAAAAATCAAAAGTGCCTTGTCCAAAACAACAGAAAAAAACAACAGATTTGTGTTGAAAAATGGCCAAAACAACGATTCCGAAACAACAGATGCAATCAACACATTTGCGTTGGAATTCTGTTGTTTCGGTCACTGAATTTTCTAGTAGTGTAACCAAGAGAAACAATATAATCAACTTGCATTGGTTCACTTTCATGCTATTTTGGACAAAGTTTTTTCATGTAGTGCTCCCACGAATCTTTGTTGTTGCACATATTGCACAACATTTTAAATATGCACACATGCATGCATCAAACAAGTCTCACATCAAGTGGTGGTTGAAATTGAAACTACATTGACCCCAAAATGCTCTAGGAGTTTGTTTTTTGGCCTCTAGAAATTTGCTCTAAATTGAACCAAAAAATAGAATTTTGGTACCTAGGTGTATCATTTCCCCCCCTAATTGTAATAAAACAAATTCAAACTAGACATGTTAGAGATCCAGTAGGATAAGAATATTAGAATACACAATGACATCACTCACTTATGGATTGAAAGATTATAAGGTTTGATCATGAAGGTGTTAATTATCTCTTAAATGCTCGAGGCCTTTTTTGAACTTCTATAAATTTGCTCTAAATTGAACAAAAAGTCAACATTTTGATAAGTTGCATCAAATTTTTTTTGAAGTGTGACGGGACAAATTCAAATTGTCTAAACATGTTAGAGATAGAGTTAGAGATCCCATAGGAAAAGAATACACAATAACATCAATTATGGATTGAAAGATTATAAGGTTTGATCAAGAGGGTGTTAAATGAATTTGAAGTCACTTTCAATCATTTTTTCACGTGTCAAATCTAAAAATTTGGTCACCCAGAAAAACCATTACAAGGTTACGAGGCCTAACATGCATAATCCCAAACAATTCATGACTCCTCAAAATCTCCTCGACAACTTTTCTAAATGATTTTCTAATTTGATTTTGCCCCCCAAGACCTAAGCACATTTGAGGCCCATTTCCAAGAGCCCTCAAAAATATGGAAAGTCAAGAATTGCAATGGACACCCTTGCACAAAAATCTTGAACATAAATATCATGATCAATCACTTTCAAAATCGAACTTCTTGAAGCTAATACTAGACTTCACCAAGAACTTTTCAAAAATATAAAGTAGTAAACCTTGCAATTGGTTAGGTTTTATTTAACTTCAAAGTATGTGTTGTGAACAAGCAATTGGTTAGGTTTTAATTAACTTCAAAGTAAGTGTTGTGAACAAAATTCACTGCGCACACAGGGAGACACCGAGACACAGGATGAGGACCAAGAAGCTGGGACTGAGAGCCAAACGGGAGCCAAAAGAAGCGATCATCGGTCTGAGGGGGGGCACATTCGACCCTGGACCTGTCGGCCGACGTTCCACTCGCCTCTACCGCACAATGAGCCGATCGAATGTCACCCCCTGAAGGTTGCAAGGATCCTCACAGTCCCAGGGCTAGTCAAGAGCGGCAAGCGCTCCATATTTAACACAAGGCGTGCTTCCTCAGCTCTCAACCCGAGGACGATGGCAATGGGGTCCTTTGCATGTGCAGGGCACCGAAGCGTACTTAGAAGGGCCGTAGGGACTGATCGATGAGCTGAGCATTGCATGTAGCCTTCAGGTCCTGTTGCAGCTAGATTGTCGTCATGCCTCTCCATGATTCAACTCGAACGAGCTGAGTTACGTTGTTTCAGGGACGTCGAGCATTCAAGAAATTAAACTGCCAATCATCAGAACTTTACTTTTGGACAAATTTTGTCGTAACAGATAATATACACGATCGAGAGATCGTCATGGCAGTTACGTTCGATCACTTTGCAGACGTCATTAATTAAGTTACTGTAGGCGTTCAATTCGCGAATTGTACTAGAAGGGCACGGCCATGAATCGAAACAATTGGGGGGAATTGGGAGGAATTGAACGAGGCTGAGTACGAAGCCAGGTCCACTCCCTCAACGGACCTCATCATGCTCTTAATTAAGCTAAGCCTCAATGTTGATCAATTACGCTTGGCAGGTGTCGAGGATCAATGAATCAATCATTCGGGGATTAATTGTCGGAATCAAGATGTCCTCACCAAGTCCTAACCAAGAGAAACAGTCAACATATCTCGGTTCATTTTCATGTTGTTTTGGACAATTAAAGTTTTTTCATGTACTGTAATGTTCCTACAAGTTAAT
The DNA here is from genome assembly GCA_947034885.2 of Thuidium tamariscinum. NCBI lineage: Eukaryota > Viridiplantae > Streptophyta > Bryopsida > Hypnales > Thuidiaceae > Thuidium > Thuidium tamariscinum. Next base: position 974,604 of record OX344749.2, read on the forward strand.
CTTTGTTGTTACACATGTTGCACAACATTTTAAATTTGCACACATGCATGCATCAAACAAGCTTCAGGGTCATTGTAAGAAAGGGTGATCACTTTCGTAGCGCTTTCCAAACTTGGCTCTTGTCTAAAGTCATAACTTTTGATTGATGAATTCAATGCCTAAAACAAAAAGAATTGTTTCTAGAGTTTTTGATTGCATTTATATTCTATATTTTTAAAGTTTTTTTTAAAATCATTTTATATTTATAAAGTTTTTTTGTTAATTTGTTACACTTTCAAGATTGGAGGTTTTTAATATTATTGAGTAGTTTAAATTAATGATTTTTAGTTGAAATTTTTGTGGTATGTTTTCATAGTAGGTAGATATGTCCCTACCAAAGGGAATCTAAAAAAACATAATTTTATAACCTCTACATTAGTGCAAACAGGTGTCCCTTGTGCGCACACTTCTAAACATTAAAAATGGTTTTGAACTCATTTTTTTTGTTGAACCTCATCACCAAAAAGTCTTCTCAAATGTCCAGTTTTTTGTTCTGTTCAAAATTTCTTTTCCTATTTTTTACAAATTAAAACATTAGTGCATGTATTTTCTATACTACATTTCAATATCCAAGAAAATGTCCTAGAAAATGTCCTTGAAAGTTTGACAAATTAAAAAAAATAACTTATAAATATAAAATGATTTTAAAAAAATTCTGAAAAATAATGAATATAAATGAAATAAAAAACTCTAGAAATTTTGTTTTTGGGTGAATGCAAGAAACACTTGTACTATTTGTTGCATTTTACTACAATACTCATGACTTTTTTTGGAGTACTTTAAAATTATAAAATTAATCTGAAAAAAAATTGAAAAATATAAATAATGTATACACCTCTAAGATGAAGGTTTTCATTGAAGGAAATTGATAGAAAATTTTTCTAAGTAGGAGAACTTAAAAAGGGCCAAACCTCAAGAAAATACGTACCTTCACATTTTTATTCGGTAAAAATAGTAAAATAAGTAAATACAAAAAATAAAAGGTGTCTATTTGCAACAACTCTATAGATATGGTCATTCACCAAAAACACCACCAAAATAATATTTTATATGTTTCAAAATACAAGCAGAAAGAAGCTCACTTTGTAGACTTCCACACCACATAAAAATAACTTTTTTCAAAATCCCTCACGTGGAGAGATGTAAATCTATTAGAAGACCATCTCATACAAATTTCATCTCAAAATCATTAAAAAAAGGTACTCCTTAGTACTAAAACCCTCCAAATTGTCATTTGTGACATTTAATCACTACTTACTACAGTCACTAGTACTATTTTAGTATTAAAATATTTTTGAAAATTATGAAAAAATTATGTAAGGTGTATAATAGTCATGAATACCTTCTTTGTAAATCTTGAGTCATTTCAAGCAAAAATGAAAAAGTTATGGCCAAAAAATAGATCAGCACTTAGGTTGTGACGGAAAATAGTGCAAGTGTTTCTTGCATTCACCCTTTTGTTTTGGGCATTGGATTCATCAATCAAAAGTTATGGCTTTGGACAAGAGCCAAGTTTGCAAAGTGTTACAAAAGTAGTTGCCCTTTCTTACAATGAGCAGGGGTCATTGCAAGAAACGGTGACCACTTTCGTATCACTTTCCAAACTTGGCTCTTGTCCAAAGCCATAACTTTTGATTGATGAATCCAATGCCCAAAACAAAAAAACTATTTCTAGAGTTTTTTATTGCATTTATATTCTATATTTTTCAGAATTTTTTAAAAATCATTTTATATTTATAAGTTATTTTTGTTAATTTGTCACACTTTCAAGATTGGAGGTTTTTAATACTATTGAGTAGTTTAAATTAATTATTTTTAGTTGAAATTTTTGTGGTATGTTTTTATAGTAGGTACACATGCCCCTAACAAAGTAAATCTAAAAAAACATAATTTTATGACCTCTACATTAGTGCAAACAAGTGTCCCTTGTGCGCACACTTCTAAACATTAAAAATGGTTTTGAACTCATTTTTTTTGTTGAACCTCATCACCAAGAAGTCTTTTCAAATGGCCAATTTTTTGTTTTGTTCAAAATTTCTTTTCCTATTTTTTACAAATTAAAACGTCAATGCATGTATTTTCTAGGACATTTTCTTGGACATTGAAATGTAGTATAGAAAATACATGCATTGACGTTTTAATTTGTAAAAAATAGGAAAAGAAATTTTGAACAAAACAAAAAATTGGCCATTTGAAAAGACTTCTTGGTGATGAGGTTCAACAAAAAAAATGAGTTCAAAACCATTTTTAATGTTTAGAAGTGTGCGCACAAGGGACACTTGTTTGCACTAATGTAGAGGTCATAAAATTATGTTTTTTTAGATTTACTTTGTTAGGGGCATGTGTACCTACTATAAAAACATACCACAAAAATTTCAACTAAAAATAATTAATTTAAACTACTCAATAGTATTAAAAACCTCCAATCTTGAAAGTGTGACAAATTAACAAAAATAACTTATAAATATAAAATGATTTTTAAAAAATTCTAAAAAATATAGAATATAAATGCAATAAAAAACTCTAGAAACATTTTTTTTTGTTTTGGGCATTGGATTCATCAATCAAAAGTTATGGCTTTGGACAAGAGCCAAGTTTGGAAAGTGATACAAAAGTGGTCGCCCTTTCTTGCAATGACCCGCCTTCACATCATGTAGTTGAAATTGAAACTACATTAATCCAAAATATCTTAGGAGATTTTTTTGGCTTCTAAGAATTTGCTTTAAATTGAACCAAAAAACATAATTTTTACAAGGTGAATCATTCCCCTCAGTTTAATTATAATGGTACAAATTCTAACTAGACATATTAGAGATCCCATAGGAAAAGAATACACAACATTGGTTATGGATAGAAATTTTATAACTTTAGAAGGTTTGATCATGAGGATGTTGTCCCCTATATGCCTGAGGTTTTTTTTGAACTTCTAGGGATTTGCTCTAAATTGATTGAAAAGTCAACATTTTGATAAGTTGCATCAAAAAAATTTTAGAGTGTGAGTGTGTGACGAGACAAATTCAAATTGCCTAGGCATGTTAAAGATCCCATAGGAAAAGAATACACAACAATATCACTTATAGATTGAAAGATTATAAGGTTTGATGAAGAGGTTGTTAACTATTAAATGGATATGAAGTCATTTTCAATCTTCTTTTCATCATGTATCAAATCTGAAAATTTGGTCACTAAGAAAAACCATTAGGCAAGGTTACAACTTACAAGGCCTAGCTAACATGCATAACTCCAATCAATTTATGGCTCTTTAAAATCTCGTCAATAACTTTTCTAAATGAATTTCTAATTTGGTTTTGTCCCCAAAGACCTAAGCATATTTCAAGCCTATTTCCAAGAATCCTCGAAAGTCAAGGATTGTAGTGAATAACTGAATACCTTTGTTCAAAATTCTTGAACACAAAAATCATAATCAATCACTTTCAAAATTGGATTTCTTGATGCGAATATTAGACTTTAGGAATATAAAGTACTAAAACTAGAGGTTTTATTTAATCCCTAAATGCCCAAGGCACTAGAATCTAGTGTTTGCAAAACTTTGAAGTTAAATAAAACTTAACAAGTTTGCTATGTTTAGTAGTTTATTTTTGGAGAGTGCTTTTGAAAGTCTAATTTTAGTGTCAAAAATCTTATTGGAGAATGAATGATGGTGATTTTTCTATTCAAGATTTTGTACAAGAATATCCATTGCAATCTTGACTTTCTATAGTGTTGAGAGCTCTTAAAAATGAGCCTCAAATACTCTAGATCTTGGAGTAAAAATCACATTCAAAATTCATTTTCAAAAATTATAGAATAGATGTTGAGAAGCCATAAATTGATTGGAGTTATGCATGTTAATTCCTTTAACCTCATATTTTTTTGGTCATCAACTTTTCAAATTTGACTTGCAAAAAGAGGATAGAAATTAATACCCTCATAGTCAAACATTATAAATTTTCTCTCCATAAGTGATATTCATTTGTTGTATTTCAATTCTTTTCCATTGCAATCTTTAACATGTCTAATTTGAATTTGTACAGTTACAATTCAAAAAGAATTGATACACCTTATCAAAATATTGACATTTTGTTCAACTTGGAGCAAATTCCAAGAAGCTCAAAACAGGCCTTGCGCATTTAAGGGTTTACTTCAAAGTATGTGTTTGTGAACAAAACTCACCGCGCTCGCAAGGAGACACGGGACTGAGAACCACCCCCGCCAAACGGGAGCAAAATGGACTAATGAATGTGAGGGGGGACGAACTCCACCCTGGGACCTATTGGTCGGCGCTCTACTCGCCTACCGCGAATCGAGTCCAAGGTAACAAGCTGTTACTCCTCTTAAGGTATCCTCTGTCTCCACGGTCCCAGGGTATGCTTGTGATATTTGCGTTTCACTCTTTCTACAGAGCGTGCTTCCTCAGCTCTTAACCCGAGGACGTCGGCAATCGGGTTCTTTGTGCAGGACTGCAGGGCACCAGCCACCGAAGCGCACTTGGAAGGGTCGTATGGACTAGTCGATGAGCATCGTAGCCTTCAGATCCTATTGCAGATTGTCATCATGCATCTATTTCAACTCGAACTGGCTGAGTTACGTTGTTTCAGGAACTTAACTCGAGCATCCAAGGAAACTGCCAATCATCAGAACTTTACTTTTAGACAAACTATAATTTGTCGTAACAAATATGCATCGAGAGATCGTCATGGCAGCTGGGGTACTAACGGTTCATCTTCACTTTGCAGACGTAAGTTACAGTAACTGTAGGTGTTCGCGTCTTCGCGATTCATGTGAATTACACAAGAACGGCACGGCCATGAATCAAAACAATTAATTGGGGGGAATTGAATGAGGCCGAGTACGAAGCCAGGTCCACTCCCTCTTCAACAAACCTCATCATGCTCTTAATTAAGCTAAGCCTCAATGTCGATCAATTACGCTTGGCATGCTGTCGAGGATCACTGAACCGTTCGGCGGAGAGCGGCAGCACTATCATGCATGAAGTTGAGAGATCAGAGGTCGAAACCTGTTGTAACTTGTAAGTGAAACAGGACCGGGAGAGTGAAGTGGAAATTGCGACTTGGAAATGGGAGGATCAAGAGGCAGTTTAAAGATGCAAAGTTTTCACGGCAAGAGCGTGGCATGGGGTTTATGCTCTTCACGCACTTCAAGTGGAGTACGGTGGCCGGAGAGGGAAGGGGAATTCAGGGTTTTGGCTAATCGGGATCGATGCATATGACATCTAATCCAATATCAACCAAAGAACTATATAGAGCCTGTAGCAGATCTCTCAGTGTCACAATTGAGAATCCAAAAGAAGATCATGCACTCATTTAAGCACATCAAACAAGGAACCCCCCCTCAAATTCCAGTCATTTGCATGAGAAAGCAATTGAAGGAAATAATACAGATCACAAATCAAAGGTGTGGCAAGCACACCCTGAAATTTGATCAATCTTCTAATTTAATCCATTACAAATGGCTACCAGTTCACAAAATGAAGAGCGCACCCACCCACCTTATCAATTACAATTTGAATTCTACTGCATCTCTAAGCGAGGGTGTGGATTGATTGACCCTGGTTTTATTGATTCACCAAATATATCCTACGCTAGCCAGTAAATTATTAAAGTAAAGTAGTTCAGTGCACCCAATGTCTGCGACTGTCTAGAGTACCGTCCAGACTTATAGTAGTGCCGCGTGCCATGCATGGGCCTCACGTAACTTGCATGGCTCAGCGATAGGATCTAGTATTCCTTGGCGCAGGTTCCGGCAGCGCAGTCGCAGTTGCCGCACTTGCCTCCATTTTCCTTGGCACAGGTTCCTGCTATGTACCACAATGTACATTAGCACCTGCCATTCTTTTTATTGCAAATAAGGAACAATTATTTCATCAACGTACCGAAGTTTTATTAAATTTAGAAATCCCAGATTTTGATATATGTAGTTAGCTTAGATCGATGGCTAGAAAATTACATACCTGCAGCGCAATCGCAGTTGCCGCACTTGCCACCATTTTCCTTGGCGCAGGTTCCTGCGGCGCAGTCGCAGTTGCCGCACTTTCCAGTGTCCTTGGCCATTGTTGCGAGGTTGTTAAGCTAGTACCTGAAACTGCACATACATGAACAGGGAAAACAAGTCTCTCTTAAGCACTTCTCCACCACCGGTCGGCAATGAATCGGTGAATGAAGATCAGAAAACTTTAATTATCGAAGCAAATATGGCACATTGGCCAGCATCAATATATCTATAGGTTCCAATTTTACTTGAACAGAGTTCTCCGCACTATTATGTGCAGCAATGTAAGTTGTGCTGATTCTAGCTAATACGTGTCCTATGATTCAATGTGTGCGTACGTTGAAATGTCACGCTTCACGGCGCCATCGTTAATTGTTTGTGATAGAGCACAAAGCTTCAAAATCTAAGATAGTTATAGATCTGAGGACTCAGTTGGGCCATCGCAAAAGTGCCAAGTTCTAGGAATTTCCACATTTGTTTTTAACAAAAACAACGAGATCGCCATAATTACCTCGAATTAAGCAGAATAGCACCGATCAGATGATCTGCAAAAGATACAAAGTGAGAGGAGTCAACAAGTCAGAACCCCGTTACAAGCGCGTGAATTACAGAACTGAGAAAAATATATATCAACGCTCTTGCCATGTTCTCTCCTAGGCGAACATGATGTTACAAACTAACGTATTCGTCAAATCAAAATGGACTTAAAAGATAATCACAGTTCGTATGGAGTCCAAGGGTTTTTCACTAAAGCAGTACACGCTCGCTACTTTGTATTAAAAAAAAACTTTCATGTCCCTCAAGTGTCCTAAACAGACGGGACCAAAGCTGCAACCGGCTCCAATAAGAAGAGTCAGCTGGCTATGGTGCTCTATCCTGTCCAAAAGAGACGAAGCATCATGCATTGCAAACAAGTTAATTGGGAAGAAGAGCTGGAGACGACGACGGAGCGACCAGAATTGCACCACTGAAAGTGCCGCGAATAGAAGACAGTCCGAATTGAATGGTGCTCCAGACTTCCACTTGCTCACATTTTATACTTGTGGCCCGGCTTGGACTGGGTCTCTGCATCGATCTACGCAACTTCTCACTTATTTGCCCAACCAGCGCAAGTTGCGCATTCATTTGTGTGGGGTAGCTAGGACAGACAGACATCAGGATCGATAACAAGGTGGCGTACTGTCTAAGCCTAACTTACACAACTAGATGATTCACCATGGAGTTCTCCCTTGCACAACAACAGTGCCGTGAGGTGAGCTCAAGTTTGATGCGTAGCCTGTCTCTCTAGCTACTGCAGTACCCTACGCAGCTGTGGTCGGCCATGAGATATGCTAAAAGCTTTTGGGATCCTGTACTGTTTCTTATTGAAATGACTGACCCTGTTGATAACAGGAACTCGATCATGTAGCTCTGGCAATAACTTACACTTTGTTGACCTTCAATTAGTGATTAAGTTGGTGTAAGTACAATTCTTCAGTTGGCAAAATTGGTTGATTGACCACTTTTCATTGAATGGAATCATGTAGGGATGGGGTTGTCTGCTACCTCTTCAATAGGGTTTGCGCACTGAGTCAATGACCTTCTAGGCACTCAGTGAGTCAGTGAGTGATTTCAATTCGTAAGAAATTCTCTTAAATTTAGTGCTAAGCATAATGCAATCCAATCTCAAAAGAGTTTAGTGAAGTAACTGAACTAGTCTAGTGAAGTAGTGAACTCTCAATGAAAGCACACTCCAACATACATGGTAATCATTGAATAATGCCAATTTCATGACTTCATCATATTGGCATAATTTCATGACATCAGCACTTCCAATATCTAGCGCCTTAAATCCTAAAATCCTAAATTATTTACTCAACCACAATTTTAAAGTGCCTTTTTAGAATCAGAGTTTTGGAGCTTTAAATGGTGTCAAATTTTTAAAAATTGGCATTAGATGCTTTAATGACACAAAAATTGGAGTATCTTCTACTCATATTATGAACAAGTCAATAGTATCTAGTCAAATTGTGAGCCAATACAATCTATATAATCGAGCTTCTTACAAGGTGGGGAGTAATGAGAGAAGTTACAACTCAATTACAAAATGGATTAAATTAGCTCACAACATGGCTATAACCATTTGTATATGCTTACTGCTTAGTAACAAGCCAACAATAGGGATTGAAACATATAGCAAATAATCATGGCAATTAGATAAGAAGTTTAATATAGTTATTTTGTATTCTTCACTAGCAATTCCATTAAAAGTTGATGTATTTTATGAAGAATAAGGATTAAGGATTGTAAAAGTCATTGATTGAAAGTTTGAAACTGCTCTAAATAAGGTATATTGTCAAAATCCTTACTATTGATCAATATGTTGTATTAGTGACTAATAAACTATTTTCAATAGTTTTCTTTAACCATAGGAGAGGAGACTTTGGAATTGGATTTGAAGATAGCTACCTCAAGACAATCAAGAGACTATAGAAATTAAGGAGTTTGACTATCAAGTAAGGTATTTGGTATTCCTTTACTTGAAAACTAAGCCAATATTTAAGCATCCCATGTTTGCATCCATTTTTTTAACTAATTAAGTAAACATTGAAGCTTGTCTTTAGAAAAACAATTTTATAGTTCTTACTATTTTTACTATTTATTTAAAATCAAACATCAAAGTGTCCATTTTCATGGTATTTTCCATTAGTCTAATAGTCTTTGATTATGCATAACTTTTGAAGATAAATTTTTTTAGACTTGAATTTTCACACATCTTAGTTTCTAAATGCTTAAAAATCATTTTTATTTTATTTTATTTAAAAAATATATATTCCAAATGTCACAATACTCGGACAATAAAAAGGTCATTTTGAGCCAAAATTGTTAAGTGTTTCTTGTGCAACTACCCATGGGTGATTGCAAGAAACATTTGTCCTTTTTTTTGGTCCCCTTGATCTTTAGTAGATAGTTTTTGCTTATAACTTTTTCATCTTTTGTTCATTTGACTTGAAATTTGAAATGAAGGTGCACACAAAAGTTTTACATGTTTTGTAATTTTTTCAATATAAAAAAAATTATATTACTATTTTTGAACTGACCTTGATTGGGTGTCTACCTTAGCTATTTTAGGGGTTTTTAGTCCTATTGAGTGATTGCAAGAAACACTTGTTGATTTTGTTGTGTTTGGCAGATTTTTTTGGGAGTACTTTAAAATTAGAAAATCAATTTTTGAAAATTTTTAAAAATATGAATAATGTTTACACCTCTAAGAGTCTAAGATGAAGGTTTTCACCTACGGAAATGGATAGAAAAATTCTCTAAGCAGGAGAACTTGAAAAGTGCAAAACCTCCAAAAAATATATACCTTCATGTTTTAATTAGGAAAAATTAGTAGAAATAAGTATTTTAAAAAAATAAAAAATGTCCATTTGTAACAACTTTATAGAGATGGTCATTCACCAAAAAGAACACCAAAATAATATTTTATATGTTTCAAAATATAAGGCAAAAGGAGCTCACTTTGTAGACCTCCACACCACATAAAATTAACTATTTTTAAAAATTCTTCCTTGGAGAGCTAGAAGTCTACTAGAATACTAGACAACCATTTATTCCAAATTTCATCTTAAAATCATTAAAAAAAAGTACTCCATAGTACTAAAAATCCCTAAATTGCAAAGTGTGACATCTAATCAAGGTCTATTTTTGGACAATAAATTATTTTTGAAAATAAAAAATAAATAAAAAAAGTCTTATAATAGATATGAATACCTTACCTACAAATATTGAGTCAATCGGAGCCAAAACACAAAAGTTATGGCCAAAAAACAGATCAGCACACATATTGTGACACAAAATAGGACAAGTGTTTCTTGCAATCATCCTATTTTTGACCCAAAAATCCAAATTTCGATTTGAAAATTGGCATACAAGGACCTCTACTAAAGTTACAGAAGTCCAAAAGATATTTTTTGAAAATAATATATTGCCCAACTTCTAGTCTTCCACATGTGCTCAAAATGCACTACCTTTGTACAAGTTATTTTTTCCAAAGATGAAAATTGTTGGAGAAGAGCATCTTTAAGTTAGAAAAAAATAATTTTTTGATTTTAATTTTAGAAAATTTTTACTATTTTTAATAAATCAAAGAAAAAAAAGTCTATTTTCATTATATTTTCCATTGTCCTTTTTTTTGCATAACTTTTAGAGGTAAATTTTTTTAAGTCTAAATTTTAAGAAACACAATATTTTCATTGCTCTTCAAATTATTTATGTTTTATTTTATTTAAGAAATAATAATTCCAAAAGTCATAGGACTCATGGAAATAAACCATTTTGAGACAAAACCAGTAAGCATTTCTTGCAACAACCCCCATAGAGATATCCAAAAAACAAAAACAAATTTATTTGAAGGATTTTAGTTCTTTGTGAAATTTGAATCAACATAATTAAAAAAATAATAATAAATCAAAAATTGCACAAGACATTTTGTATGGTCAAATTTCCAAAATTAAATAGTTTTGACATACAAGTGCTAAAATTGACCTAAAGGTGCAATATACAACAAATAATGAATACGGATAGTGTTCACAAAGGTACTAAGATACTAGAAAAACTTTAGGCTATTAAAGGGACACTTTCATACACAAAAATGTGCAAATCTAGAAATTACTATCTAACTAAATGAGCTCACTTAGAATCCCGCTAGTGAAAGTTAATTGGTATGCATGCCCATCAAATTTTTGATTAAATTTTTTCTTTTATATATTTATGCATACACATATTCTTTATTTTTATTTTTTTATTCTATTCTCGATTCTATTTTAATTATACATCCGCCAAAACTAGAATTGCCTTGTAGATGGCCAAGAGTTTTTGTAATGAAAAGATATTTGATTAAAAAGTATACATTTAGAATACCTTGCCTATCAATCTATCATTAGACTTGAAATGGAAGTCCTTTGACCACAAAAATAACTTCAAAATCATTTCTTCACTCTATGTATGTTTCTTTACTCCCATCTAATAAGTATAAATTCTTCAAAAAATTTATTCTTATTTTTCAAAGATGAATTTGTAAGTCTTCTATAAGTTTAAGTATTCTTTTTGGAAAAATCAATTTCAAGATATTCTTAAATTTTATTTTCAAAATATCTCAAAATCTATAGTAGATGTATAATTATAATAGTGTAGAATATAATGGATTAAAGATATTTATTTTGTATCTCTATAATTGATAAATAAATAAATAATAGTTGCATATTCAAATTTCAAATTGAAATAAAATATTCAATACCATGATTTTTTCAAATTTGAGTAGAAACAACATATCATGAATTTATTTCATTATTTAGCCATAAATTCTAAAAAGAGCATTTTTACACTACAAGAGAAAGGGGTGTTTTAAGTATAGTCCTAGAGATAACATTTTAAGTAATAACCTTTATAGGAGACTTTAAGTAAGAAATAAGTGTCTTTCTAGTAAAATTTTACTAGAAAGACACTTATTTCTTACTTAAAGTCTCCTATAAAGGTTATTACTTAAAATGTTATCTCTAGGACTATACTTAAAACACCCCTTTCTCTTGTAGTGTTATGGTCCAAATTTGCATTAAAAAAAGAGGTTTGAAGTTGCTTCAAGAGAATATGCATTATGCAATGATCCCTAAATCAAGCTCCTTCAAGCAATTGCAAGAAAAAAAATTTAATTATTTTTTATTACTTGGTTATAGCTAAACTTGTTTTTTGATCATATCCTTTATGCATTATGGCTCCAAAATACTTAAAAATTTATAAATGATGTGTTCATGAATATTATATAACTTATCTAATATTTTTCACATTTTAATTTTCAAAAATGTTTTATTATCTTAAAATAGTCTTCAAGTGAATGTCGCATTGATGCACTAACCAATTCATTAGCCCCTAAAAACAGATTTGGAATTGAACTTTAGAAAATATAATTCTATCATAGAACAATAGCTACAGATAAAGGAATTCTAAGAACATTCAATTTTGCATTATATAAAAACCAGCAAATTAAACTTCTTCTTTAGTTGCCCCTTGCATATTTCAACAATGAAAGAATTATTTTCAGGATTCTTTAAGTGAATAAAGACACCATTTAAAATTATTTTTTCCTACATCTTTCTAAATTGGAATACTTCTAGAGTTCTAGTCTAATTGACATTTTTAAATTATACTTACCAATATGCCAATTTGATTCATAGGTAATGGATATAGGAAGACAATTTTAATTTATTTCCATTTAGAAACTCATAAAACTTAAAATTGAAATTTTAATATGTCTACAAGTATCAAAATATCAATTTTTTTGAGATTTTGCACTTTAAATGGTCTCTTGTTTAGGGAATTATTACATGCTCTATCTTCATAGGACAATAGGACATAGGATAAAGTCTTCTTTAAGATTTTTACATTGACCATATTTATTTGTTTATTTTAAAGTTATTTTCTTTGTTTTTAAGTATTCTGGAAAGAAATTTTAAGCACATTGAAAATACAACAAAATCAATAGGTGTCTTTTACAATTACCCTACTTTTATAGAAAAGTAAAAATATATTACAATAAAGGGAATATCACACACTCCCCCCTTCCTTGATTGGATTTTTTTTTTTAAATTCTATCTACTAGGTTTTATAATCTTGAAAAATTGAAATCATTTGCAAAATACAAAACATCCTTTCAAACTTTTTAGGGTTAAATTCTATTACACTAGTAAGAAACTAAGAAAGCCTATCAGCAAAAGTCATTGAGCTTGATGGTTTGAGATTTAGGGTCAAAATATTTAGAAGTAAATATCTTTTGTTTCCAAATTGAATTTAAAAAAATCAAAGATAGCAATCAATTATCAATAGATAGCATCTACATTTGTAGAAAAGTATTTTTGTATACTTCTAAATGACTACAATTTTGGTGATTGATTTTTTAAAATTAGAGCATTATTTTAGGTTTATACATTACTAAAATATCTAAGAATGTCATGGTGAATTTTTAAAATTTAGAAATTTCATGTGTTTAGCACAACAAAATAAAATAATACTCTCTTTTTGCCCCAAATGAACCACTAAAGTATTTTTTTCACTAAAAATGAGCCACTGCAATTTGCATTTTTCCTATTATCATATAGAAAAATTGAATGCCTATGTTTTGCTCTATATGTGAGTCCAAATCCATGTGCATGTGTAACAAAAGAATAAAATTGATCCAAAAATTATAAGACTTCAAAGTCATTAGATTGTTGCATTTAAAAAATAATAATAAAAAATTTCTGACCATGAAAGAGACATTTGAATATAAATGTGCATGACACATGAAACAAATGTTATCAACATTTTTGAAATTCCTCCACTTTAATCCAACCCAAATTTAAATAATAACTTATGTATAAGTCTAGTATAGTTTACTAGAAGATGGTTTTCGTTTGTTTGTTGTATGAAAATGTCATGCTATTGTAGAGCATTCTATTTGATTTGTTTGGTAGTAAGAGTAAAAGGTCCACCACCCTGGTTTTTCCTTATTTCTTATTAGTACCTTAGATTGGAAGGAAATGCTTATTTGATTGTATATTTTGTTGTGTATACCTTAAACACTTTATTTTCAAAAATTTGAATACTTAATATAATCAAAACTTCTCAAAAGTCAAATCCTTAAATACCATAATAGATTCAAATTCTACAATAATGAAATATATTGGCAAAAATATGCATTCACAAGATCTCTTTTAACACCCATGGGGATAATCCCTCAATGCCCAAGGGGCCCAAAAGTGTCTGCACATAGCCTAGAAGTCCGATTCAAAGTGTTGCATCCAATGTTTACATTCAATAAAACTTATTGGAAAAATTGCACATACTAATCTAGTTAGTACTTAGTAAGGTAAAATTTTCAAATCAATTCAAGCTATACAGTTTTTTTGGAAGCCAATTGAATTCCATAGCTTTAATTTGAGTTCACTAAACTGTAATTAATGACTCCAACTTTGGGGGCTTGTATTTCCTTCATTCAATGTTTTTTTCAATAAAATTTGTTGGGTTAGATTCTTCTAGAAGTCTACTTACTGTAGTCAAATTTTCATACCAAATCAAATTGTTTTCAATATTTGTGAGAAATTCAAAGTTCAAAAACCAGCCATACCTGGATTACATTAAACCTTGGCAGCTTGAACATTCTTTTTCATATGGTATTCATCTCTAATAATTTTTTTTGAAAAGTTCTACATTCTAGTCTATTTTGTATGGCTAAAATTTCATATAAATCCAAGACTTTATGAGTAGGGTGATTGCACGAAAGACCTGTACTATTTGTTGTGTTTTGCAATAGTACTCCTGATTTTTTCGGAGTACTATTTAATTTGAAAAATAATTTTTTAATTTAAAAAAAAATATGACTTATATATATACCTTTAAGACAAAGGTACCTACAAAAGGAATTGTATAGGAAAATTTTCTAAGTAGGAGAACTAGAAAAGTGCCAAATCTCAAGAAAATACATACCTTCATGTTTTAATTAGGGAAAAATAGTAAAAATAATTAAATACAAAAAATAAAAAGTGTCCATTTTCAAAAAATTTATGGAGATGGTCATTCACCAAAGAATCTACCAAAATAATATTTTATATGTTTCAAAATACAAGCAAAATGAAACTCTCTTTGTAGACCTCTCACCTCTGGTCCTCCACATGACATAAAATTAACTATTTTTGAAAATCCTTTTGTGGAAAGCTAGAAGTCTATTAGAAGACCATATCCTCTAAATTTCATCTCAAAATCATTAAAAAAAGGTATTCCATAGTACTAAAAACCTCCAAATTGTCATATGTGACATTCAATCACTAGTACTATTTTTATATTAAACTATTTTTGAAAATTATCAAAAATTCATGTAAGTTGTATGATAGTTATGAGTACCTTCTCTAGAAATCTTGAGTCATTTGGAGCAAAAATGCAAAAGTTATGGTCAAAAAATAGATCAGCATGAGACGTGTGACGGAAAATAGTACAAATCTTTCATGCAATTGCCCAGTAATTGAGAAGCATTTCAGTAGAAGGAGGTTCAACCACTCTTGTTTTTTTTACTCCCTTTTGTGCTATATTTTTGACATTTCAAAGTCATTTTGCAAACACAATTAGTCAACTCAATCATTACATGTCTCAAACAAGTGAACCAAAGAAATCTATGGTTGGATTTGTTAATGAATAAATATAGATGAAGATTTCTACCTTGCTTTAAATTTGAGCTACTTAAAAGTTGTTTTGGCCTAAAAGCATCAAATGTATTTAGGGATTAACCTTTAATTAATACTTAGTTGGTCACCATAAAAATCATCTATATTAAAATTGTTTAACATAATCTACAATATTTTACAATAACCATATGTACTCATCGATGCCCAAACTATCATCCATAATCCTCCTTTTTTACACAAAATTCCAAGAATAAAAAACTGCACTTTTGTCTTACACAAGAAGATTCTTTGTCATTCATCCACCAAAAAATAGCTACAACATTGTTTAACCCTTGAAGGACAGATTGGTGGCCGCGGAAACCATGCATTTTGATACTGTGTGACATCACCTACTTTGAAAAAGCCAAATATATGTATTGGAAGTCAAAGTAACGTAGAAGATCTTCCCTTTCCACCCCCAATACCGAGGATGAAAAGTTGCATTTCTATCCTAGAAGAAAAGATTCTTCGTCATTCAGAGTCCGTGGTGTCGTTCAAGGGTTAAGGATAAAGTATCATCTCCTATAAAAAGTCAAGAGTCCTATAATGAGGGAAGTATCTTCTGCTCTACAATAGTCAACAAAACTATAATGAGGGGAGTACCAATACTAATATACTATTCACTGAAAACGTATGCAGGCAACTTCCAAAAAATATTGGATGAAAAAATCGGTTTTTTCTATTCTAGTGGCAGTCTCACGTGAAGTCGTCCATCGGACACTTAGTGTGCACGGCATCCTTCTACTTAGGGATGAAAACAGACGCTGGCTAGCGACACCAGAACATTAGACATTTCGAAATTGAGGAAACTTAGTGCAAGATATGATGTCGATCAGGAAGCAATAGTTACATGAAAAGTCTAATTCATGAATTTCACAATATTGAATCTGAACTGCGGAGCTCATACATGTTGGAGAATTTTCCATCCATGGCACATCAAATGAGTATGATGACAAACAAGCACGCGATAACGCCTGCTTAGATAGTCCGTGTTCCGATTCAAGCCATAACTGCTAAGGTATTGAAGCATAAGAATTCATGCACTCCACATAAAATTGAAGAAGATGCAAAATGTCTCTGACTCTGCAACATTGATTCTTCAACCCATCTTGCCAGGTCCGCAAGCATCTCATCGGAGGTGTCCGTATTCAAGGTCAGTTACAGGCATGCGATTCCATTAAATTGTAGTACACTGTCCGAAGGCTCCAATGAAGAATGTCATGCAGTCCGTAAACATTGATCGACACAGAGAATCAAATCAAATCAAATCAAATCAAGTACGCCAATCATCTAATACACAGCGAGATGGATCAGAAAACTGGAAATGGGAGTGCTGAGGAAGCACAGTCACCCCTGTTATTGATCAAAGTAGTAATTTTCTCAACCCATGGCAAATCTGGCCAGAAGGCCAGCCATTTCAAGCACGGACCCATGTATTTCAGTATCACTCCTATTCAGAAGGGTCCGGCAACCTGCTAGCTGGGTGTTATTTACTGAAAAACAAAACCACAGACTTATGTAATCATCTCTGTCGTCCACCAACACTAGATATCTCACATGACGATTCCAAGCACAAGCTTCTACATCGATGGTACACGCTGTGTCTATATATGTAGCACACTAGCTATTAATTATCCATATTTATACGGACCCATAGACCCGGCTGAGGTCTATTCGTTTGCGCAAGTTCCAGCGGGGCAGTCACAGTTGGCCCCGCACTTGCCATTCTCGTTTGCGCAAGTTCCTGCCGCAACCCCACACATGAAAATTAAGTTACCTCCTCGAATATTGCCTTCGAGCAAGAAGCCAAGATAAAGGAAAGGAACCAGGAAACTGCAATTGGTGAATCCCACTAAGACGGACACAATTTTTTTAATAATATACTCCGTATTCAAGAAACTGAAACTTTAGCCCTTGGAAAATGATATTAGATCGCAGTTTGGATCATTGAAATTCGGTCGCACTCCAGTAGGTCCACACGGAAAGGCAAGTGGTTAACTTGAATATTCCAAATCTGGACGCTAGTACTGCAGGCTTAAAACCTGGTTTAGATCTTGGTGTATATATTTGTTTGCTGTAGGATTACCAAACATACCTGCGGGGCAGTCGCAGTTGGCACCACACTTGCCATTCTCATTGGCGCAAGTTCCAGCTGGGCAGTCGCAGTTGGCACCGCACTTGCCGTTTTCCAAGGCCATGGTTCCTGCTGAGTAAAGGAAGCTGCAAATGCAAAGCTCGTTAGAGTATGTCCATTTCTTGGGGTTACCACCGACTCTACTGGCTATGGCGAGCACTTGATTAAGTCGATTAAGCTTCTCCGGACAGCTAGTTATCAAACTTCCAAACTACGAAATTCATCACGCATAAGTTATCCAACATGTTTTAGTAATAGAGACAACAGTCAAAAAACATATCATCAAAAAGCGAAGTATGACCTACCTGGGTAGACGAGCACGATGGAGCAGAACAAAAAACCTGTTGCATTAAACACACAAAACCCGTTAGCCACTCTTGCCATAGTGAATTCAAGGCTACTGCAAGTGCATAGATCTGTTAAAAGGTAATTTGTTAATTCATGGAGCCTTTACAAGTTGATCTCAAAAAACGCAAAACCCGCCATGCCGACTGATGAGGGTTGCAATATTGAATGTAACGCTATATGTACAATTTGCATAAAGTGACAAATAATCTCAGTAGGCTGGGGTAATGAATGGAATCCCCTGCTCTGGGCTACACCGAGGCGCTATATACAAGATGATCGATCTCAAGAGTCCGAAAGTCGATCCAGCTATGGCCGTTAATCTAGTGACTCTTCATACCAAACTGCTCGATCGCAAGAAGACGCAAAACTTCTTCACAAAACTTGTGCACCAGACTGTAAACCAGACTGTAACTAGGGAAGAGATGAATCTCTGATGATCTCACCACCGGCACTGGAGTGCGCTGCAAACTTCACCGAAAGAGGAATAGAAGACGAATGGTGGAGGTAGCCTTTCTTGTGAGCCAGTTTATACTTGATGGTCAACACTGTTCATGGCCCCCCACTCCGGCCTGTTTCCCTCCCACTTCACACGCCAAACTGTTGAATTTCAACCACGTGTGCGTCCCTAATATCAATCCCTCAAATGGTGGTTATCCCCAATTCGATCAATGATCAAGAACCTTCCTGCTGAGGTCCACTCACTGTTGGCTATGTGATATGCTGTGGCCGGATTCCAGAGGCTTGAGTGATTTTGGACCTTTGCAGTGCCCAGGGATGGTTTGGATATTCGTGCGACGTGAGATGTCACGCACTCAGAAGCTTTGCATTGGGCGGACCTGTGCCAGAAGTCATGCAAGGAGTGACGTAAACCAGGGATGGATATTAATTTAATGTTTTTAGATCTGAAACCACGACTACAGCCCGGACTACAGGAGGCATAATTCTCTGTGGATGAGCTTGTGCTTCCACGATTCCCCGTTTCTCTGGATACGGCACACGGACAGGCAGGGAAAGAATCGAGGGTAGCAGAGACACAGTACGTGCGCTATCTTGGGAATCGGATGTGTTCCCCGAAAAAGCCTCGGTAATGTGTAGAAAAACAACCAGATACGTACTGTGCACTAGTAAACTGTTAGAGTACAATCATTCTTTTATGATAAAAATTCGGTGGTATGGATTACGGATAGTTTATGACTTTCTAAGGAGTGAGTTGCAGATCAGATAGATAACTTTTGCCTAGCCACGGTAACTTAGTGCATGCAAACAGCCAAACACCCTGTCGAATCATGCATTTTGGGGGGTGGGGTGGGGGTGGGAATCATGCATTTTTTCAGAGATTCCAATTGAATTTTTCTGGGGCATATTGCCTCAATTATCTGATCCTTATCGATCGGTCCCAGCAACCAAGAAATGCTCATAGCACTCTTGTACAGTTGTCGTGTTTGGATTACACTCAACCCTCTTTAATGACGCGCTTTGGAATTGCACAATTGCCCTGTACATAACGCAGGATCTATCATGTTGAGTACAGAGCTGCTTGGGCAACTTCTTCAAGTCAAGTTTCACGAGTCAGAAATCATTTGAAAAAGTGCATTAAAAAAGCCCGAACACTTGTCCCGCAGTAGTGATACTAGAGACCACCTAATTGTACGTATTGCGCGCCTGATCGAGGCTTAATCCAGATTTATTATGAGGACATGAATATGAGCAGATCGTAAGCAAATTATTTATGAACAGATTGTGAGATTGGCTCGCACATCAACCCAATTTGAGGTGAATGATGTTGTTAACTTCACGTGATTAACTTGGAGATTGTCAATCGATTAGTCTGTGAAGAAACAGTTTCTCCGCATACATACGGTATGTTCGAATCTCTCTTACCTCTTCTGATTTGATTCATCCACTTCAGTACGTACGTTAGTGCAACTGGTAAACAGTAATTCGCAAAGAAACCATATTAAAATGTGCGCTGCGTTTTAAATGATTATCACGTCAATTCCAATGAATCGGCAGTCAAGGTTCTCGATCAAATCTCAACCCGATTCCCCCCGTGAATCTTGCAATCCAACAGTGGTTGAAGTAAAATTAAACCTGGCCCTTGATGGAGATGCGGCCTGGTCAGTTCTAATTAGTGACGTACCTGACCCTTCAGTGATCGAATCGAAACCACCGATACGTAAAGCAACTTATAATGTACTCCGCAGTCGTGCGACAGTATATGGATCATGCATTCATGCCAGGCTGAATTCAACAAGAGTGACTGTTCTTATTTTAACATTAATAACCAGATGCATCTTGTAATATTCTTGTTGATATCTTTTAACTTAAGGTTATTAATCCTTTCACGACTCCAGAATTGACAGATCATTACTTCTAGCCATTTATTTATTTAGGGGAGGGGAACCGACGGACCTTTGGACTTGCTGAACAATTTCAAGTAAAGATCGAGGCATCGAGCGGATAGAAAAATGCTGGAATCGATGGTCAGAGTGATAGCACACCCACAACGTAAGGAGACCAGAAGAATACGTAACTTAACACAATACTTAGTTCCACTACAGTATTTCCGACAATTAGTCGATCGATTCGATTGGAAGCAGATGTGGGCCAACCTCATGAGCCTAAACTGAAACGAAGGTTAACATAAACCTAATTAAAACTGGCCAGAGATACCTTATAGGCATGATGAGCCTTGGAATCTGAGGCTAAGTCTACCACCGGTCCCCAAACTTTGTAATTAATTTCTTCGAGAACATTCCAGTTCACTTCTTCTCATCCATAACTTTTCTTACTGTTGCTGAGTTACAAATGGGTGGATCTCTGCACAAGGCTCAATGCCCCATTTGCGCAAATATCAGGGCTACGGGGTCTGATGGAGAGGCCAGATGTTGCAATCAAAGTTGGTGAGGGAAAGGCCGTCAGTCCAGTCGTCAGTCAGTCTTGGGGCCAGTTGCTTGAAATGTAAGGCACACAGCAATCACAGAAATTTCATCAGTTAAGTTAGCCTAATTTACTTTGAAACGGTAGCCTGCTGCTGTCTGATCGCTCGAGCAATCTGTTCCTTGGCATAATTGCGTTAGTTGTCCGGATCTGACTCTTCCTTGGCTTTCCCCGACCTAAGGTAAGGTAGCCTTTGAATCAGTGGAGTGATGAACAGGCTACTTTATGGCAAAGGCAAAGTGGTCACGCTAGGTGCCTCGGTTGGGAGAGCCCACACGCACAAGCTAGTTGGAGCTTTCATTTCATTACTTATTATTGGCTCTGGACCACAGAGACGGAGCGGCTGTGCAGAGACCAAAGCTATAACTTAAGTTATTACGTGGATGAGGAAGTTGTTGGCTCTCGAGTCTCGACCAAAAGGGATCGACGAACTAAGGCTACCTTCAACAAGTTTGAGCAGCCTAAGGTAGAAGGCTTAGAAATGGAGCATCTAAAGGCTGATCTGCCTTTTTCATGTAATTAAACAAACGGAAACATTTCTAGCCCATTTTTCAGAGGAAGAAAAATAGATGAGGAATCTAACACAAGTGATTTCATATTTTTTGGAGCATTTTTGAATTAGTTATGAATTTTCAAACAAAATGTGTTGTAGGTCCCTATTTATGTCCCTAGATCCTCCATGAATGGTTCACTTGCAACTTCAAAGAAAAAATGGAAAAGCAAGGAGAATGATTGACTCTCACTATTCCCGATGCATCTTTCCTTAATTCATTCAATGAATTTGAAGGTCCATTTAAGAACCACATATTGTCCATTTCAATGCCTTTTATAGGTTCCATTCTTAATGCCCACTCTATTTTAGAGCCTCCTACCTTAGCTACGGTACTTTCATTGAAAAGCAAGTCAATGCTACACAAATAGAGCCTCAGCGAAGGCTTAGAACCACCCATTACCAACCTGGCTTCCAACCAAAGCTACGATGGGTTTTTTTTCTCCTTTTTCAAAAGTTGGGACTAAAAGTTCATGGCACATGTTCCAAAGTAGTGTGCAAGAAAGTAGAAGGGAGAGAGAGAGAGAGAGAGAGAGTCAAAAAGTAGTTTTTTTGTGTGATTGGAATTAGGAGAGTCCACATAGTACTGGCTACGGATCTAATACACTTTTTATCTTTCAAAATTCTTATTAATATCAATTTATGAGAAAAAATTACCAAAGTTTTTGCAATCCCCATCATTGCAATCATTGCACCTCCAAAAGTTATTGCTTTGCCTTGCATTCTACCTAATCACATCTTGAATACTTTAATTGATCGGGTATGGCCGTATGCGGTATAGGTGGTTCAAGCTTAGGTGAAAATCCTTGTTCATTAGAAAACTAAAAGAAGTGTACTCAAAAAGCAACCACTAACATCAAGGTATATTTTTCTTTCTTCAATGTACCAATAGGGTCATTGCAAGAAACACCGACCACTTTTGTAGCACTTTGCAAAACTTGTTCTTGTTTAATGCTATAACTTTTGATTGATGAATCCAATGCCCAAACCAAAAAATCTATTTCTAGAATTTTTGATTGCAATCATATTCTATATTTTTCAAAATTTTAAAAAAAATCATTTTATATTTAAATTTTATTTTTGTTAATTTGTCACACTTTGAAGATTAGGGGTTTTCAATACAATTGACTAGTTTAAATTAATGATTTTTGGTTGAAATTTTTGTGGTATGTTTTTATAGTAGGTATACATGTTCCTACCAAAGTGCATTTAAAAAAACATTATTTTGTAACCTCTACATTAGAGCAAACAAGCCTCCCTTGTGTGCACACTTCAAACATTCAAAATAATTTTGAACTCATTTTTTTTGTTGAACCTCATCACCATATAGTCTTCTCAAATGGCCAATTTTAATTTTTTTTCAAAATTTTTTTTCTTATTTTTTACAAATTAAAACGTCAATGTATGTATTTTCTTTACCAGAATTCAATGTCCAAGATGATGTCCTAGAAAATACATACATTGACATTTTAATTTGTAAAAAATAGGAAAAACAATTTTGAAAAAAACTTAAAATTGTCCATTTGAGAAGACTATATGGTGATGAGGTTCAACAAAAAAAATGAGTTCAAAATCATTTTGAATGTTTTGAAGTTTGCATGCAAGGAAGGCCTGTTTTCTCTAATGTAGAGGTCACAAAATAATGTTTTTTTAAATGCACTTTGGTAGGAACATGTATACCTACTATAAAAACATACCACAAAAATTTCAACCAAAAATCATTAATTTAAACTAGTCAATTGTATTGAAAACCCCAAATCTTCAAAGTGTGACAAATTAACAAAAATAAAATTTTAATATAAAATGATTTTTTTTAATTCTGAAAAATATAGAATATGATTGCAATCAAAAATTCTAGAAAGAGATTTTTTGGTTTGGGCATTGGATTCATCAATCAAAAGCTATAGCATTAAACAAGAACAAGTTTTGCAAAGTGCTACAAAAGTGGTCGGTGTTTCTTGCAATGACCCTAATAGTGTACATTTAACTTTCCATTGCTACTGCAAATATTAAGTGTCAAATAGATGAAAAAGAACTCTTGCATGTAAGACAAAATTGCAATTGTTCATCTTTGGAATTTTGTGCAAAAAGGGAGAGGTCATGAATAGTAGTTTGGTTTCCAATTAATACTTTTGAATTTTATAAAGCAAATGATTTGTATGGTTTTAAAGAATATGATTACCAAGGAGAGTTATTAACTTATTGAATAAGAAAATTCAAGGGTATTCCAGCATATAATGGTTGAATAATGTCAATTTTGTCATATTGGCCACAATTTCATGACATTGTCACTTTCAATGTGAAGGGCCTTGAAACCTAAGTAATCTATATTGAAATACTATCTAGACTTTTTTTAAATCTAAAGAATAAAAAATTTTGAAGCTTTGAATAGCATCAATATAAGAAAATTGACATTAAATAAACCAATTTTCAAGGTGATACAAATATATAGTATCTAAATATCCTATATCTACATTATATCCTATTAGCATATAACTTTCTTGAACTTCAAGACTTGAACACTACAAGAGAATGGGGTCTTTTAAGTAGTGTCCTAGACATCATGTCTTTTAAGTAATGTCTTTTAATGCGTCTTTTAAGTAAAATTTTACTAAAAAGACTGTCTTTTCAATAAAATTTTACTTAAAAAACGCATTAAAAGACATTACTTAAAAGACATGATGTCTAGGACACTACTTAAAAGACCCCATTCTCTTGTAGTGGAACCTCTCACTTTTTATGAATCAAGGTGGTTATTTTCATTGTACAACATCTCAAATGGAAGCTTACCCATATATTGTCGACCAATATATTACAAATACTTTTTTAGTCGCAATGAAGTTGCAGTTCACTATAGAGTTATAGCACCTACCTAACTTTTCAAGAATGTTCTTAAATTATCAATTTAACCCCTAAAGTCCCAAAGTCCCCTCGGGGGACACTTGGGATTTCGGGCAGGCTCATGTGACCTGAAATTTTGACCTGATTTTTTGAAACTTTTTTTGAAGATAGGGAATCACATCAGCTTTCTAAAAATATAATTTTTTTTTCAATCGGTGCCTAGGGGCAGAAGTTTTGCCATCCGAAGTCAAAAAAGCAGTTCGATGGGCAGAAAAAAAAAACCACAAAAAAATGAAATTTTTTTTTTCAATTTTTTTTCTGAAATATTATGTTTTTTTTTCTACATTTGAATCTTTGATTCATCCTATTTGGACTAATAATGAAAAAGTTATGGACAATCTTGTTTTTCGGGCAATCTAAGCATCTTCTTCAAAAAACAACTTATAGAATTCATTTTTGAATGCAATTTTCAATTTTTTTCATTTTTTGTTTTTTGACAAGGTTAAGTTTGTTTTCAAGAACAATCCCACCATTGGGATTATGATTTTTTAATTCCATCTAAGGGCTATTAACAATTTAGTATTTTGTTCAACTTTGAACCTACTTCTACTTAATAATTTTTTTATATGTGAAAATCAAGTTTTGACATTCTGAAATTTTTTTCACCAACTCTCAACTCAAATGTTCAAGATAAAAAATTTTAACCTTATAGTCTGTAGTGCAAAAAAAATCCACAAATGGCCGTCAAAGTCACCTGAAATTGCAGGCCGCAGTTGAAAAAAACTTTTTTTTTCAACTTCAAATGCTAATATCTTCCAATCCGTACGGTCAAAGTTCATGAAATTTTTATCGCATGATTTGAGACAAGTGAAGTACGAGATCCTACGGTTAGATTCTAAGAAAAAAGTTTTTTTAGGTTTCTTGAGTGATTGCAGCAGAAATGGCAGTTTTCAGTGGTTTCAGAGCCAGAAAATGCCTTGGGTAATTTAGGGGTTAAGAAAGGAAGCTCACTATAGACCATTTGGTCACTATCAATAGTTTCACCTATTGGATCTAAAAAAAAATTCTACAATAGAATGGCAAATTAAAGAAAATTTCACATAACTAATATACTTTGGTCAACTCATTTTTTTAAATGAAAAGGCACAATATAGTTGGTCAAAGTAAAATTACATAGCTTCCTATAATTGATCCTAGAGGAGGATAATTCTTGACCCTATAGATGCTAATATGACTTAAAAAATTCCCTACATGATTCTAATGGAAATTTAAAAGTATTCTTTTAGATTATGGAAATATAAATGAAACTTTTGCTAGCTATGTATAGAAGGTTTATAGTGATACTCATTGAGTTTATGAAATGGTCACTTTTCAATCCAATTTCAACACTTTGATCTTTAATTCCAACCATTGAATCCCAATTCTTCATTGTGTGCAATTTCTACTAAATTAGGATGCAAGAGAGACAAATTAAAACCGAAATTAAAATTGGATTTTAGTCCACCATAGGTTTACTTACCTTATATACTTTCAATGGTTGATTCAAGTTTAACCCCTAAAGGACCATTGTCCCCTCGGGGGACAATTTGGAGTTCGGGCAGGTTCCGTAGACCTCAATTTTTAATGAATCTTTTTGAAACTTTCTCATAAGATAGGAAAACTGATTAGCTTCATGGGAATGTAATTTTTATTTCAATTGGTGACTGGGAGCAAAAGTTATACCACAAAAAGCCCAAATTTTCATTCAGCAGGCAGAATTTTTTTTTTGGCAAAAAGTTAAAATTTTTTTTTAAAATTTTTTTTTCTAAAATAATATATTTTTTCCTACATGTGAAGCTTTGATTCACTCTATTTGGACTTATAATGAGAAAGTTATGGACAATCTTGTTTTTCGGGCAATCTAAACAATTTCTTGAAAAAATAACTTATAGGATTCATTTTTTAATGCAATTTTCACAATTTTTCAAAAACAATTGTTGGACAAGGTTATGTTTACTTTCTAGAACAATCTCACCATTGGGATTATTGTATTTCAATCCCATCTTAGAGTTATTAACCATTTAGTTTTTCTTTCAATCTTGGACCTACATCTACTTAACAATTTTTTAAAGAATGAAAATCAAGTGTTTTTTGTGTGAAATTTTTTTCCTAGACTCTCAACTCAGTTTCTTAACACAAAAATTTATAAATTCAAAGTCTATAGTGTAATTTTTTAATACAAATTCCAGTCAAAGTCATCTGAAATTGCAAACCACAATTCAAAAAAACTTGTATTTCCAACTTTGAATGCTCATATCTTCCAATCTGTACGGTCAAACTTCATGAAATTTTTACCACTTGATCTCAATCAAGTTAAGTTTAAGATCCTACGGTTAGATTCTTAAAAAAAATATTTTTTGTTTTCTTGGATGAATGCAACAGAAATGGCAGTTTTGAGAGGTTTTTGACAGAAAAAAGGCCTTGGTCCTTTAGGGGTTAAAGTAGAAGAGGCTTTGTATTTAAGAAAGAACCTCTGATAAAAAACTATAAATATATGAAGAAGTTATATACTACATACCATGCAATGGTATTAGGCAATGGTTTACACTATACACTATATATGCTTGGATTGATTTCATAAATAATTATTATAAACAAACTTATAAGGATGTGTAAAATTTGTTAAATCTATAGAATAATTGCAAAATCCAAAATTAAAAAGCAAAGAAAATTTTATTAGAAGGCTTTTATTCTTTGTAAAATAAGAATTCTTGAATTAAAAATTTGTTTAGTATTTGGAGATTAAGAAATGACATTCATTACGATTTGAATTCCAAAATTATATCTTATAATTTGACACTCATTCAAGTGTTGGAATTGAAATATTTGGGTGTATGAATATGAGAATATCCAATAAAAGACTACAAACAATTATCCTAGATAAGGTATCTACATTTAATTGCAACTACTTTCAAAAACTACACAAACTAGATTCTTGCCTAAAATGTACCTCTACAATTCATGAGAGTTTGTAATTGGTTAGCCTACACCATATTTCAACTCTATGTAAATTTGTATTTTATTCATACAATGTCCAAAAACCACATTTGAGTCATTGTAAGAAATAGTTCACATTTTTGTCTCAAAAATGCAGTTTTGGGGCATAGGACTCGTAGTTCCGCGTAATCCTACCAGTACTATGTGTCTACACTGCGCATGTCAATGTCAACCATTGATTTCAGGCACCTGTAAATCTAGGTTATCAATTTAGTACTATGTAGTACTATACAATACTACATAGTGCTACGAAATACTACTTAGGCCATTGGAAGCAAAAAATAGCAAAAAAGGGGTTTGTGGACCTTTTCATTTTTAGTAATTAAAAAAAAATTCAAATTTTTTTTTTTCTTAAATCCATTTTTTTGAACAAAATTGTGCTCACATTGCAACAAAAAATTCACCTACAAATTTTTTTCCCTCTTCATAGCCTTTGTACAAAAGAAGGTCACTTTGACCCCATGTGCACAATAGACATGATATTATATTTATAAAAACTCATTGTCAATCCTTGAAATGTTAGTAGACCTCCAACTTGTCCAATTTTTGGCTTCAAATTCAGATTTTTGAGTCAAAAATAGGTCTAAAAACCTCCAAAATGGCCAAGGTAGACACCCAGTCGGGGGCAATTTAAAAATATTAAAATGATTTTGAAAATTTTGAAAAAATTATGGAATGTATAAGACTTTTTTTTCATCTTTATTCCAAATTTCAAATCAAAAAACAAAAGGTGCAAAAGTTATGAGCAATAAAATACCTGTTGGAGGTCAAGGGGACAAAAAAAGGACAAGTGTTTTTTGCAATCAATCATTTTTAAATAATCTAAAATATCCATTTGAATTCTGACAAGACCTCAAGAAAAGAATTTGGATAAAATAATGGAACTATGGTGAATTATTTATTTTGTGTGATTTTAGGTGTAGTTATCATATTTTTCACAAAAATATGATAGTAAGACATTGGATGAAAAGAAAATAATTTACCTTAGCAACTAGTAATTCTTTAGGTTCTTTCATATTTAAAGGCCTAAAACTACTTCAAAATACTAATGTCCAATTCAAAGAAAAAATCTTAATCTATAATTCTTTTTTAGTAAATCTAATTATAGAATCTTCTTGTAAACTTATTAAAGTGCACACTCCTAAAATTTCAAAATAAAAACCCTTACCGATTACACGATCATAATACTTGGATTTCAATGAAGTATTTTCATTTCTTTCCAAATGGTTAGATTTTATCTTTCAAAAATGTTAAATCCAAAAATGTATAGATCCTACACCTTGCAATTTTTAAAAACATATTGAAGAAATAAGTTGAGAATACTTGTAAAGAAAAATAAATTAATAACTTGTATATAGGCCAGGGTTGTCATAACGGACGAGTCAGGGTCACCGGACGTCCTGGACGGACGGGCGAGGCGGACCGGACGGATAGACGTGTCCGGACGGACCGAACGGCTCCATTTTTCAAAGTAGTGGGATTTTTTTGCGTTGACACGTCAGCTTCGAAAACGAGATCCAGGGCGCGGACGTCTCCGTCAGGGCGCGGACTTCACCGTAACAGTGTCCAAGCGTGGACGCGTATAGGAAGGGCGTGGACTTCAACGTCAACTTCAGGGCGGGGACGTGAGACAAGGCGGGGACGTGAAAAATGACAGGGCGCGGACGTCAACTTCTTTCTGCTTTTGCAATTGGAGTTCTCAGAATTTGGAGGCATGCAATATACCATTGGAAAGGTATTCAAAATACCTTTCCAATGGTATATTACACGCCTCTAAATTCTCAAAACTCCAATCACAAATTGGAAAACAAATCTACTACTAAAATCCACTATGCAGAGAGTCCATGAGCAGGCGCGGACGCAAGGCCGGGTGGGGACGTCAGGGCGGGGACGCAAGTCTGGGCGGGGACGCTAGGGCGCAGACGTCAACTTTCTTCTGCTTTTGCGATTGGAGTTTTGGGAATCTGGGGGCGTGTAATATACCATTGGAAAGATATTTTGAATACCTTTCCAATGGTATATTACACGCCCCCAGATTCTCAAAACTCCAATCGCAAATTGAAAAACAAATCTGCTGCCAACATCCAGGGCGTGGACGCGAGGCAGGGCGGGGACGTCAGGGCGCGGACGTGAGGCAGGGCGCGGACGTTAGGGCGCGGACGCGAGGCAGGGCGGGACCACAAACTGCGTGGGTGTTTTCAAATGGCCTTGGCCTTGGGATTCCTCTTCTTCACTAAACCCGCCCCCCCAAAAGGCCACATTAATTACTGTCAACTCATTTGTGCACGGTTGACTAGATCTCCAAGTACATGGAGGTCAAATGGACACATTAAGAACTCCACCTACCAACTACAACTTGCACAAGGGTGGAGGCCTTTGAGAGCTAAGTGCATTTCTCTCTCTTGTGGCCTAATTCCTCAAATCTTCTTTCTCACAAGACCATGGATTCTTCATTCTTGAATTGAATCTTTGGGAACTTGGAGGGTAAAATAGTTCTTTTGTTTGTATTTGTTTTCCTCAATTTGATTCTTGAAGGCTTTGGATGGGGTTATTAGAGGGTGATGTAGCCCTTGCTATTTATTTATACCAAAGCTTGGATATGTAGGTTATTTTTTGACTTTCTCTTATAGTAGTTTTACTTAATTATTTATTGTGTAAATTCTAAAGAAGGGATTTAGTGAAGGGCGCGTCTTTTTCCATTGCTTTTTTAAGTAATTTGAATGAATGGTTTTTTTTAAAGTGTCCCTTTAAAAGTTTTGGTATTGAGTTGAAAATTGAAGTAGCAAGGTGCTTGGATAGAAACAAGACATAGAAAGGTAGGCCCCAAAATTAAGAATGCATGCCTTTTCCAATCCTTTTAATGATTGAGGTAAGCGAATTATTTAATATGGCCATTTCAGCATCATGGACTTCTAGATTTGGTCTCTAGTACAAATATTACCTCGCAACATGAAAGTAATTTTTTGATTTTAGGGAGAAGAAGAATTTCATTGCCCCAAGTCCATTGAAAAGGATTGTGAAGGTTTCTTCTATACTTTTATCCATTAATGCTTAAGCTTATACCTAGCTTTGCTTGATTCAAGTTATTGTTTGAATAGAAAAGAAGGAACAAGACGAGAGGCACTTGAATTATTTTATTTAATGGATTGAATTCATTTAAATTTTTCTTTGAATGGAAAGAAAGATTATATGTTGCCTAAGTTTGGTTCAACATCTAATTGTGAATATAAAAAGGATGAAACTAAAGTGGAGGCATTTTAATCATTTAAATTTATTTCTTTGTATCATAGAAATCAATGTTATTTCATATTCTAGATAACTATACAATTAATTGTGTCAATAGGATAAATGGAAAATATTAGTTTTACCTAATTTTTGTCTTTCTTCTTGCAATTGGGAGAAAGGTTGTCTTTTATTCAAGCTAAACTCAACTCTCAATAGAATTTTATTGAAAAGAAAGAAAAGAGCTATTGAATTTAAGTTAAGAGTATCTAAGACTTTCCTTTGAAAATTTGGAAAAAAAATTATATCCATTGTGACCTTCAAGGATTGAGATATACTAAAATTGTGTGATTAATCCTTCATTCAATCATTAAAAAATTAAATTCTAAATTCCCTTCAACAATATAAATGCTACATGGAAAGAAAAATGGGGAGAGAGTGCCCTTGGTCCCCATTGTATCATTTTTTAAGACATTCATCCAAAAACACAAAAATTCCTCAAGAACTAAAAACTCTACTTCAAGATTTTAAGAAATACAACAAAGTCACCTCCTCCTCTCTTCCAAATCCCTCCTTCATGCATTCAATAACTAAATGAACAATCCCTAGGGGAACTCAATTGTACACCGCCCTAAAATAAATGAAGAACAAGGGCCTCCACTATTATTAATTAATTCTTCACACTTTCTAAAGTAAAATAAAGAAATGGTAAGGGAAAAAAAACCATTCATTCAAATTACTTAAAAAAGCAATGGAAAAAGACGCGCCCTTCACTAAATCCCTTCTTTAGAATTTACACAATAAATAATTAAGTAAAACTACTATAAGAGAAAGTCAAAAAATAACCTACATATCCAAGCTTTGGTATAAATAAATAGCAAGGGCTACATCACCCTCTAATAACCCCATCCAAAGCCTTCAAGAATCAAATTGAGGAAAACAAATACAAACAAAAGAACTATTTTACCCTCCAAGTTCCCAAAGATTCAATTCAAGAATGAAGAATCCATGGTCTTGTGAGAAAGAAGATTTGAGGAATTAGGCCACAAGAGAGAGAAATGCACTTAGCTCTCAAAGGCCTCCACCCTTGTGCAAGTTGTAGTTGGTAGGTGGAGTTCTTAATGTGTCCATTTGACCTCCATGTACTTGGAGATCTAGTCAACCGTGCACAAATGAGTTGACAGTAATTAATGTGGCCTTTTGGGGGGGCGGGTTTAGTGAAGAAGAGGAATCCCAAGGCCAAGGCCATTTGAAAACACCCACGCAGTTTGTGGTCCCGCCCTGCCTCGCGTCCGCGCCCTAACGTCCGCGCCCTGCCTCACGTCTGCGCCCTGACGTCCCCGCCCTGCCTCGCGTCCACGCCCTGGATGTTGGCAGCAGATTTGTTTTTCAATTTGCGATTGGAGTTTTGAGAATCTGGGGGCGTGTAATATACCATTGGAAAGGTATTCAAAATATCTTTCCAATGGTATATTACACGCCCCCAGATTCCCAAAACTCCAATCGCAAAAGCAGAAGAAAGTTGACGTCTGCGCCCTAGCGTCCCCGCCCGGCCTTGCGTCCGCGCCTGCTCATGGACTCTCTGCATAGTGGATTTTAGTAGTAGATTTGTTTTCCAATTTGTGATTGGAGTTTTGAGAATTTAGAGGCGTGTAATATACCATTGGAAAGGTATTTTGAATACCTTTCCAATGGTATATTGCATGCCTCCAAATTCTGAGAACTCCAATTGCAAAAGCAGAAAGAAGTTGACGTCCGCGCCCTGTCATTTTTCACGTCCCCGCCCTGTCTCACGTCCCCGCCTTGTTTAGTTGTGTCCGCGCCCGTGGTGTCTAGGTGGCATGAATTTAAATCCACGTGGATTTTTTATTACCTTTTAAAAAAGTCAACTATGTATTGACCCTATCGGACGGGCGAGAGCTCTATCGGACGGACGGACGGGTGAACCGGACGTCCGCCCGGTATGACAACCCTGATATAGGCTTGGAAAAAAAAGTAAATAAAAAGAAATAAAATATGATTTTAAATGTTAAATTGTTAAGAATTTAGGTATCGAATTGGAAAATGCCAATCATAATGGTTGTAATGTTATAATAAACAATATAACTTACATCCTATGATTTTATTATCTTACAAAAATATTGATAATTGATTCAATGGCTAAAGTTTCATTGTCTTTTTAAAGAACAAAATGGATTTTGGGTAGGCTCCTATGGTCTCAATATATATCAAAAAAATTTGAAACTTTTTTTGAAAATAGGGATTCACGTTAAGTCTGTGGAAATATAATATATATTTCAATTGGTAACTAAGAACAAAAGTTATTGCACAAAAAGCCCTTTTATGAGGTGAGCAAAAAATCCCTCAAAAAAGAAAAAATTTAATAAAAAATTTTGTTTCTTGTTTCTTGTAATGTTATATATGTAGAAAGCTTTCATTCATTCCATTTGGATTTGCTTAGTAAAAATCATAAACAATCTTATTTTTTGGGCAATTTCATGAAAAAAAAAACTTGTAGATTTCAATTTTGAATGCATTTTTACAATTTCTCAAAAAAAATGTTTGGCAAGGTTAAGTATACTTGTTGGAACAATCTCATTGTTGGAATTATTGTGTTTCAATACCATTTTAGAGCTATTGTTGATTTAGTTCTTCATTCAATCTTAGATGTACATTTGCTTCACAATTTTTTAAAGAATGAAAATCAATTATATTTTTTTAGAATTCTTTCCTAAGCTTTTGATTCAATTCTTCAAAACAATTCTTTTAAAGGGTAATTGCAAGAAACACTTGTTGATTTTGTTGGGTTTTCATGATTTTGTCAGGAATACTTTAAAATTTGGAAAAATAATTTTAAATTTTCTTAAAAATATGACCAATGTATGCACCTTTAAAACAAAGGTAAACACCAAAAGAAATGTATACAAAATTTCTCTAAGTAGGAGAACTTAAAAAGTGTCAAATCTCAAGAAAATACATATTTTGATGTTTTAATGAGAAAAATATAGGAAACTTTTTTTAAAATAAAATAAAAATTGTCTACCTGCAACAGCTTCATAGAGATGGCCATTCACCAAAAATTCACTAAAATAATTTTTTACATGTTTCAAAATGCAAGTAGAAAGAAGCTTACTTTGTTGACTTCTATATCACATAAAATAATTATTTTAAAAATTCCTTTGGCCATTAGCTACAAGTCTACTAGAAGACCATCTCCTCAAAATTTTAGCTCAAAATTTGTTTTTTGGAGTGATGAATGGTACTAAAAACCTCCAAATTGGCAAGTGTGACATTAAATTGGGATCTATTCTTGTAAAATTAACTATTTTAAAAAATTACAAATTTTTTTGGTAATGGGTGGTTCTAAGGTAAGAGGCTCAAAAAGCGATCATTTCATAAGTACCTTCTTTGCAATTCTTGAGTTATTAAGAGCCAAAACACAAAAGGTTTGGCCAAAAAATAGATTAGCATACATCATGTGATGCAAAATAGTATAGATGTTTCTTACAATCACCCTAAATTCAAAGTCTATAGTGCCAAAATGTTCCACAAATGATAATTGAAGTCATCTAAAATTGCAAGTCTACATTCAAAAAGACTTTTTTTTCAAACTTTGAATGCTAATATCTTTTAATTTGTATAATCAAACTTTATAAAATTCTTACCACATGATTTTAGACAAGTGAAGTTTGAGCTCTTGTAGTTTTCAATATTGAAATAAAATGTTTTTTTTGCTTTCATAGGTGAAACAACAAAAGTAGCACTTGTGAGTCATTTTTGACCCAAAAAAAATGGTCTTGGAACTTTAGGGGGTAAAAAAAGGACTTCAAAGTTTATATTAGAGTAGACATTCTTTAATTGCATGCAAACTAAAACTCCTCACAAATTTAAGTTAATTAATCATAATTGCATGATTCAAAGCTTTCCACTTATATATAAATCTAAGAAAGGAATTTCAAAATTTTGTTCCTTAAAAATGTGATTTTTTTGCTACCTAGATTGCCCAGGTTGAGAAAGAAACTACATATTATGCAAAAGCTTTTTAACCATGCAATCAAAAGCTACAAAGTTTGTTGTGCCTTTCAGCTACTCCTTGTCTACATATTATGGGAGAATTGTAAGGAAAAAAATAGAAATTCCATTCTTAGTGAGTTGCCAAAAATATCTATGTTGTAAAGAAAACATAAAGGACATTAAAGTGGGCCTACAATAGCACGCCAAGTTGACGTGGCATGACAAACATGATTTTGGTCTCAACTATCTATATAAACTAGTTCTAGATTTGGTTACATTAGCCAAGTCCATGAAAGTGGATTCAATTTAATATCCTACAAATAAAAGGTGGCTTGAATTTTTAGAGGTTAACTTCATTTTCCATCAAATTATCTTTAGAATAGAGTTAATCATAAAGGAAATCCTAGTTTGAAAAGGAGTGTCCAAGGGAGGTATAACTAAGAATAATAGAAAAGAAACACTACAACAAACTCCTTTCAACCTTAATTTTGGTGCTCCAAGGAGTTTTATCCTATATTTTTCCCACACTCTAGCTCTTGATCCTCCATTGCACACACTCTACAACTCTATTGAACTAATTAGAATTTTGAAGTCTACTACATGTTCGAATGTTTTATATTCCAAAATTCAGAGGTTCCAAGTTTCTACCTTCAGTTAATTGTGTCCCTTGCCATTAGCTTTTGTCTTTTTATTGGAGAATCTTAGTTGCTGCACATGCTCTGGAGTTGGAGAGGGGCATTCATCAGTTTCTTTGCCACACGCCACCCCGTGCCAGATTCGCAAAGCAGTGTTTCCGTCACACGCCACTTCGTTGTCATGACCGAGGAGAAGTAGAAATCTACAACCCTAATTTCCACATTGGAACCTTCAACATGCTGAAACTGAAAATGCATTCAAGCGATTGATTCAGTTGGGCTTCGTCATGGCTCCCAGTCGACCTCGATGGGGAGAGAGACAGGGGATGGATGAAGAAGCACGGAAGTTAGCTAGGTCTGAGTCAGGGAAGCTCAGCGGGAACCAAAACTGGAGTCCACCAGCTTCGAGGGGCATACACGTCTACCGCTCTCAGCACCTAAGAATCCCCGCGTCCCCGCCATGTATGTAACGTATCACTACTCAGGGCTGATCAAATGCACCCTGTACTCCGATATTATCACAGAAGGTGCTACCACAATGCTCGGTTGTAAACACAGTTGCTTGTTGTAGGGTTTTACAATCCGGGCATGGGGGATGCTGAATTGTAGAAGCATCAGGTCATGCTTTAGTGGTTATACGTTTTTCAAAGCTTAGAATGATCAGTTGGAGGAGAGTTTTTGTTTATCCTTTGCAATGTAAGGTTTCGCATACTGATGTTCCTTGTCTCTCGAAGCTTGGATTGATAATCTACTGCTTCTCCATATTTCCACTCTCTTGCGTTCTCAATTGCAAATATAAAATTTCGGTTTAGCCACTTGACCTGTGACTCCGTCGAATATTTTCGGTTTTGCCCAATAGAGTTTCGATTTGGTGGAGAATTTATTTGCGAGAAACGGAGGAATTGATGAAGTTGGATGGTGACCAAGCAGACTGTTCCCTCATCGGTGAGTATCGCGAGTGTTTTATTTACCCTCTTCTAAACATGAATGCTACATTTTTAAGATTGACTTTTTTACTGCTTATCGAGATGTAAATTTTGGGGTGATGTGGAGGTTTTGCAGATCACACGTTATAATGGAAGTGTATTGATTGCCATGGTGAGCAAAAATTGCTTCGCCATAGCTAGTGATTGTTGTATCGGTGTGAATTTTTAGACGATTGCGACCGACTTCCAGCCCATCTTCAAGATTCATGAGCAGCTGTACATTGGCCTCTCAAGTCTTGCCACAGGCGTGCAGATAATGTTTGCTGCCTTTCGTGCAGATTTGGCCGTTACTTCCGTGAACCTGTCATTGCTGGACTAAACGATGACGGACACCTTTCATCTGCACATCTGATTTGATCGGTGCCAAGTAATGCACTTCAATCACCTTGGTAAGGTCATTTAGCTTTGTTTCACACTGGTAGCAGATCATGCTTGTAAGGGGAGCAAGGTTTTCGAGGTAGTTAATAAAGAGTCGTTAAAAGAAGGAAGTGCAGCGATTGCATCATGCGAATCTGAAACAGTGCTCAACCCCTAAGTGCCCAAGTTAACAAAGAAAGGCTTTTGTTTGGAACCCAGGTTGCTAATAGCCAATTGCATTAAGACTGCAATTTTGGCGCAACTTTCTAACTTTTCTTTGGACGGAGATTACTTGAGAGCAAGCTCGCACATCTTGAAGTGCTGTGCAGGTAGCTAGCAAAGGACTTCGTGTCCAGAACTGCTTCGGAGTTGTTGTAGGGTGCTTGCGAATCTATGCACAAACCTGATTTGGAATGGCAGACGATTCAAGCCCTTAATTCTCCTACGTACATGCTTAGCTATCGATGAATTGAGTTTTGAATATGAACATTCTTTTGTCTCTTTAGAGCGTACAACGAGTGAATTAAGAATTGGTTATGGATTGAAGGGTCCTGAGGAGCAGTTTCAGGTGAAATTGCAAGCACTTCTGTCGTCAGTGGATCGTGACTGCATCACTGGATGAGTGGATGGGGTGACATTGTCAATGTCGCGTAAGCATCATACACCTGCGTGCACACTTGCTACATCATTTATGCTATTTCGTATCGAAACCTAAACCAAGTTTCTTTAGGTTATAGCGTTTTTGTTGGACTCTTATTTCAGGCCTATTGACCTAGCTCTAGTACAACTCATTTCAGAGGGCTCCTTTAAACTTAGTTAGTAAACATACATGTAATAAGAAGTTATTGCCTGAAGTAACCTGGTTTAAAATAGGGGGTGTACTTGTTCCAGATCATTTCACCTCCGCTCGAGTGTTTTCAATTTATTAATCTTACGACGTTGGCAATGGTGTTGTTTGCATGTGCAAAACTCCAGATCAAGTGATCACCAAGACCTTGAAGGGCAGTATGGACTGATCGAAGACTATCGCATGTATCCTTGATCCTGTTGTAGATAGTCGCCTTGGATCTCTTTCAACTCGAAAAGAGTTGTTGAACGCAAAGCAAAATAACTCAGTTATTTGGACATATTTTGTCATAATATGATAGCTCGTCATGGCAATTGGGGTACTGTTCGTCTTAGTCATCACTCTGCAGGTTTTGGTGTTTGCATTTCATGTGAATTATGGGGACGGCCATGAAACAGTTGGAGTGAAAGAGTGGGTAGTCTTACAAAGTTCACTCTTTCTTGAATTTACTAAACAGTTTTGGCTGGTATCTTGTGCTTGGATTAGGTGGGATCCATCATTTGTAGGGCACGACATCTTAGTGCAGGGTGGGCTTCTGTAGAGTATGTAGGGGGCGAAGTCTTCTATGAAGTGCGATTAGTTTGGTGTTGACTCTACTATAGAGTTTGAGTGGGAATCTTGAGTAGTAGAAAGTAAATAGGGGAAGATAGTGGGATTCTCGTTTGCAAATCCTTGACCTCATGTCAATTTGGAGGTGTCCATTGCAAAATTTGATTTTCTAGTGTTGAGAGATCTTGGAGATAAGACTCAAATGCACTAGAACTTCAGAAAAAGAATTGTTG
Organism: Thuidium tamariscinum; assembly: GCA_947034885.2. Taxonomy (NCBI): domain Eukaryota; kingdom Viridiplantae; phylum Streptophyta; class Bryopsida; order Hypnales; family Thuidiaceae; genus Thuidium; species Thuidium tamariscinum. The sequence goes on from OX344749.2 coordinate 1,012,574, forward strand.
TAAATTTATTTTAAAAATTTGTAGAAAATATTTTGAGGTGTTGCTTGACCAACCAATTTCTTGAACTAGTCATTTAGGGTCATTGCAAGAAACATTTGTCCTTTTTTGTGTCCCTTTGGTTTTGGACAAGTGCTTTTTTGCTCATAACTTCTACATAGTAGTATGTCCGTTTGCTATGAAATTTTGAATGAAGGTACATGTGGTAGTTTTAGACATGGAGTGATTTTTTTCAATTTTATAGAATTACTTTATTATTTTTGAATTGCCCCCCATTGGATGTCTACCTTGGCCATTTTGAAGGGTTTTGGTACTATTTCCAATCCTAAAGTGTAAATTTGAAGATGAAAATTGGGATACAAAGACTTCTATAGGAGCTATACAAACTTGTGAAGAGATTTTATAAAAAAAGTTTGAATTTCACCTTCCACATGTACTCAAAGTGTACTGCCTCTTTGCACATGAGCAAAGATCACAATTTTTTTCCTTGTAGATAAAAATGGGTGAGAAGAAGCATCTTCAAGTTTTAAAAATAGATCTTTTAGTTTATTCTTTTGAATTTTTTTACTATTTTTAAAAATCAAATTCTAAAGCATCTATATTTTTGTATTTTCCTTCACTCTTTGAGAGAAGATAAGTTTAGAGAAAAGAATTCTAGGTCTAAATTTTTACTCACATACTATTTAGAGTGATTTACAAATTATCATTATTTTATTTCATTTTAGAAAAAAATTATTTCAAAAGTCATAGTACTACATAACTCATGCCATTTTGAACCAAAAATACAAAGTGTTTTTTGCAACAACCGACTTTCAACTCTTTAAGACAAAGGAGACCAATTTGGGATATGATGTTGTACATAAAGAGTACAATGCTTACAATAATCATGTTTAAATAATACTAATTTATGCATAATAGAATATTGCATTGCTAGCCTTTGAAACTTACATATTGGTATAGGCATGATACTAATAATTCAATTAACATTAAAGAAAAAGGAAACCTTCCATAGGGCCTCTCAAGTTTTACATTGCGAGCTAATCCCTTCACAATAGGGAAGCTGTATTTAGTACATACTTTCTAACACAAAAGGTTGCCATCTGATGTGAATTTTCCCACAGTAATTGTGCTTGCAGGAACTGGTAATTGTGTGTTTTATTTCATTGTTTATTTGCTCTAAATCTCTAATGGGACTTTGGCAGGAATAGTATTTAATGGTTAAATTATTTTATTTCAAGCTGCAAATACTTACATCATGGAGGTATAAAAATACAATTTTCTTAAAACCAAAGAATTATATACAATTTAGAGCTATGAGTGCCACTGTATTGGGAGTTCGGATTTTCAAGATTATAAAAGGCTTTTGAATCAAGTACATCAGTTTTGGCCCACCAATAGGAACCATCTTCTATGTCCTTTTATTATGATTGATTGCATTGATTTACTTGGGTGGGTATAGAGATTAGTTCACTCTTTTGGCATACAAGTACAAATTTAAATATAATCCAAGGTCCATTTAGCAACTTCTCAGGAGGCCTACTATTAGGTTCCTTTTTTCTCTAATGAAACGTTGTCTTTACAAGTAATCAACAAGGCGAAAGTAAACTTTCTCTTTGCTATAGTATAACTACACCGCAAATTAGTAGAATAAAGACTTGAACTTGTCCCCCATTATTAAATTGTCCAAATTATTATAGAATCTTATACAAAGTCAAAAAAGAATTCCAAAGTCTCTTTGCATGTATTTGCTAGATATATGAAAATATCATGAACTTTCAAATTATTGAAAATAAGTGTATTCAAAATTCACCTTAAACTCTCATGCCAAGGATTTACATTTGATATAATTGCATCACTTTCTATACTATTGATACATCACTTTCTATAGCTTCAAGGTTCAAAATGCATTATCTCCTATGCAGTTTCAAGGTTCCATATGTATTATCTACATTTGCTATCAATACAACAATGTGTTTCCATTCAAAATTAAGTAACATAAGTTATTCTCCTTCTCAAATGTATTATCTCCTATGAAGTCTATTGATAAATTGCAGGAGCATCTAATACTTCAAAATTAAGTAACGCATTCTCCAAGCAACAAATAATTTGCCCCTAAGCATTTTAGTAGGGATAGTCACACCTTCTTCTAGCTCACAAATTCTCCAGCAAATGGAGATGTGCCCACTTAAAATTGACTTCCAATTGGCTCTTTGGGTCCAAACATTCTTCTCTTGTGAAGAGTTCTTTGCTTTTATTATTCTCCTCGACGGAGAACTCTTTACAAAAGAAGAATATCCTGCCACCTTTGTTTTTCAACTCTTCCTCACAAGGGGTGTCACACCTTCATCAGAGACTCAAGCTGCCACCTTTGCTTTTTATTTTCTTCCGAGATTTTTAGATTCAGTGAAGGTGACTACTACCCCCAAAGCCTCACCAACAGTACCCCAAGTTCATCCTCTCCCGCTTGAGGGGCAGGGTTTATTTTTTCATTTCTTGTGAAGTGTCAAAGTGGTGATATTTCATTTTATTGTGGAACTCCAAATCTCAACATTCATCCATATATTGGATAGAAAATATCATATTCGCACATACGTAGTAATACATATCTAACATTCTATTTTCATCCATTATTTGGAGATTTCAACCATTATTTTTAAAAAATTTGAATCTTATTGGCAATTTCATCCAAAATTTTATTGTTTTTCCTATAGGCTTGGTGCTAGTCCAAAAAATTTGATGCAATTTTGCCTAATATCGCCGGAAAAAAAAAAACTGTTGAGGGGAGGCTTATTTGTTCACTAATCTTTTGGTTTGCACTCCGCTTGGGAAGTTTCCAGTTTCAAGATTGCTATGCAGGGGGCCGCGCGAACGCGAGCCCCCGCTGCCACAAATTATGACGTGTATGCCTCCCGTAGGAAGATACTAGAGTCACCCGGCCCGAAGTGCAATGGGGCAGGCTCCCCTAGGCCATCCACCATCCGGATCATGGATCGACCCCGCCCAGGTAAGTGAGTTCTCAGTCTTCCTCTGCACTACTTGTAGTCCTTGATCAACCATGGAGACGGCAAACGTTATGGGACATCTCCTGCCCAGTGCCCGCCCAAACTCTCGTAGCCATGGACCTTGGGTGCAGGGTTCTTTTTTCTGGCACCAAGGTGCTACAGTAATAGTGTGTTGGCACAGTCACAATGGTTCAAATTTGGAGGGACCATCCTTCATTCCTGCATGGTGTATTGCTACAGTTGCCCTTGGTGCCAGAAAAAAAAACCCTGCTTGGGTGTGGGCTTCCAGTACGTAATTTGTGTCTGCTATTCAGGGGATGCAGTCTCCGACCTGGGACGAAGACTGTTGTAATTCATGAAGGCAATTGAATTGGTCCACAATGAGAGGCACACGCAGGTGCTCCTTGTGTTACTAACTGAGTAACTGCGACAAGTGTCAGTTAAAGTTTCGTGTAAATGCATCACAGGACTTCACCATTATCAACGACACTTGCCAATGTCGTTGAGATTCACTTGTATATGGAGGATTTTAGCAACTGCGTTACTGGCATACTAAGGTTGTATTGTTGAAGGTGAAATCGTGGAGGACAATTAAATTTCAGTGGCATCAGAAGTTTTGTCTCTTGGCTGTCGGTGCACCTTTCATGTTATTGAGAGTTTGCTTGAGCTGATATCGAATAGAATGCAGATGCTTCAGTCAGCAAGACGCTCCAGGGACAACCATGGGTTTCACCACGAAAACAGTGTTTCAAACTGCACTTGGAGTTGGAGATGAAAAGTACGTCGTAAGAAAATTTCCTTCTTTGTGGGTTGAGACCGTAAATAGGCCTCTTGTGGGGTCATATCTCATTATTTGCAGCATCTTGAGCACCCAACATTCAGGAGCTAGAGAAAATATTGTTTTTAAGAAAAAATGATACTCCAGAATAATGATCGTTTGGAAGAAATTAAGCTTCATAGACGCACTCAATTAATGATCTTCCTTCTCAGGTTCCTAAATTCACTTGAAGCGCCAAGTGAAATCATACTTTGCTCTCACAACAGACCGACCATAACAAAATCACCCAACCAGTAACATCTCCCACATTTCATCACCACAGCAACTTACATCTCTTTATTTCAAACAATATTTCACGTAGACGAATCTACTCACTACATTCACGGGTAACGTACTCAACCTTCAGGAATATTCAACGCAAATCAACTCAAACTCCTACCGACAAAAAGAAAAAACTGTCGATCTCGGCAACACAGATCGGATCATAGATTCAAATCAAAAGAGAAACAGGAGTGTACAGACATACACATAACCAGAGCACCAAGAGTGTACAGATCAACACACAAGTAAAGGGCCGATCCTCGGCCATTGCTCTGCTCCAATCGACCCTCGATCAAACAACCGATTGAGTGAAGACGCAGAATCAGCGGCGCGCTCACATACAACGATGATTTGAATTTTACAAACCGAAGAGATGATGGTGCTTCTTCTTCTCCGGTGCTTCAGTTGGCGTTTCCTGAGTGGGATCCTTAGCAGGGAGTCCCAGATCGGCGCCCGAGTAGTTCGTTCCGCCCGTGGGATGACCGCCCTCCACCGACGCGCCGGAGTAATCCGTCCCGCCCGTTGGGTGGCCGCCTTCCAGCGTCGCGGCGGAGTAGTCGGTTCCGCCCGTGGGGTGGCCGCCTTCGATGGAATCCACGGTGTAATTCGTACCGCCCACTCCTGTTGTAGTTTCGGTCGTGGCCGCTGGCGCACGCTTACGAGCGGCTCTCGCCTCACGCCGACGCGTCTGCCGCTCCTTGCCCTCCTCCGACTCGGATTCCGAGCTGCTGCTGCTGGAGGTGCCCGACGACTTTCCCTGTTGGCACCATGGAAAGCATCATTCAGGAACGTGAGAGGAGGAAATTCCTCTGTCTTGTAACATGCTGGGGGAATATTAGTTCTATAAGCAGGCTGTACACACATACTCACAACTGTTCAATCGTGTTCAAATGAACGTGTTCATTATTGTTCAAATTATTCGACCTTGTCCAATCCTATTTGATCGTGCACAGTCTCACCAAAACGCTTGAGACGGACAGGATAATGAGATACAAGCATGCTCACAATTGTTCAATTTTGTCCAATCTTGTTCAATCGTGTTCATTCTTGTTCAGTCTATTCTAGTTCGATCAGATAGTTCAATCTAATCCAATTATGCTTAATTCCACCACACGTCAAGGAAGGACAAACTAATAATGCGATGTAAGCATGCTCTCCGCATGCCGTGCTTGGCATGGTTGCGATCGACTTCTACAGAGGTGAGCCGCATTGAGATTCTCGCAGTGACGATCATCTGGCAAAGAGATTCATTTCAAAAATCTATGGAACTTACCCCAAATCCGAACAGACCCTTGGAAGTCGTCTTGGTCTCGGTCTGCTCCTCCGGAGCACCAGTATCCGATTTCGTGAATCCGTATTCGCTGACTTCTGCCATGGCGATCGAGCTAAATTAGCTTGCTGCTCAAGGCGTCGGTGGAATCTGTGTCTGAATCTGCTCAGTACTAGTCAGTACAGACTGTCTCGCTCTTGTTGCAAACTTGGAATCTGTGAAAAGGTAGGCTAAGTTAGAGTGCAGATATGTTTGGAGATGGATTGCTCACTGAAATCTGGCTGAGCGGAAGCTGGAAATATAAGTTCCGTCCACGTTGGGGTGCCAGCTAACGCTTGTTACAGGAGGGCTCATGCCATGTGGCAATGGCTTGGGCTGGCGCCACGTCGTTGGATATACTGTCCATGCTGGGCAATGAAAATGAGGAGATTTGGACAGAGACTACCCTACGTGTTGGTCAGTTTCGTAAATAATTGGAGGAAATTTGGAACATCTCTAAGATTTTAAAAATTGTACAATTACTTGTGAAAATCTGAAGAAATTTTCATTGTTGCCAACTATGAATATTCAAAAAAAAATTAGAGAAAATTTAGAAAAAGGCACACATATATAATAGAGGTATCCATTCTTGACACATGCCCCATCAATAATAAATAGGTACCTTATTTCAAATAAGATTGGAATGGATTTCTGGGTTTTTTTTGGAATGTGTGTCTTTGTACTTTTTTGAGGCTTGGACAAATAAGTTAATGACTCATAAGTGAGCATAAATGTAGGAAGTAATTAGTGGGAAAGTATTCTTGAATGATGGAAATTGGATGACTTTAGATATTGGTTATATGTCAAAGCCAACTTTTGCCTTTCAAAATTCATAGTAATTTCAATTCAAGAGATAAAATTACCAAAAATTTTACAATCTTCATCATTTTTGTCAATGCACCTTCAAAAATATTTGCTTTACTTTGTACTTGCCTAGATCATATCCAAATGTGCTTATCTTATCAGTTATGGGTACTTCTACCATAAACATGAATAGAAAAATTTAATCCAAAATTGGAAGTGTTGAAAAAGTAGGGAGAGTAAAGTTCAAAATCTAAGAAAAGAAAATGAAACTCTTGAACTATTCAAATTCCAAAATTAAAATAATTTTGGACCAAGGAAGCAAATTTAACATGAGCGTACAATAAGTTATAGACTCTACTTTCAAAATCTGAATTTCCAAGTCCTATTTACAGCCACATTCACATTGTAATAAAGATGTAGGATTTGACTAGTCAATAAATTAACCAACGGCAACAAAATTTCACAATTATACTATTCTTGTTTATTTAAATTTTGCTTGCATATTTCAATCAATAAAAATATTTTTTTAATTCAATTTTCTCACTATCAACTATCAACAAACTAATAGAAGGGCCAAGGTTGAATGACCCCTTATTGGCATCATTGGGATGGCTATGGCCATTCCTCTCATTTAAGAAGGTCTTTTTGTAGAAGTCCATGTTCTTGTGACATTGCTCCTAGTGGCCACTTCATTTCACTTATTATTTATCTAAAGACAGTGCCCATGTCACTATCCCTTACTACTATCCCTTAAAAATATGCAACCCCCCTCCCCTCCCTTCTCTACCCCTCATCCAACTGAAAAACAAACAAACCATTGATTAATTTTCAAAGAAAAAAGAAGAACCCTCTTCCTTTGTTCTTAATTGAAATACAATATGTACATATGAATATACAAATATTCATATTAATATAGATACAAATATAGATACAAATATTGAAATACTACACAACTATGACTACAAAAATATGGACTCAGGTATCAAAAAACAATATGGATACAAAAATACAAAAGCATTAATTAGTCTTGAGATTACATTTGAAAATTACATAATTATATAAAGGGGCGCTGATAATTTAACAAACTTCATACTATAAATAAATTAAATAATCCCTTTCGTCACTATTGATGTATTTTGAACTTGTGTCATACCATCCACCAAAAAGATAGCATTATAAATACACTATGAAAATTGTTAGTCAAGGCTTCAATTTTTTTGAATAAATATTGCATCCTTTCAACTATAATTTGTAGATTATTTCTATTTTTCCATTAGTACTACATTGATCTAAATGTGCTTAATAGATTACTTAGTATTTCATTTCATACATTATTGTTTTTACACATTTGGAGCTAATAATTCCATTTGTCTTTGAAGTTATTTGAATTTCAACATGTTATGGTATTTTTACAAATGTTTGATGCAAATTACTTAAATTTCTTTCAAATTTTCAATTTTAGTTTGTAAATGAAATAAGATGCATTTGTATAATTAGGGAAAGGGGGGCAATAAGTAGGTCACAAATTCATAGCCATGATTTGAAATTTTGAAGCCTTTTTAAAATTGTACAAAGTAAAGCATTGCAACATAAAAACTATTGTACTATGCAATATGTGCTAAGTAAATATCAAAATACTTAATTAATTTTCAAACTTCTTTTTTGTAATTCATTTTTAGAAAATTAGAAATGAAATTGTGAATTGATATATGTAAATTTTTTTATTTTCATACTCACTCTTAGTCACTTGAATGTACTTTTATCAAAGAATTAGAGCTCAATGTGGAAGATATATACTTTCATTTGAATGTATGGTTTCAATTTAAATAAAATTTATTAGATTTATCATATGTTGGGCATTTTATTTGGTTTTGAGAGAATTCCAAGATGAAACCAATGAAAAAAATAAGGTGAGACCAATGAAGAGGGAAAAAAAACATCATGTAATGCAAAGTTGAAAATACATTTAATCTTCAAGTCTATTTCATTCCTATATTATGCATGGCCTTTTTATTAACCACATCTTTGTTCCCACTACACTCTTCATTTTCTTCATCTTCATCGTGAAGGTCTTCACCATGCTCACACACATAAACAATGCATGTTTACAATTCCATCTATAGAAAAGATATTGTTCACCTTGTAAAGTCTTTCTTTGCTTCCAAGTATTTCTTGAGGAATTTCTACTTTTCCTAGTTGAAAGTAAAGTACATGAAGTAATAAACCATGTCAACAAAAACTTTATTCAAATGAAAATACCAAGCAAAAAGCAAGAAGAAAAAAGGTATAAAATAAATTAGACTATTGGTAGTAAAGGAGTGAACAAACATTGATTGGAAGAAGTGTTGGTGGTACCAATTAATGAGCTCTTTACAACCCAAATTTTCTTCTTCAGATTTTTGCTCCAATCCTTGATTGAGCTCATTCTCAATGAGCACTACCTTCTGCATCTTAGCAACAACCACATCACTTGCATTTCAGTTTCTTAGCCTTTAAATTTTTTGGTCATTTTCAAGGTGCTTTGGATCTTAATTTTGTAAGTTGTAAAGAATTGAAGCTCAAAGGGAAATGAGTCATTTTTAGGCAAAATTCATCATAGGATCTTGTAGAAAGCCAATTCTTAATCATATCTACAAAGTTTGGTTTCAATTAAAGTGATAGACTAGAAGATTATAACATAAAAGTAAAAGGTATTACAAGGAAATCAATGTTTTGGCATAGTTGAAATTGTGCTTTGATTGTCTCTTTTGGACACATAACACTTAAATTTTTTGGCATCCTATGTTCATTCTAAACTTAACCAAGTTTCACATGCATGGAAATAAGTCTTGTATTTTCAAAACCAAAAATGAATGAAAAAATGATCTTGTAATAGTGACCGCTTTATTATTAAGTTTCAAAAATTATGAGATAAATTGAAGATTTGTCACAAATTTCAAGCCAAAATTCAAGATTGAATATGGTTAAGTAAAAGAATAGAAAAAAAAAACATAATAGAGAAAAAAAAATTTAAACCACTTAAATCTTAGTGCAAGATGTGTACTCTAGTGGTATCTAGTGACTTATTAAATATTGACCAAAAAGAGGTAAAAATAACAAAAACTTCCACATCATTGGCCAAAGTTTCCTATTTGATGATTTGTTTATTACTTATCTTCAAAGAACCTACACTTTGAATTTTTTTGTAAATTCAATAGTGAATCTTCTTTTAATTTGAATATAACACTTTATAGCTAACTTTCTTCTCTTTAAAATGAGCCCAAGTTCAAGTGACAATTTACATTTCTAAATCCAAAAATGGTTGTTTCGAAAATGAATCAAGCCATTTTGGGTCATTAAAAAATCAAAGGATTAAAGTTCAACTTTGTGATGGCTTGAGTAAAGTTCAAATTTTGTAAAAGAACATCATTATTTCTAATATCAAGTTGCCTATAATCACATGTCATTACTATAAACAAATCACCAAATCTTCCATAAAAAAATGTAGCATTGGCTGAGTAGTTAGTATGTGGTTAGATACTAAATACAATTTTTAGTGCAACAAACTCACTCACCCTAGTGTTAAGCTCCTTTCTATGGGAGGTGACCATTTTTAATCAATACCTCATTCTAGTAGTATAGGGTGCTCTCTTTTTGTGCAATGAAGATGAGTAACAATCAACTATGGTGCAATTATCAACATAATTGTAGCACATTGTAATTGGCTACTAGTCTCTTAATATTGCAACCTTAGTTAAAAATTAAAAAACCTGTATGACCAAAGTAGAATGAACTTAATCTTGAACTAAAAAATTCATGGTAGTTTTATTTTGAGAAATAAAATTCTCAAAAAATACAAAATTATTTTTAAATCTATTTTTGTACATAGGAGAATTTTTCTCTTCAACATACCTACACTCCAAATATGCTTAATTGTTAACCCCCCCCCAAAAGGTGTGGATATTTAGTGTCTAAAGAATGACAAAGAATCTTTCCTTGTAGGTCAAAAGTGTAACTATTAATCCTTGGTATAAGGAGTGGAAAAGAGAGATTTTCTATAGTACTTTGACTTCTAATGAGTATATTTGGCTTATTCAAAGTAGATGATGTTACACGGTATCAAAATGCATGATTTCCACATCCAAAGATCAAACCCCTCAAAGATTTGAAAAGAATTTTACATCTCAAAACAAAGAATTTTATTTCTTTCGGTCTCTTTTCAACAATTTGCTATCAAGAGTGCAAATTTTCGCCCCCTGATAATTATGACTTAAAAATGAATTGTTTTAATGATAACACTGTCACTTTTTTTTAAAATTTAAAAATATTACTACTAATAAATTTAACCCTTGAAAGACAGACCAGTGGCCATGGAAATCATGCATTTTGACATCGTGTGACATCATCTACTTTGAAAATGCCAAATATACTCATGTGAAGTCAAAATATTGTAAAATATTTTCCCTTTCTATCCCTAATATCGAGGATGAAGAGTTGCACTTCTGTCCTAGAAAAAAGGATTCTATGTCATTCAAAGGACGCCAAACATCTGTCAGTGGCGGTGTTCAAGGATTAAATTGCTCAGGCTCCAAGCCTGGCTACGCAACGCCCCTCTGCAAATTCAAGGGGTGCCGTAAGTTCCTCCGCACTGTTTCCGTCTGTTTTCCAGTTCACCGACCATACAGTTTCTAAATTTATTCGGGCAGTTTGAGAATTCTGCGAAGTGATTGGAGGGTTGGGGGGCGATTGATTGCAGCTTGACAGCTGGCAAATTTTGGAATCAAAGTCAGGTAATTGGCACATAGGATTCTAAAATCGAGCAGGCTTTTGCAACCATCTAGTAGAGGCTCTGAAATGGACATGTGAACTTTGGAAAAATGAACTCTGGATTACAATGGAGCTTGATGAGACTTGTTTTTACTTCTTCAATGGATGGTTTAAGAACCACACTTGGTTCATTCCTAAGTAAGTGGCTAGGTGTCTACTAATTGAATTCAAAATTAGAATTCGTTGTTCAACTACCTTCTTACAAGTATTGAAAAATCTAAAATAATGATTAAATCAACCATTCATTTCAGATTTTGAAAGGAACACTTTTAGAAACCATTTCAATTACTTTACACATGTAGCAATGCTAGATTTTGAACAAGCCTCATTTGTGTCAAAATTTTTAAAAAAAAAGAACAAGCCTTGATTTTTTTTCAAACTATGGTAGAAGGCTCAGAAACCGCTCATCTAAGGGCTGGTTTGCATTTTTACAGTATTTCTTTAGATGGGAACATTTTTAGCTCATTTTTCAGACCAAGAAAAATTGATGGAAAATCTAGCCCAAGTGGTTTCATATTTTTTGAAACATTATTGAATTACTTATGAATTTTCAAAGGAGATGTGTCCTAGGTCCCTATTTACGTTCCTAGGTCCTTCATATACTGTTCAGTTGCAATTCTAAAGAAAAATGGGGAAAGCAAAGACAATGATTGGCTCTTGCGATAAAGAATGCTTTTTCCTTCACTTCATTCAATGACTCGTGAGGTCAATTTATAAACTGCATCATGTCCATTCTACAACCAGTTATAGGGGCGGTTCCTAATGCCCGAACTGTTTTCGAGCCCTCTACCTTATGCATGGATAGGTTTCCAAGGGCCTATGATCACAAATAGGGACCTACACCATATTGTGCTTGAAAATTCATAACTAATTCAATTTTGCTTCAAAAAATATGAAACGACTTGTGTTAGATTCCTCATCTATTTCTCTTTCACGGAAAAATAGACTAAAAATATTTTCATCTCAAGAGATACATGAAAAAGGTGTACCAGCCCTTAGATGAGCGGTTTCTGAGCCTCCTCCCTTATTGTAGTGGGTAGGTCCTCAATAATGCAATAGTGAAATTAGGTTGTTCCACATTAATTTCTTGACATGGAACACTGTATAAAAATTCTCAATTACTATACAAAAATGCACTTCCTTTGGTAGTGTTGTAATTCAGACTCATGAATTTCTATGTGTATTAATGGAAATATTTATAAAAGTGTTTGTTGACTTTTATGGCTTGTAGAGTAACCTTCTTGAGATAAAGTAACCTAAGTTCACTATTTAATGCCTAAGTGTCCAGACTCATCTACAAAAATGACGATTTCAAGAAAATCATTATAAAGTACTATTTAGGAGAATATTTTAGAATTGAGATGCAACTAAAATTTGTAGGGTTTGAGTTTTTGATCTATCCATATGATTAAATTTTGTTGAAAAGGACTTGAAATGAGGTTTAGGGTGGCATTGTTGAAAAGGACTTGGAATTCCAAATCTTCTTACATTCATTTTCAAATCCAACCATTAGAAGAAATTTGAGGGGTGTAAGAGACTGTAAGTTCCCACAGTCTGGGAATGCAGTAAACTGCAGAATCACAGGAATCCAATGTGGCAGGGGCTATGCCACATTATTTTATTTTTTTTGAATTTTTTTTTGCATTTCAAGATGCAATTTTTTAAATTTTCTTCTTCTTGAAAATGTTGGCTTAACAACTTTCGGCTGTTTCGGGAACTATTTCGGGAACTGTTTAGAGGCCTCATATTTCTTCTAATGAATGTTCAATGTCAAGTTAAAAATTTCCACTACAATTTGTTTTATAGTTCAAGCCCGAGTTCAAGAGAATAGAATTGCAAAAGTCATATAATTCTTTTTTGTTAGATTTTTTCGGAATGCCTAGGATTTGGAGAATAAAGCAAGGCTTCCTTCTTATAAATAATGCATAGAAACTAATTGTAATCTCTAAGAAGTTATAGTTAGACTAGAATATCACATGCATGTTGTATCAATAATTTAGCCCCTAAAGAACAAAGGCCATTTTTTTGGTCAAAATTCACTCAAAACTACCATTCTTATTGGGTTTATCCAAGAAAAAAAAACATTGACTTTAGAATGTAACTATAGGATCTTATATTCAACTTATCTAAGATCATGTGACAAAACTTTCATGAAGTTTGACCATATAGATTACAAAATATGAACATTCAAAGTTGGAATTTAAAAAAAATAGTGCTTTGTAATTTTTGATGACTTTGATCACCATTTGTGGAAAAAATTTGCACTATAGAATTTGAATTAAAAATTTACTATGTTAAAAAATTGAGGTGAGAGTCTAAATTATTTTTTAGGAAAACATGACTTGATTGCTATTCTTTGAAGAATTGTTAAGTAGATGTAGGTTCAAGATTGAGGGTGATTGCAAGAAACACTTGTCCTATTTTTTGTCCCCTTGACCTCCAACAGGTAGTTTTTTGCTCATAACTTTTTCATCGTTTGTCCTATCAACTTGAAATTTGTAATGAAGGTGGACACAAAAGTTTTATATGTTGTGTAATTTTTTAAATTTAAAAAAAATTATTTTACTATTTTTAAACTGCCCCCGATTGGCTGTCTACCTTGGCCATTTTGGGGGGTTTTAGTCCTATTTTTGACCCAAAAATGCAAATTCTGAGCTGAAAATTGGCATGCAACACAAGACCAAAAAGAGATTTTTTGAAAATACTATACTGTTCAACTTCCACATGTCGTCAAAGTGGTTGACTTTGCACAAGTGTAGAGAATAGAATTTATTTTTTCCGAAGATGAAATTTGTTGTAAAAGAAAGACCTTCACTTGAGAAAAAAAATAGGTTTTTCTTTTTCATTTTTTGAATTTTTTTACTATTTTTACCAAATTAGTGAAAAAAGAGCTATTTTCATTGTATTTTCCATTGTCTATAACATTTAGAGAAATTTTTTCTTAGGTCTGAATTTCAAGAGATATAATATTCTCATTGCTCTTCAAATTATTCATATTTTTTTCAATTTAAAATTTTTTTATTTCAAAGGGTCATAGGACTCACAGGACTCATTGATTTTGAGCCATTTTGAGCCATTTTGAGCCATTTTGAGCCAAAACCAGTAAGTGTTTCTTGCAACGACCCTTGAAAGAAAAACTAATTAAAATCATAAGAGGATTTTTGGGCCCCCAGAAGACCGTTTCAGGGGTGTTTCCCGAAATTGTTCCCATTGCTGCAGACCAGCCGCCTGCTGGTCTGAATTTTTGAATTTTGAAAAAAAAAATTTAATTTTTTTTCCCAAAAAACTTCAGAATTTACTAAAGAGAAAAAAAATTATTTAAGAAAATTATTTTTTTTCAAAAAAATATTTAAAAAATATTGAATAATTAATAAAAATTAATAAAAATTAGTATTTTCTGACGTGGCAGTCGCTCGACCACATCAGCATCTCGTTCCCAGCGTTCCCAATGCGTTCTCAGCGTTTGGGAACTCATAGTCTTGTAAACCACCTAGAAATCCTCTTATGAGTTAATAACTCTGAGATGGAATTGAAATTCAATAATTCCAATGGTGAGATTGTTTTAGCAAGTAAGTCTAACCTTATTCAACATTTGTTTCGAAAAAATTACACTAATTGCACAAATTGCATCTAGAAATGAATCCTACAAATTGTTTTTTCAAGAAGATGTTTAGATTGCCCAAAAAACAAGATTGTCCTTCACTTTTTCATTACTAGTCCAAATAGAATAAATCCAAGCTTTACATGTAGACAAAAATATATTATTTAAAAAAAAATAGATTAAACTAATATTAGCTTTTTGAAGAAAAAACTTGATAATCACCAAGTTTAACTTCAAGCTTTTTGTAATATAACTTTTGTTCCTAGGGACAAATTGAAATAAAATTTGTATTCTCAAAAAGCTAATCAATTTTTCTATCTAATGGAAAAGTTTCAATAAATTTCACCTAAATTGAAGCCATGGAAACTTACCCAAAATCCATTTTGTCCTCCAAAGCAACTATGGGCCTAAAGAGTTAATTTCAAATTTAACTCTTAAAGGACCAAGTTGCATTTTTTGCAATATAGCAATTTGAAGAAGCTTACTACAAATCGAATTTTATTGTATTCCTTTGAAATTTGCACACAACATGTGGACAAGGTTTTTCTTTTAGGCCTTACAGTTTTCATAACTTTTGACTACATGGTTAAAAAATTATTGTATGATATAGGTTTGTTATTGATTGGGCAATTTGGAAAATTTTATAAATCATTTTTTTCTACAAACAAATTGTTTTAATTGTATTTTTAGATTTATATGTATATCAAAAGCTTTGAGTCATTCCATTTTTATTGATGAAATGAAAGTTATGAGGACTTTTAGTTTGTAGGCAATTGGAGATTTTCCACTCTAAAATATACTTTGAAGTCCTTTATGTATTTCAATTTTCAAATTTTTTTGAAAAAATAAAACCATAGGATATAACTTCTTTATTACGGAATACAACATTACAACCATTGAAATTGGCATATTTCAATCCCATATCACTAGAAGAAAAACGCAGAAAAACAGGTTTCAGCAAACAGATCACGTCAGGTAGATTGTGTTGAGACTGCGTTGCTGAAAACGCGGAAAAAACACAAAAAAACACAAAATAATGTGTTTTCTGTGTTTTTCTGCGTTTTTTCTGCATTTTTTCAGTGTTTTCAGTGTTTTCCTGCATTTTCAGCAACGCAGTCTCAACACAATCTACCTGACGTGATCTGTTTGCTGAAACCTGTTTTTCTGCGTTTTTCTTCTAGTGTATGAAAAATGGGTATGTGCAATTTGTGATTCTATTGTAGTAGAGGACCATTTGAGAGTCTTGCCAATATGCATCTTTTTTCCACTGTGATTTTCTCACCTATGTTGATGCATCTTTCTTCTCTTGTCTAAAGTATTATTTTGTCCATCTTTTGTAGCACTCGTCCTTCCATTGAGCCGAAGTCATTGGTAGTACATTATGTGCATGGGATCTCTTGCAATGCGACAATTTAGTATACACCCAATCAATTCCATTGTGCCAAGTTGTCTATAAGTTACAAGAGTTGAATCTTTGAGCAATACATTTGGTGATTTATATTGTAGCCTTTTTTGGTACATTTATTTTGAAATGTGTGTTAACACTAGAATGCTTTGTCAATTGTTATGAAAGCTTTTAATTTTTTTTTTTAACATTTTGAACCTTATCATGATCAAGTACAACATTGTATTTTAAATAAAGTACCTATTCATTTACAACTTTACAAACATGTAGAATGGCCTATAATGATTCAAATTGAAAGTACCATTTGTTAGTAGAACTAGTTCAACATGAAGACAAACTTTTGTCACTTTTATATTCTTCAATTCATACACCTTCTATTTGATCAAATTTTTCCTAATGATCAAATTTTAGCCCTCAAAAGGGCTGCTTTGCTTTGAAGAGTTCCCTTCAAGTAAAACACATAGCCCCTTTGAGGAACAATGGTCACTAGTCATCATCAATGATGACTAGTGACCCCATTAAAGTAATAGTAAAAAAAAAAATTAAATTAAATTTAGAAAGTTAAATTTTATTAATAAAATAAATACTCCCTCAATCCCACTAAAAGCTTCCCAAATTCTTCCTACAAAGGCTATAAATCAATCTAATTAGAAAGCATTTAGTGAGACAGAGGGAATAATAATAATAATAATAATAATAATGATTTGAAAAATAGCATTCTGATGTGGCACATCAACTCTGAAAGTTTTGTAATTTTGTGATTTTTTTAATATCAAAATTTTAATATTTTAAAAATCATTTCATTCTGCTGTCCCGCAGTTTTCAGCCACTGCAGGATATTGGCCCCAAAAAAAAAATTGATTTTTTTTGCCTGAGTTCTCTGGTTGTTCCGTGGTCGTTCCCTCCGTTCGAGGGCTCACTTTTCTCCTAATGAAGAGCCTACTATTGAGTTTTGGTCCACCTCCAAATAATACATTGCAATTTTAAAACTTATACAATGTCCAAATAATGCACGTTCGGAATCATCTTTCAATTGGCTCAAGATCTGTTAAAAATAACAATTCTTGTACTTAGTCAGATTATAATTCTTATACTTACTCTTATTATAAGAATTGTACTCCAAACTTGTCATTAGTGATGGTTACAGGTGTGCATGTCTTACAACTCAAATCAGAACACAAATCAAATGAGGCCATCACCTCTCATGATACCATTCGTGAAGGTATGTTTCAACACTCAATACCCAAAATAAAATTTCGACGTCTAATTCCTGAGGTCATGTCACCTCACATCATTCACAAGATTACATGTGGCACTGTATCACAAAAATGCTTAAATTTATGCTGAATCTGCCCTTCAGAAGTTCAGGGTTGTGTTGCTTGGGAAGTGTGCGTCATGCGCAAAGTCAATCCTCCGGCATATGCTTGTTGAGAGTGGTAATATCTTTAACTCCCAATAC
This sequence comes from Thuidium tamariscinum, assembly GCA_947034885.2. Taxonomy (NCBI): domain Eukaryota; kingdom Viridiplantae; phylum Streptophyta; class Bryopsida; order Hypnales; family Thuidiaceae; genus Thuidium; species Thuidium tamariscinum. Next base: position 1,030,056 of record OX344749.2, read on the forward strand.
CTTTTGAGAATTAAAGCAGAAGTGGGTTGAGAAGAAGCTTGCAAATCAGATCTTTCCTCTAACTTAAGTTTGCCTTTTGGCTGCGTACTTGTCGTCTGAGCATCGCACTGGATGCTGCCACTTGTTGCCTTGTCCACGCTTCCAGGCCAGGTGGATGCTCTCCCAGGCTCTCCGGCCTAGATAGAGTCCAGGTACAGCCGTGCCAAGTCTCAGTTTCCGATGCTTCCTTCTAAAAAAATTGGATGCTTTCTCTCATGTGCTATTGGGTCGATCTCGGACGCGTCTGAGTGAGAATCGGCCCGACGGAGATACGCGCGGGGATATGATTTGGGACATGGGAGGGGTATTATTGCAGTAGGCACGTCAATTTACCTGACTCTCTGCCAATCCACCACCTGTCCCCCAACTTTGTCTCTTGGCTCTCCACATAAATCCTTCGCGTTCAAACTGATGTTCACGCCCAGTTTTCGTCCTAGCATTGATCCGATCTCGTTCTACCCAACATTGTTTCGATCGATCTTCCCTAGTGATTCACAATCTCAAAGTGCTGCCCTTGATTCAGTTCTGTCTATCGATTTGAAGGCTTGCAGCTATGGCGTACAACCAGGGATTGGGAGGAGGCTATCCGAACACTCAGGGAGGCTACCCGAACACTCAGACCAACATCAACACCCCAGGTAAACAATTCCCTCACAGACTACACAGATGGAAGGCAAGCTGGTAATCTAGCTGTTCGATTCAGAAGTGGATATATAGTGACACTGTAGCTGGTGAGATCGAGAGAGAGGCATAGAAATCGTTGCTCATGCTATCACACCATGGCTGCTTTGTAGACAAGGTTGCGATTCTGCATTCTGCGCAGATCACACATTTTAGATCTTATGATAATCATCAATCTTCCTAGCTATGGCACATGTAAGAGAGGTGTCACTGTTCCTAGTATCGAGGGAGATCGATTCATGTGGTTGCAATCAATCCATGTTTGATTTGTAGACAAAGTAAAGATGTTCTGCAATGGCTTATATCACCCTCAAATCGAATGCTAGCTGTCAATCTACCTAGCCTAAGGCACATGTTAAAAGAGGGTTTACCGTCAGGAGTAAGTACCGGCATCGAGAGAGATTACTATTGATACAATCAAACCATGTCTGCTTAATTTGTGGGCAAGTTTTGTAAGGAAAGCGCTGCTCATTCCTTAAAGGTTGCTATTGCTTACGAATGTGGTGAATTAAACTCTGTGTGTGTATGTGCAGGCGTGCACCCCACTACGACGCCCGGCCTGCACTCCACGGGCGTGGGCGGGGGAGGCTATGTCCAGCAGCCTCAGAACATCGGCCAAGCCACGGGTCTGACGCCCGCCGCCGGCACCGGGGCCGGGATCGGCCAGCAGCACACTCCGGTAGTGGGGCAGCAGTACGTGGCGCAGACGGTGCGCTCCTACGCCGTGTCGAAGAAGAAGCTGTCCGTGAGCAAGGGCGACTGGACGATCACCGACCAAGTCGGACACAACCACTACAAAGTGGACGGACGCATAGCCAGCGTGAAAGACAAGCGCTTCTTGCGGGACGCTTCGGGCAACAAAATCCTCACCTTGAAGAAAAAGGTACGTACTCATTCAACATCCATATATCCATCGGGGATTAAGTCATCACTCTGACATCAATCCATCCTTCCCATCCTTGGCTGAACCTCCGTAGATGCACGAAGATTCTCCTTGTCACCCTCTGAAGTTTCTCACATCTTAAAGATATTAATAATTTAGATTTTCCTACTATCTTGTATCTACTTCTACATACCAAATTCTTAGAGAATATGAATCAGTCTTGGCTGTATCTTCGCTCTTTGCTACCTCCATTACTTTCAACTTTGCTAAACCTCTGAAAATATCGAACTAGGAATGGGGAACCAGGGAGAAAATGGTTTGCAGAGAAAATCAGTGGTCACAATTAAAAATTTCTGTGTTGGGAAACAACGCTAATCGAATGGCAATACGGGAGCCTGAGATAATCGCCCTGTGATACTGTAGATGATATCCGAGGTACGGGCACCAGAATCGCTACTTAAATGAATGAATTTTAACATTTGAGGTGGCGATTTTGTGTGAACATACGTGAACATACGAAGAATTGTCATGGTATTACTTTTTAGGAAAGGGTATCGTTTTTCGTGTCCAAGCTATGAACCAGGCTTGGTTCATAGCTGATGATTCCGCTTTGTGATGGTTATCTAAGATACGTACTTACAGTATAACAAATTCGGAGCCGCCTTCCTTACGACTTAGTTAGGAACGGCGCGCACATTTCAGGATCTTAGTTGCTACCCGGGACTCGAAAGTGATCTTGTGGTTACGAATATTCTTGAAGTTAATTTGTGTCCTTCTTGTGCTGCAGTTGATCACGCTGCACGACACTTGGGAGATTTTGGCGGGCGATGGCAACCACGTCGTGGCGACGGCGAAGAAATCCTCGTTGGTGCAGTTCAAAACTGCCATGGACGTGAACCTGACCTCCAGCACCACGGGCAAGCACACCCCCGATTACCAAGTGAAGGGCGACTTCTTCGACCGCAACATCACCATCTTCCGCGGCGCTGAACAAGCGGCCTTGGTAACCCCCCTGAAACACTTTCCCCTCCTTCACTGTTACAGATTGATCCGCACTAGTTTCAGTGCGCTCTGATTACCCTCCGTAATTGCACATTCTTAGTATATATAACTCGATAATCTGGGGATCCATCGCATTGGGCATTGTGAATACACATGACATGACACTTGCGTAGTTAACTCTCTCTCATTGCACAGCCTCATGGGGACAAGTGCACCTCTTTCAAGTCACGCCCTTCACAGCGAAAATGCATGTAATTTCAAGACGTTTTGTAATGCTGCGATCGTTTACTGTTGCATGCGAAGACATCCTTGGGATTGGAAGAGTAAAAAATCTGTGTAGTGAGAATTTCGAACGGGGTACATAATTCGTTCCCTACGATCTGGCGACAGATTCAAAGAGATGAAATCAAAGAGGAGGTGATGTAAACGAGGTTTCTCTGTGCTAAATCGTCTGATTTTCTTGAGTGGAATTTGTTTTCAGGTAACACGGCAGATCACCTTCACAACGGCGATCCTGGATAAGGACACATTTGGGGTGACGGTTTTTCCTGGTGTAGACGAAGCTCTAGTGTTTGCTCTCATTATCATCATGGACGAAGTGTTCTTGCATGACAACTCTGACTCCGACTAAACTAGTCGACTGTACATAATAGACTGGCCTGGGATCATGTGTATTTTCAGTTAATTTCTGTGTGGCACACGTACCGTGGATAGAAGCTGCGACGTAGTAGCTTCCACGATCAAACTCAGTCTATCAATGTTGCCAACTTTGACACGGTTTTCTAACATTTTTGAAGCTTATAAAGAACGATTACATTTCTACAGTCTTCTTTGACAATATCACTGTCTTGTGTATAATGCTGATGTTTGGGTATTGACTGCTCTATTTCACAAGCGGTAGGCTAAATTTTTTTCTTATAATTATCAAGTGACTAAAAGTTGCCAAAGTATAATGCAGAACTTAATGATCAGGCACCGTCTTGTGTTGAAAACTCTCGAGACACCATCAAAAAAAATTAATTGATCCACAATCATGTGTAGAAACTGTTAATTCGATTAAAAGTTGTTATTCTCCAATCCTACGACTCCAAGGTTGAAACAACAAAATCTTTTTTAATTTGTAAATAATTGATAAATCTTGAATTTTATTTAGATACAGAGATATGCTATCTACAAAATCATTATACACAATGGATGAATATTAGCCAGTCGGTCTGGAAAATTAGGCAAATTTCCTAAAAACTTATCTGTAGTAATTGTCCCTAAAATCAAATAGTTCATCAATGTTGCTTTTTCAATTGCATTGGAGAAGTTTTTGGCCTTTGAAAGATTATTTCATTGTTGCTCCTTGAAATTATTTCAATACTGTAGACCTTTAATTCTTTCATAGTTATAATTTTTGAATTAATTTTTTTTTGAATTTTGAATTTTTAGAATATATTAAAAAATGACAAAATAATTTTCTTAAAATGATTTTAAAGTTTTTCTAATAAAATAATTAATTATTATTATTTGACATGGCTATTGCCTAACCGTGTTTGATTGCGATGTAGCAACATTTCCAACATATAGTAGAAGCATCTAAAATTGTTAGTTTAAACAATTGAGCATACTTGGAGGCATTTTTTTGTAAAAATAATATTTTTATAGTATTAGCAAGTGAAAATCATGAATATTAAAAAAATTAAAATTTTTGAATGTAATATGTAATTTCTATAAATTTTCAAAGTATTGGCTCCCTAGACCATCAGGACCATCCTACAAGTGTACCTTGAATTGAACTCTACTAAAATCAATTGTTAGTCAATGAAAATTATACATATATTTTACAACTGTGTCAGCAAATTAGAATTCAACTTTATAGGACACTATAATAAATGTTTATAGACAGATTTAGTGATACTCTAGGATTCAAGAATGGGTACAAGGATGGAAATGGATGTTTCTACTTTAGTAGAATTCACAATCTTCTTAAGGCAAAAATTTCCTCCAATGATACATTATGAATTAAAATTTTAAAAATCATGTCAACAAGGACTACTATGTATCTTTTAAGTTACATGCAAATTTGAAATTAGTTTTAAGAAATTTGAACATCAAAATAAAATATTAGATTTTATTTTTTCTTCTTGATTTTAGTTTTAAATCTAATAAAGTAAACAAACTATTAAGGAATCTAATTTTTAAAAAGATGTAATACTTGGGAAAAAAAATTATGCATTTTTTTTGTTTCGGGCCCTAATTTGGGCATGAGAAGGGCGACATCATTTTACAATGAACATTTGTGCAATTTTCTGTAATTTGATGTACTATTGAAATTTAAAGTCTCTAAACCTTTGTTGCAAAGGAATTTTGAATTATGGGCCTCAAAAGCCTAACAATTGAAATTCAAAAGCTTTGTCAAAATTTTGGGGTAGATTTGAAAAAATAGTTTTATTCCACTTTGTAGGCTTTGTTTGTGCAAATACATTGTCTTCAAACCTCCAGTTTTTTTTACATGTGACCCTAAAAGTAGTAAAAAACAAGATCCTATGGTTATGATTAAAATTTAATGAATGAAAATTTATTAATAGCCCATCTTTTCGAGAGAGTGTAAATTTTTGTAGTTTCATGAATATTTGCCAATTGTTAGTGCATGAATCTTAAGAATTAATATCCTAAAATACATATTTTATAAAAAGGGATAAATATTTTTGTCCTTTAAGGAATTAAAAATATCAAATTAAATTTGTCTATGTAGTGCAATTAATAAAACAAATGCATTTTGTACCTCAATATTTAATCCAACTTTTGGATTTTGTAAGAAAACTTTAAATTTTCATAAATAGACAAATGCAATTGAAACAATACATTATTTGAAACTATTTACATTCATCTAAGAAAATACAAGTTTTTTACAAATTAATAAAGTCTCCTACTCTAATAACCTATAAAGTAGGGGCATCCAAATACAAAACTAATTCAAAAGTGTCATCTTTACTAGATGTACATCCAATTAAATTATATCTACCTTTGTTGTAGAAACAAATTTAGAATCTTTTCTAAAAATAACTTTGATTTGTTATGACTTTTGTATAGTCACTAGAAGAAAAGTCTGAAATTTTGCGTTTGTTTCAACACAACTCACTTGACTCGTTGTGCTGAAACAAACGCAAAATTTCAGACTTTTCTTCTAGTGAGTATTTTCAAATGAAACATTTTAGTGCATTTAAATCTTCTTTCGATTGCAATAAAAAAATATAAAATTTGATGAATCTAATAGTAGTCACTATCATCTAATAGAAAAGGTCTCTTCCTTATGTGCAACTAGATTCTTTGTCAGGCCCAACAAATGCATTTGTAATGGTCATTTCATGAAAATTATAAAGATGCATTTTCTAATAGTAATGATTGCATGCAATCATTAACTCTCTTTATTTTAATAAGAAACATGTGATGTTGAATAAAAGTTCAAATGCAATCTAAAATAAGATAAATAGAAGGCAACAATTCATGACTTTTAGGACAATTCTACAATTATATAAGGCTTACATTAGTATCTTTAATGAATGTTAATTGGATGAAGTTACTAGTATAAATCCAATGTATGCTAAAATGTGTTTGTATTATTTTGACTTAATTCAATGTGTATTTTTGAAAGTACTTTTTAGTAGTACAAAATCAATGTTTATGGAAATGACTCTAGATTCCTAATACATTGATTCAAAACAAGTTGGAGTTTCACAATAACATACAAAAGAATGTTGCTTTGGAATTATCCTACTTTTAGATGGATATATAATTGTGTATAAATGGATTACTTTGAAACTATCATGAACTCTAGAAAGAATGATGTGAAAAAAACTCAAAATGCATATCAAATACAAATAAGCTTATTGAATATGATTTTTTTTACCATGGCTATATAATATTATATAGATTATGAGAGTGTTAAACACACATTTATGTCATTTTATAATTAGAAATTCATGAGACCTCTTAATATGTCTAAAGCTCAAACAATAATTAACCTTTAAAGTTCTTTGACTATGTTTTTAAAAAAACAAACTCAAATGGTTTGTTTTGATGGCAAAGGCACCCAAAAAACAACAAATGAAATATTATTGCATTTCACCATAAGATCTAATAATAGAATAATTTATTATATTGTAGTAAAAAAATTCAAGATTTTGACTACACATATTAGGAGATTATACAATGTTTGAAGTTGAAAAATATGTTTTGGAGGGGCATCCAAAATTCGGGTAGCTATAATTCAAGGAGTCTTTTGCACAACTTAATTTCACTTTTTTGCTTGAACTTTTTTTTCCTTGATTTTTGTGACAAAGTTGGTGACATGTCCAAAACAATTAATAACATTTTAAATTGGATAACATATACCAAAAAATTCCTTTAGGAAACTAGCTTAAAAAAAAATCGCATACAAAGAGCTTTTTTCTTTTATTTATGGCTTGCACATGTAGTATTTTTTTCAAAATGTCAAACTTTTGCAAGCTTATTCATTCCATATTGAAGTTGCTCGAAAGGTCACTTTAGCATATTAGGCTTGGCATGAGAGGAGGCTAGGTGAGGTTTAGCAAAGCCTCGCTCACTTAAATCTTTGACATTGTTCCCAATTATTGATACATGTTCTCCTTGATTTACAATTTGCTCCCCTATTCCATGAAATACAAAAGAAAAATTCACATTTTATTCAATATCTTCAAAATTCTTTGGCTATTATTTCTCATAGCTTCAAGAGCCACATTTTTTGTAGATTTGAGGATGAAAGGAGAATTTCTTTTATACAAGAGGGTGATAGGAGGTAAAACAACCCATGTGGGATATGTAAATTAGAATAAGTTTGAGCTCAATTGCTCATACTCTTCATAGTGAAGTGAAAACTAGGAATTATGTATTATTTTAAGTCTCATTTTGGCATATTAAGATAATTACTTTTAAAAAACTTTGAACTTAAAAAAGTTTTAAAATCAAGTTAAATCTCATCTCCAAAAATTTGTTTGTGATTTTAAAACTCCAATAAAAAATTATGGACAAAATTCACGGAGGGGGTTGGAAGGGACATATTTTTTGACATTTGTTAACTACTTCTTTGAATTTTGTCACTAACTTTTGATTAAAGGTTCAAAGTCACAAAAAAATTTGGAGATGAAATTTAACTTGATTTAACAACTTTTTTGAAAGTAATTATTTTACTATGCCAAAATGAGGCCTAAAATTATACACAATTCTTAGTTTTCACTTTACTATGAGTAGTTGAGCTTAAATTAATTGTAGCTTATATATCCCACATAGGTTCTTTTACCTCCTACGACACCTTTTGTATCAATTACTTCTTCTCTCACCCTTAAATTCACAAAAGATGTGGCTCTTGTAGTTGTGAGAAATAGAAGCCACAAAAATTGAAGGCTTTGAATGATATGTGGAAGTTTCCAAATCTAATGGGACTATTATCTACTTCCACCACCTTGTACATTATAGAGAACTTATGAGCCTTAAAAATTTGTCAAAGAAATACACCAACCTGAAATTGAGCTAGAAACCTATTTATGGCCTTGCCCAAGCTCTTTTGAGCATGGTATTGTAATTTTCTCTTTAGTGTAATTAATTTTGCATGTGTTGCCCTTTGTCCATTGTAAATGAAATTTTTACTCATAACTTCTTATTGACAAATTCAAATGAAAATAAATTGGTGGAAGAGCAAAATACTCCTTGTCCCTACATCTATACAAAAATTTCAAATTATTATTCACTTTACAGTGAATTGCTAAAAATTGCTATGTTGCCAAAAAATGTAGTTTGATCCTTTAGAGGTTAAATATACATTTTTTGGAAATCTTCACATAATTTTAGATCCAAATTTTCTAAGTATCATTCATTAATTGAATAAAATAATTTTAATGGCTAAAATTCAATTGAAAAATTAAAAAATAGGAACTATTATAACATTAGAGAGGCATTTTGGAGATAATTGTAGATTTAAGATTTTCTTCTCTACACAAAATTGTAGTCATTTAATGAGTTAAATTCCACCACCCAAAAGCCCTACATGATTGCTTCCCACTATGTTGGAAGTTGTAATTCAACAAGACTTGGTTTGAGCCTAAGATAAATTGTAATTGTTTATTGAGTTCAATTTCACCACCCAAAAGTGCTATATATCATTGCTTTTCAATACATCCTAAGTTCCAATTCTATAAAATTTGGTTTCTAAAGCCAAATCTCAACCAAAAATTCCAACTTCTTTAGGTAATAGAAGGTGAAAAAAAATATTACATGTGGCATTTGGAGTTTTATTTTTGGAAGCCTAAGTTCCAACTTTAAGTCCCAAATTTTCATGTATATAGTACTACATGTTGAATACATGTAGTCGAACTAGATAAAGTTACACACTTAATCAATTTACAAGTGTAATTCCTTTCAAATTATATCTTGAGTACTAAATAATAATTGACATTTCAAGTAGGAATTGGTTCAAGCCAAAATAGAATCCTAATTTTTGTTCTAAGTATGAACTTTTTTGGTGTTGAACCTTCCAAAACATGTTCCCATGTAAGCACTTCTATCTTGCACGTTGATTTGGAAAATAGTATAAAACTCAAAGTCTCAAACTAGAATCTAGTCAAAAGCTTTGTCTTGATTTTTTGCTCTCTACTAATCACAATTTGAGGATTTGGTAGGACATAAGATGTGCTCAAAATGCACCTTGACTTGGAACATAATGTGAAAACCCCAAGCTTCTCATCAATTTGCAACTTGACTAGAAATATAGTCAAAAATTCTCAATCTTTGATTTTTTGCTCTCTACTAATCACAATTTGAGGATTTGGTAGCACATGGGACACACTCAAAATGTGCCCTCACAATTTGAGGATTTGGTGGCACATGGGACACACTCAAAATGTGCCCTCACTTGAAACATAATGTGAAAACCCCAAGTCTCATTGATATGCACCTTGACTTGAAACATAAATGAAAACTCCAAGTTTCATCGATTTGCACCTTGACTTAAAACATAGTCCCAAACTCCAAGTCTAAGGCTTGATTTATTTCTCTCCACCAATCAGATTTTGTGGATCTGGTGGGACTGGGACACACTCAAAAGCGGTCCTCAAGCTTCTCCCTGAAATGGATGAAAAACATCCGCTTCAAAAGTAAGAACGGTTTTGACCATTCATCCGCCACTTTGGGGGCACTGATCCCGGGTGTTTCCTGGTTACGCTTTGAATTGGCCCCCCCTCCGTCCTACCCGAAGCATCAGGAACTAAGTTCTCTTACCAAGCTTCAGGACCTTTCCGTTTTTTCTTTAGAATTCCTTCTAAAGAGCGCCTGCGACTGACTGGCGCAGTAATTTCTCCCCGTAATATTTGCACTATTTCAAGGCCTGTCGTACAACCGCCTCGTAAAATAATCGGATTCCACGACTTTGGTAGGCCAGGGGTAGGCATGGGGGCTCGGATAAACAGGGAAGTCCAAGCGCATCGCGTGGCTCACGCGCTGCGCGAGAGCGCCCTTTTGGGGGGCCTACACTTTCGACGTACGGGTGCAAATTTAGCGGGCGGACCCGCACACGAGGTCCGTCCGCAAAGTCGTTTTTACCACTATCGCAAACCAATCGATTCCTTCATCCCTGGCGCTCGCGGCTGCTCCCAGGCTGGCAGGGACGGCACGGCACCCTGGCAGGCAGGCCAAGCCGTCATCGCTGCCAATAGATCATGAGTCGCTGATCAGTAGTCGCACTCACTACTGTTGCAGACTTTGGCAGCAGATTCTGCAACCCACGATGGCCGGCTTGGTCCAATCTACGCACTCGCCATAGCCATCCATGTCGTGCGTGAGGAGCTTCGAGGGTTCGATTGCACCCTAAACTGCAAAAGGAATTCGTAGCAAATCCGTGGTTAGCGAGAAATCAGTTTGGGTTTCAGTAGTGAGAGCCCATACGACCATTAATTATTCTCATGGGGTGCATCATAATTGCTGTCCCGACGGGGATTTCCCACTTTTTGAATGCCTACCACGTTGCTCACGAATTCGCACTGTTCCAATGGCGTTAAAATAGACATTTAAGTGCGCTGTCGTGGGAGGGATCATCATGCCGACATCCAGCAAGCATTAAACTGATGCCGGCCGCGCTCGTCGTGCGGGATTTGATACATTATCCGTCGCTGGAAGCTCATCAGTGTGACGCTCTTGTGCGCTCGTGCTTCACTTCCTTACGAACTCTTTCCCTTTCGCGGGGTCTGTATCAATTCCTTTCAAAGTCGCAACATGCGTTGTCCCGATTCATCAAGAGGTAGTCCACGGGGACTAATACTTGGGAAACCTGAAATTCCGCGTGATCTTGGAGCATGAGCATCTCCGGGCGGAGAAATGGGTGAGTCGGCTGTAGTGTGAATCTTGCGAGGGGGAGGCGGGGGTTGGGATTTTCAGGGGCAGGAAGGCTGCGGGCACATGTGTTCTCATGCCTTGGGTGGTGCCTGGTGGTGACTGCAGGAGAGATGGGCACATTGGACGAAGCCTTGAGTGCGATGCTGTCGAGTGACCATGGCTACTCGTCGTCTCTGGCCAGTGTGTTGCCGTCTTCGAATGCGGCCACCGCAGATGGACTCTCGGGGGAGTTTTTCGCATCGCAATATTCCTCATTGCAGTCTAGGAGCTTGCAGGGGAGTTTTCCAGGGGCGGGAACAGCAGCAGGTGGTGTGAAGCCGAAGTCAAGCTCCAATTTTCACAGGGCGGGAGGGTTGCAGGGCAACAGACCGAGTGCGCCCTCGTACCGCAACGCGGCCGAAGTGTCGCAATGGCCGTTCGGGCGCGACCAGAAGTTTGTGTTGGATGGCAAGAACGAGGTTTTGGAGGTGACGAGCGCGAACAATTTCAGGCCCACGAATCTGAACCCACCTCCTCCTGGCGGTCTGCAACGCTACCACTCCGCGCCCAGCAGCTTCCTCCAGTCCTTGGCCGATTTCACAGAGGACGCATTCTCGCAAGTCGCCGAAGACAGCGACTTACTGGATTCCTTCTTCGCGGACAACAACCTGGCGCCCATCAATGAACGCGGCGCTCAGCAGATGGACACCACGGGGCCCACGGTCGTCGACGCCACGAGCTCCACCAGCTTGAAAGATTATGAGCAATTTCTCGCGAGTGCGGACTTCCACTCGCCCACAACGCATTTGCCGAGCAAATATGCGGAGCCCCGGGCTCTCCCCGGCCATGGTGGATACTCCACGCCCGGTACGCTTTCGTCCCTTACCTGCCGATCGATGCTTGCATCCGTGGATTCGAATGTCGTCATAACATTCAGAAGCTTTCGGGGGTTTAGTATCATGTTGGATTGGGTGTGAATGACTTTGGGGGGTCACAAGGCTTTATGTCAGGTGTGTGTAGACCTAATAGGAGACCTAAGAGAGGGAGGAGATTTGAGAACAGTTTGGCAGTTTGTGGGCTTACTTTTAGACATGATTCGTATTCTCAAGAGCTGCATGTTCGGGTGCATGTGTATGTAATTGTGATCTTTTGGCCAGCGGTTGCTCTGCCCGGCAACGTAACGTTCTCCTGTCACTTTCGTTGGCCCATGGCACATTGTGTTTGAAGTAGAGGAAGGTTTGGAGTCATAGTCTCATCCATTCCATGTTCTTTGAGAGACCTGTGGACCCTTCAAGATGTACAACTTTGACACTTCCAGTACCAAACTGGACGATGTTATTGGTCTAGTTTGGAAAGCGAGGGTTACGTCTTGAGTCTCTTAGCCTCCGGTTGGTTATCTAGTGCAGATTTTCCGCTTCAATTTGGGAGAAGGGTAAGTTCTCTTGAGTCTGAGACTTGAAATTTGAAACAAATTCGGACATTGCTTTTGCGCTTGGCAGATACGTTGGGAGTGCGGTCACGGCCCAGCAGGATTAACCTTTTCCGCCAGAGCAGTACTCCGGCGGACTTTCTGGCCGCCGTTCAGGACACCCTGGAGCCGGACTCCAGCAGTCCCATCTTCCAGATGCCGAGCTTCTTGCAGTCCCCCGACGGATCGAATTCGAACATGTCAGGCGTCACGTCCGAGGCAGAAAATGGTACCCCCCCACTTGTAACCAATTTATTTGGAAGGTTGTTTTGCTTTGGGACATAACTGACTATTGTCATCTGGGACGACCACTTGGGAAAGTCTGCAAGAGTCAAAAACCCTCCAGATCAAAACATTTCTCACATAATGGAAGATTATTTTTTTTATTAGTGGAGGAGATCATGTAGACCACAGTTACTGAAGGGACAGTAGACAACCCTTGAATTTCTACGCAGAGATGAGTGACCTATTTGGCAAAGTAATGCTTACACCGAACTTACCAATCAAACTCCATCTTAGTGTTGATTACTGGAGTCGAGTTGCTGGAGCGAGTCATAAGGCAACAAGATCAATGTCCTAACAGTTTTTAGTATCCTCTACCTGACTTGTGGACACGCGGGATCAGTCACTCAATGGTTTATTATCCTCTTCCTTAACAGTGAGCATGTTTTATATATGATGTTACTGATATTTGCAGCAGGAAAATCAGGGAACAAGCTTCAAGTCTCCGCGGAAATGGTGACGGATCCGCCGGGGTGGCTGGGGAACAGCTCCCTGCGTGTGCGCGTGTCTGACCCGAGTTCTCCCCAATCCAAGCTTGGTTTGATTCGTCACTCGAGTCTGCCAGCCCGGAGCCGTCCCTTCAGTCCTACCCCGGAAGTCGACGACCTGGCAGAGTTTTCCGGCACTGTGCCGTGCAAAACGCGCGCCAACCGCGGCTTCGCCACGCACCCGCGCAGCATCGCGGAGCGCGTGCGGCGCACCAAGATCAGCGAGCGCATGAAGAAACTCCAAGACTTGGTGCCCAACATGGACCGGCAAACCAACACCGCCGACATGCTGGACGAAGCCGTGGAGTATGTGAAGCACCTGCAGACGCAAGTGCAGGAGCTGTCCAACACTGTGGTCCAGTTGAAGGAACGCTTAGGTCACGGCAACTGATCTCTCTTCACTTCCCGTCTTCTTCCTCAGATCGCCACACTCGCGAAGCTCTCGCACTACAATCTTGCACACTACTAACTTTCATCGATCCCCCATTGCTATACTTGGGAGCGTAGACCCAGGGTGTTGATGTTGAAGACTTCCGTTCAGCAGCGTACATTCATCAATTGCTGTCAGTGCGATTGCTTAAGCTTCGGTGACAGGCATTGCAAAAGGAGAATCTGACCCCAAACAGCGCTCTTGAAGTGCAGTGTAAACAACCCCCCCTGCATATAATTTTTCCTTACGAACTTTCTGCAAATTTGGCAGGATTTAGTGTACCTGGGTTGGAATGTTGTGATGAAGTAACGCTGCCCCCCGCCGTATCTTGGTGATTCTTAGTTAGTTTGTTTAGTTGTACCATACCAGTTGGATTAGCATTTGCGCAAGGAACGCGGGTATGCTGACATGAATTATTTGTTGTGTTTTCGAGGCTGGCTAGAGTTCTCTTGCCCTGGTTTCCCTTTTTTCTAATCAGGTGATGATTGTTGAAACTCCGGCCTACTCCGCTTGGTTGGGTGACTGGACGCTTGGTCACGCTATTACACTGATTCAAATTGGAGGCTGTCTAAAGTGTTCTTTGGTGTAGATCTGGTGCTACTTGTTGCCCGCATTGGGTTTTGCAATCATAGTGCTTCACTTTTCATTTGAAGGTTGGTGAGATGTTTTGATTCTGTGCTGCAGCTTTTGAAAAAGTGACTTATCGCAAGAGACGGTAGTGGCGTCGCGACAGGAGATTTGATCTCGTTCTCTGAATTCTAGGTCCCTGATGCACTTTTGAGGAGGGTCAATATTCTACGAGGAACAAGCCTTCACAAAAAACACCTGTAGAGTCAAGATTTACAGGAGCTTTTTTGTTTTCACGTCTTTTCTTTTGATCTCTTTACCTCATCTTCGCTACTTGGGCTTCTTTCTTGTGTAACTTTAGGATGGAATCTTTTTGGGTTGTGGAAGCTTGACCTTTGCTTTGCCTCGTGAAACAAATCATGGCAATATTAGAACCCTCTCCTGTATTTAATTTTGGTCCGTAGTGATTGTAGCAGTTTGGACTAGATTATAGGCTAAACAATGTTATTAGATATAATGATAAACATTGGATTGAATGTTGATGCAACAATTTGGACTAAATCTCAAGGCCAAATAAGGTTATTGGACTTAATGGTAAACATTGAAATGAATTTATTTTGATTGATAGATGTATTTATGTCATGTACTCCCTTTGTCCTAAAATAGTTATCCACTAATGAATTTTTCTCAAGATTAAGGTGAAATTTAAAAATTTGGTGAAGTAATGAATGTAGATAAGTAAATTAACTCCCAATTTTTCTAGAATGGCAATATCATATTTGAAGCATGAACTACTTAAAGTGGGAAAGTTGAGCTAGCAAATTCACTTGATAAATCACTCATTGGTTTGTGATTTTCCATCACTGAATTTAAGCATTGAGCATAGTAGTGCATTAATTTTCCTTCTTGTCTTTGCACCATGTGAAGTTTTTGTGAAAGTAACTTCAAATTAGATTTTTCCTTCTTGCATTAAAGGAGATTTGAGGGCAATGGAAGACTGTGAATTCCCGAAGCAGTGAACGCAGGAATGCAGAACTGGCCTCTGCTGACATGGTCAAGAGTGTGCCACGTCACCAATTTTTTTTTGAAAATTTTTTTTTGGACTTCTTTTTGCATTTCAGGACGAACTTTTTTTTTTTGAAAAAAAAAAATTAATTAATTACTAACCTGACGTGATCGGGAACAATTCTGGGAACAGGGCTTTCGCAGTCTCCTGTTGCCTCGAATCTCCTCTAACGCTCTTTGTATATCATGAAGATTCCATGAAGGTAGCTTAGAATTAGACCTTGTGAGCAACTTGTAGGTAGGTTGTACTATGTGAAGATTTCATGGAGGTAGCTTAGAATTAGACTTTGAAGAAGCAATTTGTGTATAAATTGTTTTGAGTACCTTGTGTTTAGATCTAAGGTGTCGTAATGTAGTTGATTCTTGAGACAATGATTCTTAGTTTTCCCATCAATTAATCTACTTGCTTTTGAATACTCTAGATTTAAAATGTGGTAATGCAATTGGATCTTGAGAAGATAATCTTTTTGTTTCTTCATTGATTAATTTGCTTGCTTTTTCAAAAATGGACCTCTATTTTGGGAATCATGAACAATCTTTTTGATATCATGGAGAGAATAGAATGGATAGGGATTGTCATTTTCAAAAATGTAGGTTGTAGCCTCCAAAAGGGCAACCAACAAAAATACAATGTTTTAACTCAAAATACCTTAGTAGATGTTTTGTGTTCTTTGAATGATTTCAAAGAGACTTCGTGGATGGATATAAATGTTTTCACATTCAACTCTTAATCCATGATATACTACACTATTTCATACACCCATGGTAGAATTTTTTAGTTTTTTAGAGCTACTTAATATTTGATGTGAACTCTCTTCATTTTTCCATTAAAAAATCACATCAATTTCAATTTTTCACAAAAAATCTGATAAATTTGTGACTTATGGATGACATGTACATAGTTTTATCTCTAAATTTTTT
The DNA here is from genome assembly GCA_947034885.2 of Thuidium tamariscinum. Classification (NCBI taxonomy): domain Eukaryota; kingdom Viridiplantae; phylum Streptophyta; class Bryopsida; order Hypnales; family Thuidiaceae; genus Thuidium; species Thuidium tamariscinum. The sequence goes on from OX344749.2 coordinate 1,046,249, forward strand.
TTTAAAATTCAAGAATAAATAGTTGCAACAAAACAATATATGAAGTCTAAAAACTTTCTAATTCATTTTTGTTGTCATAGGCTCATTCTTTTCTATTTGAGTAGTTTTTTTTTCAAATTTTTCAAATTCAAGTGTAATATTCTTATTAGTTCAATGATTGGGCTCAGGCTCTAAAAAAGATCATTTTTAACGCTAAACTTATGGTAAGAATAAGGAGCTAGAAGCTACCAAAACACACTAAAAGATCATCCATGAATTAAGCATTGTCCTCTCAAGAAACTCTGTATTATCTCATTGTCCTCTCAAGGAACTCTGTATTATCTCAGTGAGGAAATTTTCAAACCATCCGCTGCAAATGCAATTTAGACACTCCTAAAAATCCAGACAAATTTTTTTCTTTTTCTGTTGTAAAGAGCTCAATTAAGCCACCCATCAATCACCAATTGCGACATTCAGGGTTAACCAACAAATAAAATCATAGGTTCTTCCGCTATCAATGTTCATTCTAACTATTCTTCAAAGCCAATATTCTCTGAGATCTCGTATTGACCTCCGATTCCACTCATACATGCATCCAACGGAACTTCAACAATTGTGAAATGTGAAATATAGTGCAAGTCTACAGACTCATTTGAATTCAAACGCTTACACTGCATAGTTACGTCTTAGATCAAATCCGTTCGCCAACCATAGTCCAATGTGAACTATCCTAAACAACATCAATCTTGATGTTCATGATATGTGCATCATCAGGAACTAATCAAATTCTTCAGTTCAAACTGAGTCCTATAAGTTGATGCTGACTGAAACAACACCCAATGGAATGTAGAGGCCTCACTTTAGACCATGAAGGTCAGTCCATTCTTCGATAGTCTGGTTAACATCCAAGTGTTTGTAGATGGCTTCCAAAATTCTAACTTTGTCCCGAGTTGGGAAGGATTCTACAAGCTCTCCATTCTTGTAGAAATGAAACAACGGCACAACCTATGTGCATCAAAATGGTGGTTGTCAGGTCATCAGGATCCTCGTAGCAAGCCCACCTCATGCATCTCCAGGTCCTCACAAGATACATGCACGTTACTAGAGAAAACTACCACACGCAATGTAAAATTGATTGACAACAGAAGATAGGGCCACAAGCTAAATTGTCACTCAATGTAAGCTCATGTTTGGCACACAGAACTGATTGAGGTAGACATACCTTGATTCTGAATTTCTCTGCTATGTCAGACTGCTCGTCATACTCATCCATAACCTGCACAAACCATAAAAAACAGTTTCCCAACACTGCAAATTTAGCCTTGATCTATGTTCATAAGAAAACATAACTAGAAAAACCTACAATATATAGGAAGAGCTATTGAGAAAGGCACTTGCTATGAAAAGCACATGGTAAAATCGCACATGATAAAATTCCAACAACATGCATAAATTCAAGAGCTTGGATCCCATTTAGACTTGGAACCGAGCACATTACATAACACCTTTGAGTAGTTTTGGCATGGCACCTTTTGAAAACAACACCTCCAGAGTTATTTAGAGCAAAGTCATGTCAAACCAAATAGGAGAAAATCAAGCAAATTTAAGGCTCTAACATACTCTCACAAAAGAAGACAATAGTAATTGGTTCAAGAAGCTCCCACTTGTTCACATTTTTAGCTCAACTTTGGAAAAAAAGGTTTCAGGAATTTCTTTTCACGTGTAAGATAACATTTCATGGCAATTGAGAGGGTGCCCAACAACAGAGTTATGTAATGGAGTCTATTCTAATATAGTTGAAATGAAAGTCATAGATAGGTTACATACATTATGTTTGAGAAAAATCACAGAAGCTTCGCCATTTCCAGCTCCTTTGCACAGCTTCTGGAATCCTTTTTCGATGTACCGGCAGCTCCCACACGAAGTCCGGAAGTAATCCACCACAACTAAAGCACCACTGGTCTTGGAATCCTCAATCGCATGGTCCAGCTCACTCAGTTTACTGATCTCGCGGACACATTCAATAGGGCACAGATCTTCGTCGTTGTCACCATTTTCAATGTCGGATCCCATTTCCTTGAGGAGCACCTTCTCCAGTTTCTGTTTCCTGTACTCATGTGCGTTCAACAAAGCGGAAGGTGCCCTAATTCCACCTCGCCCTTCTCGTCGTTGCAAGGGGGAGAATCGTTTCGGCGAACATGGAAATCCAAGAAAGGAAGAAGAGCTTCGACTTATAATAGCTTGGCAAGTAGACGAATTCAGAAAAGGACTAACCAATTTTTCGCTTGAAGAAGCTGAAGCCATAAAAGTTCGGGACACAAATAGCACCTCCATCGGACCCGTTCCAAACCGATTTCAGATCCTCCCCAGAAAAATAAAAAGTCAAGGTCTAAATTCTAAATTGTTCAGGTTACCAAGCAAGCGAACGCGTCCAGGGCACACTCGCACAGACTAAAGAATTCTAACTGCTTCTCCTAGTCTACCAAATGACAACGAGAGCGCATCGTCTTTTCGCGCATTCTACGACAGAGCACTTGCAAAGAATTGACAATCTCTTCAAGCATGAATTCAACTCCAAGTTCCAAAATTCGCCAACAGAAGAACTACAAAACTTAAGTACCCTCCGACGAAACTGCAACAACCATAGGAGAACTAACAGTGTGTTTGAAACCCTAATGAGGTGGTATATTCTCAGCCTTCACAAGAAACCTCTCAAGGAACTCAACTTGTAATTGTCGTAAGCGGCAAACCAGGTTTCTCTATTTCTGTGAGCCAGGTTTCGCCACCCTGAGGCTGTGTCTGTCCACGTGAAGAGACGAGGACAGCGGTTGCAAAATATCTAAGCGCTCGAAGCCCACCAATGAAGATTCCTCAAATTAACCCTTCCATTCATGCTTTAATCCATTTTGGATTTTTTGGACATATTTGGATATATTTTTGTACGAATATAAAGCAACTAACAAAATTGACTACAAATTTGAAATGTTTTCATTCAAGCAACCATACCATAAGCATCAATGGACAAAGTCTAAAAGTAGATATACAAATATTGTAGAGTGTAACATATATACTATACATTACCAAGGAAAATTGAAGAAAAAATTAGTTGTGATTTGAAAGAAAATTAATTTGAAAGTTAGCCATGTCTAAAAACCCAATTCTATACATGATGATTTGAATTACTTTATCTTTTGTCCATTTTTTCTTAGAATCCTAAAAGAACCTTTTGTACTTTTAGATGTTGGTAAAAGTTACATCACTTTAGATTGTTATATCCAAAATTTAAAAAAAGTTGACAATTCATAGAATTTCAAATATTAATAATATTTGATCAACTTTCAAATGATATTAATTCTTTCAGTATATTTGAATTTTTTTTTTGAATTGACAATATAGGATTGCATTAGCCATTGTAAAGAGTGTATAGGTTGCAACACAAACCATTTATTACATCTTAATGCCCTTGCATTTGAAATATTTGTTGAATACGACAATGCATCCAATTCGTGTTTTTTAGTTGTATAATGCAATTTTCAATTCAGTTTTTTTTGCATAAAGACTAATTAAAGTTCATGAAGCATCTAGTTGATCCAAGAAGTTCACAAAATTAAATTACCAATGTCAATATCATCAAAAAGTTGAAAATTGTCAAAAATTACACTAGCCTTTATAAAAAAGTAAAACTTATCATGAGATTTGGATGTTTCTATATTTTTTGAGCAATATTTAGCTTAATTAATTTGTCTAATTTCCCACAAAAGTCCAACAAGCATTTCACTAAGGTGAGGTTCTCCATCTTTATGTTGGACTTGAAGATAAGATGCTGATAGTTGTTCATTTAACAAGGGGCATGAATTTTCAAACAAATCTTCAATTGTATCTAGGCTATTAATGTAAAAATTGTTCCTCCAATTATTAAATCAACTACAAGACCAATTGTCCAAATACAAAGACTTCTTGTAAATGCCTTTAGCAACAAGAAGTTGGCTTAGGAACATTGATTTGATTCATATGAAATGTAGGCTTAGGAATCTCAAAAATGTCTACCTTGTTTTCAAAGCACTAGAAGAAAACTGCGTTGCATTTGACAAAAATTGTGTTGTAGTGAACGAGAACTCATGGGGTGGATTGTGTTGAAGTTTCGCTTTGTTAAACGGAATTTTTCATTCTAACATGAAATTTTGCATTGTACTTGTTGAATTCTACGTTTTACTTGTTCAATTTTATGTTCAAACATGGAAACGCAAAATTTTGCGTTATGGAAGGGGAACTCAACACAATCCACCCCACACGTTATGTTAAATCCAACGCACTTCCAACGCAGTCTCTGTTGAGTAAAACACAAATTTCACAAGTTCAACGCAGTTTTGGAAATGAATAGTACAGTTTTCTTCTAGTGAAGATATCCATGGATTCCAAATAATTTTGCATACCAATGAGCCAAGTAGATCCTCACCCAAATCGATCTCTCTAACACCACTAAGTTCACCAAAAATGCAACAAAAACCAAAAAGACCCATACCCAATTTGCAAGATGTAGCTATTTCCAATCAATGCTAGAAGAGATTTCCAATCAAAGCTTGGAATGTACTTTTTTATTTATTTTGAAGTTTGGGACTAATAAAGTCATGACACATGTCCCAAAATGTCATAAAGTGTGTGGAAAGTACTAAGTAGAATAGTAGTCCTAGCTATGATCCAAATTGGAAGACTGTAGACATTGGCTATAGGTTCAAAGCACTTTTTGGCTTCCAAAAATCATAGTTATTTTAGTTTTGGAGATAAAATTGTGAAAAATTTACAATCCCCACTACAAGAGAAAGGGGTGTTTTAAGTATAAGGGAGGAGGCTCAGAAAGACAAAAATTGCTCATCTAAGGGTTGGTCCGCCTTTTTCATGTATCTCTTGAGATTAAAATATTTTTAGCTTATTTTTTAGTCAAAGATAAATAGGTGAGGAATCTAACACAATTTGTTTCATATTTTTTGAAGCATTATTGAATTAGTTATGAATTTTCAAACACAATCTGGTATAGGTCCCTATTTGTGATCATAGGCCCTTGGAAACCCATCCATGCATATTTTGAAAAAAAATCAGGGCTTGTTCAAAAACTAGCATTGCTACATGTGTAAAGTAATTGAAATGGTTTCTTAAAGTGTCCCTTTCAAAATGTGAAATGAATGCTTGATTTAATCATTATTTCAGATTTTTCAATACTTGTAAGAAGGTAGTTGAACAACGAATTCTAATTTTGAATTAAATTAGTAGACACCTAGCTACTTAGTTAGGAATGAACCAAGTCTGGTTCTTAAACCATCCATTGAAGAAGTAAAAACAAGTCTCATCAAGCTCCATTGTAGTCCAGAGTTCATTTTTCTAGAGTTCACATGTCCATTTCAGAGCCCCCTACTGGATGGTTGCAAAAGCCTGCTCAGTTTTAGAACCCTCTCCTATAGTCTTAGAGATCAATAACATTTTAAGTAATGACGTTTTTAGGAGACTTTAAGTAAGAAATAAGTGTCTTTCTAGTGAAATTTTACTAGAAAGACACTTATTTCTTACTTAAAGTCTCCTTAAAAACGTCATTACTTAAAATGTTATCTCTAGGACTACTTAAAACCAACCCCTCTCTCTTGTAGTGCCCTATATTTTCTATCTTTCTACATGAGAAAAATTTGCATAGCTTCATACTCTTTATGAATTGTTTCAGAATTTCTTAAGTAATTGAGTAAAAGTGGTTCTACCTTATATAACTTTAAGGAAAAGGTACCCTAGAAAGAAAAAATGTAGAATTCTTTTTTAAATAGGATAACTAGAAAAGTGTAAAATTTCATGAAAATAGGTACTTTGACATTTTGATTTGTAAAAAATAGGGAAAAGAATTTTCTTAAAACTAAAAATTGGTAATTTGGGAAAACTTTATAATGAAGAGATTCTACCAAAAGAATAATCTCAAAACCATCTTGAATGTTCAAAAGTGTAGGTGTAAGGGATGCATATTAGCTCACATGTAGAGGAAAGAAAATAATATTTTTAAAATTTACTTTGGTAGAAACATGCCTACCTAGTATGGAAATAGATCACAAAAATTTCAGCTTTAGATCATTAATTTTGGATAGTCTCTAGTACTAAAAAAACCTAAACTGCGAAGTGTGACAAATTAGATAAATTGAAATTTAATTATAAAATAATTTTTGAAAATTTCTAAAAAAAATAAAATTTGATTGCTGCCATATTAGACATCTCCAATCAAAATTTCAAGTTAATCTTGTTCATACTTTTCAAGTTATGTCAATGGCAACTCTGTCATTCCAAATGTGATGCAAAATAGTACTAGTCTTTCATGCTTTCATCCATGTAATAGTTTTTGTCAAAAAAGACTCCTCCATTGGTTTGCAAATTGAATCAATGCTCACCACATTTGACGTCTAACCACATTTGAAGAGGTATACATGCAAGAGAATTAGACAAATCCTTCAATGGAATATGATTATTTAACATCATTGTTGCAATTAGCCTCCAAAAAGCAAAAATAGATTGAAATGAAAGTAAAATTGCTTCACAACAAGGGTAGTCATATCTTCTTCACTACACCTACATTCTTCATCAAAAGGGAACATTGTGGTTCCCCATTGGCTTTCCTTTGCCTCTTTGTGGCAAAATATAATCCTTTAAAATCTTTTCTATATCCATTACTTTCTACCAAAGGTGAAGAATGAATGTGAAGAAGTTTTAGTGTGCAAATGTCACTTTCACCTCTTGAAGTGCATAGAATTCTTCTAAATGCATTGAACTTGTTTAATTGTGGCTATTGCACTTGACTTCCCATACATCCACATTTACAACAATTGCATGATTGTGATCATACTTGTACACTTAAACACCTCAGTTACCATTACAGCCCTAGTCATTCATTTGCAAACACAATCATTGTGCTTTCACAATTGTAGTGCAGAATTTGCATGTCAACTATGTGCATTGAAAAATCACTATATCAATCTTGAATTGTTGGTGAAGCACTCTCTCAATTTTTCTTCTTCTTGCTCTTTATACCAAAAAGAGTATCACCCTTTTTATACAAAACAGCTCATGGACTCCTCTTTTCTCTCACCAACTTTTCATCCTTTATAGAAATTGTTTCCTCATCATGAAGATACATGTAAGTGCCCTAAGTAACATTCATCAAAGTTTGGAGGAGATACATGCAACTTGCATATACATATATAATTTCATTGTGTAGAAGAATCAAACTTCCAATACTTTAATGCTAAAAAAGCTTCTAGGTAGTGCTAATTTGTTAGTATAGTTCAACCAACTACCAAAAAGGTGAACCATACAATTCATACATGTTAGATTCAACACCTTGCTCTTGAGTTATTTTAATTTAAGAATTTGGACAATTTGGCACTTTTCTTTTCTTTTCTTGGATTTTGGCACTATAATCTTCCTTCTTTTTAGACACTCCTAATTTTGAAATAATTTCCTCTAACTACACTATTTCTTTTTCTTTTTTAATTCTCAAAGGATAGTTTTAGGATGTTCAGAATTGGTAACAATGAAATTTCTTAAATTCTCAAAAAAAAAAAAGATCTCCAATTTTTAAAATTTTGGACACGTTCCAGGTTTCTCTAATTCTTTCCAAAACTGACTTACACCTATGGTACTACCGAATCAGCACTACAGTACCGGGAAGCAACTTTAGTACAACGACATCCAGAACGTCCCCTCTGAGTCATGCAATGTGTTGAAGAGGATACATTTGCAGTCCAGGAGTCAGTCTAAGCGGAATTTGTATGTTGATGAATTTTGAGGAAGTGGTCATCGATCGAGCCATGAGGTCGCCAAGGATGTGAGTTGGGAGGCACTCACTCGGCCACTCTTCTGGCAATGGCAATCAAGCTACACGTGTCTCCTCACAAAGTTGGGGAGACTCCACAAATGTTGCCTTTCATCTCCTCCTGGCGATTGTTCCGGCGCCATCGCCAGGCTAGGTCGCCGTTGCTACAGTCTAGCTAGCCACGAGCGGTTGCAATTTATTGTTCTTCAATTTCACAAAGCAAAACAGGAGTCTGAAAAATGGGTATTTGGAATATCGCCATTTTAATGAAATTCGCCACAGGTGTTGATTGCTGAGATGACGTCGGTTTCGATGTTGGTCTCATGGTGCACAGAGAAAGCTCAAATCGGTCTCGATGTTGTAAGAGTCGACGCCGACTCTTCGATAAGTTCATTCGGCCCTTCAAAGTCTTGGTGATCACTTGATCTGGGAAGAATCAACCAGCTCTGGGACAGGGGAGTGAGATGTTATTTTCATGGATGTACGTCGAGTAACTTTTGACTCAGTGAGCAGTAGACGCCGGCTTCATCTACTGGGAGGTCCCAAGGTCGGATTCATCCCCCCTCAAATTGAAAACAGAAGTTCTGGGTTTCTGCGGCCGCACCATACAGCCAAATCGGCACTACCCGAAAGCTTCTCTAGTAGTACATAAAATTTCAATATGTTCTCGATCAACGGATTTACAATCGCAGTGGTAGCAACGCGTGCAGAGGAAGGTGAGCGGACTTATTAAGTTAAGGCAGAAGAAGAGCTGATAACCAGAATGGTGAAGAGTTGCCTGAAACTCTGACGGCCTCGTATGAGGGAGGGGAAAGGGGACCACTAAACTGGCAGGTAACTGGCACTTCGTTTTACTTTTTTTGGCAACCAATACCTTCCTCGGCGACGTCTGCGTGACGGAGGTGTCTGTTGCTCGACCTAGCTTGAGTGGGATTTAGCGCGGCCAGGCACCAATCGAACCTAACCAAATGCTAATGGTTGGTGATGTCGCAAGGTGTACGGAGTTAAAGGAACTTATTGCTCATTCTTTTGTTGATTACGTCGTCAAAATTAATTCACTTTCTGCACGATCTACCCTCAAATGTTCGACAAATCCCCCCTGCCTTCAGAAGAACTTTGCTATCGAATTTTCTATGGTTATCAGTGGTTCGACCATTATTCAAGCTGAATGAGGACGGGCCTGGCCCTAGGATGACACGTCAAGTGCAAGAGCCAGGGTCTAATTAGCAGCGAGCTAGGAAACTTCATAGTGGATTGACCGACGAACTCATAATATATCGTGGACACGAAGAACAGTACAGCAAGCGAAAGAGATCGACAACTCCGCGAGGTCATTACTGTGCAACAAATGCAAAATCTCAGAATTGATAAGTTCAAAACAAACCAGCATCGAATCATCCCCGCCTCTCTATTACATCTTGCTTTCAAGTACAGAGAAAATCTCAGACCTGCTTCAGTCAGTGATGAATGCATAAGTGCAGTTCCAGATGACCATATGTAAAAGATGGTGCAACAAGCAAAAACCAAGAGAAAAACCAAGAGTAGCTTGCCCTACTCGGAGGTTGGCTTCCAAGATTCCAGAGGAGGACTGTTAACGAACTGGAAGGTTGCGCCCATATGGGCATCGTGATATCGACCCCCAGCAATCTCATGCACTGGCACGGCTGCTTCCAGCTCTTTTATTTCTTCTTTTGACAACGAAACTCCCAGAGCACCAATGTTCGAGTCCAAATTGGCGATCTTCGTCGTGCCTGAAATTTTTCAAAGTCCATGAATTCATTAAGCAATGCAGGTCATTTATAGAATGTACGCCGGTAGCTAGTTAATTTCCTTACTAGTATTATGATTGCTGATTAGGAGAGTTCCTAGATTGAATGCACGACTTGGAAACGAATTCACTGTCTACAGAGACCAGTCCAGTGGTTGCCTTGCTGATTACCTGGAATGGGAACTAAGTCGGCGCCTTTATGATGCACCCACGCTAATGCAAGCTGGTTCAGCGTACATTTCTTGGCTTTCGCAATGGCTTCGACTCGAGCACGGACCTTCTCATTCTTCGCTAGATTCTCAGCCTGGAACCTGGGGTTCACAAGTGCGCGGAAATCAAATTTCCCTGATCCGTCCGAGGTCGTCTCCGCCTTATACCCTGCCAGAAATCCTCTTCCCAAAGGACTGTAAGGTACGATTCCAATCCCCAATTCCCTGCAACCAATTGCCCCCGCTCGACTTTAGATTCAAACTTGATTACGAGATATGAAATACTTCAGAAATTGAAGTGGTTGTGCAATCATGCAAGCGTCACGTGAAGCTAATTGAATTCAATCCGGTGTCGCTTACCTGCAAGTGGGAATGATATCTTCCTCTATGTCGCGGGTCCAAAGGGAGTATTCGTACTGCACCGCTGAAATGGGATGCACGGCGTGTGCGCGCCTAATGTCCGCAGCAGAAGCTTCCGACAATCCTAGATATTTCACCTTCCCTTCTTCCACCAATTCCTTCATGGTGCCGACCTGCAATTCAATTCGCTCACGTATCAGCCACATTCGCAATCAGATGCAAGCAGATCGCGCATGGCTGGAAGTCTGGAACCCTTTCAATTGATCTTGACCCGATCTCCCTGGAGCGCATGCAGTGTGGTAAGACTTGTTTCGTCACATCAGGTTCACATCACTATCAACAGATACCTAAGTACTCTTTAGTAACTCCTTTGCGAATATGGTTAGAAAGATTCGGACGACAATGCACACACATTGAACGGTGGCCCCCGAGTCCCTGACGCTCCATAGCGCAATATACTGAAGATACCAAATACCCATGTGTTCAAAAGAATTCTCCAAGCAAGGATTGAGAAATTAACGCACGCGTGCAATTGCTCACCGTGATTTCGATGGGGACTTTGGGATCCACCCGATGCTGATAGTAAAGGTCGATGGAGTCCACACCCAGCCTCTTCAAACTGCCCTCGCAACACGAGCGCACATACTCCGGATCCCCTCGCACCTTCAATGTCTGCCCATCCCAGTAATTCGCGAACTTTGTGGCGATCTGCACCTTCTCTCGAATCCCCTTGAAAGCCTGGAAAGGAAAACGATCAAGAAGAATGATTAGGTACCACACAATGAGCTCCATCGCAACTGCAATCAAATCAACGGGCTACGGATTGGCCATGGCCACATTCCGGATTCCATACATACTTCGCCATGGAAACAGATCCGAGGTCCCAGAGAGCTCACATTTCCAACAAGAATCTCGTTCACATGCGGCCCATACATGTCCGCGGTGTCGAAGAACGTGACGCCCTGCTCCACCGCATAGTGAATGATCTTCGTCGCTTCCTCCTGCGTCAGTTCGGTTCCGTAAGATCGGCTCATGCCCATGCACCCCAAGCCTTGAGCAGAAACCTCCAGTCCCTGCGACCCCAGCTTCACAATCGGCACCTTCCCCATCGCTCAGCTTCGCTTAGCAACAAGTGCAAATCACCGAAACCAGCACTTGCCACACAGAACTGGGAATTAAAGTTGTGAGCAACCCACAGATTGTCGGTCAATCTCTCTACTTCTGTTTGGACAGTTGGTGAGATAGTGGGAGATAGAGAATGTACGAGATTGAGTCGAGATCTTCTAACACTGAAATTGCGCTTAAATTAAACTGAACTGCAGTGGGTTCCAAGGCAACCGGTGGTTGTTTCCTCTGGTCCTTCCTCCTTCTGTTTGATTTCGAAGACGAACACGAGACCTTCGGATTGGTGCTGCACGGCACTGCTGCACTCAAGTTCCAAGCACGTTCTCGCTCAGTGATTGACACGCGGGCTGGTTTCTGGATTCCATTGCTTTTTCTGGTTCTGTGATTGCAATCGCAAGCTCCAAGTGTCATCCAATTTTCTATTTTACATAGTTTTATTAGTATGTTGTCCATTTGAATTTTCTACTTTCATAACATTCAGTAGCAGGAGAGGATCTGGGTGGATTGGCCCCCTCGCTCGGCCTTACCATGTTTTACCAGAGGTGCAATCAAAACAAAAAGCCCCCTAGTTTGGGCCGTGATCACCCCTACTTTCTTTATCCCCTAGCTAATTTGCGGTCTCTGATCGCAAATATGAATTCAAAATTTGAAAAAAAAAAATTTGTGTGAAAAATAAAAAATTACAGTATTTTACCCAAGTGGCCGAGCGAGGGGGTCAATTCTCCCTGCCTCAGGAGAGCAGACTGCGTTTTGCTCTCCCGGAAGTAAATTGAAGAATTCCATCCCTGACAAGTTTGGTTTGAAATTTCAGTTTCACTGAAGCCTTGACAGCAGGCTGAATATTAGTTCACTAAGCTAAATTAACTCACCGCAGAGACAATTAACATCCAATTAGGCATGCCCAACTGAATTTCAGAACCTGCATAGCCTGACAAGCCTGCCTGCACAAATGAGAATGCAAATCAGTAGATATTGATTGTGACGAAATGATGTGGAATATTCCACATCATTCTGTCGAGAATGAGGCAATTTGCTCTCCTGCTACTAAATGTTATGTTCATATTGTTTTAAATTGAAACTAAAACAATTGATTTTTCATTCTAACCTTCATTTATGGTAAGATTGAAAGATTATTCCGATTATTACAATTGACGTGGTATTATGTTTTTTCACAATTGACATAGTATTATATTTTTTAATTATAATCATTTTATGTTTTCACCCAAATTTATGAGAAAATCTTTATCAGTTGACAAATACAATTTATAGTAAGTGAAAAATATGAGGATTCATCAATCAATTATGTGATAAAATACATTTTGCTAGATGCTGAGATTTGACATGAAGGCTACTATTGCCAAGTGTGTTTTGGTGTGATAAAAAAAATAATTAATTGTCGGACTTGTATACTACTTTCAATTGCTATTGTACTTCTCAAAATAATTTCAAATAATTTGAATTGGTTTATTGTATTTACTAATTTATTTTCACATTTGGCCTAGCTACAAAAATAACAATGGCAATATTATAAAACAAAATGAAAATTTTCAAAGGTAGTTCATAGTCTGACATATTTAAATATAATATTGACATTTGAATACACTTTGAAAAGCTAAAATTGGCTTAAACATGATGTTCGATTACAATTTACTTTGACTACTTTATCAATACCTTAAGCCATATATTCTTTCTTTAGTTTGTTTAGTTTGTTTTTTACATTGATAACTTGAGATCTTGCAATACATACATCCCTCTTTGTGTATTTGGTTCCATTCAAAAGCCATTGGCAACAAGGGGTGCATAGACTTCATTTCATGACATTCAAACCTATAGTGGAAAAACTATTGAATTTCAGAGTTTTTAGAATTAAGAAATTAAGAAATTATTTTTACTTTGATTTTGATTGTGGCAATGACATAGGCAAACTAGGTACACTTGAAATTAGAAGAATAGAAATTTTGGACCTTGCTAACTTAGTTAGCTTAATTTCATTTTCATTTTTATAGATAAGCAAGCATTGTCCAACCTTAGAAACTCAAACCATTGGATAGGTAGTTATATTAGTTACTCGCATGTGAATTTTCAAAAATAATTGACTTGTCTAATATACCCAAAAATATCTTGTTCAAAGAAGATGTCCAAAAAAAAAATTCATAGGGAAGATTCCAATTTTTTTGAGAACATATTTAGTTTTGAAAGAATCAAAATCCCAATATTTAATATAAAGCCTTCATTCTCTTAATAAAATACCAAAAAATTAGAAATAAATCTTATAAATTTACATTAGAATTTGTACTAGTAGTTCAAATTTTTTTCTTAAATTACAATCCTAATGTATTGAATGAAAATCAGAAAAAAGAATTTTATTTACAACCATACATCATTTTACTATTTTACTATGAAAATGTGTAGAAATATTTTTAATAGATTTAGCTTTATAGATTGAGGAATTTAAATATATAAGGTTCATGAAAAAACTTAAACATCATGCTTAATTGTTTATCTTCTTTGTTACCATGGCCAATTTCATTAAAATGGCAGTTTTCCAAATGCCATTTTCAGATTGCGCAGTCTAAACTAAAAATTGATATCTAAGATACATATAGATTTTCAGACATCTATGACACATATAGATTTTCAAAATCTATGACAGATTTAGATTTCAGATCTCACGGTTTGAAATATCTTGGACAAGTATGGATTTCAGAAATCATCAACACATATAGATTTCAAAAATCTATGACAAGTGTAGATTTCAGACTGCATAGTCTAAATTGTCAAAAGTGTCAAATTAGTGGAATACCGCCATTTTAACGAAATCCGCCATTACCATGTTGCCAAACCTACTCCTAAACTTTCAAGTCCTATAACTTTTGACTTGAGCACTTGATTGGAAAAAATGTTTTTTTAGTGAGCTTTTTTATACAAATGTACGTTTTTTAAATTAAAAGAATTCTACTTTTATTTACTTGAAATTAACTTCATAGTTCCCTATCTAAAATTTCTAATTGTTCATTGAATAAACAATTGTCCTTTGATGATAAGATAACTAGGCAAATTGTGGAAACTAAGTAGCTATAATTAATATAATGGTGTACATTCAAGTAGTGAAAGCTTACAAACTGCCTTTTTGATTCATTCAAAGATTTGTACATAATATAGAATTTTTTTTGTCTTAGATTATTATTACTGAATTCTTCTTTAATTCCAATTCAAGCATATCCAAGTATTTAGAAGGAAGCAGAGTTTTCTAGATAGTTTCGGTTGTGTGCCAAAAGAAGGGGTTGGACGTGGCGCTGGAGTGCGTACGGCAGGTTAGGTCTCTTTGTGAATTGCGCTTCTATGGATTGCGCTTCTACGAGTTTCTTTTGTTCCTTTAGAGGTTTAGAAGGCTTAGCGGTTGTAGACTGTGGGAACTCTGGGAATTCTGGGAGTTGTGTTTTTCGTTTTTGGCGAACAAGTTTTGTAGGGTTTCTTTGGCGGCGTTTGTGAAAAGGACATTTCTTGCTCTTTCTTTAGGTTTTGGTTTTTTGGTTAAAAAAATTGGGAAAAGGGGGGGGGGGCGCCTCGTAGGTGGAGTGATTTGTCATCGCGCTTCATTACCCTTCGGGTTCCGCCTACCATTGTAATCATCGGCGGCGCGGTGCAAGTGAGGGGATTCGACCCGAGGACCTCTAGTCCCTCATCCGCATACCTTCCAGCCCGGCATCCACTTCCTAGACACTATGGGCGCCTGCTTGCCATGGGATAGCGTCCGCTAGTGGATATTTTGTTTCTTTGACGGCGCGGTACGGTGTAGTGCGGGAAGAGGTGTTATAGCACTACTTATGCGGAATTTTGCAGAATGTAATGGTGAAGCTAGATTGTTTGTGATCGACAAGGAGTTTTGTACGTTGTCTGTTGTTGTTATCGTGGGCAGAGGGCCTGGATTTTGAAGGGATCTAGTTGTTTTAGGTTAGCAGATTGGAACCATTCATTGGTGGCGTTGCGAGGGAGCAATGGTGTGGAATCTCCTTACTATTTGATCACAATGTAGGGTTTGATCGAAGTATTGTATCATCGTAGAGTTGATTGAAGGGCTGAAGAAATCCATCAGAAGCTCATGTTTTAGGTGATGGATTTTAGGTGACATTCAATGTAGTAACTCATGTATTTATGTCAACAATGATGTCCGCCATAACATCTTAATGTTATGGTGGACATCATTACTAACATAAAAACATGAGTTGCTACTTTGGATGTCACCTAAAATTCGTCACTTAAAACATGAGTTTCTTATAGTCGGGAGCATACCAAATTTTAGTTTAGAAAAAGTAAAGTATCATTTTTGGTGAATTTTAAAATCAATCTTTGAGGTTTTGCAAAGTATTTTATTGAAAAAATTGTGATGAATTTTTTTAATTTGATCGCATAGATATGTAGGAAACATCCATATATACATCTTTCATATTAAAAAACAATCCCTTAAGAAACAAAAATATGATCGATGAAGAGTTCAATGTAAGGCATTACATGACCAATCTTTGTAAAATAATTAAATATTTCTATCTTTAACTAGATTTTGCTATTTGACTTTGGCACTATTACTAATTTTCTACATTTCAACATGATAATACAATTACTTTGCCAAAATCTAATTAAGATATGAAAATATCTATTTTACAAAGTTTGGTCATATGACACCTCACTTTGATTTCTTCTTAGATCATATTTTTTGTTAATGGAGTGCTTTTTAATATGAAAGATGTGCATATGGATGTTCCCTAGTCCCTACATACCTATGCAATCAAATAAAAAAAAATCATCAAGAGTTGTTTTTAATAAAATATTATGTAAAATCATGAAAATTGACTTAAAAAATTCACCAAAAATGAAATTTTGGTTTTCTAAAACTGAAATTTGGTATGCATGAGTGGGATTGCCTAAGAATGTAATTATAATTATGCTTACCAAAATATACCAATTATATTGCACATTGTAAAAAATCATGCAAAAAGCTCAAATAGGTAGTTTGTAAGATTTTGGTACCTAATTGTACATTTGAGAACTTGAATGTATAAAAAGGGACTATTTATACCACTACACATGAAAAGAGCACATTTTTAACTTTCAAACATACTTTACTTATACGTAGGGGCCATGAAGTGGTGCAAATAGTAGGGTTTCCTACCATACTATTATTTCAATCTTATCTACAATGGGTTTACTTCCAACTATCCAATGTTCCAATGGGCACAATTGCCTTACTACAAGGTAGATAGAAATCTCCTTATATGTAGTATTTGATATTGATATCCCTAATAAAGAGTATTATAAATTTTGTCATAATGTGGAACAATCAACTGTCATTTTTAAGCCTTGAAATGTCATAGAGGCCTCAAAGCATCTAGTAGATAGTAGATTTGGATTTATTTAGAAATGGGAATTGTTAAATGTCATCCTATAAGATGATAATTTTATAGCTAATGATCATGGCCATAATTACCTCATTTTATGGGTATCACCCAAAGCACCAAGTAACCATTAACCTTGGACTACCGCCATGACCATTTTATGATGTTTGAATGATAATCTAGGGCCATATAAAGAAATTAGTAGTAGTTTGTTTATCCACTTTTTTTTATGACCTTTCATGTTGAGTTACAAGGAGTATCTAATAGAATTTTTAGTCTAACTAATGTTTGTTTTCATATAGTTGAGAAGTGAGTAAAAAATCCGGATATCAAAATATGCCCTTTTAGTGTATTTTGATAAATTAAATACATTTAAAATTTCTCCCCCAAAATGATATTTTTTGAATTTGAGCCCAACTAATGAAATGAAGGTCCTCCTCTAGTTTCCACTCCAATTTGAATTTTGGAAAATTTGTAATATTCAATAATTTATTGAGTTTTGAATTTTGGATGTATTTTCAATGTTGACTATATCCTAATTATAGAATGACAAAAAAATTAAGTTTTTACTGAGATTTTTTCATTTTAATGTATACACACAGTGAAATTTTTAGATTTTTTGAGATAATTTTCTATTTAATATGATTTTTTTTCTTCACTTTTCCTTCAAAAATTCACATAAAATTCAATTTTCTTCAAAAAAATCTGAAAATTTTGTGAAGTTGAAAACATGTAATTTCATCTCTGAAAAATCAAAATTTTTTCATGCATATCTATTTCCAAAATGGCAACAATTTGAGTGATGAACAACAAGGCTTGAAATCAATAGTTATAGGTCCATCCTTAAAGGGTTAATTGTATCCAAGAGATCTTAGGTAATGACATGTGAAGTTAATTTTGTTTGGATATTCATATACAAAACTCTTCTTTTACTTTTGAAATTTTGGAGGTTTGTATCTTATATGATACAAGATGAAAATGTACAAAAACTGTATAGTGTAAAAATTCCATTTTAGCTAGGGGGTATTAAGTGCATTTGCCTTTTCCAAGAAGGTTAGAAAACAACATTTTTTTTGCTTCTAAATTCAAATGATATAATCTTTCAAATTGTGTAGTCAAAGTTTTTGAGATCTTCTCTATACATCCCCATAGTAGTTCAATACAAATTTGTATGATTAAATTTTTTTTTAATGTTTATTTTGAGTTTTTTCTCATTGCCCTATAAAGTGGCAATCTTTCACAATTTCTATCCGAAATCTGCCTTAGTCCTTAAAATTAATCAAATACTTTTCGTAATACAACATCCTTTCTTGATCCATTTACTTATGATTCACTTACAATAGTATTTGGATTTGTGAATAGATGCATCTAAAGTAGTTTCACTTTGGACACATAATAATAATAATAATAATAATAATAATAATAATAATAATAATAATAATAATAATAATAATAATAATAATAATAATAATAATAATAATAATAATAATAATAATAATAATAATAATAATAATAATAATATTATTATTATTATTATTATTATTATTATTATTATTTATTTATTTTTATTTTATTTTTAAATTTTTTTTGTCATTAACCTTTATAAAATTAAGAAATTTAATTTTAACCTTATGTTTTTTTAAACCCATGTGATTAGGTAATAGTTGCCCTTTTTCTTTACTCAATTTGCTTAATTAATTTTTACAAATGTGTGTTATTCTAGTTATTTAGGTGATATAAAATATGCCCTCATCTTCAATATATTTTCTACTATTTGATAAATTGAATTGGCCATTTAAAAATCTAGAATCTTTTTTCCTATTTACATTCAAAAGTGAGAATTGAAAAATTCAACAAAAGTATGAAAAGCATTGTAGTCCTACTTTCAATTCTTGATTTCAAGTCTTAATATCCATCCAAACTTCATCATGTCACTTTTACATGCATCTCTAATGTGTGGATTGTGAAAATGTTCAGAACTCCATTGAAAAATAAAGTAGACTAGCCTAATTTTGTGACCAACCCATTTTCATCACCCTTTATTTGGCCCATTTTTGTCTAATCAAGCATCCAAATCTCTCTAAAAATCAATCAAATTTGCCTAGAAATCTGACAAAATCATTGCAATAAAGGCAATAAGGGCAATATGTCAATAGGTGATTGGTGAAGAAGGACATTAAATCCTACCAATGAAGGTAGGTCCAACAAGTAGATTTAGGTTGGGAGAAAATTTAGGAATTTTTTTTTTTTGCAAATATTTTTTTTTGCAAATTCTAAATTCATATTTGCAATCAAAGAACCCAAATAAACAAGGAGAGATTTAGGACATATCCTAGACATGGCACAAAATAGAAGGCTTTTTTTCACTTTTATCTCAGAATTCCAACGATGATAGTGTGTGAGGTTGAATATGTGAGCATGTGAGCTTCTAATATGTATATAAGTAGATATACTACCACTTTTGAAGGTGTTTATAGTACAAATATCTATAATATAGGTACCTATAGTATAAATATACTCTTATCATAAAAGGTTTCTATAGTATAAGCACCTATATTATAGGTGCATCATCTTTGAGGCTTATAAGCTCACACTTCTATGCTCACATACTAACAATTGTGCTCGAAATCCCCCACACTACCCCACTAGGCCCACCTTCGTTGGTAGGATTTAACATCCTGCATTGGTGAATACTTAAATGTTAATAGGTACAAAAGAAGGTGGTTATGGATTGTTATTATAGTATTCATGACCCTAGTCTATAGATATGTTTTTAATTTCAAGTTGAGTACCTCAAAATTTCAAAGAAATTGTAATTTTGATTGTAAAATTTTAATTCCACTTGGGTTTGATCTATAAAATAAGTGCACACTTCTAAAAAAAAAGTCTCCTCTTGGAATTGACCCAAAAGAGTCAAATTACAAATCAAGGTGATGATAGGCTTGTAGGGAAAGGCCCTTTGCAAAGGCGTTTTGGGCTATGATGGAACCCTCAGTTGCCATGAGGGCAAGGACAAGAGCTCGAGCTTGAGAGGTGTAAACCTCCCTCTAGTAAAGATGCACAAATTACTACCATGGCTTTTTTTGGCTTTCTAGTGCCCGATTGCACCAAAAAAATAATCTGGCTAAAAAAGGCTATAAAAAATGTCAAAAAAATAGGATGAAATCACCAAATAACTTTGATATTAAAAAAAATATTAGATGAAATCGCCTAATTGTGGATGAAAACCATACTATACATCCAATAAATGGATGAATGTTGCAATTTGGAGCACCACTATAACATTTTATATTGCCACTATGACACTTCTTCAAAAATGAAAAAAAAACACCTTGGTTGCTACTTATAGTACCAAGTTTAGATATTCTCTTTGCCCTTCATATTGCATAATCATGGAATATAACTACCACGATTTTTTGGAACATACCACCTAATGCTTAACTCTTAAATGATGGACTAGTGACAAGGGAAATCATCAATTGGATATTGTGGGAAATATTGATTTAAGAAATATCCAAAAGTACACATTGGAAGTTAACTTACTATAAAAGATCTTCCTTTTTCACCTTTAATTTCAAGGATGAATAGTTGCACTTATGTCCTACATAAAAAGATGTTCTCTCATTCATTGCCCCAAAAATTAATCCAACATCATTTATGGGTTGATAGTCCATTAGAAGCATGATTTTAGGTTCATAGGATGAGACAATAAAGAGGTCAGTTGTAATACTTGAATTTTGGATGCATAACTCCTAACCTCTAGGAGGTTAGTATTTCCAATCAAGACAAGAATAGATTTTCAATTAGATCTTGAATTGCATTTTTTTGGTCCATTATGAGTCTTGGACTAATAAGGTAATGACACATGTTCCATAGTAATGAACAAAAGAAGTAAGTAGAAAGCACTTATAGAATGATTAGAAATGGAAGAATGTAGACTTTAGTTATAGGTCCAAAGTACCTTTTTCCCCCTAAAATTCACAATGATTTCAATTTTAGAAATACAATTTTAAAAGTTTTTCTATCTCCATATTTTATATTCTTCTACATGGGAAAAATTTCTACCACCTCATACTATATACAATCTACTATGAAATTGCCTGAAATGGTTAGATACTATCACCTCAACCTTAACCTCCTAACTGATGGAGTTTTTTCAATTCAAAGCATTTATAGTAGAGGGACCCATAATTGATAAAATAGGCACCTCTTGATATGATCTAAGGTAGTGTAAAGCATAGCAAATATTTTTAAAGGTGCATTGATAGAAATGATGGGGATTGTAAAAAAATTTGTAATTTTATCTTTTGAATTGAAATTATTATGAATTTTCAAAGGCAAAAGTTGGCCTTGACCATTGACCAAGACCTAAAGTCGTCCAATTCGGATCATTCAAGAACTACTTTCTTGCTCATTGATTCCTACTTTCTTGCTCACTTATGTGTTATGAATTTATTGGTCAAAACCTTGAAAAGTATAAAAATAAGTTACGCACTCCAAGGAGAAAATAGAAATTCATTCCAATCTTTGGTTGGAATTACGGGACTCTATCAATGGCCAATGGGGCACCACTTAGAAATGGGTCCCTCAACTATATATTGGCAAATTTAATTTTAAAAATGCAAGGAAGTGTGAATACTGACAAGTGGAATCTACAGAGTAGGCTTTTCAAGAGAATATCACTGTGAGAGAGTTTCTAGATGCTGAGAGAATTCATCAATGCACGGCACTTGCAGCCCACTTGGCATAAAGAAAACGAAATTCGAATGTTCCCCGGATATGCATGGCAGCCCCAATGACACCTGCCCGTGGCCCCAGTTGTGTTGCTTCCAGGGCTTTTTTCTTTGGCTTTTTGGTGCCAGTTTGCACCATGACAAATAATCTGGCTAAAAAACACCCCAAAAAATGCCAGAAAACTTGGGTGATATCACAGAAAACTTTGAATTAAAGAAAAATATTAGATGAATTTGCCTAATTTTGGATGAAAACCATACTATACATCCAAAAAATGGATGAATGTTGCAATTTGGAGCATCCCTCTAACATTTTATGTCGTAACTCTTGCTATTCATGAAAAATGAAAAAAAAACCCTGGTTGCTTCCCTTCACTAGGCCCCCTTCTTCTTTGGTTTCACACTATGGTAGAGGCACCTATTGTTGACATTCCCTCCATTAACCCTGAAACGTCTCAATCCTTTTTTGAATTTTTGCGCATTTTCGCTTATAGCTTTGTCCAAATATATCATTTATCAGAATTTGATGAATGTGGTCATTAAGGAAGGTTGTCTTTCTAGATTCAAGTGTTACATTTGATAAATGAGAAGTTAATTGGATGAAACAGTGCCTTGAAGCCCTCTGTTCATCGTCCAGAATATGGTGGACTTTAGAGCGCTTCAGGATTAACAACAAATAGGGTACCCTACTCCAAAGAAGATTGGAATGGATTTCCGTTTTCTCCTTGGAATGTGTGTCTTTGTACTTTTTTGAGGCTTGGACCAATTAGATAACGACACATAAGTGAGCATAAATGTAGGAAGTAATTAGTGGGAAAGTATTCTTGAATGATTGAAATTAGATGACTCTAGATGTTAGTTATAGGTCAAGCTGAACTTTTGCCTTCCAAAATTCATAGTAATTTCAATTCAAGAGATAAAATTACCAAATTTTTTGCAATCCCCATTACTTTTGTCAATGCATCTCTAAAAATATTTGCTTTGCCTTGCACTACCTTGGATTATATCCAAATGTGCTTATTTGATTGGTTATGGGTACTTCTACCATAACACTGCACTGGGTGTTAGGTTCAATTAGCATATGGGGGTTTGAATACCTGAAGTTATTCTAAATCTTTCACGGATAGAAGGACACTTCAAAAAAATAGATTCCCTAAAGTTTTTCTATTGTAAGGTAGACAAGCCTATTACCACTCTTATTTGCAATCTAACTATCTTTGGGTCAATTTCAAAGGAAGCATGTATTTTGTAAAGGTGTGAACTTGGTTTGTTTGTTATGGACAATTTCCATTGATAAAAAAAATAAGACATTGAACTAAAGGAAAATTCTAGCAAAGCAAATTTTTTGTTATTGTTTTTGTTTTACATGATGAAATTGAAGAAAGTTAGGACTATCATGGTGTAAACTAGTTTCATAATTCAAATTCAAGTGGGATTATAATTTTCCAATTAACATTGTAATTTTTGTGAATTTTTAAAGTAGTTAGTTATGAAATTATTCAACCACCTTTTTACTAGGGTTACAAACAACTTATAAACATCCTACAACCACCTAATCAAGTATTATATATTCTCAATTAAAAGAATGACATGTTACTCCGATTTATCATAAAATTCCTAATTTTGTCATAGATACAAGGAAATTGGAGCATTAGATGAGATTTGACTCTAAACAAGAGTGTGAGTTCCAACACAATAACAAACTTTGAAAACTGCACCAAATTACAATTTGATGTAGTCAGGAGATGGCTATATTAGATTTTTAGT
Source organism: Thuidium tamariscinum (assembly GCA_947034885.2). Taxonomy (NCBI): domain Eukaryota; kingdom Viridiplantae; phylum Streptophyta; class Bryopsida; order Hypnales; family Thuidiaceae; genus Thuidium; species Thuidium tamariscinum. The sequence continues at coordinate 1,069,420 of OX344749.2, forward strand.
ATAATAAATTTTTTTGAAAAAAATTTATCTTTATTTAATTTTTAAAAACCTTATTTTTTAAATTTAGAATTTATTATGATAACAACAATAAGCTACTCCCTCATTGCTTTGCAAAGAGCAAGGTGAATACGCCTCAAATGGCCGTCCATTTCTTCAAATTCCCTCTAATAGGAGGTGGAAATGGGGCTAGAACTAAGTGACAAAAATGAGCTGGTCTACTTGATGGAATTAGGTTGCAAACAATTATAAGTTGGTCTATCTTAGTTATTTTTTGAAATTGAGTCTCCAATGAAAATTTGGTTTTGTAGAATAACTCACACATGAAGATATCTATTTTTTGAGGTGACTTCTTTTTCTTGGAAATCTAAGATAAACTTCCAACCTTGACATTTTAGTTGTAAAGTAACTACACGCAAAATCATCATCGATCAAAATTGGTTACATAAATTTTTTAATTTGGAATGAAGGTACTAATTTTGATGATGTATAAAGTCTAAATACTAGAACCAAATAATGTTAGTTTAAATATACCTATCATAAAAAATTTGAAAATTCATAACTTATTCATGTAGTGTCCAAATTAAGTTTGCTATATTGCATTGAAATCCCTCTCAAGCCAATACAATCCAATCAAAACAAGTAGGTGCCATTATTATAAAATAGTACTTCTGCCAAATCAGATATTATAGGTGATTGTGCATATTGTTTGCAAGTTCATCACATTGTGATTATAGCAATTTTTGATGTTTTCAATTCTTGAATCACCTATTACAATTGATACTATATATATATATATATCAACTACCAAATTCTCCCGCATTTCTAAATATACATGTCTTAACTCAATTCAAACTCAACACAATCACATAAGATCAATCTACAATGTCTAAGGCAATGAAGCTATATAAGTACAGTAGTAATAGTTGAAAATAAAAAAGAATACCTACTTCCAACAAAAGACTATATATGAACATGCACTCCCTACTTCTAAACTCACATATATAACAACAACTTCCCTTCCAACAAACTTTTCCCCACAATAAACCCATATCCTTAAAAATGACATTCAAACTACGCTAAAGGCCTCCAAATAATTGCTCAATTAATATTCTCACCGGTGTTAAGACTTACACTCAATATGGAGATTTGAGCCCTATGCCATTAAACTACTAAGTCCTAAACCATAAATAGTCACATTCAACAATGATTCCAACTCTACTAAGATGACCTCTAGTCAACTAAATTACAATATTGTATATAAATTCATCAAAATAATCCTTTAAGTTTACTAATTTTCATAACACTACACACTTTCTAAGTCTATTTTGTTTATTAGAAAGCGGTCATTATAGAGTCTTTGTCATAATAGTCCTTTTGTCCTTGATAATATAAATTTAAAAAAATTCCAAGGTTTCTTAGAATACAATTAGACTAATGCATGAGTTGCTCCTATTTTCAACAAATTGCATAGTTATTGTAGTTTTTACTTATCCCTATTAGATGTGAAAGAATGGAAGTCAATAGTAAAGCAACACATGTTGAAAGCAAGTGACAAAATTGAATTTTTTTTACTTTTTTTGAAATTGATGCACTAGTTTTAATTTTTATCATTCTCTAAGCAATGTAATGTCTCTTGATGTCCTTTGCATCTAATTTTGACAATTCCTATGATTCAACTCCATGAAATTTTCTATACAAGATTTGTTAATAATAGTTATTTTTACAATTTTCAGGTTGAATTCTCCACCTTTGGTTGGTTAGAATTTGCATTTCAATTCCATTAGTAATGATCCAATTGTTATATAGTCTTTGGAATGTGGTCCAATGGATTCTTTTGCTTAAGGTGTTATAATGAGCTTCAATTGTTGTCCATCAAGTTGTATAGAGGCAATTTCAAATTTATTTCGGAATAGGTATATTTTAGGATGGAAAAAGAGTATGTAGTCTCGATGTATCTCTAGGTAATTTGTTGAACTAAATGTGAACAAACTCTTAATTCACAACCACCTTACAAGAGATTTTATTTATTTGTTTTCTTTACCTTGGGAAATTAAAAATAACCCCCCCAGTTATAATTGCCTACGTTGTCTTTGTGTCTCGTGTTCGTAACCGAAGGAGCTTTCTTTGTATCGTCAACTAAATAGAAATAATCTCAAATTAAAACAAGAACGGTGTGACTGTGAGGCTTTGTCTTAGGTGAACAATAATATTAGTTTTATTGCTAAAAAACACTAAAATACAAAACAGAGGGGAAATTTTAAAAAACTATTAAAATGAAATAAACAGTGAATTCAATGAAGTTTGCCTAGACAATCCTTGTTGGCTAGCCAAGGATCTGCCAAGGTCCTAGGTGACCTATGCCCTCGACCAAATAGGGGTCCCCGATACCCCAAGCAAGTGTTTGTCTATGTCATTATGTTGCCATGTGAATAGGATCATTGATAAGATTTGGAAATAGAGATCCAAAACCATGGTCGATCCCATGGACTCTGTTAAAAGAACAGAGCCAATAAATAAAAGTAATCTAAAGTGAGTTCCACATCCCCATTCGAATTAGTGTGACCCCACTTTCTAATTGGTTCTCCGGAGATGTGGGAGCTGGATTCCTCTTTTTCGCCCACGCTGCATCTTTGCCCTTGCTTTCACGTCCGTCGTTAGTGCCCCCGTCTTCAAAGTGTGTCGAGTTTCTGAAAATGCGAAACGGGAGTTAGCTATGGCGGTGCATCTCCTTGAAGTCCCGCCCCTTTCAACATAAGTTTTCGTCGGCAAGGAGCTCTGCATGCCTGCGGCTTGAACCGTGCTAGCAATCAAGCTTACTCACTGCAGTATATCGGAAGATGGAGAAAGACGCAAGATCAGTGCAGCAGGTAAGCTTACTGTAGTTAAGTACTGCTGAGACAACGACGACTTTCGTGCGCACTGATACCCCCACAGGAGCAGTTTCCGATCCATGGCGCTTGCATCACATGATGGGAAGAAGGATGCAGGATTCTTGGAGCAGCAGGCTGGGTACGGTGAGCACGCAGCTGCTGTACGCAGTAATTCTTCTGCGACGCCGCCCGGAAAGGCGACGTTGGTGGACACCCCAGAAGCCAAAGCGGGAGGAAGAGGTTCCATGGCGAATTACGACCTGCAGAACGCGAGGACGACGGCGTCGGTGAACACACCAGAAGCTCAAGGGGTTTTCGTGGCCGAGCGAGAGAAGGAGCTGCTGGGAGGCGCACTCGTCAGCCTCGGAGATGACGTCGCCGCTGGAGCTCCATCCCAACCCAAGTGCCCCAACCTGCGAGGCATTCTGCGCGTGGCAGAAAATCGACGCGTGCTGATGAGCGTGATTCCCACTCTCACTCTTGCCATCATGGGCGGGTAACTATTTCATCTAGTAATCCCTTGAATTTCCCTCTCGCAATGAATCCTGCTTCATACAATACTCTCGCCCCAAAGTTGAGCCTCGCTCACTTACCTGCAGGTCTTGTGTAATTTTGCCTTGGGTTTGATAATTTTCTGCTGTTTAGTGCTAAGAGAGATTAGAGATAATGCAATCAACATGAACCGACGGGTAGTGAGCTCCTCTCTTGCTCTCTCGCCGTGATACATGCTGGATGCATTGTGGCTGCTTCTTTAGCTCTTTGCACAAATCATGTGTTTGCTCTGTTTCTGCTGTTTAGTGCTCAGAATGGTTAGTCGACGAAGAGAGAATGCAGTGGGTCTACTTACGGGATGGTCAAAGCCGTAAAACCTGTTGCATTTGCTGTGGGTACATCTTTACCTCTTGAACAAATCAAGTGTTGCTCTGTTTCTGCTGTTTAGCACTAAGAGGGGCTAGTCGACCGAGAGAGAATGCAGTGAGTTACGGACGGGATGGTCAAAGCTTAGATGTACGTGGAGGAGCTAGCTTGTACGTCCTGGAGGTTGAAGAAGAGAGTGGGGGAATGGAGGGTGCAGGGCCGTGTTGCCGATTGCGTGGGCATTCAGCGTTACGGGGATCACGGCCGGGTTTCTCATTATGCTGGTAGTGGCGTCCGCCAATGCCTTCACCTGCGACTTGTTGCTGCGTCAGGCGCTCGTCACCGGCACCCTGGATTACGAGTCTCTCGGGCTGGCCGTTGCTGGTCCCGCCTGGCGCGTAAGCCTCATCCTTCCATTTGCTTGGAACTCGATTTTCAGTGCGTGAAAGTTGAACTTTGAACTTTGTGTTCTCGGTTCTCTTTTTAATGCAGTGGGTTCTCCCGTTTGTTCAAAAGAAAAAAAAAAAGTGGAACTTTGATTTTCATCTCGTGATTCAAAGTTGATTATCCGGGATTGAGGCTGGATCTTCTTGTGCATGCAGCTTACGACAGAGATCAGCATCGTGGTGCTCTTGGTGGGGTATGTTGGGTCTTCTGCCTCTAGCTTCGCTCGCTACATCCGTCCATGATTCTTCTTCTGACTACTCGGTTGCGTTTTGAATGTGATTGAATTGAAGCAAAAGGAGCTACAGTCCCAAATTGGGTTTCATGTTCCTGTAGCAGATTAGAGTTGATCATCTGGAGACTTTCTTTTGTCCAATTTGGAGAGATAATTTGACCAACACATACAACGTTCTTCACTGAAACTGATGAAAGTCGACTTTAGAATTCTTACTCCTTCCAAATTTGCCCTCATCTGAATTATATGTTTCACAACGTGAGCAATCAAATTCACAACTTATAACCATAAATTCATAGTCCTGTGGATGAATTTTTAATCCTGAGAGAGGGATTGATATGGTAGGTCCATTACGGGGGGCATAGCGCAAATCGGAGAAACCGGTTCAAGTGGATTACTTAGCATTTGGCCCAACGACGCCCCTGGCGTGCTCGTCAATGGTGAAGGACGCCTGCTCATGGTGTTCGTGACGGCGCTCGTCATCTGGCCCCTGTGCTGCGTCACCCGCCTTCGTCAGGTCTAGATCGAAGTCCAACCTCTCTCGCGCAATCACCTCCATAGCCAGATTTGTGTGGAGGATATCCTCAATATTTTCAAAGCAAAAGATAATGCATTTACTACAAATTCCCTAAAGTACTAAACTAAATACGACACATGTGCTGTGTGAGCGCATGCAGTTGGAGTACGCGGCCATGGCGGGCACAGTGATCGTGTTATGGTTGATGGGCGTCACGATTGTCGACGGTTGCATTAACGAACTGCCAGCCGTAGCCGACGGGGAGCTGGCTCCCGTGGGCTTTAGTTCCATCGGTAAGCGAGATGTCCTTGAGTCTTGTCAAGTTCTCGGTTGATCGGTGTGTTCGCAATATCACTGAGAGCGACTCCGCGACCAAATTTGGTGTCATAGGGTTGGTGTCGCAGGCGGTTTCGGTGTTTGGATTTGCCTTCTACATTCAGCCAGTGATCATGCCCCTGTTGGGGGAGATGCCCGAAGGTCCGCTCGGCGTCAAGCTCACTTCCTACTCCACGCGCGTGGTGGTACTCGGTAATGCCTTCCTGCTCCTTCTCCCACTCTTTCTTCCGAAAATCCCCCGCCCAGAATTATGTAGGGTTTGAAAAAATCACAAATTCGATTGATCGCATTGGTAACATTGATCATGTTCGATTTTGCGGAATTTCATATCACCAGAATCAGTGAGAGACGTTGCATGTGTTGATCAGAAAATAACTAAAATTGTGTGAAAGAATTCGAATGTCGCCATTTGACCCACTTAAGCACTGTTAAGCAGAACATGAGACTCAAATTGGGATTTCATCTGGAATCCGCTGAATGTTCAAACCCAGCTTGTGTTTCCTAGATGCGACCACAACGCTTGACTGCGTAGTCAGTGCTATGCAGTGAATTCATTTGTGATATATGGCGCGACGGGATTCTTTGGAGCGGCGAATAACGGCGCCAACACGCAGGAAAACATTCTGGAGAACAAGTGGCTGGGCGGGGGGGTAGCCCAAGGCATACTCAACCTCTCCATGACACGTACGATTTTCAATCCTGTTATGGCTTAATGTTTCCTCTTTCGTTGTTGCTACTGATCAAGTTCTAGATCAATCTCCATTGTTGCTTGGGTTGCTCTCTCCACTCTGCTCACCCTCGATACATCATACTGTTTGCGAATTAGTTTGGAGTCTAAACTTTGCAGTGGTTCCATTCTAAGGTAGAATTTAGTTACTAAACAGCATTAATAAGTGACCTGATCCCTCTCCTAGACTGACCGTCATCTCTTCCGATTATTCAACACCAGGTTCCAGGCCTTCAGTTAGCAAGTTATGTATTAGCATGACCAGGCTAAACTGGTCGATGGCTACTTACCTTTGCATGGAAATCAGGACTTCTCTGTCTCCCTTCAATAGTGGTTTGCTGAACAGAAGAAGTTATCATACATACATTCAGTGCGACATGATGGGGATCTCAGGAGAGAGTTCGATCGGCTCTATAGAAACCAAAACGATCGAGATCTTCTCTGAGCTCTATTGAGTGATCTCGCAACGAAAGCTCACTTCTCCAAATCGGTTCAAAATTCTGAAAACTGGGCGCGCAAACGGTTAGAATCCTGTAATTAAAACATATTAACACAAGCCTGCTAATCAATTACTCACTTACTTGCAGTGTACTTGGCGTTCTCGACGCCCATGCTGGAGTATCCCACCAGGCACACCATCAATGGCTGGGTCCCGGAGAGCTGGGTCACGGACAAGCGTCGTCGCCATCTGGTGGTGATGACCGCCATCCTCACCCTTTGTTTGGCGATTGCCGTCCTTTGGCCGGCCAAGTCGGGCAGCATGCTTGTGGTCACGGGCGCCACGGGCGTCTGCATGGTGTCGTACTTCATTCCAGTGGTTAATCACCTGCTTCTCTATTTCTCCAGGTATTCCTGCTCCTCCATACTGACGAACTATATTTTCTTTCTCGAGCTCACGTTTTCACGATCTATCTGGGCAACTCGAAGGCTCTTCAATCGCTACGCTGGTTGAAAGAGGGACTGCTTGCTACGTTGTCTGTGATGTTTCAATTTTGGATCAATTCATCATGTCATTCTTGTAGAATTCGATCGGTGGGTACTTAATTACTTATAATAGAGAAGAATCGGTCGAAAGACTATTTCATAACGTTAGAACACTCCACATAACTCCACGTAAGATACACTCCACATAAGTTTAGGCACAATGTTATAACAATAATGCTATCTTATAGCTTCAATGAAACAATGTTACGCAGCAGTTGACTTATAACTTGTTCATTTTCAGTTATTTGAAGTTATAACATGTTGATTATAAGTTAACTAAGAATATAATTTGCTCATTGTGAAGTTATGAAGTTATTACCTGTTCAATATAAGTCAACTAAAAAACTTATAAGCATATAACCGTTTTTTTTACTTTTCAACGCTAAGGTGGCACCATTGCATTGGCAACCTGTCAAAAAGGTTGTATATGAGTTGCGACTCATATACAACCTTTTTTCCTTTCAACTTGCTTCCTACACTCATGGATCATGAAGATTGATCAAAGGTTGTGATTGGAAAGTCAACAACCAGTTATGTATGATAACCTATTCATTACTAGCGTGGCTCATTGGTTACTTAATACATGTAACATTTTGGCCAGATCAATAATAGAGTTTCATAACTTTTGTATGTTAGTTGTAATGGAGTGTCACCATTTGAGAATAGCAGCCACAAAGGTAACTACAAATGAATTCATCTATACAAGGTTTTGAGGTTTTGAACATGGAAAAAACTTGGATCCTGTTGGTATAAAAGGAGATCCTAGACTCTTAAAAAGCTTTTTTTGGACACTGTGTGAGTAGACTATAAATTGTTGAAGGATTAAAAGTAGTTGTCTCCAAAATGAATTCTATTATTTTCTAAACAACAGTTGTACATTTTAGGCAATAATATAGAACGGTTGGTTTTAAAATAGGTTATGTTTAGGTTTTATAAGAGATTAATAAACATTTCAAAGTCTAAATGGCCAAATTGGACACTTTTAACCATGTAGGAGTTGAAATGAATATACTTCATTATGTTATCAAGAAGAAGACATCATATCTCATATATTTGAAACGTAAATATGTGCTCTAGAAGTTACAATAAAGTGGCTACAAACTTCTTTGGTAAGATTTCAATCTTCAATTCAAGCAGTTAGGGGTTAGCTAGAGCAAAGTCATGCCGAATCAAAGAAATTAAGCAAAATCAAAGCTTTGGCATGTGAAGAGAATCATGGCTTGTTGGCCCAAAAAATTCTCAATGGTTTGAATTGGAGAGAATTTTCTAAACCAAGGTATCAAGGAGTCCCTTTCATGTTAATTCAAGGAGTGTTCAACCAAGGTTATCCAAAATATTCTAATTGAGGTGCAAAAACTTATGTTCAAACAAACAATTCTAATTCTAAATAAATTCTAATTCAAACAATTTGTATATTGAATTTGTAGGAGTAAAATACAAAGGCTCCAAAGAAAGGAACAAGAAAAGGATCCTGAAAGCAAGCAAGCAATTTTATTGGTGTATAGAAGGGAAAGAAAACCAGGAAAAAAGTGGCTTGTCCTTGAAGTTATACGAGAGATCTTTGTACCAATAGTTGTTTTAGTGGTAGGAGTGTTTTGTAGTGCAGTTTCTTTGACTACCCTTTGATGTACTATACTAAAGTCATGAGCTTTGACCAGTTGTAGGGATTGATTCCGAATTTGTAGAAAATGTGAATTTGGCACTTTGAATAGATTGTAATAGTTGCATTTCTTTTGCAACTTTCATAATAAAAATTGAAGCATTAACATACAAATTGATATACTAGTTGTTGTTTTTATCATGTTTTATATATGCATTGCTTTGGAGAACTTGAAAAACTTCCACCAAGTATGTAAATTGAATTTGAGGTCAAGGAAAGTTCTTAGCAAAGCTAGTCTATCCATTGAAAAAATCTATGAAAAAATCAACACATGGTCTAGATGAAAATATTAAAACTCCATAAGAATACAATTTGTATTCATGTCAAATTATGTACAACCAAATTTTAAAAGTTCAATTGATAATTCATGAGATAATTTATAATTTTTTTTAAATGGATCACTAGAATCACATAGATTGAATTTTTTCATGTTTGTATTGCATGATATTTCATTTTTTTGTTTAGTATTAAATCCTTAAAGCCTCAAATTAGTTTTAAAGGTGAATTTGCAAGAAAGGCAACCAACTTTTGTGTTTTGGAGCATCAAATGGGCAAAAATTCTTGCACAAATATAGAGAATTAATTTTGGTGTGAACATATTTTTCACTTTTTTCTACCTATGCAAATTATAAGGTGGTAATTGTCTTAAGTTTTCTTTTGAAGATCATGGATAAAGGGTGTTGAAAGAGGGGATATTTTTAAGCATTTCTTGCACTTTAATTGCATGAAGGAAATTGGCATATAATAATATGCAATTGTAATTGATTTTATTGTATATTAGGAATCTATAAGCTTTTATGAGACTTGTCTTTTTGTAAATTTCTTATTCCACTTCACTATGCACTATGAAGTGCTTATCAATTCCCTGCACCACACCCACCCACTTGGAAAAATAGGAGCCATCCAATTCATTTCAAAAAAATTCCCACCCACCCCCCTTTCCAAGAAAAATTAATAGTTGTCCAATGTATATATGAAATACAAATACGATATCGATATCAATACCAATATGATACTACCATATATGGATATATAGATATGGATACTTGAGATATAACATATGAACGATGGTATATGGATATGGATATGACAATATGGGATTATCCCATATTGATTGTTTGCAATCCCACCCTCCCAAAATGATACCACCATGAACTCATGAAGTGGTTATAACAACCATATTAGCTACATGATGTGCCTTGAATATATACAAAATAATTTATTTTCAATTTCAAATAGGGTACTTTGTTTTAGCTTGGGACAATATTGAAAATGAAGAAAATACATCTATTTAGTAAATAGCTAGCTAGTCAATCAACAAATAAATTCTATTAGTTTGACTATAATTACTACAAGAGAAAGGGGTGTTTTAAGTATAGTCCTAGTAGTATAGTCATTAGAGGGGATTCGAGGCCAAAAGGAGATTGCGAAAGCCCTGTTCCCAAAATTGTTCCCGATATTGTCAGGTCAGCAATTAATTGATTTTCTTAAAAAATAAAAAGTAAAGAAAAGTTCGTCCTAAAATGCAAAAAGAAGTCCAAAAAAAAATTTCAAAAAAAAGTCGATGATGTGGCACACTCTCGACCACGTCAGCAGAATCCAGTTCTGCATTTCTGTAGTAGGTTCCTGCGTTCACTACGTTGGGAATTCACAGTCTCTTGTTGGCCTCGAATCCCCTCTAATGCTTTTAAGTAATGGCCTTTAAATAAAAAATTTAGTAAAATTTTATTAAAAAAATTGTCTTTTCAATAAAATTTCATTAAAAAATTTATTTAAAGGTCATTACTTAAAAGACTATACTACTAAGACTATACTTAAAACATCCCTTTCTCTTGTAGTGATAATTGATTTATTTTGTGTGCTTGTTGCAAGCACATTGAAAAGAGCACTTTCTATAGGTTTTCCTATCACGGTGACTAAATTATGCATGAATATTTAGGTATAGAATCTTTTCAAGGTAGAGCACATGTTGTCAACCATGGCAACAATGAGATCGTGGTTGTTGGTGGCTATGGCTATGAGAAGGGAATTGCCATCTTTTATTGTATAACATTTCTTTTTCAAATGTACATTGTCCTACAAACTAACCAAAAACTTTAGTTTAAATATGTCATTGTTGCTACCATGCTCCACATAATCTAGGTCAAAGTCTATTAGGATTTGGATCACTAAAAGAAGTAGCTCTACAATTATCATGGAGTTGACAATTGGATAGTATATTGTACTCTTGCAATGGATCCAAAGGTGTTAGTATATGTGAGTATGAAAGTGTGAGTATGTGAGCCTTGAGCATATATATAAATATGTATCATTCAACCATTGAAGGTGTTTATAACATAAACACTTATAATATAGGTACTAATAGCATATATACACTATTAATATAAAAGTTTATTATGATATACACTTATATCATAAGTGTATAGTTTTCTAGGTTCATAGGCTCATACTTTTATGCTCACATAATAGCAACCCTCACAATGGATCATGTCAGTGCTAAGGAAGAAATCATAGAATTGGATACCAAATTGAGTCTTTCAAATACCATAGCTATGGCATTAACCCCGAAAGGACTAAGTTGCATTTTTTGGCAACATAGAAATTTTAAGTATGTGTGACTAGAGATTTTCATTATTTCTCTTTGAAATTTTCATTCAATATGTTGATGAAGAATATCTTTGAAGCCCAACAATTTTCACAACTTTTAACTATATGGTTAAGAAATTATTGTATGATATGTGGTTTTTTTTCCAATAGTTATGTAGTCTAAGCAAGTTTGGAAAAATCATTTTTTTTCATAAATAAAAACTTGAAATTGATTTTTTAGATTTATACACATGTAGAAGGCTTTGAATCATGACATTTTGATTTATGAGATGAAGATATGAGGAGTTTTAGTATTCAGGCAACTATCAATTCTCTACTCCAAAATAAATTTAGACGTCTTTTTATTTATTTAATTTTTAATATTTTGAAAAAAAAAAAAAATTTTAAATGTAGATTATTGATGAAGACATTACAACCATTGGAATTGACACTTTTCAATTTCATAAATAAATTCTTAACCATTTATGATTTTGAATCATATTCTAATTCTTTCTATTTACTATTTTTTTCCTAATATGTTGAGCAATTCAATATGATTTGAAAATTTTCAAGTATGTAGCTGATTTGTTTTGAAGAATTAATCCAAAGAGGCACAACCATTTTGGACATTTTTTTCATACAAACAAATTTGACCTTTTGAAGTGCAAGTGCCTAGTTTTTTGAATGGCCAAAAGAATTTTTTTGTAAATTCAAATGCTAATGTTTTGAAATCTGCATATTGGAAGTTTGTAAAAAATATTTTTTACTACATCTTTTCAAACCAATGTATTACAAGATCTAACCATTACATGTGTCAAAAATGTGTTTTTTTCCCAAAATTTGACACTTGTACTAGATATGGCAATTTTGAAGTGTTTTTGGTTAAAACATGACCAAGGAACTTTAGGGATTAATATGAGTTTTTTTGACGTTGGCCAAGGTCACTTATAGAAATCTCAAATTGTGGTTGTCTCCATTCAAATTTTTTAGATATGGAGGATAGTGGTAGATTTTTATTAGTGAGGATACTCAAAAAAATTATGCTCTTTACCAAAACCTTATAACTATATAACATTCAGTAACATTGACTAGCATTGCCTTCTCTCAATAGTGGAGGGTGTGGAATATTTGACCCCCCAATAGTGCTTCATCAATATAAAGTAAGTGAATAGGTGGAGGATGCAAAAGCTATTGGATGTGAAATATGCATCACCAACCACTGCACAAAAAAGGCAATGTCATAACATGCTATTGAATGTTATATAAGAAAACCCTTCAACAAGCATCTAATATATAATTGAATATATAACTTATTTGGAGTTCTTAAGGCCGATGTCACCTTCAACCATCGACATCTACAAAGTGCAAATCGAATTTACACATGATTTCAATCTAGAAGCTTTGTTTTCTTTACCCCTTGAGCATCCAAATTCATCTACAAAATCGATGATTTCAAAAAAATCACCATATAAAATACTATTTGGAAAAGTATTTTGGAATTGAGACACAAACAAAAGTTGTAGAATTTGAGTTTTAGATTCTATCCATGTGATGAGATTCCCCAATGCTATTAGCAATATTTTCTAAGATTTTTGAAAAGGAGAATTCTAAATTCTTTCTAAATTTAGTTACAAGCTAAATATTCTAATTTTTGAAGTAAATTTTGTTGGAATAAATTTGAAATGAGGTTCTTTTGATGTAGTGAATTTTTGAATTTTTTGTATTCTAAGATTCTAAAACCTCATTAATGCAAATCCTATTTTGAACAAGAGTCAATGCAATTTTGGCTTGGTCAACCACTTGACATACTTTCACATTTGTATTTTTAGAAAAATATGTATTCTAGTGACACCAAATCCAACCCTTGAATATGACAATAGCTTCCTAAAGTATCTTTAAAAATTAGGATGATTTTCATCTAAGTTGTAATGAAAAAGAAATTTGTTTTTCAATCCATACATTGTCTAGAAATTAGACATTAGAGTGTTTCAAGGTTAATTAAAATTCACAAAGAGTATACAACTTCTACATTGGGAATACTTTTGAGATTATATAGTAGGACAAGTATATCTACCAAATGCCATCCAATGGTATGTCTACATCTTCTTCTTTGCACATGACCCAAAATCTACAAAAGAATTTCATTTTTAGAAACTATAATCCTCAATTTGATCCACAAACCTTAGAAAAGACTTAGAGTATTTTAACTATTTAATGACATAACAACCTAAAAGTATTGGACTTGAATCCTTAACCCCTAAAGGTTTTTGACTATGTTTTTTCAAAAATTGCTCCAAAACTGTCATTTCTAGGACAATTACCAAATTTTTGAAAAAAAATATTTTTGGAATAATGTAACCATAGTAAATTTTAGTGAATTAGTTTGGAAACATGTAGAAAAAATTTCAGAAAGTTTTGCCAGGTAGATTGCAAGATACTAGTGTTTGAAGTTGCAAATATTCATTTTTTACCATTGCGGAAATCCATGCAGCTGCACTTCAAAAGGTTGCATTTGTATGAAAAAATGTCTAAAATGATTGTAAATCTTTAGATTTATTCTTCAATTCAAGTTGTCTATATGCTTGAAAATTTTCAAATCATATAGAATCGTACAACATGTACAAAAAAAATAATAAGTAGAAAGAAGTAGAGAGTGATTCAAAATACTAAATTGTCAACAATTTATTTATAGAATTGAAAAAAGCCAATCCCAATGGATATAATGTTGTAATAAACAATCTACACCCAATATTTTTATTTTTTACCAAAGTAATTAAAAATTGAATCAAATAAAGGACTTCAAAGTTTATTTTAGAATAACTTCCTACAAACTACCCACAAACTAAAACTCCTCATCACTTTCATCTCATTAATCCAAATGGCATGAGTCAAAGCTTTCCATGTCAATATAAATCTAGAGAACTAGTTTCAAATTTTTATTTAAAAAAAACGTGATTTTTGAACAAGTTTTTGAGCTGCCCAAACTGCCCACTAAACAAAGAAAATCACATATCATGTATTCCCTGTGTCCCACTAAAAGCTTCCTAATTTTGCTAATTTACAGTCTTTGCAGGAAGAATTTGAGAAGCTTTTAGTGGGACAAAGGGAGTAATAACTTTTTTAATCATGTAGTCAAAAATTATGAAATTATTGGGCCTTAGAGCTACTCTTTGGATGCATATTTGGTGAAAATTTCAAAGAAAAAAATGGAAAAACTCCATCTATAGCGGGCTACTGAAAATCACTATGTTGCCAAAGAAAGCAATTTGGTTCTTTAGGGATTAAAGCACATTTCATGTTAACTTTATGTTTGGTCAAATTTCATTAGTTTCTAGATTAAAATGCAACTTCCAAAATTTGATATTCTTTTATACATGTAGTATTATAAATCCAAAGATTATCTTAATTTTTTCATAACTGAAAACATTAAAAATGATTCTTATATGATTTTTCAAAGGAATTTTTAAAAAATCATAGTAATTGAATTTTTTTTAAATAGTATTAATTTTTTCAGATAAATTGGAGATGATACTAACAAATAGCACAATGGACTTTGTATAAGCTAAATGTACCCCCGTTGTCAACCACAACCTATATCCAACTTGTAGGGAGCACTATCTCCAACCAAAGCTTAGAATGTGATTTTTTTTCCTCTTTTTCAAGGTTGGGGCCAATAAAGTCATGACACATGTTCCGAACTAGTGAGTAAAATAGTAAGAAGAAGTGAGTAGGAAGTAATTTTTTAATGATTGGAATGGGAAGACTTTAGACATTGGCAATGCATGAAGTGCACTTTTTGCTTCCCAAAAATTATAGTAATTTCAATTTCTAAAATAAAATTATGGAAAATTTACCATCATCATATTTCCTATTTTCTACATGGAAAAAATTTGCATTGCTTCATAGTTCATATTGTTCATGTTCTACTGCAAAATTCTTTAAATCATCAAGTACGAGTGTACTTACCATAGTAAAGAAATTTCATAGAGAAGTTCAAAGTTGGTGAATTTTTAAGTTTCTTAGATGCTGTATAGAAAGTGTTATAAAAATTACAAGTTTATAAATTTTGGAAAAAAAGTAAGATAGAATAGAAGTAGATTTTTGGAACTACATTTCTTAACCTTGTGACAACAAGTCCAAATTAACAAGTCCAACTTCCATTTCCAACAAGGACAAAGACATGGTAACCTTGGTTTATATTATGATATTATACATTATATTATAAATCTATTAATAGTAAAAATTTCAAATTTTTTGAATATATTTTGTATTTGATATGAATCTTCTTCTTTTGTTTCTTAAAAATTCATAATAATTTCAAAATAGGTTGAAAATTTTGCAACTTGTTCCAAGTTAGAAATGGAACTTCTTGTGAGAAGGTATGAAATATGTATTAATTTCAAATTTAATTATTTATTGTTGACACATTGTTAAAACAATTTACGTTTTTTATACATTTAATCATTAGGTAAACATGGTAAAATATTCCATCACTATTTCAAATAACATTAGACTAATTTTCAGTTTTGAAAACAACTTTGGGAAAGTGTAGTAATGTACCAAATGTTGAAACAACAATGTAAAAAGGGGGGAGGAAAATTTGAGGTGTAACTATGAATAGCTTCATTTTCTATAAACAAAATTAAAAAGTGTTGAATATGTTAGAATGTTAGTGATTGAGAATTTTCAAAGAGGGCTTGGAAGGGACATGTTTGTAGAACTTAATGCCATTGACTCAATTAATTTCTTCTAAAATACTCAATATTGGGTAATTTTAGAACTCATCATTGCTTATGTTTTGAAAACATTTTTTTTAATTAGATTTAAAAACTCATTTATTTTTTCTAAACTTAGTGAAAATTAAATGGTATTTATTCTCCAAATGCCAAAAGTCAATTCAAACTAGACCTATATGTGCTATTAATAGTATATAACATTGTCCAACATTTTTTACATTCTTACTTTGTTTGATGTTCAAATTTATGATTAGAAAATATTCGTATCAAGCTCCTAATATCTTTAATGATTAGCATTTTTCAAATCAATTCAAAAACACATAACTTTTAAGTACTTGAAAAGTACAATTTTTTTCATTGCTTGAATGAAAGTTTGTTGTAATTGATAGAACTTATGCATTACACATATATATAAAACAAAAATTTACGATGGAGATTTGACAATAAAAACATCACTACTTAGATTCTTATAAAGTAATTACGTGCACATGTGATTGAATATATAATTGCACATTGTTTGTATAAAAAACCACCAAATTCTTGTAGGATTTTAGTAGAAGTCAGTAGAGTACTCTAAAATCTCCTAGAATGCATCTTTTTAGACAACATGTGAATAAGTTATGAATTTTCACAATGCTAAAAGATTATTGTTCCTACATATTAGATAGGAATTTGTAAAGACTATGACCTTAAGGAAGGAATCACAATTGAGTTCACTTACTCAAATAGAAAATTTTGCACCTCTAATATCGTACAATTTTCAACTTTTTTTTAATTTTGTTCACAAAAAATGAAGTTGCTAATGGTTAAGTGAAAACATAAGAATGGTGTTCAAAATTGAATTTTAGACTTCATTTGGGTATAGTATAATAGCTTTTCTAAGAAAAAATTGAACTAGGAGAAGTGGGAGAAGCAAACTCACATTTATATCTAAAAATCTGCTTGAGATTTTGAAGATTCAAATAAGAGTTCTAGACAAATTCTAGAGGGATTGGATGGAAGGGACATTCTTTTGGACATTTTCAAATACCTTATCTAAAATTTGTTCATAAATTTTTGGTGGAGTATTGAAATCTCAAACACATTTTTGGAGATAAAAGTATACTTAATTCTCCAACTTTTCTTAGCTTGAATTTTTTTGAAAAAATATAGTCTACTATATCTAAATGAGGTCTCAAATTTGAATTTTATCACAATTAATTCCTTCGTTTCCTCTTAACCATGAGTGGAGGAGCTCTTTTTTGTCCTGATTCATATATCCTACATGGTTTGTTTCACCCACCACTACTCTACTAGTATAAAGAGCTTCTCTCTACTCCTACTCCAACACAAGATTGGCTATGGGGTTCAAATGAATATGTGGCACAAGAAATGAAATATGTGGTACAAAATCCACATCTTGGGTTCAATTTTTTTTATTAAAAATCTTGTATTCTATTCTACTTTGTTGGAAAAATCAAATATAAGCCTGAATTTAAAGCAAATCTTGCGGGGGCTTCACAGGACTATGGAGCAACCCTCTAATCTGTCCACATCCTAGCCTTGCCTCCAAAAGAGGCTCAATGGGACATTGTGTGAAGCTAGCTCCCTTATGATGACACCAAAATTTTAATTAACAACAGATGCGAACGTACCTATAGCATGCAATTCAAATTAGGGCTTCATACTTGTTTTTTTGTGTGTTACATGCTTTTAAATCTTACTAGCACAACTTATTACATTGTCACACTGATTGAACTTATGAGAAAATAGATTAGATGAAATATATTTTGGATGAAAATATGACTATTTTTGTGACATTGGGTTGGAATCGGGGTTGTGACCATTTGTAAATAGAATAGATTTAATATATGTGTAATCGGTTTACACATCTCTAAATTTGACCAATACATATTCTTTCTATATTTATGCATGTGAGAGTTTTAACTAATTTCTAATACCAAATATTGTGGTTATAAACTCACTAAAATTTCAAAAAGGTTTAGTGTATGAGAGGTACAAGCACACTGCTTTCACAATCATTTATAAATTACCTTCTTTTCAAGATGACATAACATTCAGTAGCATTGGCTAGTTTTGCTTTCTCTCAATAGTGGAGGGTGTAGAATATTCAACACCCCAATAGTGTTTTATCAGTAAATACTGAAATAAGTGGACATGTGGAGGATGAATAGTTTGTTGTGTGTGGAATATGCTGCACCCTTCATTGTAGGGAGAACGCAAAGCCACCACATGCTATTGAATGTCATGGGATGCCAAATTTTTTTAGATAATCTTTTTTATTACTTATTGAGTTTTGGAGTGATGTATAGGTTTTGTATGTTACAAGTTAGAATGGAAGTGCATTGATTGCCACGGTAGACAAGAATTGCTTCACCATAGTTAGTGATTACCATCTCGGTGCATGTTTTCAGACAACTGGGACCGCCTTTCAATGGTATAAATTTTCACACAATTGTGACCAACTTTGAGCGTGTCTTCAAGATTCATGACCAGCTATACATTGGCTTGTCATAGGTGTATTGCCTTCCATGAAGATGCCAAGAAAACCTATTTTTTGACATTTGTCTATTGGTTGGTTGTTTTACACAAGCGGTAGACTGGTCTTGCAAACCTTGCGCCAAAACTACCATGCGCCCCCCTGTACAAGACTATTTTACATGAAACCGAGTGCACAAAATCCAATAGCAGAGTCTTGAGATGAGTGACGATGGTGAAAGCTATACACACGCTATCATCTTTTCGAGTGTGAATTCGAGAAAAAGGGTCTCTATTTCCAAAGGTTGTTTGGAAATCTACCCTTAACATCTTCAAAGTGGACTCCAACAATGTAACGGGCAAGCAACTCTTTACAACAGCTGGGGGCACTTTGATTCAGCCATTACTTCTTGGGATTGTTCCATGGAAGATTGTGCAATAGCAAGCACCATACTCGCTTAATAAAAAAAAGTCTCCATGCCTGTTTTGCATATTGGACATGCCAAAAGTTGACAAAGCTTCATTTTTGAAGTTAGAATCTCAACTTAAAGACATATAAAAATGCATAAAGGAAGCTAAGATAAGAGATTCTTATTGTAGTTAAAAGAGGGAGAAGGAAGAAGGTTAGGAGTAATCATGTACTACTCATTGAGGATTATTGACTTTTTTAACCATGTTTTAATTTTCATTAGAAGACAAGAAGAAAAAGCAAATAGAAGAATCATTGACTTTGGGGGAGGTTTTAGAAATTAGTTATAAGTAGGAAAAGGTTAGTGAGCTTATTTTGAACTTTGGTTGACTTTTAGAGCCTTTTAACAAATGTTTGGCAATTTAGATTTTATTAGATTTTATAAGATTTGACATTGAACAATCTTTCTAAATAAAAAAAGAGAATATCAAAAAGATAAAGGAAAAGCCCAAAATGGAGGTAGAAAGACAAAGAATGACCAAAAGAAGGAAGATTTTGAACACTCAAGGCCATCACATAAGTGTACCAAATATAATATAGTCAATACAAGATAATTGAATATAGAATTTCCAAAAAACTTATGAATTTTTCTCTCTTAAGAAAAAAATTCAAAAAATTACAATGAAAATTAAGACCTTAGGATCCTACCCAAAATCTAGATGATTGTTAATCAAGATTATAATAGGACTTTAGGGATTAACATTCATGAATGTTTTGAAATTATGAAATCAAGGTAGGAAACTCATTGTAGATTGTCCATTGGATCGTGGCACATAGAACCTACTAGATTTGCAATAATTTTTTTACAAAGGGATGTCAAATCAACAAACATTTCACAAGTATCTTAGTTATCTTCTTCTTGAAAAAGGAAAAACACATTTATTTATAGAAGGTCAAAGCAAATTTATAGAGCTTTCCATTGTTGATCCTAGGAGGAAAATACTCTTACCTCTTTTAATGGTAATATGAACTTTTTAAATTTTTTACACAATTCCATCATTTGACAATTAAATTATTATTTTTAGATAATCATTGTGTAATAATGAATGAACCTTTTGCCATGTGCAAAAGCCACATGGTGATGTTCATTGAGTTTATGAATGGTGACTTTTCAACCCAATTCAATTCCAATCCTTTTAGGCTTCAATTCCATCCATTTGAACCATTGTTCTTAATTATATGCAATTTCTAATATGACATAATAAGATGAAAAAGAGGAAAATTAGGACTTGAACCTTCAATCAATAATGGGTTTGCTTTCTTGCAAACCTTCAATGAGAAGCTCTACTTTAATTATAGTGAAAAAACTTTGGATTTGAAGAAAGCTTACCTCTAGAGATTGCATTATATATGAACAAGTTTGATTAGGCCTCTACTCGAAAGTCTAGGCAATGGTGCACAATGTTATACAATCCACTCTGTCTAAATTAGCTTCATAAATAATTTAAAAAAATTATAGGCATGTCTACAGTTTATTAAATTTTCAAACCAATTTGAAATATCCAAAAGGATAAAAAAATTACTTGACGAAATTAGTTCTTGATGAGGTCAAAATTGTTGAATTAGAAATTTGTATAATGCTAGAACTTACCTAGCTAGTAATTTGAATGTTCAATCTAAGACTATAACTACTAGCTTAAATACTCTTCATAGAAATACTAAGGTAAGAAAACTATCTTGCCTTGCCCACCACTAACTTCAATTTCCTTCCAATTATCTTTATAATGATCTAACTTGAATGTTCTTAAGGTGTGTGAAATCTAATGTAGCTAGTTTAAAGTATTTTTATTCCTATTTTCAAATTCCAAGACTCTTTTATACTAAGTAACTTCAATTAAGTTACCCCTAATGAACCAAGGGCATTAATTGTATAGTAGGGTACTAACCAAAATGGCATTTTTGAATTTGAACTTTGAAGTGAAGAAAATTTTAGTGCTTCCAACTTTGATAGCCTATCGAGAGTTGAAAAATTGGTATTTTACTATGAGCTTTTTATACAACATCATTTCTAAGGCAAAAATGTGTGTGCCAAATTTCAAGGCCAAAAGATTTACACAATAAAAGATATTTAATATCTACCAACATGTGTAGTTGGGAAAAAAATTTCACTACCTTCAACTTTGACACCCTCCCAAGAATTGAATTTTTTTTTCTTTTGCCATGAAATTTTTGGCACGAAATAACCTCTATGTTTTTTATATGTGAAAAAAAATTCAAGGTCAAAAAATTAATTAAAAAAAGAAATGTAAAAGCTACCAATATGTGTATTTTTGAGAAATTTTTTACAATTGCCAACTTTGACACCTTTTCAAGGGTTGAAAAATTGGTTTCTTACCATTAATTTTCTTGTGAGATTATCTCTATATTGATAACGTGTTTTCTAATTTTGAAGTTCAAAAGACTTGTCCAAAAAAAGATATTTAGAATCTCCCAATATATGTAGTATGAAGATGGGCTTTTGAGCCCTTAATACACTGTCATTTTGTGGGTCAAAGTTTGACACAATTGTAAAGACTCGTACCCACAACTATACATGTTCTAAGACTTTAAATATCTTTTTTTGGATAAATCTATTAAACTTGAAATTTAGCACACGTATTAGCAACATATATATCAACTCATGAGAAACATTTCATGTTAAATAGATAGTTTTAATGCCCTTGGAAGGGTGTCAAAGTTGGCAGTAGTGAAAACTTTCTTAGAGCTACTCATGGTGGGAGATTTTGAATATCTTCTTTTGGATAAGTCTTTTGAATTTGAAAATTAGAAACCATGCTATCACCATAGTGATAATCTCACAAACAAATTCATACTATGAAACCAAATTCTTAGCCCTTGGTAGGGAGCAATTAAGAAAATTTTCTCAAACTACACATGTTGATAGATTTCATGGCAAAACAAAACAAAATTCAATACTTGAGAGGGTGTCAAAGTTGAAAGTATTGAAATTTTTTTTCCCAACTACATATGTTGGAAGATTTTGAATATCTTCTTTTTGCATGAACTTTTTAGCCTTGAAATTTGGCACACATGTAATTGAATTTGAAATGATGCTCTAAACAAATTTCATGGTAAAATACCAATTTTTCAGCTCTCAAGAGGCTATCAAAGTTGACAGTACTAAAATTTTCATTACTACAAATTCAAAAAATGCCATTTTAATTCCTATCCCACTTTTTCCTTGAGATCAATTAAGAGGGTAACTATAGGATTGGGTGGTTCACATTGAGAATGAGTACATCAAAAAAATTTAGATTGTCTTAAAAATGAGTAGATTATTACTAGTTTGAAGTTTTACTTAAGTCAATGAAAAATATGGTTGTGTGCATTGAAGGAGGATATCTTAATGGAGACATTTGGAATGATGACATTTTCATACTCAATGAAGGATATGAGGGCTGAATATATTCATGTAAAATTTCACTAACAACATTTTGGTCATTTTTGCAATTTTGGGTGGAGCTTATAGTAGACACTAGTCATTGAAATGAAATTGGTGATTAGAAGAAAAAAAAAAGGAGACATAGTTTTTTCTTTGAGCTCCTTGAATCCCTCACCTTTGAAGAAGGCAACACACACATTGATTGGCCACCTTTTTAGTTTATACCCAAACTAAGCCAAAAAAATAAACATGAGTCTTGAATTACATGACACCATTCAACTTTTTAAAAATTCCACAAGGAGGTTTTTTATTCAAAATTTGATAAAACTACCACCATTGGATTTACAAATGCATTCTTTTCCCTACAAAAAAATTTATTGAAAAAAAATTTGAAATTTGAAAACAAGAATCTCAAAAATGGTCACTTGTGTCATTAGAGGTTAATTGCGTCACTTGCTATTGTATTTGTCTTTTTTCCAAAGAGACTTTGTTGTTGTGCATGTTAATGCTCGAAATTAAGAGCATTGAGAGGATGCATCATTTTTTTGGCACACCTAACTTCATTCTAGATTCTTTTCTAATACATGCTACTTCATTGTCACAAGGAGAATCAAAATCTTTAATATTTTCATCTATAAACACTGCCGAGGTCATTTTTTGGTTGATGAATGAGAAAAGATCTATTGGTATAGAGTAGAAGTGCAACTATTCTTCCTTGAAATTAGAGATGAAAATAGAAGACCTTCTACAATAGTTTGACTTCCAATGAGTACTTTTGGATTTTTTTAGACTAGTGATTCTCATAGTATCTAAATTGATGATTTCCACAACCACTAACTTCAGATTTAAGGTTTCCTTCTTATATGTGCATCTAACAAGGTTCACATCAAATACTAAGGTAGAATAACCCATTGCATTCAAAAGACCCCATCATGTTTTTTTTTTGATGTATTAGATTTGGGCCACAATCAATGTTTTACAATAATGGAGTGATAGTGACCTCGTTAGGAACTTTCATAATTTAGGCCTTCTATGTTAGAAAATATTGTGACTGCTTTTGACAGTAAGATGAATAATGTGATCTTAGACCTAGCTAAATTTTGATCGGTTGCTATTTAATTTTTTGTAAATTTAAAAAAAATCTTCCCAAAATGAACATTTGCCTTAGAACCCTCAACTTGTTTTGAGATTGTTGATGAACTTTATGGATTTAGATTTTTTTTGTTAGTTTTAGGGTATTCTAGAGATGCTTTGGGGCTATGATGTGTTGAATATTTTCATCATTCTTAACAAATTCACACTTTGCTCTTCCTGTTTCTTATCTGGGGAAAAAATTGAAAAATTTCAAGGCGATTCCACCTCAATGACAAGGGTGGGGAACATAACCCAATAAAAGGTTGTGACTCTTTTAGGGGAGGACTCGACCCTGGGACCTCCACGGCTCCACCTCCGCGAGTCTTCGGTAACCTCATGTGCTTTCGTGGTCATCCCGCCACGATCCCAGGGCTGCCCATGGAAAGCAGGTACTCAGTCTTTATTACGGAAGGAGGTCGCACAAAGATATCGTAGGGTTTTGGCGTCGGGATGCTCGATTGCAGAAGCCGATTGGCAACGCTCCCCGCAAGTCCGGCGATAGCCGCTCCGTTGTCCATCGCGTTGTGCCAAGCCCCGGCTCCGCCTCCCCGATCGCAACCCTTCGTGCAGCTCGCGCAGCGCTTCTCGTTCACGAATGACGACACCGGGAATCTGTAGGAGATAGCGATTTTCCAGAAATCGACCGTCAGAGCCCCAATTATGCGAGCTCTCGGGACGCTGAGTTTCGTACTCTTTGTCAAGTGGAGGGGCAAGCAGTTCCAAATTGTAGCGAACGGGTCACTTGTTGAGTGTTCCTTCAATCTGCTCTTGTAAATCTGGTGCCAAATCTTGGATTCCCAGTGGGTCCTTTGCTTCATATCTGCATATTCATAATGGGCTTGTTCTGCATGTCTCACAGGCCGATGGAGCGCTGGACAAAACAAGGCCGGGCAGCTTGAAGATCCACTGCATTTGGTTATGAAGAGGCGTAAGGTATGGTATTGCCACGTGCCTCAGTAGCTAGTGCTGCCTGTGTTGTATGTGCTGGATTGTATGTTGGAAGTTGCAGGGCATGAAGCCGGTCAGTTGGCTCGAATCCAATTGAAATCGGTGTATACATCCAGTTTGTGTCTGTCACGCTGTGCACATGTAGTATTTTTCTGGTTGATAGTATCGTAAAACGATTGGGTTCTTGTTGCACTTGAAGCGTGTTCATCGTCCTGAAGTATTGTTTGTTGCATGATTGAATTATGAGGACAAAATGCGTGAAAAGGGAGAGGAGTCTATCGTGTTCGTATTGATCAGTTTTGGCGTTCGCCCCACAACTAGCATGTAATGTTGTGGAAGTGGTGAAGCATAGCTGGATATTTCTTACAGAGCGTTTATTGACTCGCTCTGTTCTTCATGCACTCTGCATTCACCTAATGCTTGTTTTACCTGAATTGATGCAGTCACCTGCCCATCCCCAGGAGATGTGTAACAGGAGAAGATGAAGAACGTGGTAAGCATCTAAAGCCTGGGGTGTAAGTTAAACTGTTAGTTTTCACCTAATTGTTTGTAGTAATGAATTGAATTCCGGAGCCATGATTTGGTTTCTCGATTTCTAATATGAAATGCTTAGCTAAGCGTTATTTGATGTACGTGTAATGGGTTTACACGTCTCTGGATTTGACTAAAATGTATTCTTTGTATATTTATGCGTGTGAGAGTCTTAGTTTCTAATACAAAATATTGTGGTCACGAACTCGCTGAAATATCAAAAAGGTTGAGTGTCAGGCACATGGCTTTCACGACCGTTTATAAATTACCCTCTTCTCAAGATGAATGCCACATTTTTAAAATTGTCTGTTTTAATGCTTATTGAATTTTGGGGTGATGTGTAGGTTTTGTAGGTCACAAGTTAGAACGGAAGTGCATTGATTGCCATGGTGGACAAGAATTGCTTCGCCATATCTAGTGATGGAAATGGGCTGGTCTAGTTGGTGGATTTGGGTTGCAAATGAAAATGGGCTGGACATAATTTATTGTAAGGTTTAACTCATTCTTCTAGAAACTGGATTCATTCACCGATTGGGCACTGACACAAAATCTGACGTACAGGAAGCGAGATTAACTTGAGAGACATCTGAGCGATTGATTCAACGGTTGCAAATCTAAATTAAGGTAGGAGGCCTCTAAAGTGCCAATTTTAAAGCTGGAAATTAATCTGGAGAAATAAGGCTTCTTCAAAAAAATTTGATAAATTTTCATTGAAAGACAAATGGTCTTGGCATCTAACGCAACTTGTAGAGAAATTTAGAGAACAAACTCCCACAAAATCTTCTACTCCCAAAGTCCGAAGAATAACAAGATAAATTTATTTATTGGGTTGGGTCGCCCAATCAGTACAACAACACTGCAGAGTCAGCATCGACCCTCAAGGTAAAATCATTCTTTCCGCATGATTCGTACTCTGTCCGACTACTGTTACAGGATTCAGCAAATGTCCACGAACTTCACTACCAAACAAAAAAGTGTTCAAGGGTCAGACAGAACTCGCCCAACCCTGTACAATGGATTGTCAACTAATGGAAGCCTGCTATTTTCACCGACAAAATTACACTCCGGCCGTCTCAGCCACTTTCTCAGCAAGAGAGGTCAGTGGTGGTAATTCACAACTCGCGCATCTACCTGTCAATGCCTTCTATTCTGTCTTCCACGTCCTGGTACAATTGCTTCAGCTTCTCCAGATTCTCCTCCGAAGTCTCCCAGTATCCACGCCCATTCGCTTCCAGGAACGTGGAGACCAGCTTGCGGAAGGAATTCGGGTTCGTTTCCAATAACCTCTTCTGCATCTCCTCGTCATTGATGAAAGTGTTGTTCGCTTCCTCGTAAACCCAGTTATCAACCTGCACAATGGAGGAGCATCTGCCTTCAAATACAGACGACAAAGAACTCTACAAAAGTCGCCGGACTAAGTAACACTCAATCGCTTTAGAGAAGACACTCATGCATAACTCCCTCAAAAACCAACCACTCAAGGTTTTCAATTGGCCGGCCAATTTGATTGATCATGCTGGTCGTAAAACATCAATATTTCAAATGAATCCAGCACTTATTTCTCTGAAGTCCAGGAAGGACGTTGCATGTACTGATCACCAAAAAAATGAAAAAGGATAAAAGAAAGGCCACATATGACCTACTCAAAATGCCACACAGATCATGAGACTCAATTTGAAGTTGAGAGATAGTTTTACTTACATTGCCAGAAGTCGCACTCCAGCCCATGGTGTTGGTAAGCCGCTTCTCAATCTCACGCACACCCTCGTATCCACTGGACAACATGCCCTCGTACCACTTGGGGTTCAGCATCTTCGTCCTTGCGTCCAGTCGCACCGTCTCTGCCAAGGACCGAACCTGGGCATTGGCAGTGGTGGTATCGGCAATGTATGAATTAGGCCTCTTCTTGTCAGGCCTCAAGCTTTGCACAAGCTTGGTGGGGTCGGAGTCGAAGTAATGACTGACATCGGTCAATGAGATTTCAGAAGAGTCGAGGTTCTGGAAGGTAGCCTCGGCAGTAGCAAGAGCGGATTCGAAAATCTGCCTCTTCTCGCTCATACCGGCACCCGGGGCATCGCTGTCAAAAGCAAACGACTTTCGTGAAAGGTACATGTCTTGAAGTTGCTTCTCATCGTTCCAGGACGAGTTTTCAACAGCCAAATTGACGTTCGAAGAGTAGGATCCGGAGGCGTTCGAATAGATGCGCGTTGCAGCTTCCCGGAGAGAGACACCGAGAGTCTCGACTTGCTCAAGAGCGTGTTTGCGGACGAAGTTCATCTCCACTGGTTCGTCAAGCTCTGCCACTGTCTTCACTGCCCTGTCCAGCAAGTTCATCTGGAACCAAGTACGGTTGCTGAAGTCAGGCATAAACAGATATAGACAAGCCATTGACTGCACTGCTAGATTCAAATTACGTGCATGATTTCAGACTTCCTACAATTATCAATAATTCTCTTCAACCGTCCACAAGAAAAATGATTTTAAGCATCATCTATATCTTCTGATTCGAGAAGCATTTAGTAATGAATGAGAAAAACGTCATTAAAACCAAGTGCAGACAGTTTTTCTCACTTGCCTAGCTGAGACTAAAAGTTGGTGACAAGAAAATGGCTTCCAATTCTACGATTCATGATTAGGTAGACACACTGCGGAACCAACTTTCTTACAATGCGAACGAGAGGCTTCTAAGTAATTTCTGCGCAGTCGGTGCATGGAGAAAAATGATTAGTGACTAGACGAGTCTGCCCTGCACTATCCAATACATTGTCTGATTTTAATTAATTCCTAGTCAAAGAACGGTAACTAGAGCACAAGAAGCATCAGAAACCAACCTGGTTGATGAACAGGTCCCTGAACACGCCGGAACAGTTCACCACCACGTCAATGCGAGGACGTCCAAGCTCTTCCAGAGAAACTGGTTCAATCTTGTTCACCCTCCCAAGGGCATCGGGCAAGGGGCGAACACCGACCATCCACAACACCTGGGCAAGTGACTCGCCGTAAGTCTTGATGTTGTCCGTTCCCCAGAGCACGAGAGCAATCGTTTCGGGATACTTTCCTCCATTTTCAATCTTCTGGCGCTCCAACAGACGATCAACCACAATCTTCGCACTCGCAAGAGCAGCCGCAGTAGGAATGGCCTGAGGGTCCAAAGCATGAATGTTTTTCCCGGTTGGCAACACTTTCGGGTTCCTGATGGGGTCCCCTCCAGGACCTGGCTCCACAAACTTGCCTTCCAACGCTTGCTTCAAGCCACCCAGCTCATTATCCGCCACCACCTGCTTCAAGCAGAAGGCCAAAAACTCAAAGAGAGTGTTCAGCTTCGCCTGGTCGACGTTCTTGTACTGCGTGTTACGCAAAGCGTCCATCCACGGCTCCTTCTTCGCGAATCCAAAGAGGTTTGCTAGAGCAGGTTGCACATTCACAACCTGTCCAGCTTTGTTCGTCGTCTTGGCTACGAACGCGCCTACCACATCCCTGGACGTCTGAGTAATGTCATTCAAAAGAGTAACATCAGCAAGCACACCGCGGTCGGAACTTCTGTATATGTCTTCTATTTCACGACCGATAGACTGAGCCAAGAGCCCCGGCAAGCCGCAAATCTCCTCCTCCGGCCTGTCAATGGCAGCAATATTAACAAGAGTTGCAACAGCCTCTTCAGCACTGGGAGGCTCGCCAATGACATGCAGACCGCAGGGCAAGAGCCGGGATTCAATCTCCATCAACTTCCCATACACCTTGCCTACGACAGTGTCGCGCTCGTCGGAGGAAAGCTCCACCTCTTCGCTGGGAAGGTCCACATCCTTGTCCAGGTTGCATTGTTTGGCAGTGCTGATGATACTGGAGACAATCTGAGCGCCGCGACCAGAGTCCTTCAATGACTGGTAAGAAGAGATGAGCTCGCTCAACTGCTTCAGACCCTTGTACAACCCGGCGTTCTCAGCTGGAGGGGTGAGGTAGCTGATGGTGTTGGCGTAGCTACGTCTCTTCGCAATGGTAGCCTCCGAAGGGTTGTTCGCGGCGTAATAGTAGATGTTGGGAATGTTGCCAATCAAAGAGTCGGGGTAACAGACATCGCTCATACCAACCTGCAAACCCAATTAGATTCACAATCACATGCAAGTGAGACACGGGTTTAAAGGTTATGATCAAGTGGCAAACATCTTCACAATAAACCTATTTGTCATAATATGAGCTTCTCTAAAATGCCATTTTAGAATATCCTGCACACTTACCACACTACCACAAGGGTCACTTGTCACACTCCCAAACTATTAGTGAAAACGATAAGCCCCAGCGAGTGGGACGAATGAGGTTTGAGTGCGAAATAAACAGAAATCTCAGACCCCTGTTTATCTAAAACAGTGATCTTATAGCAACGACTTATGTCTTTGAATAAACCCAAAGACTGCACCAAAGTATAGCAACGACTTCAAATATCAGACACGAGAATGAAAAACAACCTGCTTTCCAGGCATGAACTCCAGTGAACCGTGAGTTCCGAAGTGCAGAACAGCGTCAGCTTGGAAAATCTTCTCCAGGAAAGTGTAATACGCAGCGAATCCGTGATGAGGGCTGGCGGACTTGGAGAACAGGAGCCGCATTGGATCCCCTTCATATCCGAAGGTGGGCTGGACACCGATGAAAATGTTGCCGAACTGCTTGCCATACACGATGAGGTTCTGTCCATCCGAGTTCAGAGTTCCTGGAGCCTTACCCCAGCTTTCTTCCAGAGCCTTCGCGTACGGAGTCAGTTGGTAATACTCTCGGGTGGGCATCTTGTATGCAATGTTCAAGTCCGGGCTGCTGAACCTAGCTTCCTTGTCGTGGATCACTTCTTCAATAAGAGCCTCGGATGACTCGGGGAGTCCCTCCACGTTGTAACCGTCCGCCTTGAGCTCCCTCAAGACGCTGTAAATGGAGGAGAACACGTTCAAGTAAGCAGCCGTTCCAACATTGCCCTTGTCTGGTGGGAAGCTGAAGACGGTGATGGCCAACTTCTTCTCAGCTTTGGACAAACGCTTGAGATTCGCCCACTTGATTGCACGGGTGCACAGCTGATCGACACGGTCATGGAGAGCATGAGATTTCCCTGCAACGAAAGAACGCGTTTCAGTGCACAAAACATTCAAACAGAAGTAAACTGCCAATATAAACATGCAAAAATGGAGAAAAATGAAAATGAAAACAAACAAGGACAAGGAAAAAGCTGCACTTCACATACCTGTGCGACTGTCACGCCCAGAAAACACGATTGGCTCTAATCCTCCGTCCAACTCGGGAAGAGCAACCTGAAGGGCGACCTGAATGGGGTGCAATCCCAAGGAGCTGCCCAACCACTCTTCAGTAGTTTGGAAAACCAAAGGAAGGGCAACCAGATATGGCACATCCAGCTTCGACAATGCTTCAATGGCTTTAGGGTGATCCTGGCTAGCAGGGCCTCCAACC
This sequence comes from Thuidium tamariscinum, assembly GCA_947034885.2. Lineage (NCBI taxonomy): Eukaryota > Viridiplantae > Streptophyta > Bryopsida > Hypnales > Thuidiaceae > Thuidium > Thuidium tamariscinum. The sequence goes on from OX344749.2 coordinate 1,099,763, forward strand.
AACGCAAAACCAGTCAAAGAAACCACTGACTGGACCAAAGACTTCTTGGTAATAGGGTCGTAGAAGAATCTATCCACAGGACCAGAGAAGTCGAGTCCACCTGCCACACATCAACGTACTCTTTCTCAATAAAAACGAGATGCTCCAAACGACACAATCGAATACACTACCATTATGAATATAAAATAGAACTCGGAGCATGCGCTTCATTTAGATCCCAATAAACGAAATCCATCTCACCTGCAAAAATGGGCACCACCTTGGCACCCCTGGCCTCCATCTCCATGATAACAGCGGCATAGTGACCTTCATCCCCAGTCACGATGTGGCTCCTTTGCAAGACAATTCCCACTACCGGAGCCGTAGGATCCTTGAGAGCCTCATTAGCATCCCGCCTGGTTCCATACCAATTCAGATATTCCTTGATATCATCATACATCTGAGGTGCCATCGGATGCCAAATTCCGGTATCCAGAAACACTACAGGGTCATCGAACTTGAGCTTCGCATCCGCCAAGGCCGGCACGTAAGCGTTCGATATCATAACCAGGAAATTTTCAATATTCTCCGGGGAGCCTCCGAGCCAGAACTGCAGACTCATCATGAAGTTCCTGGCATCTTGTGCCTTATCCGTGGGCAAGTACTTCAACACCTTGGGCAAGGTGCGAATCAGCTTCAACATCCCTTCCTCAAAGTTGCCCACATTCTCTTTCCTCTTCCGCCTCATGAACTGTGCAATCGCGCTCTTGGATTGCCCCAACTGCGACATGGAGAAGGTGCCGAGCTTGTTCAGCCGCATGACTTCCGGCATGGAAGGGAACACCACGACGGCATCCAAGCGGCTTCGATTCGCTTCCACGACCTCCTTCACCTTCTGCGCGAGCTCCTCCACGAAGATGAGCGAGCCGATGAAGACATTCGCGTCGCCCACGTCCTTCTTGAACGTCTCGAAGTTGTCCTTGTCACGAAGCTCCTCGACCAGGTAGCCCACGACCTCGACGCGAACCTCCTTGCGAGTCCTGTTAATGTTCCGCACGGCAGCGGAAAGAGACGATTGGTACTGCGCTTCCAGCACCACGTACACCACCTTCACCACGGGCACTCCGGGACGCGATTCAGGGACAATGCGTCGCACTTCGGGACGTGTTTGCGTGAACATACCCCCACCCCCGCCCATCACCGCCTTAGTAGTGACCTTCCGTTGCGCATTACGAGCGCCCCGGGTCGCCGGGATCGCCACTGCAGCTCCATAGAGCTCAGACTGCAAACCAAGGAAGTGGACGTCGAAGCAGGGGTGATTACACAAAGCTTTAGTCCGAAAACTCAAATGAAAAGCAGTGGAAAGAATAAAATTAAGCCTGTAATTTGAAAACTGGAAACACTAAACAGTCAGCATTTTCTTCAAAGAAACACATGACATGACGTGGAAGTCTTCTTCGAGGGGCATAACCAAAAATCTAGTTGAGGCACTTGTGCTGATCACAATTGCATACAATTAGCTTCACGATCCCTAGTCTTATCCAAATCACACAACATATAAGTCCCTTAAGTCACCAGGCATGTAAGTTTCTACAACCGGAGCGAGTGCTCCAAATTGATCTCCATCTGGAAGAACCATTATCCTCTAGCACAGTGCATTCACGTACGAATCCTTCAAATCAGAACATGGAGAGTTTCTCTACCGGTTCCACACAAAATGCGGCGTTGGGAAAGCGAAACGTACCTTGCCGAGCTTGCTGACATCGCTGACTTGTTTAATTCCCTCAAATGTGGGTTGCAGACCGCCCAAACAAGCTGACATGAACAGAATTCCACCTCGTCACAACACATTACAAGGAATTTCGCAACCCCCCACCCCTTCCACCTCGTACAACCCCGTATTCATCCCCTAAAAGAAAAGATTCTAAACCCACAAACCTGCTTCGAAACCACAATGTCAATCAAATTAGGGACGAGTGCTGCCCAGGAGATGTCATATCCCCCTCAAGTGTACATTTTCATCATTCTAGATCATTCATGAAGTGTCCTCTTCCCGGAGCAGCATTCCATCCCCGTCCAAATTCATTCGACACCACCCACCCAAACCCACCCACCTCGGCATTGGATGCGCGCGCCTTGAGGAAGCGCAGGCCGAGTCACGGGCGTCGTGACGCCGCCAGACGACGACGACGATGACTGAGTCACAGTAGAAACCTTGAGGGCCGACCCGCACGCGAGCGCGGACGCCATCGCTGGCTGGCGAAGACAACCCAACGCGACGCAGCTCCCGAGGACCTCCAGAAGAGGACTGATCCTCCTCCTCTTCGACAATGCGCAATGGAATAGTTGCAGCGGATTGTTGGGTTCCACTGAGAAGCAGTGAAATTGAAGGGGAAAGAGGAATTGAACTGGAAGGGGAGTGGTGGAAGGGGAGCTTTAGCCTTCAGGGGGGCTGGGCTGGCAGGCTGGCTATGGAGGACGATGGCGCCTTATCCAGCTGCAAAACATCGAATGGCGGTTTCGGGGGACACGGCCTCCGTCGTCGTGACGCCCTGCGACTTGTCCTACGAACCTTTCGTTCTCCGGGCCCAGGGCCAAATTGTGCCCCTCCAAAATTTTCCGCCCCAGATTTTTTTCTTCCCTCGGGAAAACGCAGGAACTAAAGTAAAACGTATGACAGGCAGAATGAGTGGTCTGCCGGTTGCAATTTGCAAAAAAATCCCAGATTTTTTTTCATGCCAAGGCAAATGTGAGAAATGAAGGAAGCAATCAAAAAATTTCTTTTTTTCTTTTTGGACAAAGTGTGAATTTTTTAATGAATCTTTGAAGTGTGTTGCCCAATTGAATCAAAAACATCTTTAGGCTACCTTAAATCAGCAAAAAGTGTTTCCATAACAGTCATCTTACCACCTAAAGCAAACACAACATTTTCTAGCAAGGCTACAAAATTTCCCAACATGGCCATGACATGAAAGAATGAAAAGTTTAAATTTTTGTGATGGGTTTATACTAGAAAGGTGTAAAAATATCCTATGATAATCACTAGTAACTACATGACCATCTCCCAAGGCATTGATTGTGGTCACAAATCAACTTAATGTAGTCCTAATTCCATCTATTAAAAAAAATTTATCATGGAAGATTTGCCAATCATAGGAAGGTTTACCTTACATTGATTTTTCTTATCCTTTTAGTGAGGGAAAAATTAGCATCACCACAAAATTTGTTTTGGTAGACATGCACTATTTTTGTGGATCCAAAAATATTCCAAAGTGCACTATTTTAAAATTACATGATTTCAGTAAATTAGTACTGTGTGTTATATTGGAACAAATTAGTATAATTGTTTTCCATACAAGATGAAATTTGGAAATTTGGAATATGTATGTATTAGTTTAAAACAATGAAGTAAAACATTGATGAAGAATATAGGCTCAAAGGAAGAATGATCCATAATGCAAGCCATAAAAGTGTAGTCACCTCATTATTTTTCTTTTGAAAGTAAATTCTTCTATTTACCTTAGTTTCTCTTAAAATAGAGATGAAGGCTTTTAACTTTGTTAGGAATGTATTACAATTTAGAATGGAAATTCCAAAATCAAAAAAATGAAGTAATCAACAAGAAAATTAATAGCTATAAAATATCAATTGGATGTCTACATCTATTCCAATGGGCAGGGGAAAAATTACTTATCCTTGTAAAAGGTTCATAGGACTAATGAATTGTATTCCAATTCACAATGGACTAGTGTAACCAATATTGCCCTAGTGATACCTTATTTTTCAATCTTTTTCCTTGATTTACTTCTCACAAGGACAATTTTTTTTCATTATTGAATGTTGATCATGGAATAACTTTAGCCTCTAATCCGAAATTATTGGAGCAAAAAAAAATTGATGATTGGTCAAAATAGAGTAATTGGACATTGATACTTTTCATTCAATTGGGTGGGGAGAGTTTTATACATGTGTATAGTTCGTGGTTTTAGGAAGTCCTCATTGAACAATTGTAAAATTGTTAATAAAAAAGATGTTATATACACATATCACAAAAGATCCTTTGTCAATACATTTGATCATTCTTCTATCTTTATGCTTGACCTCAATTGTAGTGATTAAAATATATTTTTTGAATTTAAATCCAACTATTGGAATACAACCAACTAAGTCCACATTTTAGTTCTATTTGAAAGTATGTAAAATTTTCAAACTTAAATGTTTTGTTGGACTTCAATATTAGACCTATTGCCCTACAATCTATTGATTTTCTAATTGTAAAATATCTAGAACTTTAGATATGCCAATATATTCTCCATTAGAATGTACACCAATGATGAAGGTCTTGTACACTTTTGCTTTTGTCTAACTAGAGATGACGCCATTGCAATGAAATGGAAATTAGATTAGAGTAGCTAGAGCTTACATGGATGAAATGGATAAACTTGTTCATTAATGAAAACTTGCAAGTGAAACTTGGACCAATCTATTGTAACAAAGAATGGTGCTAGTGTTTATATATAGAGAGAATTAAAATTCATTATTTAATTAACCTCAATTCTTGTAAATTGATCATGAGAAAGTTTGTTGTCTATATCTAGTCAGTATGTGTTTTATAAAAATATGAAAATTGTAAATCAAAGAACAGCTAGTAGTTGAGAGGTATGTGATTAGTTGTTTTGTTTTACAAATTTATTTGACTAGTAAAGGGTGTTTCATTTTTTATATCGAAGGTTATCTAAAAGGGTGATCTTTTTTATTTAAGTTGCAACTTTTAAACCGAATAACTAAATGTATATAAGAAAAGTAAGAAAAATGTTGTTACCTAGGCTACTGCAAAGGTTGGAACTTGGCATAAATCATTTTCTATCTATTAGATGAACATTGGAAATTAATTTTCTTCAAGACATGCATCATCTAAAATACATAAACTTGGTCACATACATAGTCAAACAATCCCAATAAGCTTTGTAGTTGGCTTACTACATATGAAAATGTTTTCAACTTGAACAATTTCAATAGGCTCTATATTTGACTTATTACCTACATGCCTTCTAGTTTATGACAAAATCACAATTGCTACTTTCATTCTTCACTTCTATCTCAATAGCTAGGCATAAAGCCTTTATGGATTTCTGGGCCCCCAAGAGACCGTTTCAGGGTGTTCCCCGAAATTGTTCCCACTGCTGCAGACCAGCACCCTGCTGGTCTGAATTTTTGAATTTTGCAAAAAAAAAATTAAAATTTTTTTTTTCAAAAAACTTCAGAATGTATTAAAGAGAGAAAAAATGATTTAAAAAATATTTAATATTTAATTAAAATTAATAAAAAAATATTTTTTTCTGACGTGGCAGTCGCTCGACCACATCAGCATCGCATTCCCAGCGTTCCCAATGCGTTCCCAACGTCTGGGAACTCGCAGTCTCTTACTGCAGCTGAAAATCCTCTTATGGATATGGTCATCTACTCATCTTGATTCATTGTTCCAACAAAAACCACCTAAGTTGTTCTATCAATATTCAAAAACCTTAAACAAACACAACTACTAATTTAACTCCATCAAAAGTTAAAATACACACAATCAAACTCACTCACTCACTCATTGAAAATAATAATAATAATATTCCTAAAATAGCTCTCATTAAGTGATTATGTGGTAGTTTAAACTTTCAATGGGCACCACAAAGGAATGGTAGAGAAAAGAAGCTACCATGTACCTATGGGTTTAGGACAAATTGAACAGAATTTGTAGCAATAAATTGTAGAAAGGATGATGTGTCAATTGTAGTAGATGATATGGTGATTGAAGCTCATAAGCCAATCCATGCCTTAGAGCATCTCCAATGCTATTGATATATTGGTCCTTTAATTGTATATTTAACTTTTGAACAATAAATAATTAAAACTTGAAAATGGTTTCAATAGAAGTGCATCCAAAAGAACTTGGAGAAGGTGTGAGAAAATTCAAAATTAGACAATGGACAAGTACTTCAAAAGCAAGATAAAAATGAGATATTATAGAGGTTTTAGCAAATCACAATTGCCAAAGAAAAATTTAGCCATTGACAACACAAGACTAATTTAATTAGTAGATGGTTGAGTAGATTTTTTGTTTCTACATTAAAAAATATTTATTTTACACTTTTTGTCCTTTGTGTCATTTAAAGGTTAGATATTCTTGTGAATGTTGTCATCATAAGAAAAACTCTCAAAGTAGCTAAGGGTGATTGCAAGAAACACCTACCAATTTTGTTGCATTTGGCTGATTTTTTTGGGAGTACTTTAAAATTAGAAAAATAATTTTTTTTTAATTTAAAACATATGAATTATGTATACACCTTTAAAATGAAGGTAATCGTGGAAGGAATTGCAGAGAAAAATTGTCTAAGTAGGAGAACTAGAAAAGTGCCAAGTCTCAATAAAATACATACATTGATGTTTTAATTAAGAAAAAAAAACTTATGTAAATTCAAAAATTCAAAATTGGCCATTTGCAACAACTTCATGGAGATGGTCATTCATCAAAAGAATCACTAAAATAATACTTTATAGATTTCAAAATGCAAGCAAAAAGAAGCTCACTTTGTGGACTTCCACACGACATAAAAATATTTTTTTCAAAATCCCTCATGCGGAGAACTGCAAAAAAAAAGGTACTCCATAGTACTAAAAAATCCTAAACTGCCAAGTGTGACATTCAATTGGGGTCTATTTTTGGATAGTAAACTATTTTTGAAAATTATGGAAAAAAAACTAAGGAGGGTGTATGATAGTCTTGAGTACCTTTCTCTATAAATCTTGAGTCATTTGGAGCCAAAATATAGAAGGTATGGCCAAAAAACAAATTAGCACACTAGGTGTGACAAAAAATAGAACAAGTGTTTCTTGCAATTGCCCCTAAAAGAGGTTAGAATAGGGTATCTCATCCGTCTATCCATACCTTAAATTAGGCTATTTGTTTGTTTTGTTTAATATATTATGGTTGGATATCTCAAACCATGCATTCCTCAGTTACATTTTTAGTATTATTAGAAATTTTTTTGTGAGGTTGGGTGCATAAGCTTTCTTTCAAGGTGTTTCGACACATGTTGAAAAAGTTATGGATTTTTGAGGTCTTTTAAAATTTTAAATTATTTAAAACTTTATTTTCATTGTAGTAATAGTACATGGCACACTAGTCTACACCTCAAATGAGTGTGTTTGATTTTATTTGTTTATTTATTACAATAAAATCTTTAGGACCATGCATCTCGTGTGTATATTTTTGATACCATTAGAAAGTGCTCTATGAGGAGGTTGGCTTTGTTTTGTAAATTTGGACCTCAAGTGTGAAAGTTATTGAATTTCAAATTCTTAATGAATTAAGAAATTAGAATTTTTTTTGTTTATATTTTATTTTACTTTGTGCAATAGCACAAGGCACATGAATCTATTTTTTAAATGCATAACTCACTTTGTTTGTGACATTTTAAAGTTTCATTAAAAATTGAAAAATAATAAATTACTTTTGTTTTTTATTTTAGTATATTTTGCTAACAGCACAAGGCACACTAGTCTCTCTCTCTATATATATAGAGTGCTCATAAACTACTCAAGCTTTTGTACCTGTCCACTAGGAAGCTTTGTAGTGGATAGTTGATTGCGGGAAAATGAATTGTGGATTACCTTGAAGCATGCTAAGATTTGTTTTTTACTAATTAAATGCATGGTTTCAAAGTCCCAATAGATTCATTCCTAACTAAGTGGATAGGTGTCTACTAATTATATTCAAAATGAGAATTGGTTGTTGAACTACCTTTTTTCAAGTATTAAAAAATCTGAAATAGTAATTTATTCAAGCATTCATTTCAATTTTAGAAAGGGACACATTTAAAAACAAATTCTATTACTTTTTACATGTTGTCGTGCTAGTTTTTGAACCGTGCCAGATTTTTTTTTTCAAATTGCACATATATGGGTTTACAAGGCCTATTGATCACAAATAGGGCCCTATGCCAGACTGTGTTTGAAAATTCATAACTAATTCAATAATGCTTCAAAAAATATGAAATGACTTGTGTTAGATTCCTCAACTATTTTTCCTTGACAAAAAATATGCTAAAAATATTCTCATCTCAGGAAATACATGGAAAAGGCAGACCAACTCTTAAATGAGTGGTTTATGAGCCTCTTATCTTACATTACATTACATCAAAGGGATTGTTTGTTTTGTTTCATACAGTGACATCTCCAAACCTGTTCGTCATTCAGGATACCATTGGAAAGCTCAATCTTGAGAGGAGTAGTATATGGCGGAAAAAAATATTGAATTTTGAGATTTCTTCAAAAATTACAATTTTTTTTAAAAATTATATTATTTTATATATATTGTGGCAATGGCACAAACCATTCTAGTAGTGTAAACAACACTTGAATGGTTTTGACCACCTTGTTCAGTATATACATGCCCAATTTAGAAAATTCTTTCTGTAACAGAGTTAATTGTAAAGTGTGTGCAATGTAGTATTAGGAATTGGAGTTTGGGTAAAGTACACAACAAAACTCCTTCATAACATTCAGTAGCCCATAGAAGGACTGCCTTTCCCTTTGTGAAGTCCCCATTACCTAATTTCATCTGACATTTCTTGAAGTTTGCAACTTTAGTTACTGAATGGTGTGGGATATTTCACATCATTTCATCTGTTGGATGGAATGGTGTGGGATATTCCACATCATTTCATCTGTTGGAAGGCAGTGTGACAGGCTGCTACTGAATGTTATGTTGGAGCACCAAAATTGAGATTTGATGCTTGGTGTTGTATTATTTTTCTACTTTTCTCAATTAAACCTTCCTCTAATATCCATTCACAAATATAAGAGGAAGTTTATGAAGAAGGTAAAACAAATCACTGTGGTCAAACAACCCACAATGGACACCTAATGATTCCATGATGGTTTTCCAAGCTACAATTTTTGTCTAACCTAACACCAATGAAGTGATTATTGACCTCCTTAGGAACCCCAAACTTTTTCAATCATGTAAATCATTGCAGAAATTGACTTTTCATGGCCTTCCACATTAGAAATTATTGTGACCACTTTAGGTAATTAAGATGGAGATATTGCATATATTTTTTGTTGGTTTTGGCTGAACCCAAAGACTCATTCGGGTAAATGACTTCAAAAATTCATAACTCAAATTCATACTCTGTTTGAAAAATATAATTTCAATTGCTCTCACTATTTCTCATAGTTGTCTTTATGTGGGAATTTTTTTTTAGAATTTCAGCAATGGCATGAGGCAAACTCCTAATTCTCACCACAATGAGCTGTTTTAATCTTAGCTCTAAGTTAGTAGAGTCAATTGTACAGTTCATTATGAGTTTCTATATAAGGTAGGTACACCCAAAAGCACCCTATTCCTAGAAGCGCCATCTATAGTGCACATACATTTCTAAAATCAGTCATGTTCACAGACTGTAGATGGCGCTTTCAAAAAGAGACTTTGACCGTTAATAACTTTTGCATATGGTATCCAAATCCTACGTTCTTTGGTGTGTTGGAACATGCTTTCACTTTCCCACAAGACTGCATAAAAATTTGAACTAGCTAACAACAGGAACTAGGCACAATATGAAAAACTAGCGGTTTTGGGTGTACCCACCTTAGATGTCAGAGGAAGGTTTAATTGAATATAATAGAAAAGATACAGAACACCAAACTCCATCGTACCTAGATTTTGGTGCTGTGTGGATTTTGTCTTGTGTTTTTCTCAAACTCTAGCTCATGGTCCCGCATTCCGCACACATTTGACAATTAGCTCTAGTGCCTGATTTTTTCCGACTGACTCAGCCGGTGTCCTCCCTGACCGCTTGAGGCAAAAGGGAGTGATCTTCCAATGCCAAGCTGAGAAATGCACTTGAGTGGGAAAATGAAGAATCCCATCCCCCACCAATGGCATCTGGTACTTTTCTTACCAAAGTTTTTGCAGTTGACGCTGGCCAGCAAATGAGAGACGGACTCCCGAAGAAGCGTACCTTATTATTGGTGAGTTTCATTCCCGGGCCGACCCCACGATATCGGTGGAGCTTCTTGGCAGCCAATCTCCGCACTGCATTCTATCTCCTGCAGATCATCCCTTGCGCACCATACGGCAAAACACCCATTCCCGTCCATGTATCCAAAACCGTCCATATGTCTTTGAAAAATGTGCACCCTTGCTAAGGGCAAAACACCCATTCCCGCACCTGTTCCTTGCAGTGGACCATAGATTCACCCAAATATGTCCCTAGAGTGTAGTTAATGTGTTTGTCACATGTGTGATTGTAATTTGCTGACACAATTGAAGGACACATAAGAAAATCTGGTTGGCTCAGTGCTGATATTCGCAAGGTTCAGTTTGGGGGGCACCTACAGGACGGTTCCGCAGGTCTAGGGAGCCAACACTTTGAAAATTTGTAGAAATTACATACTGTGTCCGAAAAATCTATTTTTTTTTGGAATATTCATGATTTTCACTCGCTAATACTACAAAATATCATTATTAGAAAACTTTGCCTCCAACTATGCTGAATTCCTTATTTGGACGGTTTAGGGTGTTTCCACTGTACATATGGACGGTTTTGGATTGGACGGGAATGGGTGTTCCCACCTTAACATCCAAATCGCTGGGCCAAGTGCTTATTGAGGTCAGAGCACTTAAAATGGACACTTACCCTAGATCAAGAGATCCAATAGGTGCATAGGGAAAAAGATTATCTGCGCTTGTCAGGAAATAGTCTAGGAAACCAAAAAAATTAGGTTCATATTTTTCTGAGCTTGTATGAATATAATAAGAATTTTTGAAAACAATTGTGTAGATGCACCTATTGTGAACATTAGGCTAATATCAAAGTAGGTATAGAAACACCCAAAGGTGACACTCTAATTTTGAATCCCATGCAGGTGATTGGTCATTTCTTGAAAGAATGACAACTTCTTGAAACCACACTTGTCCACTTTAGAACCCCACATGGCTTCTTTAGGTCCACTTGCACTTGGATTAAGGTTCTTTTTTAGGTGCATGTGGACAACTAGTGTTTAATTTGGGTGCTTCTACCTTAATCCCTAAATGCCTAAGGCCTTTAGTTTTCTGAGCTCCTAGGAATTTGCTTTAAATTGAACTAAAAGCCAACATCTTGATAAATTATATCAAGATGTAACTATACAAATGTAACCATACAAATTCAAACCGAGATCACTTAGGAAAAGAAAACACAACAATATCACTTGTGGATTGAAAGATTGTAATGTTTGGTCATGACGGTGTTGGAATTGCACGAGTGACTCAAAGCCTTTCAGTCCTCTTTTGACATGTCAAGTCTAAAAATTTGGTCATCAAAAAAATATGAGGTTGAAGGGACTAACATGCATAACCCTTATCAATTTGTGGCCTCTCAAAATCATTCTATTCTACAATTTTTTTTAAATGAATTTTGATGTGAATTTTTCTCCAAGACCTAGTGCAATTGATGCTCATTTCCTTATATAAAATCTTGGATAGAAAAATCATAATCAATTTTTTTCAAAATCAAAATTTTGATACTAAAACTAGGCTTCAAATAGAAGATTCCAAAAAATAAACTACTAAAATAGCAACTTGGTTAGGTTTTATTTAATTTCAAAGTTTTGCAAGCACTAGAATTTGGTGCCTCAAGCATGTAGACGTTAACCCTAAATGCCTAAGGCCTTTTGAGCTTCTAAGAGTTTGCTCTGCATTGAATATAAAAGCTAACATCTTGAAAAATTGTATCAATTTTTTGAAAACTTTAATTGTGCAAATTTAAACTAAAAATCTTAGAGATTATTTAGGAGAAGATAATACAACAATATCACTCATAGATTGAAAGATTATAATGTTTGATCATGAGGGTGTTAAAAATGTAAAAGTAACTTGAAGTCTATTACACAATTTTCACATGTGAATCCTAGAGAATTAGTCTTGAAGAAAAGAAGGTTTTAAAGGCATAACATGCATATCTACAATTGATTTATGGCTCATCACTATCTACTCTACAATTTTATTAAATGAATTTATAAAGTGATATTTTCTCCAAGATTTAGAGTATTTGAGATTCATTTCCAAGAGCCCTCAAGACTATAAAAAGTCAAGATTGCAATATAGACACCCTTGCACAAAATTTTGAGTAGAAAAATCATAATCAATTATTTTCAAAATTAGACTTTTGATGCTAAACTTAACAAAAGAACTTTTCAAAAATACAAATTCTATATGAATAGTAAATTGATTATATTTTATTTGGCTTCAAAGTATTCTCAATACCAAAATTTGGTCATTATACATTTAGGGATTAGCTCTAGAAGGCTAGGCTACCAATAGTCACAATGGAAATCAACTACTTTTTGGTACCATGTAAAATAATTTGTTGAAGATAAGCCAAGAGCATTCACTTAGGAGGTCAAACTATTTTGCAAGCATCTTCCCTCTTCACACAAAATTTCATAGATGAACATTTTCAAACTTTTCTTCTATATAGAAAGATTATCTATTATCTATTGGATCAAACTTAGGGGCCATGGCATCTTTTTAAGGTATGGGCCATGGCATCTTTTCCATTTGTATATCTCCTACTTCAATCCAATCATGTTGTTGAAGAATTTTTTTTAGAACATTTGCCAATATTTTTTTGATTCTTAACCTTGGAACATTGTTGTAGGCATTAAGTGTCTAATGGATGATTGAGAATTCTTGCATGTAAGACAAAAGTGTAATTGTTTAGCCTCAGAGTTTTGTACAAAAAAGGGAAGGTCATAAATAGTAGTTTGGTCTCTAGTGAATATTTTTGATTTTTTTTAGAATAGATGATTTGCATGGTTTAAATAAACATGATTTCCACAAAGACCAACTTGTTGTTCTAGGATTAATAACTTTTTGTATGTTGTATCCCAACGACTCATATTTTAATGCATTGAAATCCTATTTGATCTACCAATTAGAATAGTAGAAATAGTGCATAGTAGTGCTTTTAGATGTCTCTACCTTACTAATTGTTGTTTCTAGGCCTATTCCTATTTGTTGGTCTTTAGAATAAATACTTTTTGAACTTATTTCTAAATTTGTTAATGTCTTCAATCATGTTACTACTAAGTCTACACTAATATTTTAGGAAAAAACATCAAAGAATAGATGCATGGTTTTGCCAAAATATTTTCATTGGTTTGGGAAAAAATTTGTATTTTTGTTGTAAATATGTATTCTACCAAATGTTATTGTTCATTTTTCAAAATAGTATGTTGACATCATCAAGGATGAGATGGACAAAAAAACCCACAAAAATGTTAAATAAAATTATAAATTTGTTTTCTCATAGACTATATTCTTATCAAAATGAGAAGCTTTAATTCATCCATTTGCATTTGCGGTATGAATATTGTAGACAATCATATTTTTCAAACAATCAATTAAAGCATTTTTCTAAAAAAAGTAACTTTTAGGATTGAAGATAGAACTCAATTTCCAAAATTCTAAAAAAAATGATGAACATTGTTCTTATTACAAAATTGCATATTTCTTGGTTGGATCTTGTAGGAACTCAGAAGAGCATTTTAGATTCCTTTTTGCACATCAATTGGACATTGGATGAATTGTTTTTAGCACTAAGAATTTTAAAAGTGCTAAAAATAGGCATTTCGAAACCAATTCTAAAACTGTAGGAATACATTTAAGGGAAGAATATGAAGGGTTTGTTTGAAAAGACGTCAAATTTAAGCATAGTTACGTTGATGACTAGAGGCAATCTAAATTTCCTTAACATTGTGGAGGTTTAATATAAATTACAACTTCAAATGCTAATTTAATGATGAAATTCAAACAAAGGTTCTAAAATATGATCACATTAAACTCCAGGTGGTTGCCCAAAATCCCCGAATATGTGTTCTCTTGAGATTCTATTAAGAATAAGACTCTCAAACATGTGAGAAAAAATTACACAAACAGGAACAGAAGATCCTCCATGGCTATAAAAATATCGCCTGTGATACTACAACACTCATAAATGCATCAAACAAAGGAGACAGATCTGCCCACAAAATGACCTAGCGACTATACTGATCCCTGTCATTAATGCCGTAATCAACATCCGTATCAGCTAAACACTCCTCGGCAGATAATGGAGGCAATCCACTCATCTTCCTTTTCAGATTGTGCTTATGCCAATCGCTTTTAAAGTGCTCGCGATATTGCTTGGCATCACCCACCTCCCTGTTGCAAGTCTTGCAAACTTGCTGCTTCACGCCAGTGTTTGCAGAAGCTGACCCTCTTGATACGTTGGTATCACTACCAGGTACTTCTCTAACCTCTGCAGCAGCAGGTACAGCACCCGCTCCTGAAACTGATGGCTCATCCCTCGATCGCTGAACCCGACGCTCTTCATCCACATGAGAAACGTGAGCTGCGTTGTAGTCATCGTCATCGTTGAAGTCGTCAATGTTACTCTCCCCTTCTCCTTGCACGGCCATTGACACAACCTCCAGGGTTCCTTGCAACTCTCTCACTAGAGCATCACACTCACGGAAGTGACCTGGATCTATCTTGCAAACCTGAAGAAGCAAATGCCAAGTCGGAAATTAGAACGATTGTCACAATACCCTGATTTTTAAGCGAAAAGTACATTATACTGTGTTTCGAAATCAGATCACATGGTACATAGAAACAGCACAAGTTACTAAGATTGGAAAGTATACCAATGAACTGGTGTTGGTCATCTCTTCTCTGCCTTCGATTTGTGAGTTCCAAGAGTTTAGTGCTGTAGAAAGTTGATCAATCTGACTGGTAGGTACCACAAAGCGTAGTTTCATGCGAGCACGGGTGATTGGATACTTGCTCTGTAGCTCCCTTATCAACTCAAGTGCCTGCATACATGACGATTTTCAGGTCAGAGTATTCTCATGTAAGGTTGCTTTGGAAGGTACGGAATCAATTGTCAAGAATGAAATGACTTACAAAAAATCAAAAGCATAGTGCAAATATTGATGCTCATGAGCACCAGCATGCACCAATCTCAAATACTTAAAAACCAGAAAATCAATACAAAAATTCATTCACAAAATTCATTCACGCCTATGAATCATCCACAGTACGATGAGCTGATACTGGCAAGAAGAGGATAAAGACTTCTGATTACCTGCTGCTTAGAATTTCTATGCGGATCAACAGCAAAGTGAACCTCCCGCATGAGCCGCTCAATCATTGTAATGGTGTAAGGTCGCTCAGTCTCAGGATTCACAGTCTTGGCCATCACAATTGTCGCTATATCTCGAAACTGATTCGATAACTGAGACTCCCTTTCTCTGTCGGCTACCTGCAGCTCACCTTTCTCCAAAATCTGTTTTCAAAAAAATTAGGGTCTTAGCGTGCACTCCACCTCTTTAATGACCCTCAGATCCAACTTTTCGTTATGACAAATTTTGAAAGTGTGACAAGTGTGCTGAAGCCAATTGTAGTATGGCGAGTGTGCAAGATGTTCTGGACTGTCATTCTCGCGAAGGTCATCATAAAGAGTTTTGAGTTTCTCAACTCTTGCAAAGCACACAGAGTTAAAATCTTGTAGCAATTGGAGTTAACCCCTAAAGGACCACGGCCGTTTTTCAACCCAAAACCATTCAAAACTGTCATTTCTGCTCCATTCATCCATGAAAAACAAAAAAACTAAATTTCTAGAATCTAACCGTAGGATCTTGTACTTTACTTAACTAAGATCATGTGGTGAAAATTTCATGAAGTTTGACCGTATAGATAGGAAGATATGAGCATTCAAAGTTGGAAAACAAAGTTTTCTTAAACTCTAGTTTGCAACTTCAAATGACTTTGTCCTCCATTTATGTAATTTTTTTGCACTACAGACCTTGAATTTAAATTTTTTTCTATTGAGAAATTGATCTAAGAGCTTAGGAAAAAAAATTCACAAAATAAAGACTTCTTTTTCATTCTTTAAAAAATTATCAAGTAGATGTACGTCCAAGATTGAAAGAAAAACAAAATTGAAAATATCTCATAGATGGAATTGAAACACAATAATCCCAATGGTGAGATTGTTCTAGCAAACAAAATCAACCTTGTCCAACAATTTTTTTTGAAAAATTGTGAAAATTGCATTCACAAATGAATCCTATAAGTTATTTTTTCAAGAAGATGCTTAGATTGCCCGAAAAACAAGATTGTTCATAACTTTCACATTACTAATCCAAATGGAATGAATCAAAGCTTCACTTGTAGACAAAAATAAAATCTATAAGAAAAAAAAATTAATTTTTTAATTTTGAAGTTTTTGTAGATTTTTTTTTCTGCCTGGCGACATGAAAATTATGTTTAAGATGGCATAACTTTTGCTCCCGGTCACCAATTGAAAAAAAAATTATATTCCCACAGAGCTAATCAGTTTTTCTATCTTATGTGAAAATTTCAAGAAAATTCATTAAAAATTGAAGTCACAAGTGCGTGCCCGAATTCTTAAAGTCCCCCGAGGGGACTCTTGGTCCTTTAGGGGTTAAGACAAATTCAGAGGCAAGCACATTGCGTCAACAAAAGGCATGAATCTTACCTCCAGGCAAACCTTGTCCTCGTCATCAGTGCCAAAAACTTGAATTAGGTCTTTGGATTTCGCCAGAACTCCTTTCGACACATTTGTAAACACAGTATGAGTCTGTAAAACTTCGTCTATGTCTTTCTCCCTGATCACAAAACCACATTCAAGGATATCAGACAATTCAGATTACCACCATAGTCTCACTGCCATATTCAAGCGAAAATAACACCGTCAATCACCAGCTCAATACCTTCTCACATTTTAATGAAATTTTACCGACGTAATGCGAACAGAAGTCACAATGGAAAAGCGAGGTGGGACCCTTACACGTGAGATCTCCAGGACAGAACCTTGTTCTTGAAGCACGCAATCTCGAAGCGGAAACCATGTTTGCGGACTCGGACAACTGCGACGTTGGTTAGCCGCTTCTGCCCAATGGGCTGTTTCACAGAGCGAGACATGCTGAGTTCACGCCACCCTAAACAGAATCCAAAATGCACAAAGTTAGTTTAACCTAAATTTCACTGAGTGCATTCCAATCTCCGTTCTCAATATAATCCAGAACGCAATTCATCAGAAATAGATAACAAGCAGTCTCCGAAGAAATTGGTAGTCATAGAACTAGACTAGACGCTGCCAATTAAATGGACGCACAAACAGAAAGCACCGAATTCTCCTCTCCGTCGCTTGACCTAATTCGCATCTTTCCCGCGAGTTTACCCTAAAACTACAAATCATCCGTCAGAGTATTTCCACTAGCGCCATGCAAATCTAATCATGAAACGGCAGTGATTGAAAAAGCCGCGGATCACTTCGATTCGTACCTCAAAAACAGAGCCTCTCCTGAACGCGCAATCGAAGCGAGCACAATGTTCCAAAAGAAGAAGTCAACTGCAATGTAATTCTGAACCCTTCAAGCTCCCAAAGCTGGATTTCTTGTTACCTCTGTCGCTCTGAATTCACAGGGCAATCCAAACTCGCAAGCAAACCCGCCGCCCCTAGAGGTCACAATTCGAGAGGACACTAACTTAACTTACTGTAGGGGAGTGAGATGAGAAATCCCAGGCAATAAAAAGTTCCCAGTCATGTTCCCTCCACGTCCCCTTGAGACGAGAGTGAGAACGTCAGGGTTTTATGAACTCTGGGGGAAAACCAATGAGCGCCAACCATTTCTTCTACGATTTCTTGTGGTCACGGCAAGTTACAATTTTGTACTTCTGTTGGAATTTCTGGTTTTTTTTAATTTTTTTAGGGGGGCCTTGGTAGTCACAAGGAGATTTTAGATTCTCTTTAAATGCATTTTTCAGACATTGTATGAATAAATTACGAATTTTCAAAGTGCTAAAAAAAGGTGTTTATAAAATCAATCATAAACTCTCTTGAATAGTAAGAATACATTTGAAGTAAGAATCTAGAGTAGTTGGTTTTAGAAAGTAGTTAAAATTAGATGCTATAACTATAACGTCTTGAATAGAATTCTAATCTATAGTTTTGAAATTTTCTTCAAATTCAACTAATATTTTGTGTTTTTCAAAATTTGATAATATAGGATATCTACACATTCCACAAGCCTCTACTTAAATAGATTCCTTGAAACAAAGAATGTCTCAATTTTCATTGGATACCTCAAAAAAATCTTCATTCTCATTTGTTGCTTTTAAAAACTTAAGGTAGGATTGGAAGATATAGTGACACTTTTCCAGTTCTTTTGATACCTTTGCCTATCTCATGTGGTGCCAAACCAAGAATGGCAACAAATATGTGCCCGTACCTTAATTTGGACCTTTAGTAGATACATGTCAATGGTGCATATAGTTAAAAAATCTCTTGCATTTACAATATTTTCTTGTGAGATTAAAAGCTCTCATTGTTCATGAAGACATAGTCTGGGCAGTCCAATTCAATACTATTGTAACTTTTGCATCCAATGTCTGAATTCAATAAAACTTATTGAAAAAGTTTCTCATACTAGTCTAATTTATGAAATAAAACTTTCACATCAATCGAAGATTTAATGATTTTGGGGGAGTTAATCAAAGTTCACAAGTTCAATTTCAGTTTACCAAACTACAATTAATGGTTGCAACTTCATGGGCTTGTATCTCCTTCATCCAATACTTGTTTTCAATGAAATTTATTGGGTTATATTTTTCTTAAAGTCTAGTTATTGTGGTCAAATTTTCATGGCAATCCAAGTTGTTTTGAATGTTTGGGAGCAATAAGAAGTTCATAAAATAGACATTTTTGGATTATAATGAACTTCCGTGACTTGTTTCTTCTTCATACTAAGTCCATTTCTAATAATATTTTTTGGAAAAGTTGCACATTCTAATATAGTTTGTGTGTCTAAAATTTCATATCAATTGAAGAAGATATAAGTGACTGAGAAGCATTTTAGAAGAGGGAGGTTCATTCTAAGATGTGTTTTTTGCAATTTCTTTTTGTTGTTATTTGACATTTCAAAACAATCATGAAGATACAACAAGTCAAATTGAATGATACTTTGTTTCACTAATATGTTTGTATATTGGTTTTAAATCACTTTGTAGTTAAATTTTTTTTCATTTGACTAGGTTTAGAAATCAAATTTCACCTCCAAATGTGTTTTTGGGAAAATTCAACATCTTTTTTTAACACTAGAGTGATAAAATCTTACAATCTATTTAGCCAAATGACTTCAAATTTGATCCAATTCATTTACAACATGCACCCTATAAGATTGTACAATTGAGATTTTCATACCTTACTGACATGTAGATTTATAAGGCTTGAAAATTAATTAAGCTCTATTAGAAACCTCTGTTTTAGGTAACAAGCCCCAATTTTTTTAAATGAATTTTAGATGATGTCAATGTTTACAACCTAATGTTTTTATGTTAGCATTGATGTTATGGTGGATGTTCTTGTTGACACAAGAACATTGGGTTGTAAACATTGACATCACCTAAGATCTATTTAAAAAAATTTAAGGCTCGTTACCTAAAACACAATTTTTTTACTGTTATAATGAAGGATGCTTTTAGGCACATTTGGACTTCAAGCAATGAGAGATTAAAAAATACAAATAAGAACATAGCGGGGAACATAGAAGAAATAAAAGTGAAAATACAAGTAAAAATAATTAAGAAAGGAAAGGAAAAAAAAGGTACATATATCAGGAAAAAAAAAGGAAAAAATCAAAAAAAGAAGTTGAGACTAAAGTTAAATAAGTGTAGCCCATTTTATATTTTGCATCTAACTCAACAAATTTTAATTCACTAAAAAATGATCAATGTCTTATTTAAAATCAAAGATAATTTTGTCACATATGAATGTTGATTTTGACATAATTTTGTTTAGAATCTTTACCAACTTATTTCCTCCATTAGTCACAAAGTAGGTAATTTCTTGTATTGCATTTGTCAAGGTTGATTACAAATTCTTAATATAGTTTGCTTGCTTATGTATCCATCATTAATGGTTTTGGATATACGTTATTCTTTATGTCCTACAATACTATTCATTTTTGTCTTTTTCATATGTCTTAACCCCTATAAGACCAAACTGCATTTTTTGGCAACATAGCAATTTTGGGCAGTTCATTACGGATGGAGTTTTTGTTTTTCTTTCTTTGAAATTTTTACACAACATGTGCCCAAGGAGTAGCTTTAAGGCCCAACAATTTTCATAACTTCTGACTACATGGTTAAAAAGTTATGACATGATATGTTGTTTCTCTACTTAGCGGGCAAATCAGGCAAAAAAAAAAACTTCTTTAAAAATTATTCTTTTAAGAAATTAAAAATTGGAATTGATTTCTTTGATTTTTATCTAATTGTAAAGCTTTGAATCATTCCATTTTGATTATTGAGTCAAAAGTTATGAGGAATTTTAGTTTGAAGTAGTTTCAACTAGTTATAGAATTAGAATCTCTTACACTACAAAAAAAGTTTGAAATTCTTTATTTAATTCTATTTTTGATATTTTTGATAAAAATAAATAAAAACATTGGGTGTATATTGTTTAACACAACATTACAACCATTGGGATTGTCTTCTTTCAACTCTATAAATAAATTGTTATTAATTTAGTATGTTGGCTCATTTTCTACTTCTTTCTATTTACTATTTTTTCCTATATGTTGTAGAATTCCAAATGATCTAAAAATTTTCAAGCATGTAGCCAACTTCACTTGAAAAATGGACCCAAAGAGTTACAATCATTTTGGACATTTTTCCACACAAATATGGTCTTCTAAAGTGCAGCTACCCGTATTTATGTAGTCGTAAGAAAATGATTTTTGTCACTTCAAACACTAATAACTTGCAATCTACATGGCGAAAGTTACTGAAATTTTTTCTACATCTTCTTAAACCTTTGTTCTAAAAGATCCTATGGTTACTTTTGTCCAAAAATGTTTTTTTCTTAAAATGTGGTAGTTGTCTAAAACATGATAGTTTTGAAGCAGTTTTGGTGAAAATATAGTCAAAAACCTTTAGGGGTTAAACTTGTTGTCCTTCTCTTAGGGGATTTTTTGGGCCTCTAGGAGATTGCAAGTCTCCAAATTCTTGGAATAATTTGACATCATCAATGTGATGTATTCACGCAACTACCATGTCACTTAATATTAATTAATTAAATAAACTAATCATTAAATACTTAAAATTTATTTTTTGAAGAAAAACTATATTTTATAATCATTTTTATATTCTTAATACTTTCTGAAACTCATAATCTTTTTTTAAATTCAAAAATTTAGACTAGCTACTACTCGTTTATGACATTGAAACATTAGATGTTTTTTGACCCCCACAGAAGACTGTTCCAGTGCTGTTCCCCCGCAGCTGTTCCCCGCAGCGAGGGAAGCGGCCTGCTGTCAGATTTATTTTTTTCAAAAAAAAAATAAATAAATAAATAAATTTTAGTCTTCAAATACAATTTTTTATTTTTTTTTATTTTTTGGTCGATGACGTGGCAGTCTCTCGGCCACGTCAGACCGCCTTGCCGAACCTCGCCGAACCTGTTCCCTGCTGTGATAACTCGCAGTCTTCTTGACCCCTCAAAAAACATCTAATGACTATTTTAGGGAACAACCCGCTAAAACAATCTCTCAAAGGCCCCCAAATTTTTTCTTATACAATGTACCAATGTACAATGGGGTACCAATCAAAATGGCATTTCTGATTTTCTGTATTTGCAATGAAAGAAATTTCAGTGCTATTAACTTTGACAACCTCTTGAGAGCTAAAAGATTAGTAATTTACTATGGATTTTTTTTACAAGATCATTTCTAAGTTAATTACATGTGTGCCAAATTTTGAAGCCAAAAGATTTCCACAAAAAAAGATTTTCAAAATCTACCAACATATGTAGTTGTGAAAAAAAATTCACTACTTTCAACTTTGACACCCTCCTAAGGATTGAATTTTTTTTTCTTGCTACAAAATTTTGGCATAAAATAACATCTATATTTGTAGTTTGTGCAAAAAATTTCAAGGTCAAAAGATTAATTAAAAAAGGATATTCAAAATCTACCAATATGTATAGTTTTGAGAAAATTTTCACAATTTCCAACTCTGACACCTACCCAAGGGCTAAAAAATTAGTTTCTTACCTTGAATTTCTTTTTTGTGAAACTATCTTTATGTTGATAATATGTATTCTAAAATTTCAAGTTCAAAAGACTTAGCCAATAATAGATATTCAAAATCTCCCAACATGCGTAGTTGTTAGGATGAGTTCTTAAGCCCTTAGTATAGTGTCATGATCTTGTGGGTCAAAGTTTGACACAAATGTTAAAAACCATCCTTTCAACTACACTAATTCTAAGATTTTGAATATCTTTTTTTGAGTAAGTTTTTTGAATTTTGAATTTAGCACACATATTATCAATATAGAGGTGATCACATGACAAAAATTTCATAGTAAATGGACAAATTTTCAGTCCTTGGGAAGGTGTCAGGGCTAGTAATAATGAAAAATTTCTTAGAGTTGCATGTGTTGGGAAATTTTAAATATCTTTTATCGGCTAAGTCTTTTGAACTTGAAATTTTAGAGCACATATTATTAATATAAAGATAGTTTCACAAAAAAAAGTTTTGGATAAGAAACTAATTTTCAGCCCTTGGGAAGGTGTTAGAGTTGGAAATTGTGAAAATTTTCTCGAAACTACACATGTTGGTAGATGTTGAGTATCTTTTTTTTGTATTAATCATTGACATTGAATTCTTTTGTCCAAACTACAAACATTGATGTTGTTTCATGCTAAAATTTTTGTGGCAAGAAACAAAATTCAATCCTTAGGAGGGTGTCAAAGTTGAAAGTAGTGAAATTTTTTTCACAATTACACATGTTGGTATATTTTGAAAATCTTTTTTTGTGTAAATATTTTGGCTTTGAAATTTGTTACTTATGTAATTAATTTAGAGATGATTTTGGAAAAAAAATCAATGGTAAAATACCAATTTTTTAGCTCTTGGAAGGTTGTTAAAGTTGGTAGTACTGAAATATCTTTCAATGCGGATTTGAAATCCATCTATTTTTATTGGTACCTGACTATAATTCTAATTTGAATTTGAAGTTCAAGATGATTTTTTGGATTCAAAATTTGTTGAAGAAATGAAGTATTGTATATAAAGGTTTGATTCAACAATTGAGTGTTGAAAGTGAATTTCCTCTTTAGATTTCTAAGGATTAACATCACTTTAGACCATTCACAAATGGACACATTCTAGGAAGATATTTTATTGGCCAAATGTAGCTTTCAAATAGGGTATAAGAAGTTGAATTGATTACCAACTTTAATGTTTGAAAAGTTCTAAAATTCAAGTTTTAAGAACATTTTGAAGTCAATAAGTGTAAAAAAAAAACCAATATTTTATTTTTACTTTTCAAAATTTTAAATTTATATACATATATATATATATATAAATTGCTGATAATTGATTCTTTTTTATGATAGAATAAACCAATTGTAAACATTTCAAACTTCTTAATACATTTAATAGTGTATGAATATTTAAATTTTATCTTTCCATAATGTCTATCAATAAAAAATGTCACTATTATCCAAGTAGGGGGGAGCATTTCCTTTCCTTAAATAGGGACATTATCACTTTGTAAAGAATTAACATAATTCCTGTTATTTTTTTCTTTTGAACTTGAATTCTTCTTTTTCCATAATGTCAATCTCTAGCAATTGCTACAATACATTCTTATTTATTTTATATAACCATTTGATTGTAACATGTATAAAAAATCTTTATTATATCTTTATTCTAATTTGAATAAATTAGGATGAAAATGATCTAATTATAATAAAGATTTGGATGCATTTGGATGGAAGTTGGATGATAATTGAATAAAAATTGCAATACTTGAGACAATATGAAAATGATGTGATTGATTCTTGACATATAGAAAATCATTTTTTGTTAGGTAATTCCTATAGGACTAGGGGTGCAAAGAAGAATGTTGCTCTTTTAGGAGTTATAACCTATAGTGTACATTACTATCAACAATCATATTAGAGAAATGCACAAATATATATGTATATATATATATATAGTAGTTCTAAAAATAGTAAAATAATTCAAAAAAATAAAATAAAATAATTCTTTTTTTTTTAACTTAAAGATTCTTCTTTTCCAATAAATTTCATCTTTTAAAAAATATTATGTGTTCTGTACAAGTGTACCTTGGTAGTGCACTTTGAGCACAAGTGGAAGTTGGATAGTTTAATATTTTCAAAAATTCTTTTTAGAGATTGTGTAAATATACTATAGGTTCTAGTGTGCCAATTTTCAACTCAAAATTTGTTTTTTTGGGTCAAAAATAGGACTAAAAACCTCCAAAATGGCTAAAGTAGATATCCAATTGGGGGTAGTTTAAAAATAGTAAAATAATTTCGAAAGAATTGAAAAAATTACACAACATGTAAAACTTTTGTGTGCACCTTCATTTTAAATTTCAAGTCAAACAAACAAAAGATGAAAAAGTTATGAGCAAAAAACTATCTGGTAGAGGTCAAGGGGACAAAAAAAAAGGACAAGTGTTTCTTGCAATCACCCACAAGAACTTTTGCAATGTACAAAAAACACAGCTTGACAATGTATGAAAGGAAAACAATAGAATCACAGTTTATAAAAATTGTAGTGCTTTGAAAAGTGAGGCATAGATTGCAATGGAAAGTTCACACAACCCTAACTTGAAGCTCAAAGTCCATCCACATAGCTTCAACTACATCTCTATCACCCCTATTTTCATTCATCCAAGGTCTATTACTCAGTATAATACAACAACGAGCTATGTAAACATCATGTAACACCTTTATACTTTGACTTCTTTATACAACTAGTTCTAGATAAAATTGGACTTACTAAATACAATTTCTAAGATCCTAATCTCTAATCCTTAAATTATATGTAAAATTTTTTAATACTTGAGATTTTTTAGCTACCTATTTTATTTATAATGAATCTTTGACTTTGAAAGTCTCCTACTTTGTTTGAAAATCTTTTATAAATTTTACCTTGAAATAATAAAATACATGCTATATTATGGCGCACATGGTTTTTAAAATGCGGGAAGTGACACACAAGAGATGCAACCTGTGGAGAAGCAAAACCAAGAAACTTACACTCATACTTCTTAAGGTACTGTGACCTGCTCAAACCCTGAGGGACCTCCCAGTGACTAGGAACTATCCAATGAAATATCATGTCACAACCAAGAGGAAAACCATTGGTGCCAATCTGAACCACCTAATTCTTCAATGCATTGTTATTGATGACTTCCTCCACAAGCATTTTCCAATTCTAAGAACCAGACTTAAAAATCAGATTCCGAAGCACAGTACAAGCTACTCCACCAGCAAATGCAAAGGACTCCCGAATTTCTGATTCTTTTATTTGCTTAAAGCAAGTAACGGCTTTGGCACATTCAAGTAACTCCACTAAATCAAAGAGTGGCACATATAAAACAAGGAGGCTTGCATTCTTTCTCTCCATCTTCTTATATTCCCCCCTCGGACTACCAAATATCAATTTCTCACACCGGCTCGAAGAGAAACGACCATACAATTGAGGATACCCACCATCCACCAGATATACAGGCCCTTTAACTTCACCCAACACCTCTTCAAGAGCCTTCAAAGCAATCACCATGTTGTAAGTCCGGTGAACAGTTGCAGACCCATCCTCACAGAGCTGCAACATGTAGTAGGTATGTGTGTTGTTCAATTTCGACAAAGAAGCAACCTCTAGAAGAACTACTTTTCCATCAATCAGAAACTCAGCCACCATTAACGCTGCAAGATGTGATTTGCCAATTCCAGGCATACCAGTGAATAAGGTAAAACTCCCACGATGCAGATTATAATGAGCCTCCCTTAACTCAATGTATGATCTTCGAACAAACAATTCATTGTTGAAACACAAGTCGTCTCCCATCCAAAGTAATCCTCAGGCAAACGGATAACAAAGCCTAAATCATTCCTTGCCCGTTCCAAATCCTTACTCACTAGAGAGAGAGATGTCACAAATTTGGACATGGGACGCTGATCATCCAACTCATCCAACTCATCTAGTGACTTCTTTTTTTTCTTTGAAGGCGAGTCTCCCTCTGCATACCAAAGGAATAATAAGCAACCCTGATCAACTCACGGACCTTCAGAAGGGCAGAGTCCATCTTCTTGCACAAGTATTCTGAATCTTCCCCCTTGAACAGGTTTATGGTATCACAAGGAGCCAAGCGCATAAAATACTCCAACGATATGAGAAAGCTAGTTGGAAGTGGATTGGTTTTCAGAAATGAAACTCGAGAGCTTCAAGGTTAACAACTACTGTCAAGTCCCCCAAAAAAAATCATACCAGGGTCTTTGTAAGAAACACTGTGCAAAAAACGTAGTGTTTTCAATAGTACTTTTTTTCCCGGTAGTACTTTAAAATTAGAAAAACAAGTTTTAAAAAAAGTAAAAAATATGTTTCATGTATAAACCTTTAAGAAGAAGGTACCCTAGAAAGGAAAGGCATAGGAAAAATCTCTAAGTAGGAAATCCAAAAAAGTGCAAAATCTCATGAAAATTAGTACTTCCACATTTTAATTTGTAAAAAATAGGAAAATCAATTTTAAGAAAAAATAAAAATTGACCATTTGAGGAAAGTTGATTTTGATGAGATTTGACCAAAAGAACGATCTTAGAACCATCATCATTGTTCAAAAATTGTGTGCCATGGAAAAAAATTTGTACTCATGTGGAGGACATAAAAAAACATATTTTTAGATTTTTTTTTGGAATTCATAGGTTTTACACTTATGCAAATAGACCATGAAAGTTTCGTCTTCAAATCATTAAATTTAGACACTTCGAACATAATGGTAACCATAAACGTATTTATGTGACAGCTCAACGAAAATATTTTTTAAATATAAAATGTTTTTTTTTAATTTTTGAAAAATAAGTGATTTAATAAACTTCAAGTTAGGTATGTTCAATAAAAATTTCATGTTCATTGGACTTAATCTCCAAAAGTTATAGTTAAAAACAAAAAGGTGGTTTGCGGTGTGACGCGAAATAGGACCGGTGTTTCTTGCAATGACCCACCACATGATACCCTACTTCTTGACTAGTTTTAGAAGTGAAAATTCTAGCAAAAAGACGAGATAGGAATCACTACAACAATCCCTAGGTTTACAATAGAGATCTACAGGGGAGGATTATACAGAAGAGACTAAGTGTGCACGGGAAACATACCTGTAGACACTGCAGGAACCGCAGCCTCACCAGTGACCACAACAGGATCATCTTTCGCTCCAATAGGTAGTTCATTTTTTTTGAAGGAGTCCCTCATCTGCTCCCACTTATCTTCTGACTTTAGTCCTTCTTTAGGAAATGCACAAATATGCAATTTAATAGACGTTGGATCAAACCCAAACTCTCGACCAAGTAGAAAGAAATCGATCCTTCCATCAGCGGTACAATATAACGTAACAGGTCCAGATGTATCCGTCTTGTCCGTCTTGTAGTAGACAATCTTCATTGTGATAACATGCATCCACGTCGAAGTTAGCACCCAATCAAAGACTAAAACCCTGTCAAAATGCAAAATAAACCACTTAATCAGGAAACACAGCACGTCAAGAAACCAAACCCAAACCATGATCTATCAACCTTGATAGTGCATCACAAAATCTAGACGATAACTCTCATGTACACCAATAGAGTACAAAACCACAAGTCAGATGACCAACATACAAAATTACAAAGAAAAGCCTAAGAAGCAGATAGACACCCTACTCAACAAACCAAAGCACGACCCCAAAAGCACAACGCATCAGAAAACGCAGGCTTCCACTCGTTTTCAGTAAAGAACAAATTGAAACACAAAACGTACAAGGGAAACACAAAACCTACAAGAAAGTGTAGGAAACAGACGAGGGAAACAAAAACACAAAGAGCAAGAAAAAAAGGTGAGGGAATGCGCAGCAAACCCTAGCCTAGAGGAGCTGACATTCGTCACCAACGTTCAACGATGCACTCACCTATATACTCTTGAAGGGAGGAAAAAATAATTAAAGACTTTAAATATAGGAATATAGGATTAAATAGGATTTTATTCAAACATAAATTTAGATACTCTAAAAATATTAAAAAGTTCATGTCTATGTCATACACATTTATAATGTAAAAGATAAAGCTTTTATTTTTAATACATTAGTAAGTGGTTCCAAAATTAGTTAAACAAAAGCAGCACCTTTCACTCTTTATTGTGGTTTCCTAAGTTATTAATAATGTAAAAGATAAAGCTTTTGTCTATAATACATTAGTAATACATAAAAGTGGTTTTAAAATTAATTAAATTAAAGCAAGCACACTTCAGTCTTCATTGTGTTTTTCTTAAATTATTGATAATGTAAAACATTAAGCTTTTATTTTTAATAACAAAAACTCAACTCTAAAATTTGTGGCTCCAATAACAAGCCACATAGTCTTTGCCAATGTTCACAATGTCTCTCTTAAGGGACATTGTTCACAATTCAATAAAACAATTGACTTCACCATCCATCAAGTGAAGCTATAATAGAAACACCTCAATGACATTCTATGTGACATGGCATCTTGGTGGCAATGAAAAAAGTATTGTCAATCCAATTTTAGTGAGTTGTTGGCGGGGTTCAATACGTAGTCACGGCAACACCACATCTAAAGGGACTCCATAACCTTCATCAATTCTTGATACAATGACCATTTGGCATGCCACTGGTGGTGATGCTCTAATTGTATATCTAGTGTGACTCGCACCAAATTTTATAGTATAGCGGGATGCTGGTGTGGAGTTGTTGACCGCTAAAAAAGCACACCAAATATGGAGTACCATTCCAGAGAATGCTGCATGCAATTGGTGGCGATGCTCTAAGTGTAAACCAAGTCCACGCCCTCTCTTCAATTTCCTGCTCAAAATGGTTGAGCTTTAAAAATGGATGAATGTCGAAAGATTACTCATCCAAAAGTTGTGTTCCCTCTCCAGCGCTCTTTTCAAGTGGAAAGGGCGGCGCTCCCACCTAATTCGGTCGTCGTCCCCACCTTCGTCGCTTTCTCCGCTGTCGCAGTTCCAGCTCCAGCTCTCGCCACACTCCTCTGTATTTCTCTTTCTTAAAGTTTTGCTACCGTAGTGCGAGGTGTTGTGGGTCGCTTATCGGTGCCGCGACCCTTCGTTACGGCTATCCCTGTTTGGTCCGGAACCGCTAGTCGGAGGGCGCGGCTGCATTGCCTCTTTGTGGCCAGCGTCACCCTGGCGGGGTTGTGGTGTCATGTCTTATCAGGACGACCAGAGTGAGGACTACCTCTTCAAGGTGGTGCTCATCGGCGACAGTGCCGTCGGCAAGTCCAACTTGCTTTCTCGCTACGCCAGGAATGAGTTCAACTCGAACTCGAAGGCCACCATTGGCGTCGAGTTCCAAACGCAGTGCATGGAAATAGACGGCAAGGAGGTTAAGGCGCAGATCTGGGACACCGCTGGCCAGGAGCGGTTCCGCGCTGTCACCTCAGCCTACTACCGCGGTGCCGTCGGGGCGCTCATCGTTTACGACATCAGCCGGCGAGGCACTTTTGAGAATGTGAGTCGCTGGCTCGACGAACTCAAAGGTGACTCAGTCACTCTTTAGACACATCCTTACCTTTCTTGATGTCGAGAGAAGTATCACAAAGCACGAGAGTGAATGTGTTCTTCTTTCTCTCTGTTTTGAGCATGCCCGCACTGCATGGACCGTTTAAAGAATATTGAAACTGTAAAGTCATTTTAACTTACTTTCAAGAAGATTGGCATTGCTGTGTTCTTGGCAAATAGTGATTACAGACAGAGAGACGTACTGAGATCGTCTGCAAGTCTCGGCCCTGCTTGGATTTTTGTTAGAAACTAATGGGAGAGACAATGTGATATAGGAAATATCTCGCTTCATTGTCATCTTTCTTGACATCGGGAGAAGTACTATAAAAATAAGAGTGAGTAGATTCTTCTTAAATATATTGTTTGGACGGGCATGGTCTGCTCGGCTTATTAATGAAGAGAGCAACTGTACCTCGGAATGCCGTATTCTCTGGTTGTTTGTCGTTTGGAAGTATGTCTTTGATTAGTATGAAGAGTCTAGCGATAGTCGTAATCGTTGCGTTTATCCTATTGAGGTTCCTGGTTACAATTGTTTTTGGTTACATTTGTAAAGTTTTGTAATAAGTTCATTTTCAGGCGTCGTTTGTTCGCTTTCATAAGCACGAAATAGGTTTGTAAGAGAGATTGCTGATGAGCTAATTCTCTGTGTTATGCGATCTTCTTTGAAGTTTAGAGGTCGATCTACCGTCCTGCATTATTTTTTTCAATATGCAAGTGAGCAGCTAGTCTTAAATTATTTTCGTTTGAATGTTGTCTGAAGAATCATTACTGATTTTATGTCTCGGTTTTTGCAGTTCATTCCGACACGAGTGTGGTTGTAATGCTTGTTGGAAACAAGAGCGATCTTGCACACATTCGAGAGGTTAGTGTGGAAGAAGCCACTGCTCTTGCAGAGAAGAACACTATGTCCTTCATGGAGACGTCTGCTTTGGAATCTGTGAATGTTGTGAACGCTTTCCAGACTGTACTGAAAGAAATTCACAAGATAGTCAGCAAGAAAGCTCTTACAGCAGATCCTAACAGGACCGACACCGTCGTTGCAAGTGGTCAAAGACTGGCGGGTGGTGATGACACCACACCAACGAGGGGTGGGTGCTGCTCATATTAGTGCGTCCCCATTGGATAAGTGAGTGTATGAGTTTTTGCGCCTCTTCTTCCTTTCGGCCTAATGCTATCCCCACAACTAGTGTTGAACAGAGGATAGCGGCTTACAGATTATAAGACTGTCTCACTTGGTGCAGGCAATTCCTTGTAGGAACAAGCCTGGGAGATTCTCTCAGCGCTCTTTATTTGACTCTCGCATTAACGATTTAATAGCTCGTCAGTATTGAGTACACTGGCTCAGTGCGACGGGTATGGAAATGCAGCAAGTGTCCTCTTGGCACCCAAAGTGGCCTGAAATATTAGTGTGAAGTTGATTCTCATTAGAGGACATGAGTGTCATTTTCTACATTTGTCATTTAGAATGCTTGCTTGGATTAGAGTAGTATGGAATAGTGGATCTTATGCTGAATGTAATGCTTGCAATAATTAAGATACAAGTGTTACGCAGCAGTGGCACGAGGCAGGACGTTGCACCCGGCCACATCTGTCTGGTTGCGACGGTCCTGTTTGAGCTTCCTTGCTCCCATACTTCAAACTCAAATTCAATGAATTTGTCGTTCCATCTTTTTGTTTTATTCTTGCTGTTGATGTGTTCTTTGGTACCCGGTAATTTTCTGTTCAAGACTTTCGTTGACTGCTGTTGTCGTAGTTGAAATTTGCAGAAATGACTATTTATTTGCAGAATCTATTTGTTTGTGCAACAGGGAACTCTTGGTGTCATCGTTACAGCGCCGACAATTTGGGCCTCCAAAACCTGTCAATAAAGTTTGCATTGTGGATGAGAATGCACCTAAAGTGATAGGAATACACCTGCCTGCTCGGTAACACATGTTTTCCATCAGGAATCTAAAATCGTCAAAGATTCTTGTAATAGTGTTTCTCCAGTCAACTAACAATCTTTGGTTCAAACTAAGAGAACAGATTTCTGGATGTCAAACTTGTGTTGAGTTGAACGGGATGACTGAATACAGGTAGTCGAATGCAGATTAATATTTGGCCTGAAATCGGCTGAGGTGAGATTGGTTTTGCAAGGGAATCATGATCAAGTTCCGCTGTTACCGCTGCATTCAATGAGCTCATAACTGGAACACCTCTGCCCCAAATGCTGAGTTGTTATGAGAGAGTACTTATAATTTGTCTCAGAGGTTTGCCCGGAGAAGGGCCATTCTTATTAAGTTTGTGGAGATTGTTTCGGACCTGTGTGGCATCTCATTGTCCTCAAATTTTCATCTGTGTTTTAGAGAGTCTAGAATTTCGATACGGGTGTTTTAAACATCGGAGTAAAACGATTCCTATTCTTGTCTTTCAGCCCTCTAAAGTGTGTAGGACTAATGCATCCACTACTGTAGCGAAGGCTGTGTGTGTACTTATTTGATGGCTGCAGCTTTTTGGGCAATATGTTCTCCCACCTATTACAGCTGTTGAGGAAGGAGATGAGCCATCGATTTTCGTGAATAAGGTATTTGAGACCTTTGAGCCCAGCTTTTTGTAAAGTCAAACCCGACTGCCATAATTTATCCTAGGATTGATTTGAATCAATCAAATTATACCACTAACCCCCATAATGGACTATGAGTTCCAAATTAGTGTTTCATGTTATGTAGCAGTTTTGAGTAAATCATTTGATGATTGTCTTCCTTCCGATTTTGTTATATTTTAAGCAACACATGCAATGCTCTTCTCTAATAGAATTGATATCACAATGTGACCCCATTTGAAATCTGTCTTTTGCAATACATGTAGAACCTCTCTTAGTACAAGGTGTTGGGACTTTGCACTAAGAGAGGTTTTTGCATGTCAGAGAGGTGTAATGAATGATCATTTATAGATGTCGATTTTCAACACTATTTTTCAGAGAATGCTCTTCAAATTGGCCCCAGTTACAAATTCTATTACTGCAAGATTGCACTAAGAGGGGGTGCACTACGAGAGGTTCTACTTATATGATCCATGGAATTGGTCAATTTGAAATCTGTATTTCTTTGGTCTATTGGGTTAAGATTGCTTTTCATCAGTTATTATGAGAACTGATACTTGAACGTCTGTGACACTCAGATTGATCGAGAAAGGTCTGGAACATGTCTATTTCCTGACTCCCATACGATTACTCAAACCAATTGCAATACACCAAACATTCCAATTGCCCTTTGTGGAAACCTGGGTGTTGCTCTCTGAGCTGTTCAGAACTGTCCAGTATTAATCGTTCAATTTTTTTAATCAGATTTGCTAATGGTGTGATGTGTTAGTGATTAGGACGCAAGCCGGTGCCTAATTCAAAACAGCGGCTCAGAAGAATTGAGCTTGCATATGGAAATCAATGTCCGCTACAAGTCTGCTGCTGGTAAGCGAAGGTTCAGAGCCCCATGCTCTATTCGAGTAGGAAGGTGTTTCAGTCTCCAGGCAATCTTGACCTTTTCTTTTCTTTTTTCGTATTTTTGCAATGCAAAGCACTGCCAAAATTACCAGTATGTGTGTCAAAATGGTCTAGATTGAAAGCACATGTGCATGGGCGAAGGTGGACCTGCCAAATATTCAAGAGGGTGTATAGTGGGTCCACCCAAAATCGTTCAGTGTTTTAAACCACCACCTAAAAAAAGCTATGAAATGGTTTTCAGTTGTAGTAGAAGTTGTCAGTGACTAGTTTATGGTGGTTACAGTAGTGATTACAACACAATGTTTACAGGTTCAAGGCAATTGTTAATGAGGTACTTAATGAAGATTGTTAAGATGAGAGTGGAATTATTATGAGAAAATGAACTGAAATGAACATGTGTCATAGAGAACCATCCTAATAGTTTAATCTGAATATTAAATAGAAATGGCACAACTTTCTTTACATTTTGGAGTAGTTTCCAACTTTTTCTCTGTCACTTCTGCCAACTTGGGTATGCAACTTCTTCAATGCTAGAACTCCATTTCAGTGCAATCTACAAATGCTTTGAAACACTCTTATTGCCAAAACTTTGTACCCCTATCGTTGTGTCATATTTTGGAAAATCAAAAATTGACTACAGTTCCATTCCCTATCTGCAACTCTCTTCCACTTCTTCAATTCAATCTTCACCATTATATCTTGAAGATACCTACAGCCTAATTCGGCCAGGGTGAATTGACCCCCTTATTGTCCTGTTGCGGCAAACCTTGGAATTTTTTATTTCAAATTTTATTTTTTGCAAATTCTGAATTCATATATGGAATCAGAGGCCCTCAATTAGCTAGGAGGCATGATAAAAATCCGAAATATACAGCACGAAATAGGGGGCAATTTAGTCAACCTGTTGTTGACTGGGGCAATAAGGGGATCAGTTCTCCCTGAGTCCCTGTCCCTGCCCGCCCAATTCCTGGCGCTTTTGGGTGCACCTACCTTAGATGATCTGGTTTCAAGGTCATTATCGGAGTTGCCCTTATTGCCCTAAACTTCCCGTGGATGTCAATCACGTGCACATACCTTCTGATTTGATGCCCAGGGCAACCCAGTGAGAACATCTGAAAGGAAGTTAAGGAAACCGAATGTTCACAGTCAATTACCCTGGAGTTCGGATTCTGAAGGCATCTGGAGAGCACAAGGACTCCTGATAAGTTACATGAGTGAGGAGAGAGAAAATTGATTTTTTTGAATGAACTGGACAGAATTCCTTTGACAAAAAACTCCAGTGCTGTAGATAGCATCTCTCGTATTCATGTAATAAAAACAAACAAACAAATAAACAAATAACCTCAACGCTCTGCAATTGCTCACTCATTGATACACAGCGAAAATGCAATCAACTGTGTGTGAAATTAGAGAGCGTAGTGTGTACAGTACACACATGTAACGGAGCAAATGCCCGACCATGCGGAACTTTGTTGTTATTATAACTTATAAAGTGTATGAGCATATCATTCAAATAACTAGAGAAGTCCGTATCGTTCACTCCAATTTCGATTGTCATCATCGCCCACATCATCATTCGTACCGTCGCAGGCATGTAACTTCTTACCCTAATTGCCGCGCATTAACCAACTTTAGTCTGAGCAATTCAATCGATCCGTACAGCGAAAACATCCTAGATATTTCCTTCACTTGGTCGCTGCCTGCTGGAGGAAATGGGGATATCTTGTTGAAAACGCTGCCGGAAGGGATAGAAAATGGATCTCGCTAGGTGAATATCCTTACCTGGCCTGGAGTGTGTTGTGGGTTTTCTCTATATTCGGCGGATGCATGAAGGGTGTCGACTGTCGACGATGGAGCTACCACGGCGAGTCTCATGGACGAACCTTCAGGAGCAAGGTGGCAGGAATCAACGTGATCCAACAGGTCAGTCCTTCTCCTAACCATTGCTCATGCCTGCCGGGTAAGTTATAATTTTGAGGACTGAAAATGGCAGTCTGTCTGGGCTCCACATCTAATTAAAGAGCATGCGTAGCTCTGGATATCGTAGTTGACACGATTTCAGAGTTTGAAGCCCAGTGAGAGCTGCAAGTCGTAAATTGTTCCAGCGTTCTTCAATATGAGGTCCGAGCTAGCTGCTGAGTACTTCGAGGTTGTTTGTTCTTGTTGCTGCAATCGGTAGTGAAGCGGGCTATGGAGGTAGCAGTGCCAGGTTGCCAATCTTGGTGTGCTCTTGCTGGCGTTGCACAGAATAGTTGAATGGATTCGCAGTGTGTCGATCGGCTAGGATTTATGCTGAAAGGTTACCATGCACAACCCTTCTGATTTAAACTTCCCGTAGATTCGGTGCTTACTCTCAGCACAGACCTTAATTTGCGAGCGCACTTGATGGGTGTTTTTTTGAGTGTGGCCTTCGTCTTAACTTAATTGTGGTGATACCTGTGTTGAGTTTCTGAACCTTCTGTGATTCCACTTTCTTTCTTTTCCATCGTTTGCTCTGGACTTTCGTGGCGCATTAACGAGTCTGATTGATTCAATTGCGCTTGCAGACATGCATGTAGACATGGAAGACACGGATTTCGACGTGGAAACGCCGTTGCTCTTCAACCAAGGCTACGAGTGTAGCCAGAATCAGAAAGCTGAAGACCCAGGCGATGATGATGTTGGAGTTGAGAGCCTTGATTTTGACCCTATATATAATTTGGTTAACGAAAAACTCAAGAAGCGACAGTTTGATCGTAAATTCTATGGGTACTACGCCAATCGGCCGTTTACAAAAACCCTTTCTCTCGACAAGGTCAAAGGAATACACGTGGATTTATCTCTTTCATCTTGTTTGCGTAAACCTAATATTCGAGTGTTATTGTGGTCTGATGTTTCATTCTACATAGACTGATGTTGCGGGCATCGTCGGGGGTTGCAGGTATACGGGACTTACACTTGCAAAGTGGACGGTTACAATTATGATTGGACTTCTTGTCGGTAAAATATTTCCCCAGATGTTTCACTCGAGTTTTCATTTGATTTGAAAGACATCTAGAGATTGGGGGGAAACTAAAATTAGGTCGTATTCATTCTACTGTTGCTCATTAATTCAAGTACAGACAGTTCTATTTCTTTTTGGTATCTTGGCCATTACCCGAATTGAGCTTCATGAATACTTAACCTAGTGCGCCTGAGTTGAAGTAAATTTTTCCGCATCGCAGTTAGTGTTTTTTCGATGATTCAATTAGGTTGTGGGCTTTAAGGAGGGTTTAGGGCTGAACGTAAGTATTTCCTTTCCCGCTTTGTAGGGATGATTGCGTTCGTTATTGAATCCTTT
This sequence comes from Thuidium tamariscinum, assembly GCA_947034885.2. Classification (NCBI taxonomy): domain Eukaryota; kingdom Viridiplantae; phylum Streptophyta; class Bryopsida; order Hypnales; family Thuidiaceae; genus Thuidium; species Thuidium tamariscinum. The sequence goes on from OX344749.2 coordinate 1,136,243, forward strand.
CAAGATTTCGTTATCACGCTCAAGGTAATCTTCTCACCGAGGAATACTCTTGACAATCCTGTGATACGCTCTTGAAATTGATATTGCATTCATCAATGAGGAAAACGTGCTTGAAATTAATACAAGTCTTCATGGCTCCTAGATTTTAATTGTGAAAAGGCTGTGGTTTCGTTTGCATTGGACAAGGCTCTGAGTATCCGATTGCATGAGCTGCAGAAAGAGTGGACCGAGGAGTTCTTTGAACGTGGATTGGTGCTTGTCTTCTTCAACTACGTAGCCGTAGGTGTGGCTCTCGTTCTTCTTTCGAGCTGCTTGGTTATATTCTGGGCTCCAGCAGCCGCGGGTGGAGGGGTATGCATGCTTTCTCAACAGCCTCAAATCATCTGAGTGATTAATACATTAGATCATGATTGTCACATTACTGCTCTCTTTGTAATGTGATACTCAAGCTATTGACATGGGCTTCGCACGTGGTAATGATTCTTTGGATGTGGATGCATATTGGTTCCCTTGTGCAGGTTACTTTGGTCATGGCTTACCTGAATGGCAATGATATACCCGATTTTTTCCGACACCGAACTCTCTTTACGAAGGTGTGTTTTCTGTTTCATGTGATGATGCTGGATAGTGAATAACAACAGTCCGTGCTTCCCTAATTCTTGTGTGTATTTCCTTCATATATGCCCCTGAAATTGACAAGAGTCTTTACAATTGTTCACAGATATTGGGTACAATCTGCACAGTTTCATCTGGATTACCGGTGAGCCTGACTTCTACCTGTCCAAGAACTTTCGCGTCCCTTGCTGACGAGTAGAAAACCTTCCCTTCCGGAAAACTTACCTTCATTGAACCCTGCCAAATATAGCGCCATTTAAGACGTTTTCTAACATGATGATCAACCCTGCTAATTGTCGAATGTAAACCCTGCTAATCGTAATGCGGCTAGGTTTTCTAGACTAGATCTGGTGGCTGTCAGAGTGGTTCACCAAACCATCTGTCTACCAATTTCCCATGGTTTTTATTTTAATGCAATACCTTGTATGGCTTTCAAATTTCTTGATTCTAGAGATGAATTCAAATTTTCAATTGGTGTCGTGCTCAGATTGGTCAAGAAGGACCTATGGTTCACATTGGCGGTGCGATTGCGTCTGAGCTTACTTGGATGCATGGCCGGTCCCCAACAAGGAAGCACAGCGTGCCAGGTCCGCAATCACGGTGGGAAACCTGGCGGCAGAAGTTTAATCAGCTAACACCGAAAGCTTGGGTATTCGTAAGTGAGGATCATGTTATACCCTTGTGCAAACGCCTTTGTTTACCAATGACCGGATATTATCTCAAGAGTATGTGACCAGAGGCATTTGCCAAAAATTGTAGTTAGATATTCTAATTAGATGTGGGTGCGCTCTACTCATAAGACGCCTACAATTGCAATGCAGGACTTTTATAACGATAGGGACAGACGAGAGTTTATTTCGGCTGGAGCTGCAGCTGGGTACGTGATGCTCTTAAATGTTGAACTGGTTTGATTGATTTTTCTGCTTCTTGTCATTCTATCAAATTTACCTCGGTTGTTCCGATCCCTTGTAATTGAACTGTCAGGGATTTGGTGATTGAATAGCATTAGAAGAACTCTGTTTGGCTAGGATCCTTGAAAGATTTATCTCATCAATCAAAACCATTTCCCATGTGTTGCTGTGGACAGCTTGGCAGCGGCTTTTGGTGCACCGATTGGTGGAGTTCTATTTTCTATGGAGGAGGCCTCTAGTTTCTGGTCCAGAAAGGTTTACGAGCTTTTGAAATGATATATGTCTATAAATTATCTAATATTAACACGTCTTTTATAGCGTTACGGTGACATAATGCCAATCCCTACTTAATTGCAAGTTTATGATGTTTCTGTGTCATTGTAATGCCTTAGCTACATGTGTTGATGGTTATGTGAGCAGGTCATGTGGCGATCACTTTTATGTACGACATGCGCCACCATGGTTTTATCGTGGCTCACTCTTCGGTATACCATGTTATCATTTGTCTCAGGACTCCAGCTAAAAAATTTTGCCTGCTTAATGGATGTTCGAGCCTGACAATCACTGTATGAATTCATATAAATATGCTGTGTAGATGATTTTACTTCTTTCAAATTGATAAGTTCTCGTATGATATGGCAGGAAGTTCTCTTTCTCGTTACCAGGAACCATCTCCTTTCATGGTCTGACGGTAATTATCGCATTCGATTACCACTTGTCTTGCACTTGCTGATGACGAGGATTCATAGTATATATTTGTAATATTTTCTGAGTGGTCTACTTTTTTGAGATCATTTTGTATTACCCTGAATTTATAGCTGCGGTGTTGGTCTTGTCTACTTCACTTCTTTGCACAATGAGATCATGTAATCTTTATGTTCATCAGATATTCAATTGATTCTATCAGAGTAGTATCCAGTATGTATAGCTTTAGAATTTTGCATGCTCGATGGCATTTGTAATAGTTGTGACTTGTGTCTGATAAGAGATTGGTAGTGACAATCTTTGCGCGAAGAAAAATTGCGGGTGCATTCTAACAGTTCTGATGTTCTATGTCTTTGCATCGTGTGCCAGCCCGAGTTCGATCTCATTGACTTGCCATTATTTGTGGTCACAAGCGTCTTCGCTGGAGTGATCGGAGCTTCCTTGAACATAGTCCATGACTGGCTTGCTCAATTTCGACCATCCTCAAAGCAAAGAGCTCTTAGGTACGGTTTACTCCTATATTCTCTGTAACATATTAGCAACATGAACTACTTGGCAATGACTCATGTACAACAAAATTGTCAGGATCTCTAAGAGAACGGTACTCACCTTTGAAGAAGTTTAGGAGCTTGGTTCCTGTTCAAGTCACTGAGATCAATACTTGCAGATTGTTGTTTTGAGCCTGTACAGTTCCTTGTTAAGGGACCTTTGAATCAGTAACATCTTGTGTAGGTTCGACATCCAAGTCTAATCATTTTAAGTTGTGCTCACAGGTGCTTGGAATCGTGTTGTTTGGGTTTGAGGGGTTCAGGGTGCTTGAGGCGTGTCTTATAACTTTCATTTCAGTCACCGCCATTTTTATACTGCCCTACTATTTTGGACGTTGTATACCCATCCAGAAAGAGTAAGATGATGACTGCTTGCAGTTTGGATTATGTGACAAAATTCAACCTCTTATCAAGTGCAATTTACACTACGTAATGACCTTAATGTGCATGAGGCACTTATTTCAGATTAGTGCAGGTCTCGTTTGATGCCTTATTGTAGATTTGGTAGCGTGCCTATAATTGATGGTCATCTACAAAAGTAAGCCTAATTTTATCCATGAAAGTGCTTGGTCGAAGTCGGTTTTAGTTCTTGTGGATGTGTTCGAGCTGACAATCTGACATTAAAAATCTTCTACAGGCAAGAAGGCGATGAGTATTGGTATAGATATACATGTCCGCTACTGGATCAGGAAACAGGGATCCGCTATTACAATGACCTAGCCTCTCTCTACTTTGCCGTCCCTCGTCAGGTTCATTTTACAGACCGCTTCTACTGCTGAACAGAACGGAATGTCTATTTCCCTTCTTTGTAAATCTAGATTCCTTGAATTGTTGATTGTCCTTCTCTTGATATTTCTCGAGCTTATAACCGAACTCTTGATAGTTTTTTGTTTCTATTTCAGACAATCCAGAAGCTACTAGCATTAGGAGATGCTGGCATTTCTCCGTTCACTATTCGTAGTCTTGGCATCCACTCGAGTTCTTTCCTTCTCCTGTTTATTCTAGCTTACGGCATTGCGACTCCCGGCGGCATTTTTATGCCTTCCATCATGGCAAGTTATTTGTTTCGTCTTGGTTGGATTTTTCCTTCATAATTTGTTTCTTTTGCGCTTCTTTCACCTGTTCTGTTAAAAGCTTCTTACAATTATTGTTTTGTAATGTTGTGCTTCCTTGGTATCAGGTCCAAGAGGCACATATGATCCTCATATCTTCGTATCTTGCAATGGGTTTATGTGACAGTCATTCTGTAGGTTGAGGATTGTCTTTTTTTTTGTTTCATGGTCGACTGGAAACAGGTAGGGGCATCTTTTGGAGCATTTTTGGGGCGCGTTTTCAAGTTCATTTTTCCACGGTGAGAGGCTGATTTCTGCCGAGAAGTAATCTACTTTAGTTTCGTATTGCCCAACATGAATTGTCCAACTCCGTAATCACTATGCTTTAAAGTTCGGAATTAGTTAATCATTCTTAGTCAGTAATCTGGTACTTTTTTTTGGATTGTGTATTATTGGATATTCAATCCTTAAAGTTACAGTTCAACGTCATTCTCTATCTTATTCATGCGTCCCTCGTCTGCTGCTATCTTTGTCTTTAGTTTGATGAATGAATTTGCAGGTGGTCGGTGCAACCGGGAATGCATGCGCTTGTGGGTGCGACTGCCATGCTTGGCGGAGTTTTTCGAACTTCCATTTCCTTGGTACAGTGCGACGTTCAACTTCTTGATTTCTACTTGCAGACTTTTGGGCACCAGTTTTCAATTTGAACATAAGAGATCAATACGAAGGCATCTATATTTATGACATATTGGTAATTGTGCAGTGCAACTCTGAAAGCTCGGAAGGAAAACAATGAAGTACTGTAATTATATTTTAAGGGGGTTTGCCGATTCGATAATTCTTTCGTAGTCAATCCTGAGGACAATGATTAGTGCACAATTACAAGAGAAAACTCTTGTTTTTTAGAGGATGCCACTCTCTTGAGTGTTGAGTCATTGACTTGAAATATCTATGCAGGTGGTGATCATGGTGGAGGGTACAGGTGGAATCGAGTTCTTACTGCCAGTCATACTCGCCATATTTCTCTCCAACTTGGTGGCCCATTACATTCATTCTGCAGGAGCCTACGAGTCTGACTTGGAGCGTATAGGTACTACCTTCCACTATTTCTCAATTTACTAGAAGTCCAGAGATCTTTGTCCGCACTCTCAAATTTGGTTCGCGCGTCCTGAAATTACGAACTTCCTATGATGTCGTTGATCCACTTGTCTACGTACTGGCCAATGTCTCTGTTGACTTTTCTGTGTTGCAGGAGAAGTCCATTTTTTGCAGAGTGAGCCTTCACAGAAACTTCATTTGATCACGGCTAGACACATAATGGCATCAGATGTGAAATGTTTCAAGGAGGTAATGATTATCTCATGACTTAAACAATGCTACCTAAGGGTGTTGGTAGAAAATAGCCCACAGAATGTTCTAGAGTATTCATTGCCCACATCACAAAAGAACTCCATTAGATTTGCGAAGTTCTGCATGTTTTGTTATGGACATTAGATTCACATGGTCTTGGGGTTCAGTTAATGTTAATTAAAAGTTAGTGTAATGCGGATGTTGCTAACTCAATGTTAGTGCAATGTTAGTATCATTAGCATTGACTTGGGTTAACATTGACAACTATGACGTAAACATTAAGTCAATTTTTATATTATTATTTTTTCGATATTGATCATATCTATATTACATTTGCGTTGACTTACCATTAATAACTTTGATGATTAGAATCTTCTTTTTGATTATATATTTCATTCTTTGTACAGATTACCTCCGTGGCAGAGGTCGTTGCAGTGCTCCGTGAAACATGTCACAACGGTTTTCCAATTGTTCGACATACTTCCGGAGATGATTGCGACCCCGACGGTCAGCTAGTTGGTTTTATATTGAGGCACCAGATATTGTTGTTGTTAGAGCAACGCGCAATTTTTGAAGCCGATACGGCAACACTGAATCGACCCATGCGTCACGGTATAAGTTTACGATTGCCGCGGTTGACGAAGGAGCAACGATTCTTGGACCGACTCATGCGTGTATACCATCATGCTCATTATCCCCATCGGCGCTACCTAAGCTCCAGACCTGAGGCCGTTAATGAATTGGAAATCGATGAACTCTTACAGGTATCGAATCCTACATTCGAACTTGTTTAATCTATAACCAAGGATCCCTAAATTTTCCCTATGACAGTTGGAATGTGTGAAAAGTGTGCTTCAGTCGATTATGTGACGAAAGTGCGTAGGATATTCTTGATGTCATAGTAGAGAAGCTCATAAAAAGAGGTTTGAGTGTACCTGAAAATGTAGAGAGGTGGTGAAACATTGGCTGTTATTCCTAAATTTGAAGACCACGACCTGGTTGTAATATAAAGGTGCACACCCGGGTCAGGTGAGGATATAAAATTCTTAACTATTTTCGTTTTGCAGGAATTTGCTCTGCAAACAGTGAATGGCAGCACTGCCACAGACGGTCGTTCGAGTGATGTGGTGGAGGTATCCAATGCAGGAAAAGAATTGGCCGTAGATTTCCGGCCATGGATGAATCGCGCGCCTTTAACAGTGCGTATTGAAATTCTCTATGTGACCCACTTGAATAGCCCACTTTTAGTTTTTTCATATATGAGTTCCTGGAATCGCTCTCTGTTTAGGTAATTATATTATCTTGACCTAGTAGTGTTGTCTCCGCTACTGCAGGTTCGGGCTGAAACATCTGCACGACGAGTTTACATCATTTTCCGAACTCTTGGTTTGAGGCATATCTGTGTGACTGATTCAAGCAACAGGTCAGTTTCTATCACTACCTCGGTAGATGAAGGTTGAGGAAACTAGTGGACGAAGACATGTTCTTCAGTAACAAGCAGCTAATTGCAAATAGTAGTGTATTATTTTCATGTGTCTTTTCATATAATCCTTAATACCACACTTCTTTTGCAACCTTAAAATTGATTATACGAAACTCAAATATCCTATTGAGAATCTTAAGATTCCGTCACACATAAAACCAAATGTCGCAATATTGCTTGACATTAAAATTAACTCTTTGAAATAATGGGCTCCAAAATGCTCCTATTGCTTTTAGCACGTCTCAAATTTGTTGAGAACGAGAACACTTTACATGTTTGATCCATTACTCAGTCTTGCCCTTTGGGGTAGTGTCAAGAAGCACTCTCAATAAGATTCAGCCTGACCCTGATCAGATTTCAAGGGGTGATTCCAACTAGCTTATACATGTGGGGATCCTAATGTTATGTGCAGGGTGATAGGTATGATTACGAGGAAAGACATAGCGAAGGCCCACAAGGAATTGGAAGTTGAGACCGGCACTCCTAAAGATGCAGAATCTGAGAATGGTCTGTCCTTTGGATTTAGGTCCTTCAGTCTTCGAGCAAGCACCAGGGAAAGATCGCCGCGGGATGTACTCTTTTCATTGCCTTGATTTGGAGCGGACATACACATTTATTATGCATATGAATCTCCGGTTAATGCCGCAAGCCAGGTTGCATCCACCACGCAATTCAGGTATGTTGGTAGTGGTCGAATATACGGAATGGGTTCCATACGTTGCTGCAACTCCAGGTCTCAAACCGATGGTGGTCACAATTGGAATTTCTGCGGACGATACTTATTTCAGTTGATCCCTTTACTATACCCAGGTACGCAATGATTTGTGCTACCGGGAGTAGTGAGAGTGGGGGAGATGCTCCCCCTTCAAAAATGGATTTTGGTAGATATTGGTAAATACTGTACTGATATTTCATCCTGCACTAATTTAGAGTAGTGTGACTTGGGTAAATTAGTGTTGACCACATGCACAATTGGGGTAGTGAATACTATTAGAGTTGCTTCAATGGGAGTGGGATGTAAGTTCCCCAAAGCATCTTTGGAACTATTTAATTTGTTTACTTATTGGATTGGCCCACACCTGCTTCCGATACAATGGAATGATTGCAGTATGTGATCCTTCTGGTCTCCTTGTGCCCATGGATTCAAGCATATTTTATCCGATGTGTGGTGTACATAATTTTATTGAGCAGGTCCAAAGGTTCCCTACAAACATTGAAAATTGAATCTTAAGCAGGGTTAATTGCCAGAAGATCAAAATTGGACAGTCGTTACACGTACAGTCATTAAAAACATTCAAGGTAAAAGAACATCTACAAACAGTTGCCCAAGTATCTTTGACGATGTGCATCTATTGAGTAGTACATCTATTCAAGAGTTTTACTGTCAGTTGTAGATCATCACTTCCAACCTACCATCAATCCTACTTTTACAAGTGGTGTCCAAATTACATATTGATTTCTTTCATATTATGGGAATGTTATTTACATTGCATATTGGAAACTTGGTGGTCACTGCAAATTGATTGCAATGTAGCCTTCTGCACTACTACGTCATGAATGTGGTTCAATCCATCTTTTAGCGGTGAGGTTGTGGTAGCTTCGAGGCCCACAATTGGAGCCTCAACACTGCCTTTGGTGGAGGAGCTTCAATCTCGTCTTTCAAACCAGCCTCGATTAAGTCCAAATACCGCGCATCTTCTTCACTCAAGGCTAGAAAATCCTTCACTTCATCAAGGATAGTCATCCATGAATCCAAGGTCGCCAACGTGCAAATTTCATTCTCCAAGTGTGATGCGTATGTCAAGTTTGGTGCTAGGCCTTACTTTTGGTTGCTTGGGGGCCATTAGTACAATGAGGTGTGCACCAAGCGCCTCTCTTCGCTAGTCCCCACCAAGCACATTTGAAATTGTTGCCCACAACTCAAGCACTTGAAGTGAGGCTACGAGAGACTCTTGTTATTATAGTATTGGAAGGGCGCATTGTTTGCCACTCTGTAACAATGACAGTCTCGCGGCAAGCCCCACAGTTCAGGTGGATCCACATTTTGCTGCTTACTAGAGGACCTGCCCTTAGGGTAGCCGTTGGAGTCCAAGGTGAAGAATTTTTGGCAATTGGAGCATTAGTACCGTGGTTGGTTTCACTTTCCATTGTTGTAATACTTAAACATGTTGTTAGCAGATTCCAAACCACCATGGTAGCAACGAGTGCAGCATGGCATGTGTGCCATCATATAGAATGCAAGCTAGGCACTACACTAAAATTGATAAATAGTGTTGGTTGATAATTAGTGTTGTTCTCTACTTTTTACCACCAACACTATTTACCAACTTATGTCTAAGTAGTGTTGGAGCACTTAATTCTTGCTGTCAAAATCTAATTCTTCCTTAGTGTACCATAGATTTTGTCCACAGATTTTGTTCTTCATTGGCCTTCCCTGTTTTTACCCTTCCTTGGACTAGGACTGTTTTGCCTTTCCTTGGACTAAGATAGATTTTGCCCGGGGGGAGGGGGGGGGGGGGTAATATACTCCGCCATTTCCCACCTTGATTTCAAACTCTCCCGGTTCCTTCTGCTTCCATTCAAAATTCCGATACCTATATCTTTTTTTTTTGAGGTCTGAGATTTAACATTGGATGACAGCATTGGATTTGTCTTTCTCTCCTATTTCCTCTAAAAGATCGAGTTTTTTTTTTGGCACCACTTTTTCCCCAACCATTGAAACATTTTTTTACTATCATTCCATCATTTTTTATAGTCTTTCAAATATTTTTTACTATCATTCTCACATTTTTTACAACGCTCTACCTGCATTTGGTAGTACCAATCCCATGAAAATTTTACAGGCCACATCACTCATTGCCAAAGCCAATTGGGCAAAAGGAGCACTATTCTTCGAAAGTCAGACCAAATCTCAGCAAAGAAGTTTTACTATATAGCTAAAATAGTGTTAGATTGAGTTAATAATGATCTAACACTAACCTTGCAAATCACAATTAGTATTAGCTCGACTAATTAGCGTTGCCAACACTATTTACCAATTTTAGTGTAGTCATCACAGACAAAATTAAAGAAGAAGCTATGCCTAAATGGCTATAGGAGGTAGTCAGATCTAATTAAGATGAAGAACACAAGAAGAGTGAAGGAATCAACGAGCCCAACAATTGAAGAGCACAAAAACCAAGAGGAACAAAAGATTAGTTAAATAGAAGTACAAGCAAAGTGATATTTTATGAGAGTATGAGAATGATCTTCAAATTAGAAATGGAATATATATTTGAAAACAATTCCATTTACACAAAGAAGATTTTAAATTAACTAAAAAAAAAGAATGTGAAAGAAAAAAATTAAATTAAAAATAATAAAAGTTAAAAAATTAAATTAAATTAAAAGTAGCAAAAGTTAAATTTTAAAATAAAAAAAGTTAAAAAAGTTAAAAAGTAAATTAAATTAAAAGTAAAAAATAAATAAATAAAATAATTTTTAATCAAAATGAAATTAATTAACTTTGTTATATTTTTCAAAGTATATCAAACTTCAAAAATTGATCTATTGAAATCATTTCAATAATGGAATAGACATCAAATATGAGATGTTATGAAACATATAAATAAATAAAATATATAGAGAATTTTTATAATTTATACATATAAATATAAAATTGTTATTTTATTTATTTAATGTTAGTGCAAGATTTTTTAAATATAAAATATTTTATATTTAAAAAATAAACTTTGTTTATTATTTGTATTGTTAGGCACTATATTTTGTATTTTGATCTAGAATATTTGTCCACATATGATTAATTAATGAATTTAATTTGGTAGTAGGAATTGACAATCCTTATTGGAAGTGGTATTTAGACATGATTTTTGATAATTGTTGTCTTTATTTTTATTTGTAAGTAAATCTAAATTAAAATCTTCAAGAATATGAATAAGACATATTGTTGGCACTTTAATAATTAGTTCTTTTATAATTTTAAGAAACATTGATATAGAAGTAGAATGAGATCAATAAATAGTAATTATGTGAATAGCACTTTGAGTGTTTTGATCAAATGTTGCTACTATAAATTTAGATCCATTGTGATTTTTTTTGTAGCTGTTGAATATGTTATGTTTGTATTGTATAGCAAAAGTAGACCATGTTTGTCAAATATATGTATATAGTTGTACTTAAACGTATCTATAAATTGTGATACTTCTTGAGCAAATTTTATTCTAGTTTCTTAGAGACATAATATGTAGGATGATTGAAGATTATGATTACTCATAAGAGGTTTTTTCAAGATGACAAGAGACTATTTCAGCCTTGTTCCCCAATCTATGGACCAGCCATTGCTAGTCACATTAAAAAATTATTAAAAAATTAAAAAAAATTAAAAAATTAAAAATAATCATAATAAAAAATATTTTAATTTTTTTTTTAAAATTTAATAAATTTAAATTTAATAAAATGTTATTATTTGATGAGGCAGTCTCTATGTTACATCAAATCACTTGCTAGGATAGTTTTTAGTGAATTCCTATAGTCTAAGAACTTGCAATCTCCCAATAAGGCCAGAAAACCTCTTATGTTGTATGACATCTTGATGTTTTGATAAAGAATTAGCATTGATGCTTTGAATGATTATATGTGAATAGCGCATGGTTTTCAACATTGATACGTGTAAGTTCCATTTTGTTGTTGACTTCAATCTTTCCATTTTTGAAAAAACTAAATTATTCACATAAAAGTTTGACACGGTTAATGGATGCAATAAATACAATTTTTCTTTTGTTCTAATATGTGACATTGAAGTAGAATATGAAAGCCCATACTTGTTGACACCTTTTGGATTAAATGCCATTTCATCTAAAGATAAACCTTGAGAACGATGAATGGTTCATGCAGTTGCTAATTGTATTGAAAATTGAATGTGAGCTAGTAATGAAATGTGTTTGGGTTTGTCCAAATATTATTTTTTTTGTTAATGCTTCAATAGGTATTCATGATGATGCAATACTTTTGTCTTTATACAAATGAGCATTTGCTAAACATGTTAAAGTTCCAACTTTTGCATTTAAAAAATCTATCAAAATAATTTTTCTTGAATTTGTGGTGATTAATGTCTTAAGAACACCATCTACTCCATTAACCAAACTATCATGAGTAGGATAATTTCCTGCACAGAGTTCTACTAGCATGTGTTTTTCTACTTTTACTACTGTATGTAATCTGGTACTTTTGCTAGGATCATTTGGAATTTGAAATGATCTAAACAAAGAACGGTGTTGGATATCAATTGCATATGTAGGTCCTTTAACTTGATCAAACTTTTTTATGTTGTGTGCCATTATGTCTTTATTCATGTAAAACAAATGAAGAATAGTGAAATCATTTGAAAATGGTTCCAAGCACAATGAATTCATCATATTAACCCCTAACTACCCAAGGCACTAGAATTTAGTGTTTGCAAAACTTCGAAGTTCAATAAAACCTCATCAACTTGTTGTTTTTAGTAATTTGTATTTTTGGAAAGTTCTTCTAGAAGTCTAGTTTTAGTGTCAAAAATCCGATCTAAAAAATGAATGATAGTGATTTTTCTATACAAGATTTTGTGCAAGGGTACCCCTTGCAATCTTGACTTTCCGTAGTGTTGAGCACTCTTAAAAATGAGCCTCAAATACACTAAATCCTGGAGAAAAAATTACATTCAAAATTCATTTATAAAAATTGTAGAGTAGATTTTGAGGAGCCATAAATTGATTGGAGTTATGCATGTTAGGCCCTTTCACCTCATATTTTTTTGGTTACCAAATTTTTAGATTTAACTTGCAAAAAGAGGATAGAAACACTTTACATCACTTTTGCAATTTTAACACCTTCATGGTCAAAGATTATAATCTTTCACTCCATAAGTGCTATTGTTTTTGTTTTTTTCCCTATGCAATTTGTAACACGTCTAGTTTGAATTTGTATGGTTACATTAAAAAAAAATTGATACAACTTATCAAAATCTTGGCATTTTGTACAACTTAAAGCAAATTTCAAGAAGCTCAAAACAGGCCTTGGGCACTTAGGGGTTAACATCTACAATGGTATGACATGCTTTTCAAAACCTATTCAATATGTTAGTAAACATTAGATCATTTGGGCACATTACAATAGTTAGTTCATAACATTGTATTCATTCATGTAAAAAGTAGTGGGGGGCTAAAGAATTTAATGTATTGTAAAAGGTTTTTTCGGGGCTCTGAGAGATTGTTTCAGTCCCATTTTTCAATCTATGAACCAATCACTCCTGGTTAGATTAAAAAATAATTAAATTAAAAAATATATAAATATATAAATATTAAATTTTTTTTATATATATATATATATGATATTAAAAATAATAATTAAATATTTTTATCCGATGTGTCAATCTTTTAGCCACATCAATTTGCTTTTATGGAAAATTTCAGTACGTTGCACAACATTGTAAGAAACACTTACCAATTTTGTTTCAAAATGGCCTATTTTGATGAGTCTCGTGACTTTTGGAATAAATTTTTTATAAATACAATAAAATATGGATAATTTGAAGAGCAATGAGAATATTGTGTCTCTTAAAATTCAGACTTAAGAAAATTTAACTCTAAAAGTTATGTACAAAAAAAGCACTATAAAAAATATAATGAAAATAGACACTTTGATGTCTAATTTTTTAAAAATAGTAAAAAAATTCAAAAAATAAAATAAAATCTCATTTTTTTCTAACCTTAAGATGCTTCTCTTCATCTATTTTCATCTTTGAGAAAAATATTCTGTGTTCTCTACAAGTGTACCTTAACACTGTACTTTGAACACATGTGGAAGGTAGATGATTTACTATTTTTTGGAAATTTCTTTGTCATCTAGTGTAACTTTAGAAAATGTCTTTGCATGCCAATTTTGAGCTTAAAATTTGCATTTTGGGTCAAAAATAGGACTAAAATCCCCCTAAATGACCAAAGTAGACATCCAATTGGAGGTTGTTTAAAATAGTAAAATAATTTTCAAAATTTTCAAAAAATTACATTACTTCTGGAACTCTTATGTGTACCTTCATTTCAAGTTTTGCGTGGATTGGACAAAGGACACAAAGTTATGAGAGTAAAAAAACATCTATCCAAGGTGGGGACAAAAAATAGGACAAGTGATTCTTACAATCACCCTAGGGCAGATTATAGTGAGTTCCCACAATTCTGAAACTTGTGGTCTTTCAATGTAGCTAAAAAACTTCTTATGAGTTTGTTTTTTGGAAGACCTATTTATCTTTAACTAGAAGCACTTGATAAAAATCACTACAAACTATGACGTCTAGTTTACCAAAAATTTGTTTTGAACAAGCTTAATAGAACGAAGTCTTTGAAGGTGAGTTCAAGAAAGACCGGTCCTATTCCATGTGACAATTGAAGTGACATTGTTGTTTCTTGCAATAACTTTTGATGCATGAATCCTTTAAGTTTGAAATTTTTATTAGAGATGCCTAATTTGATGTTAATTAGATCCCTTATTTTTTGAGGAGCAAACAACTATGTCAAGAGGTTTCTTGACCTTTGGTAACATTGGCTCATTTTTCAAGTAAGATAGATACTAAATGTTCCTTATAATAGAGGAACTTTTATCAATATAAAGTCTCCACCCATTTGGTCATAAACCAATAAAGCTTCTTGAAGTGTAGCCATAGCTAGTTTCATTTATTGTACACAATGCCACTGAAAGCAATCTTCATTCAAGTGATGAAGCTATTTTACACCCATAGACATATTAAATGAAATATGAAAAATATAGATGATAATTCATTGACCTAGGTAGATACATTCATTCAAATATAGAGATATTGTCTAAAAAAAAATTGTAGTGATATAGCAATGTCATCCATTGATAGAGGATATATAGAACAACTTAAAGTTTCTTCTAGTCTTGACTTTGGTGATTCACCACATATGCAAAATATCTAAAAATAAATTGTCAAATATTGTATCAAAAGTTGTTTGTTTGGCTATTGAGTGATTATTCTAAAAAAATCCTTAATATTAGTTTCTTTTATGTATAATACTCATCTACTTTAAGTACAATAGATGACAAATCAATGAAAATTTACCTCAAAAGAAACTTGTATGAGTGCTTAGCATGAGTTTATGTACTCTACTTGCATGCCCTTCCAAAGTGAATGTCTCTCCATTTTTGGCAAAATTTTAAATTTCACTTCAACATGCCTTCTCCTCAGTCTAATTGCCAAAACACCCACATTATTCCTTCATCCAAAACTGCAGTCAGTTCTTGCTAAATTGGAATAAGTAGCGATTGTGCGTGCTCATACCTTAAGGTGCGCCTGGAACTCCGGGAAGGCTGTACAAGAAATTTATTCCATCCTCCACGATATAGGAGCCTCCACAATTCCGACCAACAAGCTACACAAATGTTCCAAGGAATACAAGTCTTCTAATTCTCTACTGGCACCCACTATCAGTGTTGTTGGCATCTACATTCTACTTCACCTCTATTCAACAAACCAAATCGTCGCAGCAATGAACACAGACTACGTTACAATTCAGGCAGACAGAGCAACAATCCTAACTCTCTACTGGCACCCACTATCAGCATCTACATTCTCACTGTTAAACCTCCAATCAGCAAAGCAAATCGTCGTTGTAATGACCACAGACTATGTTACAATTCAGACAGACAGGGCAACGATCCACCTCGAACGGGGCGACATTATCAATGTTTGACACCGTGAAGGGCAAACCCGAATCTAGGATGAATGCCTGCTTTCCCTCTACGCAGCTGCTGTCGGCGGCACCAACTGCAAGTTATTCCTCGCCATCGTCACCCCAATGCAAGCGTCCACAAAATCAGGATCGGCAAAGTCCTCGGAGAAGATCTGCAGCCGGTCCCCCAGCCCTTCCTTGAACACCTCCGCCAGAAACAGACGGGCATAGCCTCGAATCCGGTTGGTCACGGGATACACGCACAACACGGGCCCCGTGACCTGAGGGGTGGCCGTGTTCTCCACCCGGTAGAAGTACGTCCTCTGATCGTTCGGCGGCTGCTTCTGCAAGTTGGTGATGTTGGCGGTAAATTTCGTCATCGGAAGGTCCGTGTCGACCCAGTTGTCCTTCAGGAAGCCGGAGCTCCACAAGGGGGACCCTGGGGACGGCGCCGGCGCTTGCCTGCAGTCCACCATTAGCACAAATTAATGGTGACTGCACACATTTGAGTCAGAAGCGTAAGTCCTTGGAGAATTTAGTCAAAGAAGCAAATTGCGAGGACGATGAGCCGAAATGATATTCATTTGGTCCCAGATAAGATTATCACAGTTAGCACAAGTTGCTGAGAACGGGTAGTCTGTAGCAGCGGCGACCTTGCCAATGGCGCCTGATGAATCTCCTGGCGCACCCTGCCGGGCATGATGTAATTCTCCCGGCAATAGCGACCAAGGTCGCCGCTGCTACAGGTGTCCCGCTGAGAACACTGCAGAATGTGCTAAAATCTTAGCACACGGCTGTTATTCAAATTTTTGTAGCAAGATTGAAGCAACTTTGATAGAAGCAGCGTTGCTTAATTTAGCCACATTTGTGAACCCTGAAATTTCATCCACTATGAGCCATTACTGAACGTCAGTAAGTAAGTTGGTGTGCACAGAATTATTGAAAAATATGACAACATGACTGACATGAACAAGCTTGCTTGCTTGCCTTGGCTTCCAAATGCAGAAGACGCGCTTGGGGAGCAGCTCGATCAAGGGTCGGTTGAAGAAGCTTGCGTCCTGCGGAATCAAGTGCTCCCCGAGCTGCTCGATGAGCCACGCATCGAACGCGGGTGGGTCTTGGTAGCTGAACTCGGTTCGAATCTCCAGGATGACGAACTCGCTCTTGGTCTCCGCTAAGAATCGCTTGAGGTCGTTAATGACGACGTCCACGAGGTAGGACTTGAGGATGCCATGGCAGACTTTGCGGTCTTGTTGGACGCGCACGTCGACCACGCGGATGCCGATGCAAAGCTGGTCGTAGACGGAGAGCTTCTGACATTGCGCGAAGGGGCGCGAGATTCCAGGCAAGCCGATCTTGTTGGTGGCGGAGTCGTGGGTTCCCGGCCAGACGACGTCGCGCACCTTTAGACTCTGGAGAGGCAGAGTGGACATCCATTCTTTAGGGTTGGGGTGGTGGAAATCGCTCCCCGGAAAGGCCACTTCGCTCACGCCCACCTTCTCCTTCAGCTGCCGCTTCTCGCCTTGCACAAGCTTCTCCTTCGACACCTGCGCCCCCATTGAATTAATTTGCCACCTGCCATTCGAAAACACCACCTCATTGTTACGAAAAAGGGTAACTACACTAGATTCGAGGTTCGGGACTCCGTTTCCGCTTACTAGTTTTGCGTTTTTGCTCTGTTCAAATTGCAAAAAAATGATGGAAAAGATTGAAATGGACGCTGAGCTAAAGAGAAAGAACGTGCTCAATTATACCTACAACACCCGGTGCTCAATTTGACAACTCAACACATTGCGACGGCTGAATCTTTCGAGATGTTTTCGTGCGAGATTCGAGCCACGCCGCTCAAAATTGGGTGGCAGTAGCTAGGGGTGGACATTTCGGCAGAAAAAGACACTCACCAAAGACCTTCGTCTACTCCAGAGCTGCCAAAAATTGACGTTCTCCGACGTCGCCCACTCTAGTCCTGCAGCTAGTTTAGCTCTGTACGGCGCCTCTCGAAGTGCTGCGACGTATGCAGAGGAAAGTGGCATTCAATAGCCAGCTTCAGGGAAAGACTCCGTCAAGCTCTGGTCACCGAATCCCAAAAAAACCGTTTCCAGACGTCAGGCTGGAGAATCAGTGAAGCCGGCCAACCCCGTCCCCACCAGCGCCCCAAATCTCCCGCAACAACCAAGTTCTAAGTACGAGTTCGTTCTTCAGCCCCAAATCATCCAGATTACACTCGTCAAGGGTCGTAAGCTCTACATCGACACCGAAAGGATTCCACAGCGCTCGAAAACAGGATCTGCATAAAAAATCCGAATAGTACTGCAATAAAGGATTCCACACTATTTTAGACCAGTTTCCCCATGATCATTTCCCAGCGCGCTTCAGTTCTGCCCAAAATTTTTACGTGTCCACCTCATTCCAGCACATGCCCCACTGGCTGTTCTGATGTCAATAATACAGGACTGAAGCAGGTCGAGATCATATCATGAACCGTGTAAAGCTCTAATACGCTTACCAGTAACTAATCTTGTATGCTTGTGAGGGCCGGGGGTGCCAAGTGGCCAGTCGTAACTAGGGAACTAACTTCCGCGTGGCATACATTCCCACTCTTCGGATTTGGGTGTCAGGATGAAAGAACAGCACTTGGGAAATTATTCTGAGTTTGCAACTATGAGGATCCACGTGGATATTTAGGAATCAATTACCGGTACTGTACTGTAATCCTGTTTAGCACCCTCACTTTCAGAGTTTCTGTTTGTCAGCTCTCTTTCAGTTTCACAATCCATCCATTTCTTACTGTGGGATAACTTTAGGGTAGAGTTCAGTACCGGGAATTCAGCAACCAGAGAGATAACACTGAAGACCCGTCGGTTCGAGTTGCAGGGCTTTGTTATGTGAAGAATTAGCGAGTGCATTGGGTGGTGGAAAAGCCCTTGTAGTGCAACAATGAGGGCTGGCATTGCAGCAGGCAGAGCTCTTGTGAGCTCCCTGCGTCGCATTGCACACAAACCTCAATTGCTCAACATGCCCTTTTCGTCGTCAAATTTCCTTCCCAAGTCATCGTCCTCGATTGCGCCTGTGCTTTGGAAAGAGTATCATGAAATGGAATTTGGGCCGTCGTCGTCGTCGTCACTTTGGTCTCAGAGCTCTGCTATCCCATTTGCGATGTCTCATGTTGCGATGGATGGATATCGACGATCGCGCTTCGGCTTCTCTGTGAGCGGCCTCGAGGGAGCCTCAATGGACTGTTTCAGTCCCGAAGCGCCGAATCCTGTAATTCCTGCACTTAATTCTTTTTTTGTTTTTTGTCTCTTTTTTACTTGATTTAAAAAAAATTATGTTTCCTTGCAGACGAAATTCAATTCTTTCCCTGCACACGTTTGCGATGCATGGGAAGCATTTTGCATTCTTAGGATTTTAGGGTTTCAGATGAGGGGATGATTGATGAGGTGTTGCGGAATCAAAACTAGGTAGGTGCTGTGTTGGATACGCAATGCTTTGAGGCAATGAGCACATTGTAACTTGATTCGGCGTCCTGTGAGACTGTGAGCTCCCTTTTGCGTTGAGATTTGGAAGTCTCAGACGCAGTGCTTAGTAGAGCTTACTGTGTAGTAACAGCAAGAATAATTATGTTACCATCTCCGAAGGGCGTTGCATATTGCAGAATGCTTTTTAAACATCCCTTCTTCTCTGTTGTTTTTAGGTCTTTCTTCGAGGTCTTGCAACGCAGACTGCGACGAAGACGTTGCCAACACGAACACCAGTAGACTTCAAAGCTTCATCGGAAACGATTGCGTCATCGGCAAACAGACCATCAGCATCGTCAGTATCACCTCCACCTCCACCTGGCTTGGTATGAATGATTAATCCACTTATTTGTTGCAACCTGTATTTTTAGGGTTTAGGGGCCGTTTATGAAAACTTTCAGCTGGTGTGAGTCTCGAGATATCATGCAGTTGTGTTCGGGTTGATAGCATTGTCTCAAGCTTTTTCCCCCTTAATTTTGCGCCCTCTTAACTCTCTTTGTTTTCTCTCCTTCACAGGCCAAACCCCAATGGTTGAACGTATAATTATTTCGGGTAGTTACCCCAGAGTTTGAGATTACCATTAGAACTGACATTTTCCCGTCGCTTTGATCTGAAATGTGGGGTAATCATATTCTCAGCTTTGTGTGATAAAATGAAGTTCACCGGTGGCGTGCAGGGCAACTCATCAGAGAAACCAAAGACGGAGAAGTCAAGAGTAGTGAAGCAAATGCTGTTGGGTTTTGGGGCTGTTCCTTTCCCTGCACTGGTTCTAGGGATTGCAGGACTTATTCCGTTTGTTGCATTAGCTCCCCCACTCGCACAAATGCTCCCACTACCGGTAATTTATGCAAACATTCTGATGAAGTTAGAGGAAGTATAAATCTGTTGTTCATTAGAAGACATGTGAACTGTTGTTAATATGTTGGCAATCTTTCTCTAGAAATAATATGCAGCAGACTAACGTGGAGACGAATCCATGCAGGACATTGTGGCAGCTGCACATGCTGATGCACAGGCAGCTTACGGTGCATCTATTGTTTCATTTCTTGGTGCGATCCATTGGGGTTTGGCCATGGCTGACTATGCAGGTTAGTTTTCACAGCTCAGAGTATCTCAATAGTTTTGCAGATTGCACATCACTAAAAATAATCGTTTTCATTTCATCTCTGTTGGTTGCAGCTCCAGGTAAAGGTGGAGTTGCTAACATGACGTTAATGACATCAAGGTGAGTTTAGGTTTGATGTCAGTTTCCAAATCCAAGTAGTCTCAATCTATTAGCTTTGCCCAGTTCAACAGCTTTGACGTAGACTTAGCAATTTAACATTTTGGAATAAAGTATCTTCAATGGCCTTGAGCGATTTATCTTGCTTGTCATGAAATCTTGCATCTATAGGTTCAAGTATCCTTGCACAGTGTTGTTTATGGATATATTCGTTTTTTGTGAGCTATGGTTCTCAGTGTATTCATGTATCTGTAATCTGTTCTCAGGATAATGGTTCCAGCTAATGGATTTCATTATATTTGATCTGGATTTGCATCTGATTCTTAATCTTCTTATATTTACCTGAAATGTTGTCTTCGAATCAGATATGTTTGGAGCGTGTTCCCCTCTCTAATGGCATGGACAGCTCTGCTTCTGCCTGCCACCACCAAATTTGCTCTTCTCATTTTCTCCCTTTGGATGGTAAGTTTCACCGTTATGGTCACTGCAAGCTTCTGAATTTCAAATCTTATTACTGTTATGTTGACTACTCACGCAACCTAGAGCTAGAAATGTTAATTACTGTAGCAAAGCTCTTACCGAAACGATGTCCTCTATGACGACTGCCGCGGACTTCATTTCGACCTTGAGGCTGACAACGCCCATTTGATTTTTTTCTGCGAAGGTGCTCGGCGTGGATCTAGTCTTCGCAAGGTTGAAATTGGTGCCAATTTGGTACTCGATCTTCCCCTTACAACGTCATCTTAAGATGAAGATCCTTGAACCTATGCACCTCTCTGTCTGTAAGCAATGAAAGATTTGGCATTGTTTGTGTTTATCATTTCTCATTTGGCAAACCACTGACGAGGTCGAAATAATTTTCTTTCAGGTTTTTGTCTCTGAGGTGGCCCCTGACATTCGTTGCCACAGTGAGCATGGTACCTTCAATGTTGGCCGCAGCAACCTGGACTTATGCCTAGGCAGCGTTTACACGTAGTTACCGATAGTTTAGAACTTCTGTAGTTAGAAATTCAGTGACCAGATTATCCAATTTGCAGCTAATGCAGAGCTGCAGATCTGTCATGAAAGTCCATTTTCTATGTAAAGATCAGAATCCGTTGCTAATGAAAACTCTCGTAAGAAGTCACTGGGCTTATCTAAACAGAAGCTGCTGCCTCTTGTTTCCAGCCAATCATTGCCTGTATTTTTAGTCATTTGAAATCGTGGGTTCTACAATGGACCTGATCGCTGAATCCCATATTTATCGAATAATCTACTTTAAAACCCAAATGTCTTCTTTGGGTCCACTTGCGCTTGCATTTAGGTTCTTTTCTGAGTGTCCAGAGCGACCAGTGTCCAAACTGGGTGCTTCTCCCTTGTTCACCGTTTCGCTGCAGGCTTTAAATTTACCTGCGAATGGTGAACGCTTTTCTTAGAAGTGAGAATAACGTGCCAAGCAGCTACAGCACTTGCCTTTAGAGTCGGCATCTTTTCTGGGAAGGCAATTATGTAGTTGACTTTTATGCAACGTTTACCAGATCTGATACTTTGTGATTGAAATGGATTTCAGATCTCTTTGAAACTCTCGCTGCATCTTCACCACCATATTTTTTTGGCCAGTTTCGAGACTCTTGCAGATTGTTGAAGTTTCTGCCAAAGTGGACTTTTGCTTTGTATTTTTCTCTGGAGTGGCGCTCGCATCACAGGAATGAGGTCATCTCCGATCTGTAGCAGTCGGCAACTTTCCTGCGGTAAGTGATTTCTTGAGCTTCGCACTCGAACGTTCATATGGCATGCGGAAGGAAGCCGCTACAGACAGGAATGGTGATTATCAGTTGTATGCGTGCTCCTTCGCACTTCGGGTGGAATGTTGCTCATGAGACACCCTCTGTGCTCTAAGGTAGGAATGTACCAAATGTATGCATTTTAGGAGGTGGTATCGCGTGAGCTGCATCGTCCTTGTAGGGTTTAAGATAACCCTAATCGACAGGGCTTTAGTTGCGTCATCAAAACTTTCATTACTGAAGGTCTTGTCTTCAAGCAGGGCGTAGGAATTGGTATGCAGAGTGAGACCCAAGTGATGCACTCGGGTGATCCGGTGCTCTGAAGATCTGGTTATTGGAATCAATCGCAAGTACCTTTCTGCTGTTTGCTTCCTGAACTGGGAGATCTTTTGTCCATCAAGTACCAAGGTACTTTTGTTGGAGAATAGTCCTGCTTCAGATCGTTGGAATCAGTGCCATCTGGACAAGTGCTTGCTAGATGTCAAACTGTTTCGAGGAAGCTAAACTTGTTATTTCTACTGGTCATCGAAATGCTGATTGGTATGTTTGAATCCAGATGTAATCAAGGAAGTGCAGGTGCTGCTCTAGCGTCAAAATGTCGGGACTCGAAGTTATTTCCGTGGCCTTGACTCTAGGGAAGGAACTTTACAGACTAAAGTGTAGGTACGACCTTGTAAAGGATTGCCAGCATGAAATCAAGGAGTTGCAAGATCTCATTGAAGAATTCGAGGCGCTACTTCCAAATCTCCGACACAGCTTCAGGCATTTCAAGGGCAACCCTGCGGGGGACTCTGCCTTGCAGCTACTGGAAGAGGAAATCATCAAGGCCACACGGACGATCCAGACGTGGTGCACAAGCTCAACCTTCTTCACGATGCTCACCGCGCCTCAAAGGATGAAGGAGATTCAGAAACTGCACCAGAGTCTGATGATGGCAGCGCAGAAGCATATGGGCATCGCAAGCATATCAATGCTGTTAGATATTCGCACAGGTCAAGCCAACCTGCAGGGAGACCTGAAGTCTTTGCTCATCAGTGGCATGGCAAACATGTCGCAGACAGTGGCCAGGGAGGTTCGTATCGCAGCTTCCGAAGCGAGCCGGGGTTCCTATGCAGACGAAAAGTTTTGGGCTGATGTTTTGGGTGCTTTGGAAGCGAGCAAGGATGCTAGTGAAGACATACCAGAGAGGTACCTCGATCCCATACTTGCAGATGTAATGGTGGATCCCATCATAGCAAGCAATGGCGTTACGTACTGTCGGTGGACCATTATCGACAACAACGTGACCAAAGACCCTCACAATCCGAACGAGAAGCTCACCATTTTGGGAGACAATGTGAGTTTGCGGAGTGAATTGTTTGGAAGTTTTCCTGAGCTGTCCTGCAAGTTTCGGGAACGCCGTAATGCTTACAGGAGCGAGGCGCTGTCGCTGGCAACACAAGGTCGACTGGCCGATGCTATGGTTGGTTTGCAACATGTTCTTCGATGGGACAAGAAAGACTCGGAAGTTTTGGAAGCTCTTGCTCGAGTGCAGGCAGCGATGAAGGATGTGAAGTCTCGACAAGCACCTAAGAAAGGAGCAGAAGCTCCACCGAACACGGTACTACCCAAAGTGACTTCGTCCGACCGTGTTATGCCTCATTCTTCTTCTTCAAGCTCCGTGGGTACCGCTCAGGTGCGTTGGAAGCCTACTGCATGCTTCATGGCATTCTTATATCTATGCGTAGAAGGATTATTACGTTAACGTTGGCCTCAGAGAAGACTTGGACTTCCAAGCTTCAGATACCATTTGCACAGCCATAGTTGCATTGGGGTTCGTCTCATATCAAGTTTTCAATGTCGTCCGCAGATGACACTGCAAAATTCAGGGGCGCTAAAAACTCAAACTTCTACAAAGAGTGTCCCTCCTGCCAATCCACAACCGAGGTTGACTGCATCAAACGCAGTGGCTGCTCTTCAGGTACTGCTCTACCGATTTTCCACCGCAACTGGAAGAAAGTTCATTGAGACGATTGGCAATGTTTCGCTTCTGAGTTATTTCTGGCTATTTAAAATACGAAGTTGAATTTTCTATATTATGCACCGCACAGAAACCAGAAAGACCCAGAGGTAGGGGCTCGTTCGCACGGCAACATACATTCAGCACTACACAGGGGCATCAGACACACCTTGGCCAAGACAGACCTTCATTGAACCAGCATGGAAGAGGTCTGCAAAACAGAGAAGATGCTGGGTTTCGAAGCTATGGATACCCTGCGGAGGACATCCCAACTTCTTTTCAGCAAAGACAGCAACATTCTGTTCAGCCAGCTCAAGAGTCATCTACAAGTGTTTCAGAATCTAAATCCAGTGGCCCAAGTAAGTGGAAGAATGGCTTGAAGATGAGTTTTGCTGTGGCAAACGCCTTGACAGGTGTGGGCCCCATTGTACAAGCGTACAAAGAAATCAAAAACTTCCAGAAGGGCAAAGAAGACGGCTCGAAGATGAAAAACGTCAAGGACGCTTCCGAGGCTACTAGGGAGTACTACGACGTCTACGGAAACCCTCAAGCATGGAATGGGGCTGGCCACATGGGAGAGGATTACTTAAGTCACAGGTTTGAAAGTTATCACTACCCTGATGAATGCGAAGGATTTTATGATCAAAGTGCGCATGGATATTCTCACAGTGAAAATCCCACAAGTCACTTTGACGGAGGGCATGGTCATTGGAAGGATCACGGATATGTCATGGAAGGCCACGATTACTATCAACAAGTTCAAGAGAACAACCAAAACTCTGCAGAAGAGTATGCGTACTCTGGTTGTTCATCTGAGGAGGCCCGCCGTCGTCATTTAGCTAGGAAACATTTATGAGGAAATAACTTCACTACGCTGGAAATAATAGGCTGAGGGCATTTGATTCATGCTAGAGAGCAGAACCGAATCACTAGTGCTGAAGTTGACGTACTATTATTCAAATAGGGCTTATATTTGTACTATTGAATCTTCAATGGACAATCCAAACTGGATTCCATTTGACAGAAACTGTCTGGTTGTCCTTGGATATCAACGCCCCTTCACCTCACTTTGTGATCAAATTTGGAAGAGAAGGATAAAAAGAATTTCAAATTCAAGGCGAAAGCTACCTCAATCATTCGATTGTGTAATTAAACTTCCATGATATGAAAAGTACGTCACCAATTCATAAAAGTGGCGGAAGATATATAACAGAACATACTGTGAACCGTTGTCACCTCTTACAATGCTTCTGTTTTTAATACAAGGACTCAAAAATTAACAATTGAGTACATGGCTACTACCCTCTAGTAAGATGATCCTGTTGAGGACAGTCGCGTCAATAAATTTCAGACAGAAAGGAAGCTAGAGAGTGAAAGTGCAGTTTCCTGAAAGGCCCGTACCTAAGCTATTGAAGTCTTCAAACCCATGCTTACCCTGCAGTACATGCACACAATTTTCAGGACAGAATCGAAGCAGCAAGGTTATTCTTTACAGAATACGCAGTTAGAATTCCAGAAATCTAAAAGTCAATTGTACATTTCTCAACAGCAAACCCTTCCATCTTTTTTAACAAGACTGGCTGCAGACCTCCCAGCACCTAAAAATTGACCGTCTCAGTCTGCGCTCCTCAATTTTCATGGTGAAGAATATAAAGCAAGAACAGCAAGAGTCCAATCAGGTAAATGACTTTCACAACGTCATATCCATATCTTCGCTGCTCTTTCCTTGCATGTCATCCCGTACAGCGCATGCATCCAAACACTAAATTTTAAAAGGAATTGGAAGGCGAGAGACTCACCGAGCGCCACTCCATCGCTGCAACCCGTAGAGTTCAACATCTTGATAAAAGTAATGGATACCAAAGAAATTAATTTAGTGCACGCATGACATATGCATAGCTGCCTTGCCCCTTCACTACCGAGAATGAATCGATCCCGTGCACGCTACCCATTCTCCAAAACCAGTAACAGAGCCGATGCTACGATCACAACGTGGGGCGAGCTGAAACGCACACATTCCAATAGCATTAAGGTAAACGATGCTTAACCGCCAGGACCTGATCTAGTCTCCAACACTGACCCGTGTTACCAATAGCAACTATCTCATTCATTACAATTGGTTAGACTTCAATTACCAAATTGAGTATAAGCATAACTTGGCTGAATGTCTCGGGCCATCTTTGGTTGGAAATGGGATAGATAGTCCACAGTCTCCTTCAATGGTGGTCTACAACCTGCCACTTTGAATGCTTGCATAAAGAACCTCATACATAGTGATAAAAATTTAATATTCTCAACGGATTAGAGTACTGTATCCGAAGATCTCTCCACAGCTCAATACCGTAAATCACACTCCTGTGTGTGAAAATGCTTGGGGTGACGCAAATAGTATCCTCGACATGACGCCAACGCAATTCTATTGAAATCGAGACCCTAGAATCCTAAAACCCAGGTTCACAACCCCATCTTCCAGCAACCCCAGACTACGACACTCCGCAATTCGTCATGGCAAGAGGTGTTGAGATTGAACACTCACCAAATCTGGCAACGCGTGAAGAAGGAAGAAGAAACGATGGCTCCTAAGAAGCTCGTCACTCGCTTGCACACCCATGCACTACTATTGCGTCACCACACGCGCAGCGAGATCCTGACGACGGTGTGTCTTCAAAAGCGCCCGCTCGTCCGCCACCCTGGGCACCGCAGGACTAATCCCCCCGGGATTCAAAGGAAACAGAACCTTGTAATAACCGTGCATAATAGCGTCCAAGTCACAAGTTGATGCAACGCCCGGAATCTGGTACACATCGCGCAGGTACTCATTCAAATTCGCATACTCAGTGAGCTTCTGCTTGGAGCACTTGAACAGCATGTGGTACACGGGGTCGAACCGAAACAGCGTGGTGAAGAGACGGACATCCGCAAGCGTGAGCGCCTCCCCACACAGGTAGCGCGACGTCGCCAGATGCGCGTCCACCGTGTCCAAGGCCACAAACACGCGCTCCACGGCTCGGTCATACGCTTCCTGCGACTGCGCGAACCCGCATTGGTACACGCCGTTGTTGATGTCGCGGTAAATGAGCTCATTCCATTTCGCCATCTCGGACTCCAAATGTTGCGGGGCGAGATTTAGCTCCGGATTGGCAGCCAAGTGGTTGAAATCCGAGTTCAGAATGTCGATGATGTCCGCGCTCTCGTTGTTGACGATGCGCTTCTGGTAAGAGTCCCACAACAAGGGCACCGTGGAGCGGCCGTTATAGCCTCCAGGTTGGGCCTTGTACACGTCCGTCACGCGCTTGAACCCATTCGCTCTGTCTACTGTGGGAGCCAGGCGCGCGCCGCTTCGTTGCTGTTGGTGCTCGGGTGTAAATTCCCACAGACCCGTGGCGCCAGGGACCGCGACGGAGACGGGAACGGCGTCGTGCAAGCCCTTGAGGCTGTGCACAATCGCCGTGCGGTGCGCCCAAGGGCAGGCTAACGCGACGTAGAGGTGGAATTGGCCCGGCTGAGGAGACGACAAGGGACGGTTGCGGAACTGGCTGGTGGGGCGGCTGTAATCCTTCGCATCGGTGGGAGGCGCGAGCTGCGCCATCATGGTAAGCCAACCGGTGGTCCAAACCTCCTTCACCACGCTCACCAGCGCCCCGGGGGGCAAACTCCGACCCCAAACCTTCTGCCCCAACGACTTTACAAAATCCGCGGGGGAGCTCCAACTCGTGGAAGTGCTGCTCCTGTCGTCGTCCATAGCGCAAGAAGGTGGAGTTCGAAGTCGCCGCTGCAGGGGCTTGGTGATGTAGCCTCGTGATGAGCGCGGAGAGGGCAGGAAGGGAGTGGAGAGGGAGGGCGCAATGGTTACCAGAGACAACGAAGCCATTTGAGCAAACCCTAATTACAACGAAAACTCTTGAAAATTAAATGCGCAGAGAGCGAAATTGGACCCCGAAATGAGTTCTGATAATAAACTGATTAAGTTCCCAGGCATGAGCAGGAGTGTTTCACTGCGAATGTGTTACTGTACCTGCTCGTCACTACTAAAACACAGTCGCTTATAACAACATGTTACGATGCGCGGCTTGCCAAGTGTTCCGGTTCCAGCGTAGGATACCAATGTGTCCCGCTATCGTGCAGATAATTGCGTGGGTATTTGCCTGTCACTGCATTCCCCTAACAGACATACTTAGAAACCAACCAATTCGATTGATTCTATTTTGAAAATAGTGGAATTCACATTGAGTCAAATTCTATATCATCAGATAGAATCAGTGAAGAACATTGCACCCATCGTCAAAACACAAATTAAATTAGACTAAAGCAGCCTTTGAATAACTTACGCAAAAATCCAAGACCCAATTCGGCTTCTCGCTTTTACAAGAGTTGTAATATTAAGCAATTCAAAACGAAGTTTCAGCTAATCACACAATCAGCACAATCAGCACGCCACAGCGAAGGAATGAGTAACCAAGAATGACAGTGCTAAGTTCCGCCTTATCCGCCTTGCGCCAGGGAGAACAATAGCCTTATCTTTGACCTGCGTATAGTTGCTTTGAAAATCCACGGTTCACGTACGAGTAAGCTTATGAATCGTACGAAGGAGACATGATTCGGGTGGGTGCCGGTGGGGCTCACAGTTTTCAGGAGATATATTTTATGCCATCAGAACCTTCTTTGTGAGTGGCGGGCACGGCCGAAACTTGTACGTCAGTCAAATAGGCCTTCTGAAAATTGGAAGCCACAATTCAGACAAGTCACACCAGCGCCTTGTTATTCGTAGTCGTCATCATTTTCTGAATTTTGATCATCTGAAGGTGCAACGTCCAATTGGAATCGTACGAAGAGTATCCGGCGGCGACCATCTCATACTTGAGTGACATAGACTTCACTATTACAACGGGAACTATAGAGTTCAATTCAGCTGATGGGAGGTTTCATTTAGGTTCAGCTTGACCCCAATTCCTGACGTAGACATTGTGTTTTGAGTGTGTGCACTTCTCTTGGGATTCTCTAGGTCGGGC
Source organism: Thuidium tamariscinum (assembly GCA_947034885.2). Classification (NCBI taxonomy): domain Eukaryota; kingdom Viridiplantae; phylum Streptophyta; class Bryopsida; order Hypnales; family Thuidiaceae; genus Thuidium; species Thuidium tamariscinum. The sequence goes on from OX344749.2 coordinate 1,165,138, forward strand.
TCTGGCGCTTCGTCTGTGCAGTTGTTGTTGGTGAGAGTTTCTTCTGCAAAGCACGTTTCGTTCGAGTTTAGTGTCGTTTCGCATTGTGGTTTGGGGTTCGCGTTTTCTAGGATGGCACTCGCGACACAAGCGCTCTGCTGTCCACAGCAGTATTGGGGAGCTCTTGTTTCGACGTGCTCCACGTCTACCCCGGCGGGCCAGGACCGGATAGCTTCCGCCGCGAGGCTTCGTTGGGGACGGCTGAGCTTCACTTGTCAAGTGGAGAAGGCAAATGTGAGTGAGGGTGCTGGAAGGGGAGCTTCCAAGTGGAGAGCGCCTGTGAATGCGTCGGCTGATTTTCAGAGCACTTTCACTGCGAAGGAACTGGAACGCGATGCTGCCAAAGAAGCTCTTCTGCTTGCGGTTAGATTTTCGCATTACCCCTTCCCAGCGACTTTTCGTTATCGCAGCGCAGGGATTGTGTAGATTTTCAACATGGAGGAGCCTATTCGGTCCTTAAGTAGCAATGCAGTTTAAGAGTTTTTGTGTACATGTCTTGGCTTCACTCCGTTAAAACAAGTTGTCCTTAGCAAGCCAAATTATCCTATTTTTTCAAGGCATGTCGAACTTGGGAATCTCGCAGTTCGGTTGTGAATGCAAGAAGGATTAGAATCTTCGCCATGGGTGTCTTCTGCTGGAAGATTAGAATGAAAGAACAAGAATCCCCACCTGCTTCATGGAAGTGTGCATTGCAAGTTCAAGATTATGCGTGGAGATTTTAAGACTTGTCTCAACGTTTCTTCGTTATCGTTTTTCTAATTTGTTCGGAATTCTTTCCTATTTCGAAGTGTTGAGTATGAAGTAGGGTTAGGGTTGGGCTGACAGATCGCAGATGCGGGAGGTGTGGAAGCTTTGACATCAGGGAGGGAGGATGCTGCTGCACGCATTAACGTTAGCGAAAAACTCTTGGTGCTAGAACGTCTGAATCCTACACCACGGCCGACCACGTAATCACTACGCCCTCACATTAGCTCTTAGCCTCCTTTGAAACATGGCGTTCTGTTTTAATTACTTTTTCATACACTACGGGATTAATGAACAGAATTTGGTAGGTCAATCTACAGTGCATGACACTGCTAGAATGATTATCCCTTGAGAACATGCTCAGGAATGACATCCTAATACTCCTTACTTGGTCTTTTGTGCTCATGGCTTGTGGTTGTAATCAGGTAGGCAAGTTCTTACAATTCAGTGCAGTTTAGGGCACCATTTCAAGTCTCCTGGAAAATTCGTACATTTTGTGGATTCCCATTGTTCATTATCACAGAATGCTGCAAACTTTCTACCGTTTGTTGGGTCTGATTACCTCCAACCGTGCATCCTCTAAACTTTCACAATTTTTGGTGTGTTGGAATAGGTCGCCATTGCTAGAAGGATTGTGGGAGTTTAAGTGGGCAGCAGCCCGTAGTCCCGGCACGACTGCAGCGCGAACACTTATCAAGTAACTCTCACATCTTGTCAATGCAACAGAATCATTCAAGGGGCATGTTCACAACTTTGCCATGAAGTTTGAATGGAAAAGTTTTTGTTATTTATGTGCTTCACAGTGATGACGAGATGGAGTTTTTTTATATGATTCTGCAGGCGATTCCCAGCAACACTAGCATCCCTGAGCTCTCTCAACATCCTCATTCTGGATGGCTCAACAAAGGCCACAGCAACTTTGAAGCTGCTTGGCAGCGTAAGCTGGAAGTCCTTTCTACCACACTTTTCCTCTTACTGTTTAAGTTAATGACCAATTAAGTGAATCGTAAGTTCTGCATTAGTCTTGTGACCATATGTTGAAAGTTATAGAGATTGTATGCCCAGTTGATACAGCCTTTCAACTCATGTGCTTGATTTGGATTTCGCAGGTCGAGAGCTCCTTCGTGCTATCAACGAAGCTCACAGCTGAGGGTCCAACGCGCTTGAAAGAGGAATATGTGGAGGGCATCGTTTCTTCTCCTAACGTTTCCGAAGTCCCATCGCAGTTGAAGAGCGTTTATGACCAAATAGTAGCGGCTGCTGAGCGCCTCCCCGCTTTTGTTAAAGATGTTGTCAGCAATGGCATCAAAGTTCCTTTGAGTACACTCCTGACTCTGTTTTCTTCCTTAGTATTTCATCACTCTTAGAATGACATGAACAGCGGACTCTCTATTGTCTGAAGGAAACTGTACTTGCAGGAGCTGCATGCAATTACCTTTCCTAACAAGCCTGTTCTGTGTTGTGTGGGTGGATTTAGCTGGTTCATACGAAAGGCAGATTCTCATATCTTTCTTGGATGAAGAAATCTTGGTGCGTACTAGTCTCTCTACCCATGTGGTCTTCCCTGAGATTTTTCAGTTCTCTCGGATTGTGTCTTCTTCATTGTGCAGATTGAAGATGTGCATCGATCTTAGATCAGAATGTTTTTTTGTTTTTTATTTTTTTAATAATGCTTCTTGCTGGCGTTTTTATAATCTGAAATGGAGATGTACTGTACAACTTGCTCAGGTTGCACGAGACGAGTCAGGGGTACCTGACATACTCTACAAGCTTCGACCAGCTGTCCCCGTTGTTGAAACCGTGACTGTGGTTCCAGAGTATCTCAGCTAAGCGACACCAAACGATTGTCATTCTTCCCTTTGTGACTTGCACCTGTAGATGCTTACAAACCGTCTATTTGATAAGAATTGGAGAAGCTGTTATAATATTACTCAGTTGATGTATTTGGACCTTTTTCGGTAGATTACAGAGAGCCTATTCAAGGGGCAGGCATCGTCATTGCTTTCAGTTGGATGTCGTATCCGGACGTTCAACCTTTAGAATATTGTGACAAACGGCACCATCGAGTACTCCATTAATATGTCCTACAATAATAAGGCGTCAGATTGGAGTCTTGTAGATAATCTTCAGCACTGAAAGCAATGGGTGATAAAACACGTCACCCATAGGTTATTTGATCCCAAATCGGTATTTCATCTCAGAAACTGTGTCCGCAACTGTCACAATGTGACTAGTTTCTGGTTATTGTTGAGATTATGCGTCTTCGAAACTCCTTATATTTGTTACTTGCTGTGGGCTACTTCTGCACGTGTTGTTACAAGGTTCCTTTGAGAAATCTTTATGATTTAGCCGTTTTGCAATGGCCCTTTGTTGCTATTTGGCATCAGTATGAAATTAGAATATGAGGCAGGTGAACTCTAGAACCTGTCTGCACTATATTTGCTAATTACAGTTTTCACATTGTAGTCACTTGTGCAGTTTAACCCTGGAACGCTGGGCTGGTCACTATTGGACATCATCCTTTTTGGTACATGACGTTGTATAATGCCTCTAGGTATCTTTATAACTTTATAAAGACACCTTCTTGCTGTGACTTCTGTTGCATTCTGAATTCAAGATCGGCTGAGGTTTCCCATTCCAGTGTTGTCAGGCAGACTTTCAATTGTAATGCTGGAGCAGTTTCTAGATTTGAAGTAGTAAAAGGAAAATCCCCAGCATTGCTTAATAATGTTACAAGTACCGTGTGAATCATTTATTTAAATTGTTGTGTTTTTAATAGTACTCATGAATTTTTTTAGACTACTTTAAAATTAAAAAACTAATTTTAAAAAAAATTAAAAAATATGATTAATGTATACACCTCTAAGATGAAGGTTTTTACTAAGGGAAATGGATAGAAAATTTTCTAAGTAGGAGAACTTGAAAAGTGCCAAATCTCAAGAAAAATTAGTTTTAAATAATAAAAATAAGTAAATACAAAAAATAAAAACTAGCCATTTGTAACAACTTTATGGAGATGGTCAATCTCCAGAAAACCCATGAAAATAATATTTTATATATTTCAAAATGCAAGCAAAAAGAAGCTTATTTTATAGACTTCTATACCATATAAAATTAACTATTTTAAAAAAAAATTTAGTGAAAAGTTGTATTTCTATAATAGAAAGCATTCCACAAAATTTTACAGTGTAGCTTTTCAAAAAAAGTACTCAATAGTATTAGAAACCTCCAAATTGGCAAGTATGAGATACATTTCAGACCTATTTTTGGATAGTAAATTATTTTTGAAAATTATCAAAAATCAAGGAAGTTGTATAATAGTCATCAATACCTTTTCTATAAATCTTAAGTCATTTGGAGTTGAAATACAAAAGTTATGGCCAAAAAATAGATCAATATATGTGGTGTGACAAAAAATAGGACAAGTGTTTTTTGCAATCACTCTAAAATCATTGTGCCTTCCTAGATGTGCAATCCAAATAAGAACTAGGTAGAAGGATTTTTTAGTGTGAGAATGATTGTTTTGACTGAATACATTTGGCCGCGGTGCAAATTGTAATTGAAGTAGGGATACTTGTATATCATTGGATTGAGTGCAGAATATTGCCAGCATTGATAAACTATATGGAACTTTTGATCAAATTAGAATGTGTATAAGAACTCTTCAAAATTGTTAAAGAAAGATGAGACCAAATGATATATACTCTAAGTCTTGAAGGGGTAATTAGGCTTTCTATCACTACGGTATTAATTATTAACTATGGAGGAAAACATTTTTTCTACACTTACCCAATTCATGGTAAAAGAACATCCTTAGCCAAGTACTATACTCTAAACTCTTTGACACTTGGAAATTTAGATGAGAACAATTTTAGCATAGTGTCTTAAACTCTTAATTTAGAAGCACCTTCAAGTTTATAAGTCACATTTGGTGAGTGAAGCAAACCCCTCAATTTGAGACTAAGTTTAATGATAGATCTTGTACCTACTTACAGCTTATGGTGAAATCTTGCCTTACATTTGGAATAAGATTATTTGTCATTGGCACACTTAGTTACTATTAATATATTGGGTACATATAGATAGTAGGATTGGAGTGCTTGAATCTAAAGGTTAGATGACCTTCTTTAAAGATGCTCAAATGGGGTCAACAACATGTAAGCATCCCTTTCTTTGATATTTTAATGCCTTGACCACATTTAAGAGATTTATGTGTTATTTGACTTGAAATTAAAAATGCAAAGATTTATGGACTTGTCTACCTTTGGTGTTGTACCTTTGGTGTTGATATTGTATGGTGTGCCAACTCCAAAATTGGTTAAGATTAGCTAAATTTCTAAAAAAAAATCTTTTTGCTACTTGCATATTGTAAAATAAGGCCTTCAAAGGCAATAAAAATCCATATTAAGTATTAGTAACACATGGGGATGGTCCTGTGAAGGTGGTGGCATAAGTCAATCTGGTTTTGGGTGAGTGCAGGTCCGAATGTAGACGGCGAAAAGTGGTGCACTTGGGTGACAGAGGCTACCTTAATCAGGAGTTGTAATGTAATATCTTAGCACTCAGATATAAGATGTGTGAGCCTCTGCTGCCCTCTTCAAACTCACAATTTGCGACACCTCATGATTTTGGTCTTAGACAACGTTCAACCAGACTTTATTCAGTTTCTTAAGATTAGGTGCCTTACAAACTTTGTATTGAATGCAGTTATTTCTTGTGGGTCACTAGTCCACTAACGTACTTGTTTTTTCTAAATCCCTTTTATAGGCCTCCTCCTTGAGTCCTTGCAGCAATTCTTCTATGCCCGCAGGTGCAAATTGGAGACAATATTTGGGATTGGTAATTTGACAGATGAATGAACTAGAAATACTTGTGCACTTCATCTGTTGCCAACCACAGCTTTCACCATGGGGCAATGTACTCTAGTTTAGCCTGGAGGAGGATCTGCTATATTTCCATCCACCTTGAGCGAAAAAACTACCTTCGTGAAGATAGTTGTCAAGATAGGAAGATGGTGGTTGAATTAAGAGAATTACATACTTCGATGTTCTACTTTGCAAGCTCCCTTATCCGCCGGCATCTACAAGATTCACGAATTCTTCAAACCATCTTTCTATCTTGACAACGACAATTCGTCAATTTCTTACATTAATACATTCCTGTCACAGTCCTAAACACCAGTTCTGTGTAATACAGCACCCAGCTAGGACTCCCTTGTATGAGTTCCCTACGATGTTCTCAGGACTCCAAACTTGCGAGTTTATTAAATCCTGAATTGCTTTGAGGAAAGTATTACAAGGGCAATTGTAAATACATATGTAAACTTTACTTCACAAAATTTTCAGTTTTCACACAAGGCTAAACCCGGCGATGGGTTCGATCAACGGCAGTTCTAAAGGAAAGTCAGGTGGCTCTGATGTTCTCCGGCGTACGCTCAACTTCTGGGCACGGTATCATCTCTGAGAATTATTTAGCTCAGTGACCTGTATAATTATATAGGTCGCCTGAGATGCTCACAAATAAATTATGTACCATCAGCTGAAAATTAAACGATTTTCAACAAAGAGGTGAACTCAATTTGGCAATTTTTACAGTTTGGACCGCAAGGTCCGAAATTTAAACCTGTCATACATTTTTGAAATTTTTTATGTGTTGTAGATGACTCAAATCTATACTAATCCAAGATGTTTCAGACCGCGAGGTCCGAACTGTAAAAAACTCATAGATTTTGTAAATCTACATATGTCTTAGATGTCCAAAAATCTATATCTATCCTAGATGTTAAGCTTTTAGTTTGGACCAAGTGGTCCAAAAAATGGCACAGTGAATATCGCCATTTTTTCAAAATTTTCCATCTAGGCTTCGGTCAAATATTTACTGTCATGCAAATCAATGGGCTCCTGGGCCATCGCAATGTTCAGTTCTGCAAGTAAGGGACAATCGTAATTCGTAAGCAGTCTGATGTATACAGCATGTAAATTTCAGTCTAAGCAAGAAATGCGCCTCAGTCTCCTCAACAGAAACGCAAACACTCAAGTCACTCGTATAAAAGCGTGCAAACAAGCGAAAGTACGGGTGTCTCGATGTGTTACAAGCTTGAGGGATTGGGAAGAATTAGTAGTGGATACAATGCGTGACGGGTGTACCAACCTTTGAATGGCGGGATGATCTCCTTCACGGGAAGTCCAGCTTGCTGTTTGGGTCGGCATGTCGACCTGCGAGACTTGCGGTGATACTGGCCAGCACGATGGCGTTTGATTTGCATTTCCTCCAGGTCCAGAGCCCGCCTCTTCTTGTCCAGGGCTTTCATCCTGGCGTCGAACTCCTGCTTATCCTCATGTTCGCATTGCAAAATGGTGGCTAGGGGCTTTAGAGCCGACTGGAGAGCATCAAATACCACGCTCTGCAAATAAGGCCCAAGTCCCTGTTTGCTCATTGTCAGAGTACTGGAGGTGGACGTTTCCCCAGGGGCTAATGCTGCGAGATCTCCATTTGGGTTTATTGATCCATCTGCAAGACGAAGCAAGGAGTATTCACCAGCACCTCCCAAAGATGTCAGACCGGGGTCTTTGGTCGTCCACTGTTGATCTCCAGCTGCGCGCTTTCCCTTTCCAGCACGGATGCTCTCGATCATGTTGTACCATTTGAAGGGGAAAGACTTGGGCAACTGACGCTCCGATCTCCCATTCTCATCGAGCTCCCAGTAGCTGCACCAGTTGCTGGACTGATTCATGGATTCATGGTGTTGAATAACTTTGAAGGATTTCAGAAGTGTGCCCCACAGATCTTCGCAAGACTTGGCGCTTCTTTCGAAAGCGTGTCTGTCCTTCAGAGCTTTAGATATGAATTCCCAGTCCTTGCCCTTAACCGCCGTCTGCGCTTCCACTTTCACTTCTAAGAAAGCGTCCTTTTCCTCACCCGTCCAATTTGGGGACCGGTGTCCTCGCTTGGACCCCTTCGCAGAGGCGTTGTATTTGCCACCAGTGGAGTAACCTCGGGAGAGTTCACTACTGAATGCGTTGCTGAAGATTAACGACTCAAATGGGTCGCCTAGCGGCTCAGGATGACAATGACTGGCACGACTGGCAGGATTTCGTTCGATGATTCCCCCTCCCAAAGCTGCAGGAATCGCTGAATAGGGTTTCAGGACTTCATCAAGAAAGCGTCGCACGTATTGCAATTGCTGCTCCAACGACAGTTGCCTAGTCTCGGGACCATGTTCTCCTCCATAGTCACAATCCTTCAAATTCGGGGCTGGACGGCTGGATCCTGCATCTGCTACTTCAATTCCCTCGGACGCAGCAACTCCAGTGGGATCAAACTCCGAGCATGGGGGAGAAGCGAGGTTAGAGACTCTTCGACCATTCGGGGTTTGACTCAGCAGAGACGTCGTCGTGAGGGATGCCAGAGCTGGAGGATCATAAGCTGGAGTGCAGAAAATTTCATCAGCCCAGGTTTGATTGTACTTGACAGTCTCGACAAGGTACTGCCTCCAGGTATCGTCCTTCTCCAGCCACAAGTCTTCCTCACTTGAGTCGTGTCCAAGCGTACTCATGAACTGCCACCAAATTCAAATGGAAACATGCTGTGTGAGGATTCAAATTCGTGCTGAATCACCAATAAAATTAATTTCAAAACTGCATTTCACGGTGACGATAACGTAACGACAAAGTGCGAAAGGGTGTGATGAATGTTGGCGAGAGTCAGATCGAGTCGACTCGACGTCAATCGTAGCTAGCTAGCGAGTTTCGAAAATTAATCTCGCAGCCCACAGTTTGATTGAGTGGCCTGGCACACAACTGGCAACTCGATCCTGAAGGAGCCTCTCTAAAGTAGAACTTTTGGCGACTGGCTCTAGTTAGGCAGTTTAACTTTCACATGGACACGGCTCAATCCACATCTGAAGACTAACGGTTTGACACACTTAGGCACAGTTCAAAAAGCTTATTATCAATTTGTTTACAATTGTAATCCCATCTTGCAATATAGATTACTGCAGGCAAAATATTTCACGTACGTACGTAGAACTCAATTGAAAGCAAGGAATTTCGCTAGAGAGTAGAGACCAAAAGGATCTTGAACAAAGCACGAAAATAAATCAATTGAAGTAAAGCACCGGTGCTTCTGACGGCAAAGGCTCCATTCCTTGTGGTGTGGCCGGATCGATTTTGAGCAGGCTTGCCCCCAGGTCGACAGCGTCTGCTGCATGCACTTAATTGCGAAGAACAGATCTTAAAGTTAGCCCGAGACAAAACGGGGTTGTTAAACGCACGCTGCATCAAGCTCACATACGAGCAAACGTTACCCGCATTGCAGCAGCAAGGAGCCAGGCTACTTCTCTGACTACCGTGCGCCTAAGCTTAGATCAAACCCCCAAACTGCCGATGAGAGGGTTCCGCAAAGGCGGTATTCAAGGTAAACGATGCGACCCAGAAAATTGACGTCTACGACGAGTTTACATAACATTCAGTAGCATGCAGTGATGGGTGTGGCATATTCCACTCTCAATCTACGACGAGTTTACATAACATTCAGTAGCATGCAGTGATGGGTGTGGCATATTCCACTCTCAACCAATTAACTTAGTTACTTATGAATACTGCTGGGTGTGAAGGCAATGCCAGCCTTGCTAGTGAATGTTATGTAGATTTCAAAAATCTATGAGAACATATCAAGATGGTAAATTTATATTTCAGATTATGTAGTTTGAAACATCTTGGACTAATACAGATTTCAGATATCTACACCTCATCTATATTCCAAAAATCTATGATTGATTACGATTTCAAACTGCATGACCTGAATTATAAAAAGTGTAAAAAGTGTAAAAAGTGTAATTGTAAAAAGTGTCTGTACAGGAAATACATTTTTCAACCAAGTCAATTGTCTGTACAAGAAATACATTTTTCAACCGAGTCAATTGTCTGTACAAGACTACATTTTTCAACCGAGTCAATTGTCTGTACAAGACTACTACAAAGAATATTTTTTGAACGAATGGCGTCAATTTTCTGTTCATGGAAAACATTTTTAATCAAAATCTTGAGTGTGAAATGAGGTTACCACTTCCCACTTGCATCCTCATGCACCACCAAAGGTTCCATCTCCGTAACTAAGTACCATGATTGAGAAATGCAGTGCCGTCAGCCAATTTGTATACGTTACCATATACTCAGAATCCTGACAGTCACAGGCATCTCGATAAGGGAAAAATGGAATCTTGGTAATTCTAGAGCTCGTCAGAAGCAACCCCAGCACCTGCTCAACAGTGATCTCAAAACAGGTTCAAGATTTTTAGCCAAATGTTCATTTTTGGAAGATTTTTTAAAATTTACATTGAGGGCATGAAGAAATTAAGTCTGTAGCAACTCAGCGAAATTTAGCCAGTTTTGGGATCACGGCTCAACTCCTCGCCTTGCGGATTGCAGTGCAGCTAGCTTGGTTCCCTGCGTCCTCCGTCACTGCCGAGGCAAGGAGGCCATCGACAGCAATGGATTGAAGTCGTTGTACTTGTAATCAATCGTTCACAAAGTCTCTTTTACCTTAGCTCGAGACTCGCAGTCTGTCTGTGTGTTTACATGTGTTCGCTGTTGTCGACTTGTCGACAGTGGAAGCTCTTTCGATGGAAGCGGATCCCTCCACTGGCTCAATCGATGAGGACGAGCGAACGACGAGGGGAGCCCCGCTGTTGAAGAGTCACATTCAAGATGCCCTGCAGCGTGGGCTTCAGCCCTTGGCGATGGCTTTGCAGAAGAAAGTGGAGGACCAGCGGAAGAGGCGGCAACAGATTCTCGCCCAGGAAATGAAGAAACTGGCCCAGAGGCGCAGGATGATACAGAGGAAGCGGGGGCTTGCAGGGCCCTTCAAATCGTCCCTGAGAGGTGCATTTTCCACAAGATCGTCACGGCGCTCCGTTCGACTGGAACTTCCTCCACCGTAAATGTTGTCCACTGGTCGACCTTGATATCCTCCGTGAGGTACTCACTCGTGTCCAGATTTTCATCCTTCATTGTCCATTTATACTCATGTCCTGAATTCATGAAGCAGGAGTGTTACTGAAGTCAAACATCGATCACTCGATCTGTCGCTCCTCTTTTGGCAGCCCGTTTGGCAGTGACACAAACTCGATCATTTCGGTTCATTAATTCTGTGACTCGCACTCACTGAAATTTTTGTAGGTTTGATCACTTCCTCTAACTCTGGCCTCTGGAGCACATTTTCCAGTGCTTTCTAGACCTTCTGTTTCAAGACATTAACTTGCTTTTGCAATTCCTGCACCATGTTCTCTAGTTCCGCTCTCACGGACTGACACTCCGGAGTAGCTAGCCGGCTCAGATTTATCATTTCTCTGTGCAAGCTAGCTTAGCTCCAATGGAAGCTCTCGTTTTATTGCTGAGTGTTAATCTTGAATTGGTGTCCGATTTTGTGAATCTATGCAGGTTTGTGTTTAATGTCCAAAATGATGTTTCCATGCAGGGTGTTGAGCAGCTGATTCTCGGACATTTCATTATCAATGCATACACGTTCATCGTGTGCATGATCAATAATATTCCTTACGTTTTTATAGTCATTTCTTTTCAATGGGTTGGGTGAGTGCGTTGAAGGTTAGCTGTCCTGTAAATGTATATTCGATTCAGGATGCATCCATGGGTGCATTTCGTAATTGCTTTGGGTGAGAACTTGCTTAAATTGGTGTGTAAGTCGACTTCTAGGAACTAGTAGTACTCCAGTCTCTTTTCGAAGAAGAACTGGTCACAAACCCCGATCTCTGATGGACGATAGATGATGACCTCCTCCGCTCCCGTATCGATCGAGACCTTACCGCGAACTACTCCGATCATCGTGGAGATTGATGATGAATTTTCTACCCTTCCTTTGAAGACCGAAGTCGAGTGCCTCAGCTCCGTTTTTGAGAAGCAGAGAAATTCCTTCGCTGTACGGTCAGTACAGGTCTTCTTTGGCGGTGGAATAAAACCTTTGGATGTCTCTATGAAGGTGAAAGAAGAATTGGTTCACAACCTAGGTCTCGTTTGAGCGTGATAGAAGAGGTTCTCCCTGAGTCCATTTTTGAAGATGGGATACGTGTAATTGGGCGTATGAGATGATCATGACACTAAACACTGAAGACCACAGTCCAACACAAAAGCGGCAGTATTTTCTTGATACTCCAATTAAGTTTTGTGATGAGCTTCGAAATCTGTCTGCTTTGAATCTATATGTGATTTGGGCTGTGAAAAGTCAGTGAGAACATTTCATGTACTCACCCAAAGGCAAATATACTCAATAAAAGCACTCTCGGTGCACTTTCTATCTATTGTAAAATGGCCTGGGAGTGAGCCCTTGACTTCCACTCACAATCTTACAACTAGAATGTTTTCGACTTGGCAGGGTAATTGTGGAGCTCTGTACTGACAATTTAAAACATTTCTGCACTCATTGTGGAGTCCTGCTCTCAAATTTTGGAAGGACAGTGACTGGCATGAGATCAAACCTCACTGGTAAAAAGATTAGAAGAGAACTGAAATTTACGCCCTTTCCTAGCACCCAGTACTAGGTGGACAAGGACTTATAAATGAAAATTGGAAAGCCCTGGGAAACAATCAAAACAACCGAGCAAACTCAGGCAGGGGATAATCGTGAATCTCATCATGCCAAAGAGCTGATTTCATCTTGAGTTTATCGCTGTTCCTCAAACGTCGTAAGCGCCTGGGCCTGGCAAATCCTCAATAGCAGGATTCCATCTCAAACCTTTCGTGAATTTTATGAACGGCGGATTTGCACACTTTGAGTTCGCTTGATTACCCTGCCAAGTCGAAAAAAAACGAAATTCAGACCACGCACTGCACTCGCCATCCCTAATTTTACGACTACGTTTTAGATAGTATAAATTGAGATTGAAAGTATGGACGATGAATTATCGTTATGTTAAAATGATTCGAAACACTCACCACAGAAGATATTTGCCCGAATTGACCAGGTCCGTTCGACACTTGTCCCATATAAGCTTTGTCATGTTCTTTTGACAAAAACGTCTGTCATGAGAGCAAACGTGAGCACAAAGCCCACTAAGTAGTTATAACTGCGGACTGGACTGGAACTTGATCACCATAACTGAAAGCGCTAAACAGATATGCAAAGAAGCGGTGATACCTTATCCCTTCCTTCTCGAGTACTTTGAGGGAAGCTGTAAGAAGGCAAAGTTATCCTTTGAGATTCAGGTTGCTTTCCTACTGATCCTTTCATTGGATACTCTCCCGGTCCAGCAGATTCACCACCTCGATCCCTCTGGAAATTCATCGTCACGGACATGAATAATATGTTGGCACAAACCTCGATGTTTCTGAAATTACAAAATCTCAAAGAAGCAGGATTTGAAGTCTAACGTGACTACAAATAGATCACATCATAGATATGTTTTATGAGGAATGAAATTATTCTGAGCTTCATTTGTCATTGCTCCACAAGATAGTTACCAGCGTTCTCTGCCCTTTGGTAAAATTGATGACCGGAGCAGATCGATTTCCAGACATATTTTGATACCCAAAAGTGGATTTTGGAGGACAATTCGGTCCTGGTGACGTCAACCCCCACTTTTCCTGCACACATTTTCAAATGCCTATTAATGGCCTCCAAAAACATACACACGTCCATTCAACAATACGAAATTCCACCAAACCAACCCAGTGCAGCACAACCGCAAGACCGCATGCTGTGCACTCACCACCACGACCCTAAACCCACCAAGAGTCGTACTATATTTTTTGGAGTTGTCTGTAATTAGGAACGAATTTTTAAAGTCACTAAGGTGTCAGTCCCAAAACCACGCTCTTGACTCTGATTGTTCTGATCTTCCTAACTCCGAGGCACTTTGCACGGAAGAGAACTTGGCATGTGGTAGCTTTCATTGGTGATGGTTTCTCCTTGAATAATTTTGAGCAAAAATATACTCGCACGGTTTAAAGAGCCAGGTGGAATTGGAAAATCTACCTTATACCATTATATAATTTTCGTGAGGAAGCCATGTAATCTCAGTACCTGACTCATTGACAATGTCAGCAATGAGTAATTTGACGAGTCATTCATTTTATTATGGATCGTATAATTAAAATACCTTGTCAAAATCTTTGTGCACGAACATCTTTGCTTGTGCCGCCCTACTTCCAACGGTGAACGCTGTCTTTTCAGGAGATTTTTTTTCGGATCTTACCTGTGAAATTGTGATTCCAGGTAAGGGGAACTTAATCGAGACTGAGGTTGCCTGTCCAAAAGTTAGTACCACTCACATAGACTGGAAATAAAGCAAACATATTTGATGCGAATGCCAGTTGATCGACCTTGCAAAATCAACCCATAGCCATGAATATCTATTAGTTGACTGTGCCGCTGGTGATATCATATTGGCAGAACTATAAAAGTCAAATATGAACAGTATGGTTTCTTGAATTTGCACCTGATCACCAAAAGCAGATCCTGCTGGATTATATGCTCCAGGTCCGGGCATTTGGTCTGGTCCTTTCTGCATGGCCAGAACCGCTTAGAAAAACCACAAGCAATTGTGTCCTACACGGAGGTCGAAGAAAAACAGAGCTTTCAATTTCTCATCTCGGCACTTATTAGAGCTGTCCTCAAATACAATACTATCTCAGATTCAAGATTGAACGACCAAAAAAGGGCTTGCCAGTACATATTCGCGGAATTATTCATTAGATCTATTCACCCCTACTTTCTTACTGAAACAAAGTCAGCATTCCCACTTTCAATGAATTCAAGGATAACTCTATGAGCAGATGCATAGGGACACTTACCCTCGAAAAGCGTTTTGCAGTCCCGATTTTCACCTCGGCAGGGGACTCACAATGCGATTGAGGTTGTTTGCCAAATGATGAAATCGACTTGTAGACAGGACCTGTGCACACGACAGAAAGCAGAGCACATTTAATACGTAATTTAGCTGCAGCATGTGATTGGCGAAGCAGTAAAGGGCAAGTACAAAGGTCAGCAGCTTTGATTATTCTTTACGATAGACATGGTGCCAGAACTGAGACTCTAAAATCCAAGATTATCAGGAATAAGCCAAACCCTAAACCAATATTCCAACGAGCTCAGATCTTGTTAGAAAACATTAAAAGAGATTCGAACTGTCCATCTCAAGTGACAACTAGAAGTTACCAATACTTAATCAACCTAGAGCAGCGAGGAGCATCACTGATCAAGGACTCCACAACAAAAATCATATGCGAGGTCGCTTATACACAACTACAAGTCCTAGCAACATAATAGCGTATTAAAGTGCTAAACTATGATTCCTGGAAATTCATACCAGGACTGTTGTTCCCTGGTGTCTTCGCTGCCATTTCAGCATTGACAAACATCTGCACCCACAATTCCAGAGCATCATAAATGGCTGCCCAGACATCACAACAGTAACTGCAGATTACTTCACTTTCTAAAGCCTGCAGAAGATTTATTTATATCACCAAATTCAATATCTTAGACCTCACTCCAGATATAAGAATTAAAACGCGTGCCACAAGAATTCATTGATACGATAGTATCTGCGCACACACGTGATTGTGCAAATAGATAATAAATCAATTAAAGGAGCCTGAAACCATCACAACTTGATAGTCCGACTACATAAACCAAATTTAATATGATTATACCCTTTCAAAAGCATAGCGACTACCCGTGCCAAATCCAATACATGGAGCAGTAACCCTCTTTGATAATATCTGCGTCAAACAAACACTCAACAGATCATTTCATAGAAACTGTCGAATAGCAGGCAGCCAAAGGCAAAAGAAAGAGTTATGCACGATTACAAGTAAGGATAGTCAGACTAAGGAATGAGTGTAGAATATATCGCTAATAAAAACTGGGAGAGAAATAATATCCTTCACTACGACATAAAATTTGACTACTTCTGAACGACATTGTGGAGAGCTGTAAAGGGTATAATTTGCAGAGTACCTGGGGACCAAAGCAGGCTGACTTGGTATGAGTTACACGCGGTGGACGAGGTTTCCAAGTCCTGTCTAATCGGAAGGCCTCCCAATAAGGTACCCTCTCAGTAGACTTCGCATCTGTCATTGTGTGAAGTTTTTCAACTTGAGCTCTGTCTATCAAGTCTCATTCTTGTGAGACTCCAACTCTCGTGCCCCTCCTCCGTCCGCAAAGCGTGTCCTGACATTGCTATTGCTTCTTTCGGATACCCCTGATCATCCCCATGTTGGATATACTGACCTTCTGACACACTACAAATCAGAAAGATCTCGTTTCTTGGACTCCACATTCATAATTTGAAGACGAAGTTCCGCTTCCCTTTTCAAGTTCCACCATCATGAATACTACCAGTCCATACTTGCAACCTCTCTATGCCATGGAGGGAGAAATGCTTATTTTTCCATTTAACACCATCACATGTCGCAAGAGTGATAAAACAGAGTTTTAAACCTCTCCATCACGATGTCATATAGCCCTCCATTTGTCGCCATCTTCCCTCATGAATTGTGCCCTACTGGACCCTAAATTCATCTCCACCTGGAGGCCTATTACGATCTTCAGCAGCAGCAAATCTTCTTCACCCAGGAGGTTACATCAACAAAAACTAGCTGATGACAGCATTGAAGCATTTTTGGCAGACAACTCGTTGTAAGAACCTTGGTTAAGCAAAAGCTATTATGCAACTGCCAGGTTTACAACACTGCCACTGATGCTGCATCTTAACTCAATACGAAACAAGCTCTCCACAAGTAGGGCACATGCGTTGCTCCTCAGCAAAGGGAGCAAAACTCTTCGGTGCGTTGAATGTACAGGTAATTGAAGTGATGGTGGTCACGCAGATCCCTCTCTTTGTTGCCAAAAGAACCCATGTCATCAATAAAAACTTGTGAGGATTGCACGGATGGCAATGATCGGTACCTGAAAGAACGGTGAAGGACCGAATCCCCGAAGGGTCGCTCAGAGGTGGGGCAGAGTGGAGCAATGGTACGGGATGCTGGTTCAAGGGCATGGGGGAGATTCCTCCGATCTCGCTGCAGCGGCAGCTTCTTCACAGATAGAAGTGACGAGAGCAGGGCAGAATGCGAAAGACTCGCCATCAGATTCGGCCGAAGCTAGCCACGAAGAGTTTAACCCTTTGAATTCCCAATGGAAACATCCACAAGGAGCGAATCCCCGTCTGGAACAATCGGCCAAGGGGTGCCGAGGCGTTACAGTTGCACGAGCTTTACCCTAAAGGCCCGCTACTCCAACCACAAACCAAAAAAATATTGAAACCCTCAACATCATTCTCCATTTCCACTACAGAAGTTCAATTCCCACGGCACTCCTCCTTTAACTTAGTTCCCATATCGGGAACACCTGTCTACTTCTCTGCTCCCTCACGCCCGTTTTCTCCTCCATGAGCGTTGCCCTTTTGTTGCGGCTCTCATCTCCGACGGTAGCTAAAGCATCTGCTTGACATTGTGGTTCCGGCACGCTTCACTTCAGGTGAAGCTCTAACCTCAGCACTTCTTAATACATAAGTTTGTGAGTTTAATTTGAGTGCATTGCGAGGGAGAATCATCTATAAATCCGGAGGAAACAATTATCTTGACCTTGGTTTGAAGTTCAATTAGGGTTTCGGGCGTGGAGAAACAAGAGCTCTGGGGAGTTTGCATCGTCACTTCTTTGACATTGAGCTATTATGGGAGGAAGTAGGTTACCCGATTCGTGGACTGTGGTGTTTCATTGAATTTCTGGGCGATTGTTGCTGAATTTTGATCTGAAATTGCCACTTCTCTGATGATTCAGCCGATGTCGGGGGATTAGCACATGCTATGGTGGGTCAGATCCGCCTTCGAAAATGATGCTGTGTTGCGCCTCGTTAGTCCAACTCACATCGACAAAATTCCTCGATGTGGGAATTTCTAGGAGATGTTGCTCCTCGGGTGCCCCTGCTTCCGCCAGCCTCCCTCTCCCGTTGTTGTCAAATTTTAGATTATTATCGCATACCAAACGAAGCAGAGTACATTTCGGGAGCCGTCGTGTGGACCTCGCCGTCAGTGACTTGCCAGCCGTGAAATTCTTTCAACGAGGCCAGGCGCTATCCGCAGGTGTGAAGAGCGATGCCGAACCAGCACCCCTCGCAATCAATGCAAGGGACTTGGGACTGACTGTGAACGGCGACAAAGGCGAAGACATCGTTGTGCTGAAAGGGTGTTCGTTGCAGATTCCAGAAGGGGAGCTCTGGATGTTACTCGGACCCAACGGCTGCGGCAAGTCGACACTTCTGAAGGCTTTGACAGGGCTGTTGCGGCCCAATCGCGGGAAGCTCTTCATCGTCGGACCTCGCAGCTTCGTATTCCAAAACCCTGACCACCAGGTGGTGATGCCAACAGCCGAGGCGGACGTTGCCTTCGGTCTCGGCCACTTGGACTTATCCGATGACGAAGTCAAATCTCGCGTGTACACTTCCTTGGAGGCTGTGGGCATGAGTGACTATGGGCAGCGACCAGTGCAGACCCTTAGTGGAGGGCAGAAGCAACGCGTCGCCATAGCCGGGGCCTTGGCTGAGTCCAGCCGCGTGTTGTTGCTAGACGAGCTCACCACGTTTTTGGACGAAGCAGACCAACTGGGGGTATTGGAAGCTGTGCGCAGTGTTGTCGGAGGATCTGTCACTGCGTTGTGGGTGACGCATCGTTTGGAAGAACTGGACTTCGCCGACGGTGCGGTTTACATGGAGGATGGCCGAATTGTACTGGCGGGCCGTGTCGAAGATGTGAAACGCTACATCTACAAACAACAAGAGCATATGAATGGTGTATTGAGGTAGTGAAGCAAGGATGTGTTTGAACTGCCATAGTCCATTCGCTTTGCAGCTCTTTCTCAGACCTTGCTTCAGGTTTTGTAACTATAGAGGGTATTGAGACAACATTGGAATTTGTAGATATCCGTGCAGCGCTGAATGTTTAGCTTTTGGGTTAGGGTTGTGCCCTACTTGATTATCATTCTTGAGTCATTGTAATCTGTTGCTTATGTTTCCAGCTCCGCACGGCAGTGATTGATGCTGAGCTTGGGAGATATGGCAGCTAAGAGCAACAAGCATTGTGTCACCGTTTGCTACGATTCTTAACTTGACTTCAGTGTCTTTTTGTTTGAGACAAGCGCTTGAGTACCATTGCTAGACAACCCCATAGACATTCTAGAAAACCTCGACGAGTTGCACCCTGCGAATTGTAACACGGCTAGATTTTCTACAGTAGAACACATCTTGAGAGTGGGTTTGTATATCACCAGTGTAAGAAACACTCGGATTGGATATGTTCTTGCTGTCCAAGCGGCAAAGACTTATCCAGATGTGAGCTCATCATCACCACTGTAAGTCTCCAGTCTGGCATTTCACAAATTGGACAGAACAGCTGGAAATCTCAATGTGCACACTTGTGACATAAATGGAATGCACGGAGGAGGCAATGGAATCAGCTTGATCCGATACCAAACCCGAGAATCTTCCTAGCTTGAACGAGGGTATATGCCAGAAATCAACCCTAACTCAGAAATTCGAGAGAAACGGCGGTTAGTGCATTGTGGATTGACGGAAGTGAAAAAAAAGGGTTGATTTTGAAGATACAGGGCCAAAATCAACCAAATTCCTTACTACAGTTGAAATGTAGGGACGTAGAAATACGGATTACATATGGGTAATGAAGTATGATTGCCCGAGAAGCTCAAAATACTCTCTAAATGCTGATTCTGAGTGATCCATCTTGACTTTCAGAGTACATTACTTTTCATTTTTCAGGCTCAGTGCCTTCCCTTCAACATCAAACATCGGTAACAATTGACAGTCGATCGTGCTCTTACGGTATGTTGTAGACTTCGATGCATCCAAAACTGAGTTGCAGATTTCGCCATGTCGTCTTGAGTGCATCCAGCTCTCACCGACCATCCTGTTAAGATTTTCGATCTGAACCGACTACACTATTAATAGTGTCATCATCCCGTCAGTCTTTGAACTTACCGGCAGTTTGGGTCGGATACATGATCAGATTCTGGAAGTTACGCCAATGTTTCAAGATTCGAATTCTTTTCGTCTTCTTCTTGAGTGTCATCATCACAACAATGATTGGGTTCCTAACAAGATGAATGAATTAGATCCAGTGAGTTCACTCTTGGTATTTGGAGCACTGTGGTAGCAAATGAATCTAGTCACAAGTGAATCTAGTCCAAACATGCGTCTAAATTCGGACCTGACACTCTTGCTTATAAAATGAACATGAATAGCAAAGTTACTGTAGGAGAATCAAACGAGTCTCACACATGCAGGAGCTGTAAACAGACTAGGGCAAAGTTCCCAGGGGGCTCGTTTCCACCGTCGGAATCCGCCACGTCAGAATCTCATCGGAAAGGAACTTACCTTGGCACACTGCCAATGCCGCAGAGCATGCGCGCCAAGTGGAATGGCTCAAGTCTCTGCCCATCACCGTGCCAACTGTACAATCGACGTGCTATCTGTAGCGACTTCAGTATATTTGATAAAGTATATGCCTCGTCAGACCGTGAACCCAGTCTTAAGCCTATATTTTGGTACACCGAAGCTTTCGACAATCGTTTCATTGTCTCGCACGCCGATTTGCGTCTCCTGTTGCAGAGAGAATTGCTTGCTTGCAGAGATGGGGGGTTCCAATCCTGTAGTGCTGGTGGGGTTGCTCACGGCTGTCAGCTTGGTCATCACCATTTTCAAGTGGCACGATGCACCCCACAAAGTCCCAATCTGGTGGGATTTACATGGTGCGTGTAGCGTCAATTCTCTGCTGATGTTTGTACCCTAATTCCTATTGCAATCTTTGTTACAGTGCTGTGTGTTGCAAGTGCGGAATTGGCAGATTAGTTTTGGCCTTGTCGAGATACGTTGTTTTCTGAGCTGTGTGTTTGTCTTTGGAAATGTGCAGCTCATCCGTGGTTTTGGGTCCCGCGATGGTTGGGACTCCTCTTGCTCCCCGTGCTGACCTTCGTCGTGCCTTTCGGCTTGTACCAAGCTATCGTCAACAGCGGTCTGGAGAGACATGGGTAAGGCTCACGCTCTATTTCCTCTTGCTACTGCTCAGGGGACATCGCCTCCTGTAATGTTGATGCGTGTACATTCTCTACGTATTCTACTCTCCGAGCTCTTGTCCCCTGTAACCCTTCTCCCACCAAGCGCTGTGTTAGTATCTGGAAATAGGAGTCTCGAAAATCTCCCTTGCCAAGTTTTTCCGTCTTCAGTAGTATGATGTTGAACGGATAGTGTTTTTTAGACTGAGATGTGGAATACCAATAGGGACGCACTTGCCGCATTTTACCAATTTTTCATTCCTGCATTTCACTGCTTTTGCAGGTCATGTTGTCTGGTTTCGCTCACCGATGAATAATTTTTTTGCTTGCAGGCATGAGTCGAAGCACTCCATCTTCCACATTATCACGCTCCCGGCCATCTTCCTCTTCATCATTCAAACGTTCGTCCTGCTTCCGGCAGCTGTGGGGCCTCTCCACAACTTCCCTGCCCGCATATTCGTGGCCAACGTAGCGATATGGCTGCTCATCTGGTTCGGACACAACCTGAAGCACGTGGAGCCGAACTATGTGATCGGCATCGTGAACCCCTGGACGTCTACCGCCGCCTGGGACAGCCTGCACAACCAAGCCGGCCTCATTTTCGAAGTCGCCGGGGTGCTGCTCTTCATCCTGGCCTTCTTCGTCCCCATCGGCTGGCCTCTCACTGTGGCCTTGGTCGTGTTGTGGTTTGGGCCGTTCATCATCAGCTACGTTCTGGCCTACACCACTGCCTCGTCCTCTGCGGAGCGGGAGCCTCTTGTCAATGCTTGAAGAGCTGGAATCTTGAGGGAAGAGTGCCTTGCAGTTCGAAGTTTCTGTCATGTAATGCGTTCCCTATAGAGTGTAAAGATCAGCTGTTGAATGTGTAATTGATGTGTATGTACTTCTGCTGAAATAAAATGTTTTGCTTTCATCCCTTGACATCTGAACTGGTTGGATCGATCACGGTTGCATGTGACTGTTTTGTGCAGTTGTCGATGTTGTGACTGGTTTGCATTCTCAGCTGTGTTTTGGCCTACATTTCTACCTCGTCCTCTTCGGAGCAGGAGCTTCTTGTCAACGCTTGAAGATTTCGAGGGCCGGAAAGTGTTCTCGGACATATGTGTTTCTGTTCTGTGTTGCCGACTCTGTGAAGTTGATGAATTTGTCATTGATGTGCGTGTACTCATGTGGAAATAGAATGTTTGCTTTCATTTCTTGAAATTTTAACTTGATGAAACGTGAGTGTGTGTTTTGTTGGGTTCTTGATGTGGGAAATGTAAGTTAGTGACCTTGTAAGTGAGAATGGGCGAAACACGTTTCAGTTCTATGATTGAGCAAATACGTGTTTCAGGCTTGAGTATTTTCATGGCACCACACTCCCTGATGGCTACTCTTTAGGCTACTATGGAATACTCCGTAGTATCTGTTGGGCCTTTGAAAGGCTTGAGTTCCTGATGCTACAAGTTACAAACTGAGGAATGGAAAGGGGATTTCAAAGTACAGTACATAGCATTGTTTACCAATGAGGGAAGGGTTTCCTGCAAAGGTGACCCCTATGTTGAACAAAATAGTGTTGTATGGCACCCTAATTTTCTCATTAATTGGTGAGCCTCTTATATACAATTAGGGAGGCATTATCCCTTTCCAAGTTCCAATATGGGAGGACCTGGTTATACAATTTAATTTATGTACCAATAGAGAGCTTGATCAAAATTACAAGATTTTTAGCATTGATTTTCGTAGCATCTAATGTACAACTTTGAAGGAAATTCTATTTTCATAGTGTTTAATGAATAACTTTGAAAGAAATTTTAATCAATGGCAAGTGTACCAATTTATTCAAAAATAGGAAAATTGTTAGCTACCTAGGTGATAGAATCTTGAACTTTGACAGTTAACTTTTCCAAAGTGTTGTGCCTTTGAAGCTCCGTCCTTTAAAGTCGAACTCACAATTGTATAGAAAGTTGGAAGAGAGCTTCCAAAATGTTTATTTTCATTGTATAGGGGTCAACAAACTATATTAACCTTTAGAGTTGGAGATTTTTGTATATATATTATTCCTTAGTCTATAATCAATCAATGGCATGACTATTTTTTAGTTGATGAATGATACAAAGTCCTTGTAAGTAGGACAAAAGTGAAACTATTCATCTTTAAAATCTTATGTGGAAATGGGAGGTCTTGTATAATATTACCTCCATCCCATTAAAAAACTCCAAATCAAGTAGAATTTTTGTTCCACTAAAAAGCTCCATTTTTTAATTCCAACCATTTAGAAAGTGTTTGTTTTGTTGAACAATTTTGTAGAGGCAAGTAAAACAATCTTAGAACACTTCTTTGCCTTTACAAGCTTGGTCTTGCCCATATAAGGCACTTTGTACTAATTGCTTCTATACATAGTAGTGTTGACAATGCATTTAGTGATCACTTCAATGCTATGAAAATTTGATTGTAAAATGAGCTAGGTTTCTTTTTTTTGGATACATAGGTTAGGGAACATGTTTATAAGATCCCACTATTTCCACCACATTTATGTCATTTAAAATGATAGAGCTGGCGGCATTTACAAAATGTATTCAAATACCACACTTTCCGCATGAATTTTGGATGCCTTAACAGCACCACCTAAGTTCAAGATTTTGCATAGAATAAAAAGGGATGGTATACTTGTTCTTGAATGCATGTATTTATTTGTAGCACTATGATTGAAATTATAGATAATCCTTCAAGAGGAATGTTTTTGGAGTTTTTTAGTAGGATGAAGGTAGTAGTTTGACTTCTAGATTTCTAGGATTTGCGGACAATAAAAAACCAAATAAGAGGATGTTTTTCTCATCATCTACAAATCCTACAAATCATCTATTAGTTGTTCTTTGATTTTACAATTTAGGGTTTAAGAATTGAAGAATTTGAAAGTTGCTAAGCTGGATCCTGCCTGCTGCCAAACTGGACCTTGGTTGTTGCCTTGACCAAAATCCCCCCTGGTAGTTGCTCGCCAATCTTTTGGGTCTCCTAAAAGGAGACCCCTTAATCAAAACAAACACGGAAAATATACTTAGGGAAAATCAAAGCTTCGCCATTTGGGCGAATAATAGATAAAAAATGGTTAGTGCCTTTAGAAATTTGGCGATAGCTTTGCCGTCTAGGGAATTTGAACCTTAAATTCTAGAAAATTTGGCAAGAGGTTGCCTTTCAAGAATTTTTAAAGAATTGGAACTTCCCTCTACTCTAGAACACAATTTTCTTGTGGATCACAATTCAACAGTTAGGCCTAGGGGGAATTCTCAATAAGCCTATCCAGGCTGTAAATTCCCCGAAGAGACTAATCATAAAGGATTATGATTTCAATCTCACAAGAATCAAAAGAATGACTAATACAAAGTTAGTATCCAAAGAGTTGGAAGAACTCCAAAGAAGACACAAAGACTTCCAGAAACCCTAACAAATGCTTCAACAATTTTGAAGACAACTTGTAATAGGAACAAGGAAGATTAGATAATACCAAGAATTTTGGAGTAGAATGAAGGTAGCAAAGCAAGTATGCTTGAGATTGCAATATAGCAATCAATGAGACTAGAAGGATGGAAATTGCAATAGAATGGCAAAATGATTGTAATGGTAATGTTGTTGTAATGGTATAATGGTTATGAAAATGGTGTGAAATGAGGGGGGGAGGCCTTTTATACATTTCCCAGGCCTCCTTCCCCTTCAAATTACTTACTAAACTACCCTAAAAAGTCAAATTTAACCTTTAAAATTCTACACTACTACTGTGACTATTCTAACTTTTGGAGAAATGGTCTAATTGCCAAACGGACAGCGCCATTAGCTTCAAAAGACCCAAATTAGCCTAAGAAAATCCTGACCCTTACTCTTAGAGCCTAATTGCGCTCAAAAGCTAACAATTACAATCTAGTGAAAAGGGTAGAAAATCTATCTTTTGGAATTGATTTTTTTCAAAAGTCTTGAATAGCTAGGGTTGTTGGAAAGGTCCAAGAATGTTAGAAAAGAGTCTAAGTTGACTCAAATCGGACATCGTATGCTCCTCATACACCGGTCAACTTGCAAGGAATTTGGTAAAACCATTAAAAGTTGTTGCCATTGTTGGTTCAGGTACTTGTTGAAATCAGAATGTCTTGAAATTTATTGTGGCCCTTATTTATGTTAAAATACACTATTCTAATGTTTAGTGGGATTTTACCATCACTAAGGAATTTTATATAAATTTTCAATTGCCAGTAAAAGTGGTTGACTTCCTATAGAGTCATTTTTGCAATTCAAAAAATTACGAAATTTTTAGGGGGACTTTTAGGAATCCCCCTAAATTTAAGTGCAAAGTTTTGCTAAAAACTCACACTTTCTAAATAAAATAGAAATTGCACTATAAAGGAATTAATTCCTCCGGATAGGAATCATTCTCGTACAAGGGAATCTCTATGAGTTAGCTTTGCCATGACACTTTTGAGAGCCTATCAGATTCCTGTGGTTGCTGCTTGAAACCCAAACTTGCCCGATTGGCTCCTACATATTCTGATAAGGTCCGTCCTTGGTTCCCGTACACTAGTTCACTTCCTGAATACTAATTGATGCAAACTCCTTGTAATTGCTTTAATCATGTTCTTTCACCTAATAATACTTAGAAACTAGCTCTAAGAAGTCTTTTAGAGCACTCCAGTATAATTCTAACTAATTCTTCGTGGTTATAGGAAATTGTGTCAATCCTACTTCGAACACTCTTTTTAGTTCTTTTTTAACTATAATAACCTGAATATGAACAACAAGCAAAAAAAAA
Organism: Thuidium tamariscinum; assembly: GCA_947034885.2. Taxonomy (NCBI): domain Eukaryota; kingdom Viridiplantae; phylum Streptophyta; class Bryopsida; order Hypnales; family Thuidiaceae; genus Thuidium; species Thuidium tamariscinum. The sequence continues at coordinate 1,190,771 of OX344749.2, forward strand.
GAAAAATCCGAGGCCCGGGTGACAACTACAGGACTCACAAGTGGTAGGTACATTAATTAGTGAAGGCCTCCCTAAATTTCAACTTTTAATTTTAGTTTTGAGGGGGTCACTCTCACTACATTTGTAGGACCCATATGCGATGGAGGGGTATTTTTTGTAACCCTATCTACTTCTTTGGCAACATTAAGAGGGCCCCTATCATTTTTTAATGTGGAAAAATCTCTTATATAATCATCTATATCATTACTTATAATTTATAGGTCAATGCAATTTTGTTTAGTCTATTTTTTGTAAGTAAGAAAATTAAATAAAATAATAATAAGTAAAATTAACAAGGAAATTTTTTGTAGAAAACAAGATTAAATTTCTAACTCAAAATCTTATGCAATCTCAAACAATGCTATATTCAAGGTTTAGGAAATGCAATTTTTTTGGAAATAGAACTTTGAACATACGTACTTTCAGATGCATTGATATTTGAATGTAAACAATAAGCACACTTCAACACCAATTAGCATGAATGAATCAAACACAAAACATTAGAATTGAAAGCTCTATCCATATATAAACTGAAAAAGAAACTTTTGAAGACAATTGCTAATAATCAAGTGTTTTGAAATATTATTGCAACTATCTAATTTAATATGTGAATTACTATGTATCATAATGTGTAAGACATACTTTCAGATATTTATTGAAGTTGTTTTGCTAGTCAAATTCCAAAATTGATCACAATTATATTAGTTACTTTTAAACCTGAAGTATAGGTTGTTGTGGTTTTTGAAGACACAAGATGAGGGAAGACAACTCAACTCCCTCAATTCATATTTGATTAGGCCATTGAAAATGAAACTACCAATAATTATAATATTGTTTGTACATATTCACTAGAAAAAAACAAGGTGTTTTGCAACTGGTTTTGTAGTTGCATTGGCATTTGCAACTAGGTGATAATTTAAAGATTGAAGTTGCAGTAAACAAGTTACAATAGTTGCAAGTTAGTTGTAAAAAGTGGCAAAATTATTTCTCATCCGATAGTCTCTGTAGAACTTCGTTGATGAATTCTTCTGATGTGGTTGTTGATGTGAAACTTGATTGCCGTAGCTTGTTGCAACTAGTTTGCAATTAGCTTACAATGAGCTTGCAACTAGCTTGCAACTGACTTACAACTAGTTTACAACTAGCTTTCAAGTGGTTTACAACTAGCTTGCAACTAGATTATTTGTAGATTTTAAAATTTTAATCTCAATGATTTGTAGATTTCAAAATTTTAAATCTATCTTTTTTTTAGATTAACAATCCAAATATTTATATTGATAGATTTTACTACTTTAGAAAATTTTACAATTTTATAGATTTATAATTGGTAGATTTGTGTAGACTATAGAAATTTAAAAATTGTAAAAATTTATAAGTTGTAGAAATCTACAAAGTATAGAAATATTATAGATTTTTGCCATTAAAATTCATTATATAACTTATGATTCTTATACATTTAATCTAATGGTATTCCTAACAATTGATATGGGATAATTGATATGAGACTTAATCCTAGTTGTTTCCTAATTGTATACTAATTGTTTCTTAGTTGTAAAGTAGTTGCTTAAGTATTAGTTGAATTCTAGTTGTATGATAGTTGAAAACTAGTTGAATGCTAGTTCTAAAGTAGTTGACAACTAGTGGCCGGTATAGTCGCACTATGGTTGCACAATAGTTGCATAGTTGCATAGGAATTGCACAAATACATAATAGTTGCATAATAGTTGCACAATCACACAAAAGTCACACAAATGTATAGTAGTTGCATAATAATTGCACAGTCGCACAATAGTTGCATAGATACTAATCAACAATTGTAATAAACATTGGATGTAGAATACCTTACGATTATATTTTTTCTCATTCCTGTAAACTCTAAACTTCATTTTACAACTACTTTGCAACTGTAACAATAGAGATTTGTAAACATAGAGATTTGTTGTGAATATAGAGGATTGTAGTTGCACAACAATTGCATAGGACATGTAATTGCAGTGCAATCAGTTGTAGCGGACACGTTTTTCTTCTAGTGATTCTTGCGTATCTCCGCTATTTCAATGGCCATCCATATTGCTATTGAAAGATGTGAACTTCTTAGATTGACCATTGGATATAAAATTCATTCAAAGACAAAAATGTCTCCTGAAATCAATTTGTTGTTTTGTACTATTGATGTATTGCTTCAACATCTTGTAAGAATGTTTGTAATATATATTCATAATACATGCATAAGTATATTTATTTATTATATTCTTTCAATTTGATTCGTTTTAATCACAATAATTTTTTCTTCTTAAGAAAATATTACCAAAACTACTTTTATGATCAAAAGGATTATTTGCAAATAATTGAAAGTAACATTCAAATAAAAATTGGATATAAATAATTAAAAATTCGCATAATATATACAACTCAAACTCTCAAAGATCTAATCATTTATGGTCTAAGCTATATAGTAGTAGATGAAATCCACAAATAAGGAATGAATGAAGATTCTCTTTTGATTGTAGTACGTGAATTGCTAATGAATCAACTTGACTTTATAATTTGTGGATTTGAAATCGTACCTTCAGCCACTCATTTGGAGATACTACTGTAATACTCTATATTTTCATTCCCTGACGTAGTACTATATTGTAACTCTAACGTACATGTTGCAACCCAACCAATACCTTACAATACCAAATAGTTCAATAAGCTCACCACAATCCACTTATAGTATCATTTGGATCACCAATTGCCTAACACTGCACATGCCAAGCACACACAACATTAGTCCACATTTCTAATTCACTTTGCTAAGTCCCAATCACCGGGACTACTATCACGCATTGCCTTTGTGATACTAGGCACATCACTTGGTGACATAGAGGTGGAACTTCCACCTTAGTGTGCAAGGACTTATGGTGGCACTACAGACTATAGTCCTAACCACCCTTTGAATGTCACCCCACTCCATACTAGCCCTTTTGGATATTTGCTACTTTCCTTCCAATGCTAACCAAGACTCATCACCAATTTGGGCCACTGCGAGGAAGGCCTAGCAAAGGAGTGGGACTCCACCCAACTGATGCTACGGGACACCCACACTAGTGTCCTATGGTGCCTTGGAGTGGTGGTGAAGTTGCATCACCAACTTTGAATCATTGGGACTCACTAAGGCTCCAAGAGGGAGAGAGGAGGGAGACACAAACCCTCTTATAGTACTCTTTGTGGTTTTGGATGCCCCCCCCTCTTTGTATGTCAAAGGAGTACCCCAAACACCTTTGGGTTTTAGAAGACCACCCAATTTCTAATTTACCACATCAAGTTACCTCACCATTTGGACTCCCGAACTTACAAACGGTGTAACTTTGCGCTCAGAGCTCCAATTTACACATGCAAGTCCATTTTAGACATCTAAGAAACGAGTAGATGCCAATGAACTCTTCACTTGTCCCATTTGGACAAGTTGTCACAAAGTTATGTCCCTTCAAAGATTCGGGACAATTGGAAGAGGCGTCATGCCTTCACCATGGCTCATCTTTTGGCCATAACTTTTAACTCATAGCTTGGAACCTCGTAATGCTTTTCATTTTAGGTTCCTTGTGTTTTAAGCTTTTCAATTATATGCTATATGCCATATTGCCTTGTGAGATTCATTGTGAACCCCTCATACCTAGACTTCAAATGTTATGGCACCACCGGGGCACAATCAACTTTGAACGGCTATAACTTCTAAATCCCAAATGCAAATGACGTGTTCTTTACACTATTGGAAGAGTCTACTCAATAGCTTTTTGAGCATGTATAACACATACCTAGATTTTTTGTAATCAAGGCACTGGGTCATTGCAAGAAAGACCGACCGATTTATGTAGCGTTTTCCACAATACTGCTGAAATTTTCGGGAGTACAATATAATTAAAAAAACAATTTTTTAAAAATGTAAAAAATATGTTTTATGTATATACCTTGAAGAAGAAGTTACCCTAGGAAGGAAAAGAGTAGAAAAATTCTCTAAGTAGGAGAACTAGAAAAGTGCAAATTTTCATGAAAATGGGTACTTTGACATTTTAATTTGTAAAAAATAGGAAAAATAATTTTTTTTTAAAATAAAAATTTTAAATTAGGGAGAAATTTATGATGAAGAGATTCCACCAAAAGAATGATCTCAAAACTATCTTAAATGTTCAAAAGTATGTGCGCAAGGGAGGCCTATTTGTACACATGCAGAGGAAAGAGAATAATGATTTTTGAGATTTCCTTTGATAGAAACATGCCTACCTAGTATGGAAATAGGCCAAAAAAATTTCAGCTTTAGATCATTAATTTTGGATGCTCCCTAGTACTAAAAAACCCTAAACCGCAAAGTGTGACAAATTAGCTTAATTGAAATTTAATTATAAAATGATTTTTGAATTTTTTTGAAAAATAAGTAAATTGATTTTTGTCATATCAGACATCTTTAGTCAAAATTTCAAGTTAATATGGTTCATACTTTAAAAGTTATAATCGATAACAACTCCATCATTCAAAGTGTGATGCAAAATAGTACCGGTCTTTTTTGCAATCACCCCGCTATTGCACCCTATCCAATCAAGAGTCTTTCATTTTTCCCTTCTTAGTCTATTGCAAGACTTGGGAGGTCACCCTAAGATCCCCCCTTGCTCACTAAGGCACTTTGGGCACCCCAAGGAAATAGGGGTGTGACAATCAGTGTATATAACAAACACCTAGTTTGCCAAATCAATGAAAATGGAAGATTCCGCCCTTTCTATATTCCAACTTGTTATTTCCATGAGTTTGAGAGATTGCATGGGTGAGTTCATTTAACCTAAATTTTCATTTTGAAATGTTCAATTTGTAACAACACAATGATAAGAATAATTCATTTTAAATTTGTTGTGTATTTTCAAGTGGTTTTCACATGTGCAAGATATGCATATTGGTAATGATCTTCAACACATGGGGACTCAAGATTTAGGACCCCCTAGTCTACAAATATGGAGGACTTGTTGCCAAGCTCCAAAGCCAACATTATATCCAATCATGCATGTAATCTAGAGGTGAATAGGCCATTCACAACTTCACATACTCCACCTATTGATGATATGTGAATAAATTCCTAAATATGAGGACTTTTATCATGGAATGGACCTCCAACTCAAGGGGCATTTAGAAAAGGATTTTTGATTGTGCTTCCCTTCCGAATTGAGCATTCTTCAACAATTATGACAATCATACATCCATACAAGTAAGTTAGTTTCTCAACTAGCAAATGATGAAATCAATGAAGGATTGGGCTAGACCTTCATCAATTTTAAGATGATAGAAGAGAATTGGACTATAGAGGTAGAGAAGAAACTAGGAAGCATCATCTGGTGCCATCTATTCAAGGATAGGAATGAAGTTTAAAAGGCTGCGAGAAAAGGTTTCTACCTAGACATCAACATAGCATGCATTGAAATGACAAGAACAAAAAAATTCAAAAGTAACATTGCCCTACTTGCCCGAGATTATTTAAAGATTGCTTTCTTCAAATTCTACAACATAGATCCAAAAAAAATTCATAAGTGCAATTGTTTTTGAGAATATAGTTAATGAAGTACAATAAGAATGGTTCACTAAAGCTATCTACGAGATGTCAAATGCAGAGAGGATGCAACTTACCATTTTCATCACTGGACTCAAGTTCTTTGGCGGATCTCACATTTCTATTGTCTTATTAGATTCAGCGGATGACCCCTACCTTTAAGCAAGCGTATGCTTCAGCTAGCTCTACCTACCACCATATAGTTCATATGATACTATGGTTAACATGATAAAATACTCAACTATGGACACTAACTACGGTAGAACTTAAACTTTTCAATTTCTATAGTTTAGGTCTAGTTATGTTCATGACTACTATCATAATAGTAATTGCTAGCAGCTCGTAGAATCTGTTGATTACAATAAGAACTTGTGTTTTAGATGACGGATTTTAGATGGCATCTAGTATAGCTGAATACATCACTTTCAATGTAACACACTTAAATTACAACATGTGAATAATCAATTACTCTTGAGAATCATTCCTTTGTCTAGCCATAAATTGCAACAACAAAAAAATAAGTTCAATCACATTTCATAAAGTACAAAACTTAGGGCAAGACATCACTTGTAAGTACCATCATTGACTTGAATTGTAATGCAATAGCATCTATAGATATCATTTGGAATGGCATTGATAGCTTCTCAAATGCCTTTGAAGTTCCCAAATCCATTTTGATCCATATTCCACAACAATGAATTTAGTGAACTTAGTTTGATATAGTATCATTTCAACACACAACAACTTATCTTTCTTATTTTTTGTAAGGAAGGTGCAATGAGGATTGCTCGTTAGAAATATTATTTCAAAAATTTTGAAATAGCATAAATCACTCAAAAAAAAAGATACTATTAGGCCATGTTTGTTATATTGAGACTTTTCGTAGATTTTGAGACAAAATGCTAATTTATTAAAAAATTCATTTAAAAAGATAGTATATAAGACCAAAAATAAATAATGCTCAAATAGTGATTCTATAATGAAATTCTAAGAGTTGGTGTTATTAACTATTTACAAAAAAATACTAATGAAGAGATAAAGAGGTTTATTCTCGAGTCAAGGATAAAAATGAGACTGCAAAAAGTCTCAATATAACGAATATGTCCATCTAACTTAATCGGAGAGCTCTATATCCAAAAATAGAGACAAAACTATATCAAGTACCTTAGGAAGCTAAGCTTAGGCTGCCTAACTTGAAATTAGTTGTAGAAGGTGTTCGGCAAACAAATTGATGCAAGCACATTCATTTGATGACAAAGTTCTAGTGTGATTGCAACAAATTCAAAGTGGACAAGAGGTAAAATGTAGTTAGCTACTATATCCCAAACAATCAAGAGAAAAATCAAATTCTCATTTAATCAGTGTTAAGAATGGCAATGGAAAAGGTAAGGAGTTGATGTACAAGAATGACAATGGAGAAGGTGAAAATGCAAGGGGTGTGGCCAAATTCCAAACTTTGCAGTGCAAATTCCTAAGCTTGCTAATCAAGGATGGATAGTCATGATGAAGACAAAGAGTCACAATGGCTCATTGAATAGACCAAGAAATATTTCCATTGGGCAGATTGAGTAGGGTCTAAATGGACAGTAAAACATTTGTATAAAAAATAATTGTATATGTACAAATACGTGTAGAGATCCAAATGCAAAACCATACCTATTGATATCCAATGAGTTTGCTAGGTTGGGAGAATTTTCTCTAGGGTACATCGCATCTTCCTAGGGCACTTAAAAGTCTTTTCCAAGGTATCCAAGCATGCAATTTGTGGCCCTTTTGGCATTCCATAGAAGTGGTCCAAATCAAGACCGAGTCCCGGTCCTATTGTCAGTTGGAAATCCCAAGAAGGCCAACAAGGAACAAACCACGAAGTACCATTTAATCCTGTACTGCCAGACTGATCACTACGCGGCCAAAAGTCGATGAGAACTTAAAATTGAGGGGATGTTCTAAATCAGATTAGTGAAATCAGCTTGCGAGGGAAGCCACAAATCTACAGTGGGGCACAAAGTCAGAGGTTGTTAGCAAGTTGCTACTCTGTTAGGCCGGAGAGCTAGCAAAAACTATATAGTGATTTGTATAGAAAAGAAAGGAATTGTAGCGAGGTAATTCTAGGGGCAGGTGAGAAAACGTGCAAGAATTTTAGTAGCCGGAAGATAATGAGGTTTACATGGTACAAGTGGGCCCAAATTTCCGGAGAAGAAGACCCCAACTGTACATGAATATACTAAGAACAACAATAGTTACAACAAATTTAGATTTTTATAGCTTACATTGTGACCAACAAGAGAACTCCCCCCAAAAGGGAACAATATCCATCAGACGTTCAGAAATTGAGCACTCCTACTTGCAAATATTTCCAATAGAAATTTAATGCCGTAATAGTACCTATACAATTGACTATGAACTCTTTACCTCTCCCAATTGTTCTTTGTTTCATGCACCCTTAGACATCGTCATTCACAAGAATTTCCATTGGGCCGCTAGGCCAGCAAGAACAACACTTTCAATGAGGTTGGGGTAGCGACCACACTTGACGTCGGGCTACTTTGTTTTCTTTCCACATACTACCCTACGTCAAAGAAAGAGTCGATGGGCAAGGAACTTGACTTGGTTGTTGCCACATGTCACTTATCTTGGCCTGCTTTCTATCACTTGCACACAATGCTTGGGGAAGCCCATCTTGCCGTAGAAATTAGCACTAATCTGTAGTTGCTGCAATGTCTCCCAACTTTAAAGATTGTGCCTGCCAAGATTCAGGTGTGGCTTTTTAGGTTGAGATGTTGAGGTATGTTGGTGAGATAGAGCAGTTGTTGTTGACGCCTGAGCAACATTCACTGCTCCCGGGATAAGGCACCGTCTTGGCCAAATTGAAAGTCCTATGTTGTAGTTCACTTCTACAACCTCATGTTATAGGAGTTTGGTCACAAGGGTCTTCTAATAAGACTAGTGGCTGTCCTAGTAACACAAGCCTCTACAAATGTGATGCTCGCATACACGGCATGCTTGATTCATTCTTGTATTGCAGACGAAGCAATTTCCTCATTTCTTCTCCATACATCTTGTCCCATGCGTAGATGCTATGTGCGGCTCAGCTAATGTCAAATACGCTTATATCCTACCTTGCCACTTCATAATGAATTGTTTTACTAGCTACAACTGAAAAGATAAGTGAGTTAGAGGCTCCTCTATGAATCTAAAGCTGAGATTGCTATGAATAATCTACGCATTTCAGATACTCGTGTCCACTAAGTATATGAAGAGTTGATGCCACCACTTATGACTCCTGATCAAGTTTGAGTACGCCCCTCGAAGTTGGTCCGATGTGTCCATGCCACACATATTCTACACGTACTGCAAGTGCATGGTAGTGGTCTTCACCTTCTTTCTTTTTCCACCAATCTTATAGTACACGAAATGTTTTGTCCTTGCTATTGGCATATGTGTTACATATGTGGACAGTAGGACAACAACGTTTCTATCCTTCCAAATGGAACAACAAATGTTGACTTCCTCATGCATCCGATAATCCGTCCATCCATAATCTTTCTTTTTCATGACTTCCTTTGCATACAAACTCTATGGAACATATTTGCAATTCGCTCGTAGTGTACTAGTTGCCATAATGCCTCAATCAAGTAGATCAAGGAAAAGAAGAGCATAAGAGAAGAAGTTGTCCATTGTGACTATGTGCCCCTTGCCTCCCAAATTTTAAAGAAGATGAGCACTTCACCATGTGACAACCTTATAGGCCATGATTTGCACCTCTAGTATCTGGAAAAGCAACATGCTCAGAGTCATTGTTGTCACTGCCATTTGTATAAGAGCTCTGACCATGTGGATTACCCAATTTGCCGTAGTATATTTGAAAGTTTCCAACGTATTTAGAAAGAGCATCATAAGCAGCCTATACTTTCAAATCAAATCGCATAGGCTTGTTGGGCATGTATTGGTAGATAGGAACATACTTGCTTTTATATATAACTATACTTTCATCAACCGTCAATTGCATACAATTCAATTGAGAAAACCTACTTATGATCCTTTAGCCGATCGCACTTCCATCCCAACAGTAGGGCACTCTAGTGGCACTACATGTATCTCAGATTGGTAGGAGATCGATCGAAATAGAAGAATCCACTCTTGTCGCTCTCTAATTTGGACAAACTCATGAGATAGTTCTCATCTAATATAGCCATTATGTCCTGCAACTGCCATTTAGTTGTATTGTGTCTAATCAGTAATTTGGATGCAATTCCAATAGCCTTTCTATTACACCAAATAGGATGTCCCATAGGTTCAAGCAAGTGATCGAATTGCCTCTAAGCATTGTACCTAGACATTGCTATAAGCTGCACTCACAAATTTGACTTAAACTCTCAATGTCCTCACCGTCCTTAACACTCGATCAATCCCTTCTTGCATAGCAAGCTTATTTGCACAGATCAAAGTACTATTGTAAAGCCCCACCACCATTTCTCTCGTCACTATCGTGAGGTCTCTAATCTTAGTAGTTACGAATGCCATGGCGATGTAGTGGGACCCTAAAGAAAACCCTTTTTTATGACATTGCCTTTAGGCCCACAACCATGTCTATGGGGTCTAACAACTATAAATCCTATCCAACTCCTGTAAATTGCCCTAACATTGCCACGTCTGATAGTTGGGCAAGTGGTTTAGAACTGCCACCCTCATTATTCTATATCCGGTCAGAAGCTAATGCTAGGAAGAAAAATCTTGAAATCCTGCCTTGCTCTGTAACTTTGAACGCTCATTCCTTCCGGTTTGTATGACCGAAACTACTTTCAAAAATACAAATACTATTCAATCACTGCACTGACTACTTCGCCGTGTATACAATTGGATGTACCATCTCATCACCACAGTGTCAAATGAAAAAATATCATCACTTCATGACCACGACAATTATTCTTCATCCAAACGCCACAAAATGGCACCACTGGCGCTCATGGTTTAACCCTTAAACGACACCCAAGCCATTTTCTGGTCGATGAACTTCAGGGAATCTTTCTATGTAGGACAGACTTGCAATCATTCATCCTTGAAATTAGGGGTGGAAAAGGAAGATCTTCTATAGTGCTTTGACTTCCAACGTGTGTTTTTAGATTTTTTTGAACCGATGATTCCCACGGTATCAAAATTCCTCAGTTCCACGGCCACTGGCTAGTCGTTTAGGGGTTAATGAGCAACTCATTATAGGCCACAGGAATATAGTGGAAACACCCAAAACCGTGCAAATAAGGAATTCAGCGTAGTTGGAGGCAATGTTTTCTAAAAATGACATTTTTCTAGTATTAGCGAGTGAAAATCATGAATATTCAAAAAAAAAAAAGATTTTTCTGATATAGTATGTAATTTTTACAAATTTTCAAAGTGTTGGCTCCCTAAACCTGTGAAACTGTCCAGTAGATGCCCCCAAAACTGAACCCTGCGAAAATGAGCATTCAACCAACCAAATTCTTCTATGTGTCCTTCAACTGTGTCAGCTAATTGTAATTACACATCTGGCAATCACATTAAGGAAAGTCTACTTACAGAATTGGGTGAATCTATGGTCCATCCCAAGGAACATGCACGGGAATGGATGTTTTGCCCTTAACCCTGAAACGCCGGGCCTATGACCACGGGTTTCAGGCTGCACTCTCTGTCGCTCAGTTTGTTGCCATTTTGTAATCAGACGCATATGAAAAATTTTATTTTTATTTTTCAGAGATGAAACTGCATGTCCTCTGTAATTCACAGAAATTTCAGATTTTTTTAAGGAAAATTGTATTTTCTGAAATTTTTTGAAGTAAAAATGAAGAAAAAATCATATCAAATAGAAAATAATCTCAAAAAATCTGAAAATTTCACCATGTGCAAACATTACAGTGAAAATCATTATGGTGTAAACTAATTTACCGTGTCCATCTATAATTAGAATGTAATGGACATTAAAAATACAGCCAAAGTGCAAACAGCAATAAAATATTCATGTTTATAAATTTTTACAAAATTTCAATTGGAGTAGAAACTCAAGTAGAGGACCTTCATTTCATTAGTTGGACTCAAACTCAGAAAATGTCATTTTCAAGGAGAAATTTCAGATTTTGTCAATT